>OY293420.1:13607686-14234858 GCA_958502065.1 Chrysolina americana | reverse complement strand
GAAGTAAAAATAAAGGAACCTTAAATCCTGGCCTCAACCGTCCTCTAATAAAGGCAGGCAGTATTTTAATAAAGTTGTCCTTATTCCAGATTCACATTGCGCGTGCGTATATGTCAAAATAAGGACAACTTCATTACTGCCTGACGATATTATGAACTGCAATATCTCTCTATTGTTACTGATATGAGTGTTTCGATTCCAAACTTCATTCATTATTTCTTCCACTTCACTACTTGTAATTGGTTAAACGAATAAGTTTTGGTGTATACTGTATATTTGAGTATTACAGACGTTTGATTTGATAATATTTCTGCATTAAAAATGAATTGTATTAAAATAAATCATGATTTTTTTATGGAAGGCACCATAACAATGCATCATGGATTATTCAACTTTGCCGCCCTCTAGCAGCTGTCCCAATCTCACGATCCTATTATAACTTCTCAAAATTGTTAAGGACCTTGAACCATCTAAAATATCAAAATATTATCAAAATTTGCTAAAAGCCATCTTCATAGGGTTTTGTGTCCTGTTCTTTGATTTCAAGTATTTGATAAAATAAAATAAGGTTTTGACTGATTACTTCCTGTACTGCAACCGACATCTGAAATTATCAAAGAGCTTAGCATGAATACTATTTCTCGAAATCACCTTTCAAGTTAACATTCGAGGGGGGTATTTTGTTCCTTCCACGGTATACATTAAATCTAATTGAAACATGCCTTTTCACTGACAAAAAGAACCTGAAAAGCGTAATAAGCTGTTTCTTTAACTGAAAAGTATTTTAGCTTGAGCTTTCGCCAGTGTCTGTCTGGTCAATAAAAATAATCAGCAAATGAGGCATAGTCACAAAGCAAGCATGCCAACGGGTCCTTTGAACTTGGAATTAATCTAAATCTCCCTTGCGCTTTGAGAATGTCACCCCAGTATTTGACATCAACCGCTCAAAAATGTTATTCAAATAGGGACATTCTACTTTTGGTTATAAAACATCAATATTCATGGTCGGTGTGCAAACATAAGGGGATTTAGTTTGATAGGCATTTCGTAAGGGTTACACATTTATTAAGATTGCTACAATTGGGAGATGATGCCACGAAAATAATTAGCCATGTTGCGTATTTGCTATGGGTTTGACATCGATTTTTTTTATTCATGACTATGGAAAAATCCACTATGAATTAAGGAATTCAATTCTATTGTTTTAACTTCCAAATCTTATATAACCAGTTCATTACAGTTGACATAAAAATATATAATTCACACAAAATAACAATGTTTGTAATTAATGGACAATCAGACTGTAACAAATATAATTGTTGATTGATAAATATGTTATGAAGGTGGAAATTAATTAGGAGACTCATTGACGTATATTAGGAATGTTACTGAAAAGTACAATTATTAGTGAAAGTGACAAGTCTAACTGACCATTTAAAAGTAAATAAGTTTTGATTAGGATGCATGGGGTGTCGACTAATTATATTTTGTTTTTTGTTTGTTTTTGTCAAGGAAAAAAAAAGGAAATCGCGTTCTGCTTCTGTTATCGATTCCACAGATGGCGTCCTCGTCCTCGTGTCAATATTTCAGCGACACAGTGATTTTAATTGTTGTTAACTGAATTTAACAGAATGTTAATACACTTTTTAAATATAATTCGAAAATAATAGTTCATTCTCGTCGTGGAAAACAAAGTGTTTTGGAAAAATAATACTCAAATTTATTATTATTAGCTCTTCAGATATTCGATGTGGTCATGAAAAACTTTTACGCGATATCAAAATAATGTACCTACTTATGAAATATGCATTATCCTGTAGAAGAAGTTTATCTTTGAAAATAAAAAATTGCCAGCATACATCATAAATTAGTTAGAATAAGGGAAAAATGTGGGCTGTACTATGGTCACAGTTTATAGCTGAAAAAAAATGTCATACTTTCACTCCTCTGTACCAAAGAATGGGACAGTTGTAATTTATTCCACAGAAGTGATTTTATTGTTTATCACTTGAAAATAATAAAAGGTTTAACTATAAAATTATCATTACTTCCCTTTTATCTGTACCTGTATGTACCTTAATATTATTCCTTTCCTGTAAGTACAAGGGTGATGGTGGAAGCATAATCCAACATTACATTTTATTTGTTATCGATTCCTTTTCATAACTGAACAGGATATGAACAGTGGCATGGTCAAAAACACACTTGTGTTTTATTCACTGCATTTTTGTACAGAAAAAACATTATGGCTCTATAACATGCCAGCTGTGTATGAAAATTTAAAAGAAAGGCATTATAAAAAATTATATGTGCATAATATTAAGTGATAAAGGCATCTGAGGAAGTGGATTATTAAAACATTTGATGTGAAAATTTACAACTGATAGTGTTATTGATGCTTCAAATGATGAAAAATTCGTTTTCATTCCTAGAGAAATTTTTATCTATTTATAGTAGATATCAAAAATTGACAAGTTAAAAAGACATCTGAGTGAGTGAAATATTACAACATATAAAGTGTGGTAAATGCATCAACAAATGAAAAATGTGTTATCATTCCTACTGGAATTGTCAAATATTAAGGGTGAGTTTTAAAACAATATCGAGTAAAAATGACATCCTATCTAGTGAATTTCAATAAAATTCATTGTGGTAATTCACAAATGACAGTGTGGTGAATATATTAACGGAAGAAAAATATAATTTCATATCAAGTGGAATCAAATCAAGTGGAATCAACTGCTTGTAGTGAATTTTCACAAAATATCTAGTGAAAATTACTTGTCATTTCAGCGAGTGCATGATGAAAAATTAATATCGAGGTATAGGTACTTCTCCAATGAATATACGTTATTTGAGCCCATCACAAAGTGTAAGTTGTTCTTCATTTCAGTGCTTAATCAATCATTGATAGTGTTAATTTCCACTCTGCAATTTTTGTTATTCTTCTTTCCCTTTCTTGATGAAAATTTACCTACACTGGGACAACAACTAATGTTAAATTAACATTTCATTTCTAACAGTGTAATGATCATTTAGTAATTATATGAATATATTTGTGATGGTACAATTAGAGAAACTGAAAAGGACTATAAAAAAGACCACCTGCACACTCGCATTTTAGGACTGCGCTACAAAATTGCACATTCATAGGTGTCATTGATGTTTGATTTGGAAAAATCATGCATTAATGACAAATAGACCATCAATTCGTGGTCGATTTTGTTTACTTCGAAGAACATTGAACTGACGTCAATACGAGGTTGACGGAAATAGTTATTTAATGAACTAGTGCATTGACAAAGGCGATTAATGATCGAGATTATTTATCGCATTTCAATGCACGACTTGATTAAAATATTTTTTCGTCGACCTTTCTTGTTGAAATGAAGAAATTGTTAATTAGAAAATTGTTCATAATCGAGATGTACAAACTCTATTGAACAATAATAATTATCTTTTAATTATTTGACTCTTAATATTTGTAGTGGTAGAATAAGATAAACTGAAAGAGGGTATCGAATAAGTCAAGCTGTATACTTGGGGGGAGACCAGCCAACGATCATGTTGACAGGAATAGAAACTGAACTAAACGACAAGGAAATCCTAGAAAGCATCATAAAAGAAAACGACATGCTAATCGAAGAACACGGACAGGAACACGTCATGAGGAACATCAAAATACTGCACAATAGACCATACAGGAACCCAAGACGTGAGAACGGCATGCAGGAACCCAAGACGCGAGAACGTCATCATTAGGACACTCATAAAGACAGAAGAGGTTAGCATAGATTTGGTGTCAATGAAAGTACAGGAATACTTGAGAGTGGCACTATGTTTCCGCTTCAGCCGTTTTGGACACGTGTCGAAATACTGCAGAGAGACAGCAGAAAGATGCTATAGATGCGGAGGACAACATCAAGGGACAACGTGCCAGAGCAGACCAAACTGTCCCAACAGCCAACAGCTCAAAATTGAACCACGCGGCCACGAAGCCAGAGATACTAATTGCCCTGTTTACTAGAGAAAGGTTCAGTAATCGAGGGTAAACGTAAATTACTCAAGAACTTGAATCAAACGACAGAAGAAACAGCGTATAAAGGTACTTCATATCAACATCGGGGAAGGTAAATCGGCTACAGATCATCTGCTACAAAATGTCAAAGAACAGAATACTGAAATAGTCTTAATCCAGGAACACTAATACACAACGACATCAAAGATGTGATAAAAATGGAAGAAATGGCAAATGACAACGTTGTAACGATACAGATAAGAAAGAAAAAACAGATCAAACCATAATAATCAACATATACGACGAAGCAGGAGGGCAAACTAACGCAAGATTTGAACAACGTGAAAGGAAAATGAAAAAGAGAAAATCATGATAGCAGGCGACTTAGATGCCAAACCACGGTATGGGGTAGACAGGATACAGACACAAAAGGAGAACAAATGATGGACTGGACAGTAGAACAACTATACTGCATAGAAAACGACAGAACGGAAGAAGCAACGTATGACTGCAACAGAAAAAGAAGCTGGTCGACTTGACACTCACCAAGAACACCAGCGTCCAAAATTGGACTGTCCTAGAAAAAGAAAGCCTCAGCGACCATAAATACATTACATACGACATAGGATACATAACACAAAGAAAACATGAAACAAAGTCAAGATACGACACAAAGAAGGCAAATTGGGAGAAGTTCATGTACAAGTTACAACATTATAATCCACCACATAATACAGACTCGAACACAGAAACAGAAAACCTTAAAAAAATATACGAACAGGCCTGCAAGGAGACAATACCCATAAAAAGAACTAGAAAAACACAAAATCAGGTATGGTGAACAGAAGAAATAAAACTAAGAAAAGAGACAAATAGAGCAAAGAAGAGATGGCAAGCCGACAGATAAAATAAAAACACACGGATGCAATACGAACAGAGCAGAAGACATAAAGAAATGGAAGATATGAGAAGAAAATCTATACAGGAGTACATTACAAACACAAGTCAGAACGACCCATGGGGCTTAGCATATTATAAGATTCTGTAAAGAAAGAAAAAGACACCAACACAACTAACCACGATACAAAGGACAGACGAAACATGGACAGAGACAGAAGAAGATATACATCTGGAGATGATAAAACAACACTTCCCCAAAGAAATCAAAAAACGGAACCCAAACACCTGGAGATTATACATAACACAGAAATTCACAACGATCACACAGAAGACGATCTGATATTCACAACAGAAGAGCTTACAGATACAGCAGAAAGTCTGAAACCAAACAAGGCAGCGGCGGAAGAGGGAATACCAGACGAATCTGTACGATGGATGATCTAAGCCATAGGACCATAACTTCTAGAGATTTTCAACATAGCTCTAAGACGAGGTAAGTTCCCCGAAAGATGGAACCATAGACCAATCTCGCTGCTGCCTACACTGGCGAAGCTGCTAGATGAAATGATCACAAAAAGATTAACATACCACATCGAAACACTCGCGATAAATAATAAAATAACAAAAACAATCTACAACAAACAGCGCAAATTACATACACAAATAATAACTCTGGACGTCACAAATGCTTTCAACAGCACATGGACGCCAAACATAAAAAACATCATGCACAAAAAACGAATATTTGACAACCTGGAAAAAATATGTAGAGATTTCGTAGAATCAAGGTCAATTAGCAGTGGACCAATAACGATCCAAACCGAACGGGGCTGCCCACAGGGCTCGAGCCTAGGACCTATACTTTGGACAATAGTCATGGAGGACTGGTTTGAGACTGTGAACAGCCACACGGGAAGGAACGAGATGGTAACTGTGCAGGCCTTTGCAGACGACCGAGTCATCCTTATAGAGGGCAGAACCAACGAGCGAATACAAATGAGGCGGAAAAAACTTGGGAGAGCTGCAAAGCCTGGGCAACAAGAAACAAGCTGCAGTATAATAACGTTAAGACGGAAAGTATGTTCATCACAGGTTCAAGCTCAAAGATAACACCAATAATAAAAACAGACAGCCAAACCATACCAAATCAAGAATACATAAAATACTTGGGAATGGTGATTGACCGTAAGATGCTCTGGATTGAACAAGTCAGAAACATCAGAATGAAAACAGAAGCCATAGCCAACAAAGTCTTCGTGGTGGCCGAAAGGAAATGGGGAGCGGACAAGGAGGTATTAAAGATAATCTACGAGAAAACAGTAAAATCACTCGTCCTCTACGCAGCAGAGATATGGGACAAAAGAGCAAACGACACAAGGATAGCTAAACATCTGAGGGCAATAAAACGACCATTCCTGATGGCCATCCCGTGGGCCTATAAAATGGCATCAACAGACGCATTGCACATATCAACAGGAACAAGACCCCTTCAAATAGACGCCGAGATGAAACACACACGGAGCAGACATACAAGCAAACAGAATAAATCATGAACACAAACCACACCCAGCCAAAGAACACAGGAAAACACACACACTAAGGGAGTGCAAAATACACATTTACACAGATGGAACGCTAGATGAAGAAGGACGCCGAGCAATAAGAAAGCAATAGGAATCGCAAAAACGCGAAACAACATACTGCGTACAACCACAGGGGTAAGATTAACCAAAGGTAAGGATACGCCAAACACAGAACTTATAGGAATACACGAAGCAATTAAAAACATTAAAATCACAGATAGAAACACAACAATACACACAGACTAAACACGAGCCATACAAATGATAGGAAACACAAAAAGTACGAACACAACAGTAGTAATAAAACATATCCAAGACAAACAAGACAGGGGCCAAAAAATAGTAAAGATAAAACACGCGGAAAGAAAACAAGAATTAGTAAAAAGAGCAGAACAAGAAGCAGAAACACTTTAACACACGAAGAAACACAACACATACACAAAACAAAACATAATTAAAAGAAATAGAATGCAAACAAAAAATCACAACATGGCAAACACACTCGAACCACACACACACACAGGCAGATCCACACCCAAAATCTTTACCGAAGTTGGAACTACACGCAATGCACTCTCCTGGAATACTACACAACTTATCACTGGATACGGAAATACACAAGCTTATTACAGACGTTTCAACCTCAGGGCGACGAACGGAATTTGCACAAGCGGAATACAAGACAAACACACAGAACATATCATAAACACCTGCACTCTACCAACAAGAATGGAAGCAAGGGGAAAATGAAGGAAGCAATGAGAGAGAAAAATATGACACATCCGCCAGTGATAAACAACAAGGAAAAACAGAAACACATTACGAAACATACATGAATGGGGCAACAAAATGATCCCAGGCGACGACAAGTAGGAATGAAGTACCTTTGTAACAAAAACGACACCTCAGGAGCAAAAAAAATCACCTTCACAAAGATAAGAACAAACAATTTAATGAAAACATAAATTAAATTCAAAATACTGAATAAAAACCGGAAACAAAACGAATTATAATTTTCAAACCGCAAAATTTCTGGAAGTATGGAGATGGGATGAGTTCCTTTGACAAAGTTTCGCTAGAGAGATGGTAGTCGCTAACGGCCTAATACCGATAGGGAGGCGGGCCACAAGAATATTTAAGAGCGTTCCCCATGTTCGCTGAAACGCCTATTCAAATTATTAGAAAATGCCTGGTCCGATTTCAATAAAACTTGCACCTACTTGTTCAAAATATTGTACACTTTCAGGGAAAGTTATTATAATTTTTTATTTTGAACCATTTTGGCCCAAACTAATTAAAATATTGATTTTTTTTCGAGTCAGACTACTTTCCTTAAAAGTGCATAGCAATTCACTATCTCATATAGAATATACTATAGATCAAAACAGTACAAATACTAAAAAGTGATAAATAAGGAGTGCATAATAAAACAGCCGTAATGTGGCGCCATCACATCAAATCGACGCGAATCAATTCGTTGGTGCAACAGTGACAGTGGCGGAGACTATTTTTTATTGTGGTACTTACAAATGGTAGAATTAGGTTTTTTTAACAAGTAGAAAGAAGTGTTTTGAATTTTATTTACTATCAGCTTCCATATTCGGATTCAGGTAAACACAATTATTGCTTCAATCACCGCCCGAGCGATCCAGGTAATTAGAATATGGTGGTGGTCGCAGTGTTGCCAAATGTGGAATTTTATCTTGGGGCCAGTCCCGATGGCTTAATAGGTACTGACTCCATAATTGAAGTGAAATGTCCAAAAAATATTTCTAAGATGCATCCACTTGAAGGCGCAAAAAACAAATTATTGAAATTCTGCAGTTTGGATGAAAATAATAAAATGAATTTGAAAAAGAATCATAATTATTTTTACCAAATACAGGGCCAGCTTCACATAACAAAGAGGACAACATGTTTTTTCATCATCTGGTCGCCATTAGTAATGATGACGCAAGAGGTACTATGTTTTTCTTGATAACTAATACATTTTCGCTCAGTCGTAAATGAAGCTATTTATTTATATTCGAAAATTATTACATTTTTGCAGGTTCATCGGGACGATTCCTTCTGGATCAACAATATGGCACCAAAATTGAAATATTTTTACATGGACTGTCTTCTTCCGGAATTGGTAGATCCGCGTTTTCCAAGAAACATGGAGATTGGAAATCCCCCAAGAAATTAATGAATCCTCCAAGAATAAAAATTATTGTCAACCTAACTTCTAAGCACTCTTGTTTGATTTTTCAAAACCCTCTCATCACCCAAAGATATACGCGTACATCCAAATAGTCCACATGAATGATCATCGAAAAATTTGATATACCCACTATTGTAATTCTTATAAATATATTGTAGAAATCGAAAATTGCGTTGTGAAAAGTGTGGATAATTTGCTGAACAAAAATAATCTTGCCGACCAGAATAGTGAGAAATATATAATGAAAAATTTTCGCTCCCCTTATTGGTGGCTGATCCAAAGTTTTTCTAATGTTGCCACAAAAAATATGTTTTGAGAAATTGTAAGCTACTGTTTTAATGAAATATTTTCACTGGAAACTCTCGGTCAGCAAAGTTTCGAAAAATTGAAAGTATAAATTACCCCCAAATGAAAGTGGATTTGAAGTCTAAATATGTGGGCAAGAAGGTATTCCTCCATAGATATAATAATATTTTCATTACCCACCATACAAAAATTACAATAAATAGAGCACCATTACAATAAAAAATAAGGTGATATGCCGATAGTAGCCTAACAGAAATATTTCTAGAATTATGTAGAATAAATAAGGCGGGTTATTGGCAGACTGGTTCAGATAACAATGAAGTTTCTGTTCTTCCACCAGTGCCAAACTCAATGGAATCAATAATATATGACAGCGTAATGACAAATATAGAGAAGTATGAGAAAAAGAGAAAGAGAACCATGGTAATTCCTGAAGCTTCCTCTGAAAATGTTCTTTGTCTATACTTTTTAGGTTCCTATAAGAATTTTTTTTCGTCATATTGTTCTTGGATATACATATCGAATTCGCAATATACTCGGCTATGATCCGATACTTGACTATTTTCCACTTCAGAACTTAAATTTGTAATTAAATCAATGAGAGTGATGTGATAGATGTATTTGTTATTCTTGTAGGTTCATTAAAAATTGAATGAGTTTAAAATAGAACGGAACTGTTGGGTTACATTTGATGTCACGTCTAGCATATTTATGGTATCTTTTTTGCATTATGATTTCGATATTTTCAGTACGAGTAAAAGAATTTTTTTTCTACGACCGTGCGTTTTTACCCACTTTTTCACACGCATTTTAGTTTTGAAAGATACTTTCAAAACTAACTACGCTGGACCGGCTATTCTGACTCATTTGCAAAATGTAATTAATTGTGTTTTTAACATTAACATTGATAATTATTAGTGAATTTTCATTGTATGTTGAAATACAATATATATTTTCAATGTGCTTTTTGAATATTTATGCGGTAGTAGAAAAAATAATGTTCCTAATTCATGCGTAAAGTGTGTCTCTCCCGCACTTGACTGTTCGCACGAACTCCGCTTCGCGTCGGGTCAACGGAAGTCGCGAGTGGGAAAGTATCACTTTCCGCAATTATAAGGAAAATAACTAGGTATATCCAATTTGAATAGGTAGGTATCCATGACAACGGCATGTCATCACTGACGTGGTAATTCATAAAATGCTCATATTCCAGAAATATTCCACAAATTCAATTCATTTATTCAAGCGTGTTTTTATTCAAAGTACCCCTCCTTCAAAAATGAAGAAATAAACTCGATCAGTTCTAATATAACACGCTTATTAGCACAATAATTACCGATGATTTCAATGCATTTGTGCCAATACTCAATATAATGTCCCAACGTGAAATCTGAGAAATCTCTACCCTCAGACTATGACAATATCACTGCAAAGCAAGCTAAAACATGAAAAACGTATGTATTTGAGGCATACTTGCTAACAGCACATGCCCGTCGCTTCGCGTAGTGAATATATCAAGCACGATAGAAGGAGGCGTCCTTTTGCAAGTGTGTCTGTGCTTGATTCATAAGACACGCCCATTAAACCCTCAGATATTTGTTGGTTATTACAAATCTCGGGTTCGCTTGCAGGTACGGAACGAACTTAACACTATTTGTAGAGGATGACCCAAAAGCCGAACTCTATAATCCTGTCAAGGGACGTCAGCGCGATGCCCAACATAACCAAAGATAGTGTTTACATTTAGATATTTCGCATTTTTATTGTCACAAATTATTTTTAAAAGTAGAAAAACGTTTATTTGGCATGAATAATTTATATTCTAATATAATTAGATGAAAAATATGTCCCCGCCAATATTGCACGCTGAAAAATTAACATTTGATAGATATTGTGAAATCCTGTATTTCAAATTGCATATCATTGTTGATTTCCAATACATCATGTCAAAAGTGAAGTGATATTGAACTGCACTTTTTAAAATGCGAAACTTGAATTTCGCAAATTTTATGCTCAAAAAAATATATCTGCCACTGCACCAAACAAAAGCTATTTATAAGTGAAGTCCATCAAAAATTCTTGTTTTCTATATTCTTCTATTCCCTCGAAAGGGGAAACCCTGTAATGTTCAGAGAATATCGTGACAGCCGAGGAAAAGTAGGTAGGAATTAGTATTCCTAAATTTCTGGAAGTTGTATGCGTCAGGGAACACCTGCTGAAGCAGTGAGTTCGAGCTCACCATGTCAACCTCGATGAAACTGCAAGGTGGGCAGATATCTCAGAGGAGCCAGCCATAAAAATATGTTCACTATATAAACGAACAAATCGCCAAACTTTCTGCAGTGTTCCATAGTAGTGAGCGAGTTTGTAACGATCTACAGAATCAACTAGCTTTGTTGGTGTCTAGAGAAGTCTAGACTTAAATTTATGAGTTCTGACATGTAATTTAGCTAGAAAAAATGATTAAGGAATAAAACTTTACACTCAATTAAATGATTTAATAAAAATGCAAAGTATTCATGAAAAATCTGAGATATCAGACTTGTTCATCACTGATACAATGAACAAGCAGAGTAGTTTATTGACACAATTTTGTAAATTATTTTTCAACTTGTAATTTCACTCATTTTACTAACTTTTTTCCTCATCATTTAAATCAATTGAACTCTTTTTTACTTTGTTAACTTTTTTCTGTCTTTATATTGGAAAAAGAAAGAAAGGTATCTTCTGGCTTGATGAGTCCACGATAATATAGTTGTTGAACCCATGAAGGCAAATTGTAATTGAGCTCCTGTTTTACTTTAAATGTACACTGCCCCAAACTTGGCACAACCTTTTCGATTTTTTTTGCTAGGTAACCTACAATATACTCAAGTTCATCAGTATTAATTTAATTTTTGAGATTCCTCATACATATTTGATGAATCAGATGATGATAAGGGTCACTCTTGAGTTATGTTTTATTATTTCAGATTCATCATTTTTTATTTTTATATCAGCTTTCTGCAAAACACTAGTAGATGTATATTATTCAAGTACTATAACTTCATGTGCCTGGAGAATTCCTGTTTTTTTTCCGAAATGCTCATTCTTTCAATAGCAATAAGTGGACTTGGATGTTCATTGAGACCTCTACTTTTGAGTTGGAAAAAAGTCTCAAGCAATCTTGATTCATCTTATGAGTACTTAAATATTGTATCTGAAATTGCTCTTTCATATCAACAAATGTTTGAATGATTTTATAGACATTTTTATTCCCTTTTGAAAACTTTGTAGAGCCCTAATTGATTGATTAGTGTTCAGAAATTTATTTAGATGTTCATCTTGCATTTTTCAATGTATTCCGAAGGCACATTTGAAAGGAATTTTACCGTCATTCACCTAGGTATTGAAAATATTAAACCACTTATTAACATCGCAGATGACAATTCCTAGGTGGTCTGCCAGTTTTTGATCACTTCCTGGTTTATACCTTATCAAGGCTTATCCAACAGTATTCGATAAGAGTTCAGCTTTCATACGCACATTCGGTCTTTGTTTTTCCACATTCTGCATGTTTTTCTCGCAACTTGTAGGAAACTTCAAGTTCCTGATCGGTGTTTGGTAATAAAGCGTTGAGTGGATCTTCATGTGTATATCAAGTTCCTAGTTGAAACCAATAGCTAGTAACCAATTCCTCAATAGTTTGAATAGTCGTGGGGCATCATCAAATATATAAACATTTTTATAAGTATTTTGGTGTTTGAAGGAGGTATTGAAATTATTGTTGTCACAGTTTATTTGTGGTTTATTTATATAAAAGTTTATGGGCCGTGATGTTTATGATGGTAGAGCGCTTGTCTCTTAACCGAAGGGTCATGGGTTCGATTCCCAGCATGGTCATCGGTCTCGTGCATGGCATCACACGTTAAAAGGTAAGGGCTGCGTTTTCCCTAGCTTGGACAAGTCTTTCGAGGACTTTTGAGGGGTGTACTCTTAAGGGTGTGCAGCTGGTTGACGGAAATAACAATTTTAACAACAACAATATCAAAGTGAACTACGTTAGTAGTTCAACTCTATAACTGAGCTTATGACCTACTGAAGGAATCGCAGTGACGTCATTTTACAGGATCTCATTGAAACGTAGGGATTGGGCCATCCTCTACAAATAGTGTTAAATATCTTTGGGCGGGCCACCCGTTAAGTGACAACCGGGAAATCAATAGTCGTATGTACACTTGCATTATACGGCTGCACTTTGAATTCATATATTAATGGATGTCATTAATGGGCGACTTTGATTGCATTGGAGAACATTAAACAGATTTGTTTATGCGAGGTCGACGGAAAAAAGCAATTAAATTGAACTCAAAGTGACAAAACTGTTATACAGAGAACTCGGACACAATTGCGCAGATACTACAAATCATCTCGGATGATGAAAAAAATATATCAAATGACATGATGTATAAAACGGATCTCAACCTCGAGAATTTAGTAATGAAATTCCAAAATATTTGTTGGGAAACTGTTTATTCAGAAAACAATATAGAAATAGCCACAAAAAAATTCCTGGAGATCACTATAAATACTGTTAGCGAATGTACTAAAACTGTCAGAATCAAAAGAAAATATCATAAAAAATCACCTTGGATAACAAACGGTCTACTCACATCAGTCAACAAAAAAAATCAATTATTCAAAAAACTCCAGAAAGATTCGAATAATCACGAAATACAAAGCCAGTATAAGAATCATAAAAACAAATTCACAGCTTTAATAAGAAAAGCAAAACAAAATTATTATGGACACCTGATAAATACCAATCGAAACAATACAAAAAAACTATGGGCGGTAGTGCAAGACCTCACGAAGACACAAAAGAAAAACAAAGCAATAACACATTTAAAAAATTAAACGGGCGAAAAAATATTTGAACCGAGAAGCATTGCGCATGAGTTCAATAAAACATTCACCAATATGGGAAAGAAATTAGCAAACAAAATAAAACGTATCTTTTCAAAAACTCCGAACATTGAATTCGTTTGTTATGCTCAATACGGATTATCAAGAAATTAAATCTATTATCGGAGAACTGAAAAATAATAAATCACCTGGTTATGATGGTCTGAAATCAGAAACCCTCAAGTCTATTTCAGAATATCTCATCGAACCATTGGTATTCATTATAAATAGATGTATGGCATTGGGATACTGGCCCTCGGATTTCAAGGACACTATCATTATTCCAATATTCAAAAAAGGTGATAGTGATTTGGCTAGTAACTATAGACCAATATCACTTATAACTTTACCAAAATTTTTGAAAAAGTTATCAAAAAAAGACTAGTATCTTTCCTCAAGCAATATAAAATTCTTTCTGATAGGCAGTTCGGTTTTAAAGAAAATGTGTCGACACAAGATGCAATTCTTCACCTAACTAACAACGTGTATTCTGCTTTGGACAAAAGTATGCCGTGCCTATGTGTGTTTATAGATCTAGCCAAAACATTCGACACCGTAAGCCATACACTTCTTTTAGAATCTTTGGAAGAAATTGGGATAAGAGGAAAATGCCTAAGTCTCTTTGAAAAGTATATTTCAAATAGAAAACAGTGTGTCAGAGTAGGAAATGTATACAGCGAAAAACGAACTATCGAGTATGGGTACTCTTTTCGATCTACATAAATAATTCATTCAATACAAAAAGTAGTGGTGAGATTATAGGATTCGCAGACGATACAGCTATCTTTTAAAAAGCGACTACCTGGGAGGAATTAGAAGCGAAAGTAAAAACTGATATTTCTCGCATTAAAAACTGGTTTGACCAGAAAATTTTAACTCTTAACTTAGATAAAACTGAATATTCACCATTCAGCTGCAACACATCTACGTCACCAAACTTCAGTTTCATAGATATACAGGTAGGAGGGTCGGTCCATCGATTACTACCATCAAAAAATGTTAAATACCTTGGTATCTTCATTGATACACACTTGCGATGGGACATTCATATACAACATACGATCAAGAAACTTCAATACATAATTTACAAATTTAGATGTCTATGCGACATAATACCCCAGAAAGAACTTAAAGTTGTATACTATGTACAAGTGGAAAGTCACCTGAAATATGGTATCTTGGCTTGGGGCTCATCACTGAAAACACATATTACCCCTCTAGAAATTCTCCAGAAACGATTTCTCAAAATGATGATGCACAAGAAAAGGGATTACTCGACACTTTTAACCTATATGGAATCGAAAGTACTTGATCTGAGACAAGAATTCTACCTCAAATGTGTGCTTACCTATCACAAAAATAGAAAACTGGAAAAGCACAACCACCATCACAACACAAGACAAAACAAACTACATCCCGTCCCTTTCATGACGAAATCTATTGGTCAAAGATAGTTTGAATTTTTGGCCCCGAAACTATACAATACTCTACCCCAAGAGTTGAAGAACTTATCGAACATGGTATTAAAAAAAAAAATGAAAACCTTTATATTAGAGAAACCCAGAAATCTTATTCACGAATTCATAGACACAAAAAGCTTCTGAATATCTTAGGTGTCCCAAGTTATACTTATAGTACGGCTATACTCACCAGTAAAATTGTGTTAGGAAACATATACCCTCTGGTTAGATTTTATTCTCAACCACCCTAATCCTTTAATGATAATATGATCCAAATTTTGCTAGCAAATTACTTTTATCTCTTTGGTATTTGTATTTAGATAAGTTTTTTTCTTTTTATGCATGTTTTTTATCCTCGGAACAAGTGTTAGTACACTTACCGAGTATATTCTATTCACACGTGTTTTTGTTTTTTAAATGTTGTCACTCGTACTTGTAAGTTATTGTATTTATATATTGTGAGTGTCTTCTTTAATGTGTTTTTATCTATATCATTTTTATTATGTATTATGTGTGTGAATAAAATTTATTTAATATTACTATTACTTGCGCATGCTTAGGCAGTTCAGATAGGAACATGATTGACAGGTCCTAATAGTGAATTTCCATGCAGCTGAATTTCAATACTTTCATGTGAAATGTGTGATTATTATTTAATCCCATAAATTGCATTCCAGCAAAAAAAAATATAATATATCAAAAATGTAACAAATTAAACTGCTTGCGGATAGCGATTCCGTAAATTTGAATGATTATGTTGTTTTATTTATTATGCTCTTGGGCAATACTGAAAACTTATTTTTTCGAAAATTTAACCCAACAATAAAACCGATAGTGGCTGTTCATGCAAGTATCTCGGAATATTTGGAAAACATAACGCGATTCCATTTGTTTTATCGTAATCAAGCTAGCGAATGTCTCCCGTTTTTTTCTACAGTTGCACAGGTATTAGTCGACACACCAGGGTTTTTCGGCATCTCAGTTTTGTTGTATACAGTGCGGCTTCTAATAGTCCCACTCCCCCTGTTAAATTTTGAACGGTTTGACGTACAAACATAAAGAAATATCATTTGGAGGGTTTCACCGATAGTACATTTTGAAATAAAACACATTGTGATTGCTCGATAGATAGCGCGGAAGCGCACATCAACTAAACATTTTTAAATGGCATTGGGGTTAATGAGGCACATCGTTGAAAAGATAATTCAATTCCCTTTTCAACTATCTAAACATTTTTTGAATTAAGTTCCATTTAAAAAAAAATTTGTCCCGTTATTTCACATCATATCATTCAAAAGTTATCGTGGTCAGGTAAGAAAAGGGATTCAGATCCGCCAGATCCGCACTTATTCTGATATTTCAAATGCATATTGTGAAAAAACGTAATAACGGAAATCTAAAAAATATAGATGGTTGAAAAGAGAATTGAGTTATCTTTTTAACGATGTTATACATGACCCCCCATGCCATTTAGAATTTCTTAGTTGATGTGCCCTCCCCGCGCCATCCATAGAGCAATGTGTTTCATTTCAAAAAGTAGTATCGGTGAAACCTTCCAAACGGTTTTTTTATGTTTGTACGTCAAACCGTTGAAATGGTAACTGGGGGAATGTTAAAAGCCGCACTGTATAATGTTTTCTCATTCCTACTGGTTGTATTATATTATTCATTTAGACTCTCAACGATCTGTCAAATAAATTAAGTAAGGCATTGGATTGGCAAACATTTAGATAGATAGATTATATAGATGTGAAGGTTATACGACTGTCTAAGTTAAAGAAGAATCCTTTAAATTCGGGTATGCAGTCAACAAGGGTATGGAGAATAAAGTGTACTCTTTTTTCTATTCAAGTTTCGAGTCATTTATTGGCTCTTCATCAGGAACTGAAAGTGAGGTTAGAAATTCCTTTCACTCGCCGTAATTTATAAAATAACATGTCACAACAAACAAAACGCTTGGTAAAATTCTATAGAATTAAAACTTTTTAAAATTTGAATAGAAATGATCAGTGGTTGCTTAAAATAAGTGCAAAACAATTTTAAGTTTCACATGGGCTCTTATGGAGTAATAAGTTTAGTTGTTTCGAATGAAAAATGATAGAGTAAAATTATTTATATTGCAATTATTTTCATGTGATGAAGCTTTGGTAAGTGAGCATGTATTTTGCATACTTAATATGATATACTACTTGGCAACATGATGAAATTGAAAGACAATGTGAAGATTTGGGTGGAAGTTGAAGTTGGCAAAAATGAGAGAATCTCCTTGTGCTGCACTTCCTGCTTTTCACACTTTCACCGGATGCGATTTCAATCCGGCTTTCTTCAGAAAAGGAAAGAAGCGGCCTTATGTTTTAAAATATCGAAAACATTGCAGGATACATTCACATGCTTAAGCCGAATTAATGACAACAATTACACTGAAACTTCCAAAGAAGTTGAGAAATTTATATGCCAAATATATGGTTTGCCAAATGTATATGAAGTGAATAAAGCTCACTTTATAGTTTTTAATAAAGCTTATACGTCCACGGACACCAGCGTCGCCTTCAAAGCTACAACTAAAAATGTCGATGGTTCCAATTTACCACCAAAGGGCCGCGTACATTTCAAATATTTGAAGTCATGCTAATAAAAAAGTGCCCTCTCTCATGATCCCGGAGCAAAACGGTTGGCAGTTCATCGATAGCCGATATGATTTCGATTGGTACGAAGGCGATCAGCTGCCCAATTTCATTTCAGACGTTTTATCCAACCGCATGATGCTGCAGGTAATTTTCACTCACTAATGTGATTCAAAACCTCAAATATTCATGTAAGATATTGTTTAACGCTTAATTTTTCGTTTGTACACAGATTCGGAATCAATCACAACTGATCGCGCTGAAGAATATGGTGTAATCGAGTTTTATTCCGATGAAGAGAGTGGCGAAGAACACGACGATAACGAATAGATGATTTGTTTTAAATTTTTTCTCATTTCTTTTTTTGTGTTATATAATAATAATTTTTTTTTGTGTGCGATACAACTATAGTGTTTAATAAAAACTGTGTTTATAAAAATTATTCCTCGAAATAACAAGGAAAAATTTGTCGATCGTCATTACTATATAATCAACTTTGTTAGCTTATATGTTTTTGTGAAAGTACCCACATCAAAAATATACAAGAAAATATAAAATAAAAATTAATATAATTAAAACTAAAATACGTATGAAACTGAAATAAATATAATTATTTCATATCATTACAGGATTGCTGATCCCAAATGGTGATATATTATTGATACACGAGAGAAAGTGTCCGAAAAAATTATATTTAATAGCAATAAATATAATTTTATTCCATAATTTTTCATTCGAAACAGCTAAAATTATAAAAAAAATTATTAGGATATTTTTTTGCGAATAGTTATCGGCATATATTGAGGCAAAATATACTATTGCGCGCAGTGACCATTCTCACTTCTATCGACTGCTGACTGGAGTGGTTCTATCACAAAGGAATCTGACTGTCTTTTTTATCAACTTTATAGTTATTATTATTATATTGCCTCTAGAAATCACTTTGGGTTAGGCATTTCTTTTGACAGATTTGGAGTAGCGCTGACGCTATGTTTCCCTATATTACGCTGTCTGACTATTAGATTCCTGTTTTAAATTATATTTTCTTGTTTTCTACAAATTTTGAGCTTTCAGAAAATAGTTCAGAGATGCTAAATAAAATTACACTTTTGCGCGCGTCTCAGCGCCAGGTGTCCCGGAACTGTAAGTGCTGACTGTACACTAGCTTTTCATCACTCTTGCATGTTTTCGACGCCACCTCCTGGAGTATTGTAATATTTTCTCTTTTCTTAATAAAATAAATAGTAAGCATACCTCCCGTACTAACTATCGATTGAATTGTCTACAGGAATATTTCACACATGATTTGTTTACTTTTTATTTCTTTAAGTCACACTTTTTATGTAAACCTTAGCTCGACATATTTGTCCTAGTATACTTCGTCTAGCATGGATCCTCATATTGGAGATTATAAGAATGATTTAATCATAGCCCAACAAGTATCTGATATTGGTGAATTTAGAAAATACCTTAGCCAAAATTTCAACATATAACAACTAAATATACGCAGCATAACAAAAAACATAGATGCATTTCTTTGTAAAATTTCAGAAAAATTTTATAATATTGTTTCAACAGAAACATTCATAGTAAGATAAATAGAAATTATCCATATGAATGGCTATCAAACGTAATACAATGAGGGATCCCTAAATAAAAATGATGGCGTTATCGTATTCCTAAATAAAACACTCGATTTTTCTTATAAAATAAAAAAAATCGTAGATGAAAACTCTGCAGATTGACATTGAAAAAAATTAAAATAAAACCTCGATCACAGCAATATACCGATCACCAAGTTCTTGTCCCATACAATTCAATAATGCACTGACCAATTACTTAGGTACGTTGAATACAAGCGAGATACAAATTATTAGAGGTGACACAAATATAGATATCTTATCGGAACACTATGTGGAAGACTATAAAAATATAATGAATTCATGTGGATTCGTATTCAATATCAACGACGTCACGCGCCCCACTAGTAAGTCTTGCCTGGACCATTTTTTCGTGTAAAATACAGATGAGATAGCTCCCAAATCGTTTATTATAGACCACAGTATCACAGATCACTTTCCGATTGGTTTGTCACTGAATTTGGGCCAAAATCAAGATTTACAAATTCCCATAGATAGAAAAATAAAATTCACGAATTATAGGAAGCTGAAACAAGAATTAGCAGAAGAATTGTGGTTAGATATTCAATTTTAAAACAAATTTTTCATTAGTAATAGGTCAAATTTTTCATTTTTATTTATTTTCGTTTTATACAAATCACTGTGAATTTTACTTACTTGTAAATACGTGTGAATACTTTTTTATACAAATAAGAATATTATTATCATTATTATTATTCAGGTAATTTAAAATTTACAAAAGGATTTCTTATAAAAATATAAATTATTCAAACCAAATCCTGGGATGAATACAAGTTCAAGTCTAACTCTGTATGATGAGAATAATAATGATAATAATGAATGAATGCAAAATTACAAATTCTCAGTTATATTTATACACTATAATATAATTGGGAATACATCTGAGGGCGAGAGGAGACTCATTCAAATAAGTATTTGAATGTTTCATAATTCATATCAATATACTTTTTATCTCTTTTTTCAATTTGTTTTTGTTCTGCATGGTTTTTAGATGTTATGGTAATTTATTGACCAATACTGGTCCATAATAGGATATAAATTACTGTGCTTGTTTTTTTTACAAAGGAATTGTTATAGAGAGGTTGGCAGTAGTCCTAGTATTGTATGCATGAGTGTTATATAGTATTGTTGAGTTTGAGGTCCAGACCGAAGTGCGATATAAGTTTCTGACATCTGGTGATCCTGTTTCTAGATGAAGTGAAGTAGCTGAATGCCTGCGATTTTTTCAAATATAATACAGTCTCTTATTATTGATTCAGCCAAGGCATCATAGATCATAAGTCGAAGTTTTGTATCAGCAATGTTTTTCAGTTGGTAACATTTGTAAATAAATTTTCCCTTTAACGGTATAGTTTATATGCTCAGTCCAACGATGATGTTAATCAACTATCATACCAAGGTATTTGATATATTCCACTTTTTCAGATTTCGAGCAAGTACAATTTGTATTATTGCATTCTAAATTATGGAGTTTGAGAAATTTGTAAGTTGGCTGATTTCTAGCAGTAGCAGTAAAAATTATAAATTTCGTTATGTCAACATTAGGATTCAATAGGCTTTCATTCAGCCAATTATTATGAATTTTCAGCTCTGAAGAATCGTGTTTGAAAGTTATAGCTGTATCATCTGCATCTGAAGTAACAAAACTTGTTTTATTTTTCAGGCAACCAATATTGTTGATATATATCGGACATGAGACAGGCCCTGAAAGGGTTCCCTGATGGATACTTAACTTCATTTAGCAGCAGTACCTTCGACCCTGCAGTTGAAGTCGTTCTCATTGCGTCCATAATTACCAAACAGTCCAACCTCTGAACCTTACCAAGCTTTAGGTCTATTGTGCCACTCTGTGCGCCTGGTCATCATACAGCTGACACATATTGGATTATTGGTCTTACGACTGCCGTTTACAGCCAGTGCATAATCTCTCGGTTGGCCTAAAACCCGTCTTTCATCATTTGTTTGATGAACAAGATCATCTCTGTTTTCGTCAGATTTACTGAGAGCCCTGCTTTGCCGCACCATTTTTTGATTATTCTACAGGCGGCCAGTAGACCTGGCTACTAAAATGTCAAATATGAACATAAAAAATAATATCTAAGTAGTGTCTTCTGACATAAAAATAATGTTTTCTGATATTCCATTAAATGAATACCTTTCCCTAGCAGAATACACATCAATTGAATTTATAAAACCCATACATCATCAAAAAAAATTGCAGTGTTTCAGACACATATCTGAAACGTTTTTTGCCAAATATAACAAGAAGTTTCACTTACCAAACTCAGGTCTCCCTATGGGCTCACCATTCATTCCATTACTTGCAGCTATTTTCATGAACACATTAGAAAATCTCCTTATCTTATATCAGAAACATTTTTTTGGCTCTTAATAATAATATAAGATAAAGGGAACACGTCTGTTTGGACAAAAAATATTCTATGTATGAAAATGTATGACAACCTTTGGTACTTGAATGGCAAACTGATAATTTGGGGACGTTATTTTCGATTTCCTTCGTTTTTCAACTTTCAATGTCACTTGACGTTGATATATCCCATATCTATTCTCATACAGGGTCATTTACACCATTCGCCAATTCTGACACAGTTTTGTCCTCTAAAACTGAATCAAAACTAAACGAGTTCCACAAAAGGAAAACATGAACATGAAAAAACTGTAACCATTGAGAGCAAAATCTTCCAATTTCTTAGGAATTCTTCTTTTTCTTGGTCGGCGGTTCCGTTGAACCGGGTTTATGTTACTTTAATCTTTACTGATGTCGGAATTGGTTTCATCATCAACAGGATGCATAATTTTCAGGAAATGGGAAAGTTTACTTTGAAGGATAGAATACGTTTCGGTGAGATTTAAGAAACCAAAAAAATTGCAAGAACTATGTCCTTAAATATTGCCTCTTTGCCAAAAATCTTCTTTTGATAACCAATCCAGGAATTTTAAAAATGAATGAGCCTAAATGCTCTTTGATTGTCCATAATGGACTTAACTCATTTTGTTTGGGTGAATCGGTGACTTAATACTGTTTGATAGTAACATGGGCAATTTGAAAAACTCAAAATTTATTTACAAATATTCAAACACAAAAATCAAAATTTGAATTGCAGTATTGAACAAAAGAATGAACTCAGAACCTTGAACCTATAGTTTTACCCCACCATCATCTTTTTGTCATTGACAGGTTTGAATTTAATCTCCAGAGATGGAATGTTGAGATAACGTTCAATTGAAGCGCAGTCACTGAGGAAGTTAGATTTAAATGCAACATATCTAATAAAACTCTTCTGAACACGATCAGTGTTAGAGATTTGAGTTGCATAGTGTGGAGACCAGGAGCAGTAATCAAGGTGAGTTCTTACAAGTGTACAGTATAAGGTTTTAATGGCACTTAGACTAGTGAATTCACGAGTCGTTCTCTTTACAAAGCCCAACATTTTCGTAGACCTATTGACAATAGAAGTTATGTGATATTTGAAGGTCAGAGAGTCGTCGAAAATTACTCCAAGATCCTTGATACGGTCAGCAGCTTCAAGGGGCTGGCCATTGATAGTATAATCGAAATTAAGGGGTTGATGGGATCGACTAAAACGTACGATATGGCATTTGTTTAAGTTTAGGTCCATGACGTTTATCGTGCACCAAGCAGCGAGGCTGTTGATGTCGCTCTGTAACCCAGCAGCCTCATCTACACAATTATCAATACGATAAAGCTTGAGGTCGTCCGCGAAAAGTAGGGCATTACTATTATGGAAGCATGAAGTGATGTCGTTGATGAATAATTTAAAAAGTAGGGGGCCCAAATGTGAACCTTGGGGAACGCCTGAAGTTGAAGGAATGTCAAGAGAGTAGTGGTGGTTGTATCTCACTATTTGGGACCTACCTGTCAAATAATCCTCAATACAATTCAAAAGCGCTCCTCCGAAACCATAACTACTAAGTTTGTAGGTTAGTAGCTCATTATTGACCCTATCAAAGGCCTTGGAGAAGTTGGTATAGATGGAGTCAACCTGGCCACCCCTATCTAGTGTTTCAGACAGAAAATTAGTCTAGGTGATTAAGTTGAGTTTCGATGATCTCCCAGATGATAATCCAAACTGGCTTGAAATCAACAGCCCTGAGCAATCAAAAGTCAAATAATCGGTTGCGATGCTCTCAAACAATTTGGGGATAGTACTAAGTATTGAGATTGGACGATATATAGTTACTTATGTCCGATTTATTACCTGTTTTATAAATGGGTGTGACGTAGGAAAGCTTCCAGTAGTCGGGGAAAGTCCCAGATTCCAAGGATTTGTTGAAGATGTGAACTAGTGGCCCAGACAATATATAATTGCAGTTCCTAAGAAGAATGGGGGGAATAGCGTCAGGACCCGGAACTTTTCTAACATCCAGTCTGCTTAACTTCTCAAGTATAGTAGAAATAGGGATGTGGTAAGAGCAAACATTGAGTTCAGTGTCGATATCACAATCATTATGATTTAGAGAATGATTTGTATATACTGAGGAAAAGTGATGTGCGAACAGATTAGCGACTTCATTACCGGAAGAAGCAACGGACTCGCCAAGAAACATTTTATCAAGTATTGTATTGCCTGTTCTTGAGCCATTAACAAAATCCTGAAAGGCCTTTACATTAGCGCCAATATTGACCTCAACACCACTTATGTAATTCGATTAACGCTATCTAGACAAAGACTTACAACGACTCCTTAGTTCACTAAATACCATATAATTTTCAGGAGTTCTTGTAGTTTTATAAATGTTATGTGCAGTCCTCTTCTGATGTGAGTGAAAATTGTCAGGCTGTGTGCACGTTCCAATGTAATTGGTTGAAGAAAAGGTTTGTATTTCATGCAGAAATTTATTTATAAAATCATAGCAAAGCGCTTTCGACTATAAAGTCATCACCAGTGCGTACTCGTCAGGTGTACAAGAGTCAGACCATAAAAATATCATGTGTCCAGAGGACCATGTAAAAATTTAAAAACAGGTCATCATATGAATAACATTTTAAAAATTTAAAAAAATCCTTATTCCAGGATTAAACTGGATAAAAGTTTCAAAAGGCAGAGTAACACATGTCTGCTGAAGCTTCATCATCGTTTTAGAAACTGATATTTTCAATTTTGTTATAAAAGAGTTCCTCAAAGCACAACTCTCTCTATATAAAATAATTCCTCGATTGATCAAATAGTTCGCTCACTTCACTTTGTCTCCAAACTGACGCATTGAAAGAACGATTCGTTGTTGGCAATTTTTAGTACAACACGAAACAAAAACGATTAAGTTCAGACAACAGGTTTAAATATTTGTAATTTTCTGGTCGATTTAGCAGCACGCGATCCGGGCCCTGGAGGAAACATGTCTAATACATCACCCTCTTGTTGAGGGGACACTCGAAAATTGCCGCCGTTGTCCTTTATCCCCTTTCCTTTGCTTATCTTGCAGGATTAGTGCCAATTTAAAATTAAATATTAAAGAGATCTTGAAATTAGAACGGGATCATTTTGTAATTGATAACTAACCAAATTATACTCTTCTCTCTTCGCTTGTCACATACATTATCTGTCATAGGTAAAGGGATGAGATTATTTTTGTAGGGATCTCCAACATAACGTTGTGATTTTCTGTATACGGTGAATTTATTCAATTTTAGCGATTGGAATGTAACCCGAAAATGATCGTGACGGACAGAATATAGGGTCTGTCATCTAAATTCAGTAATGGTATTCCACACTACAGGGCGATCAACCAAGAACTTGATTTCTCAATTATTTCGAACTTCCAATGTAGCACATTTTTATTGGGACGATACGATGATATGAAATTATTGTCAAAATACGCAAACGTACAAAAAGCGAAAAAAAAAAATGTTAATATTTCGCGATTTTGGTCCAATGTTACTTGGATATAATATTGGCGAAACATTCTCGTAACAACATTGGCCTTAATACATTCAGCAGTATTTGTATACTTATATTGGGATGATATTGGTACAATATTATGAAAATATATTGTACTTCAATATTCAATCGTAATATGTTGGCGAGAAAAGAAATGTGACAAACTCCCGCATCCAAGGGAACAGTAGCGTCGAGCGGAACTATGAAACGATTCCTGATGTCCTTTTCTACTTCAAAGGATTGTGCTAAAAACCTAAATCACCGGCCAATCGTAAATATAATGAAAGCTACTTATAGTCCAGTACGTGGGTACCGAAAAGGGGAGTTTGAATGCAAAAGGTGGGGTAGAAGCGATTTTTTAGTATGTTTTTAAGCTTGGGGGCCCTCATGAAAAATCCAAGTTTTCGACCTCGAGACGCATGCGCTCGACCCGCCATTTTGGATTTTAGGTAAAAAAAATTGGTTTTTTGATAATAACTCAAAAACGGTGGCTTTTACTACAAAAGATGTTCCTTACAAAGTTGAAGAAAACAAAATTTCCTAAATTTTTTTTGTAGCACACATATGTTAGAAGTTACAGCTCCGTGAAGTTGCACTATTTGAAAAAAAGTATTATATTTTGTTATTTGGCTGTTGATAACTAAAACAAACATTTTAAACAAATTCCAATCATATTGAAATAATTTTTAAAAAGACTCTACTTTGATTTTATATTAATAGGTTGCCCTAAACCTTAACGGATAGACAGGTAGCGAGAGCACATTAGTAGGTAATGAGAGAGGGTCATGAATGAACTTCAGTGCATGGAATTTATGCGTCAGTGTGCTTGTTTATTGTCTTGCTTGCAGAAGGTTACGCTGTTATAATGGAAAATCCCCAAGTTGATTTGTGCCTTGTTTGTGAGAAAAGTTTAAGTGAAAGTGACAATTTCATTATGCAGTGAATCAATATTTGATGCTGTTTTTGTGGTCGGGGAAGACGTTGACCTTTTAGTACTCCTGACAGCCTTAGCACCAGCCGAAAGTTCTATCTACTTCCGTAAACCTGGAAGAGGAAAAACTGCTGAGAGGATATATTCATATTCACATTCTGTTCTTGCACGCCTTCAGTGGTTGTGACACTACGTCATCCCTATTCAATCAAGGAAAAACTAAATTTTGTACGCTGATGAAAAGGAACAGAGCGGTTCATGAAATAGTTGAAATTTTCAACAAACAAGATGCCACGCCAGAGGAGATTGCCGAGGCCGGAGTACGCTTTCTTGTAGCATTATATGTGGCAACATAGTTAAAGATAATTTGGAAGCGATTCGTTTCCAACGCTTCGCCAAATCAACGCTGAAAAGCAAATTTAATCTTGCCTCTTTGCCACCTACAAAAGAAGCGGCGCAATTCCACGCCTTTAGAATTTTTTTTTTTCAAATATTGCAACTTCACGGAGCTGTAATTTCTAACATATGTGTGCAACAAAAAAATTTTTCCTACAAAATATGTAGAACATATCTTCTTCAACTTTGTGCAGAACGTCTTTTGTCGTGAAAGCCAAGATGGCGGCTCGAGCGCATGCGCCTCGAGGTCGATAGCTTGGATTTTTCATTAGGGCCCCAAGCCTAACAAAAATCGCTACTACCCCACCTTTTGCATTCAAAAAACCCCCACGTACTGGACTATCACAGTAAGGTTTTATAGTGATACCAGGGACTGAAACTAGTGATATTTCTATTCCTCAATGTGTTGTATGTCTTGAAACACTTTCAAATCAAAGCAAAAAGCCTTCTTTACTGATGCGACACCAAAATACTAAGCACCCTGATTTGATTGGTGAGAAAATCCAACTTTGTTAAAAAAGAAACCCATTGTTAGATGGAGTTTGTCAATACTGACACTCACTTGATGAAGGCGTCATACCTTGCTAGTTTAAGAAATGCAAAATATGGAAAGCCCCACACAACGGCGACACCCTTTTACTGCTAGCCACTGTGGATATGGTCCAAGCCGTGTTAGGAGAAAATGCAGCCGAAAAAATTCTAATAATACCACTGTCGAATAACACAGTGAAGGGACAAATTGTCGACATGTCTGATAATATTGAAGAACAACTGGCTTCAAAACTCCAAGAATGCACTTATTTTGCACTTCAAGACGAAAGCACCGATTTTACTAACACGGTGCAGCTACTTGTTTTCGTGCGATTTTATTATAATGAAAAGGTGATTGTTCTGCAAACCACTTGAATCAAATACCACAGCGCAACTCATTTTAAAGGTAATTATTGAATATGTGCTCAAAATAGGCATTCACTGGTCCAAGTGTATTGGCTTGTGTACAGATGGGGCAAAAGCTATGTCGAGGAAATTGACAGGACTAGCAGCAAAAATAAAGGAAGTTGCTCCTGACAGCAAAAGTACGCATTGTGTTATCATTTGAGAAGCATAAACTGCTAAAATTATGCCTAAATATCTTAACTCCGTTCTATCAGATGCTGTGAAAGTTATTGAAGCTAGGACTCTAGACATAAGATTATTCTTCTTGATGTGTGAAGAAATGGGTGGCGAGTTCAAGACTTTACACCTGCATACAGAAAGAAATGAGGTGGTTATCTCAGGGAAAACGTGTAGAGAGAAGGGGTTCTTTGACTGAGCCGATTTTATTCGTTTCATTACCGTGATACTCTCCAGCACATATTATCGAACTTTGTTCGAGTTGATACAGTTAACTCGTGCTTTTCGAGAAGTTTAGTTCTTGATTTTCCATGCGGATGGCGCTTCCACCAACTCAGTTGTGGGTAGTAGCTTCATCCGTGGGAAAATATTAGTTAAACAGTTAATTATCATTCATTTGGCAAGGACAAGACAATTATAATATTGTCCGACCTACCCTGGCGCTGATGAGAGGCAAAATCTCGCATGTCTGCAGATGGTCATTCGCAGCCGAATGGAGGATACTATACTGTTCAATTACAAGATTTCTGACAGATGATTGCCTCATTTTTCCACTTGGTGAAATCGTGTTTAAAGGAAAGGTTCTTTGACTTGCCAGATTTTATTTGAATCGAAGACAATATGATATATTTATAAATACAAATCCATTTCGAAATATCAACACTGGTTGCAAAATATGTGTATCTTGCATTAGCTACTAGTGCTGTTTCAATTTTATTCTTTATATTCTTCCAAAAAAGAAATGATGCTCTGTAGCGAGGCGGTTAGGTGCTGGCCTTTAAACTTTCCGCTTGCATTTGGCCAGGTTCGAATCCTGGAAAACGAGAGAATTTTTCTCAATTTTATTGGAGTCGATAGGCAATGTCTTATCTAGAGGCCAATCCCGGCGTCTGGTGCTTTCTTGGAGTTCGCACCGACCATCCGTTCACAACTGAGAGTAAGAAAGAGAGGGTAAATATCTTAATCTCACACAGAAAACGAAGGAGACAAACACTGGGCTCTGTTCGCTTTGGCACTAATGAAACTGAGTGTACGTCGTTAATGATAATTAATTGAGAATTGATAGAATCATGATAACCTACATGGTTATAAAAAATTGTATATGATCAGTAAATAGACATGCAAATGGTTATCTTCGTTTCAAAATACAGATTTTGTACAAATATATTTTCAAAAAGCCGATCTCTGACAGAAACAAGTGAAAATTGGGCCCTAACAGACTGACTAAGAAAAATAGCACAGCTTTTTATTAGACTCCAAATTGATGTAACAACATAATTCAAGTCTTATAGCCCTTGTGGTTAATTTTTTGAATTAATTACCGAAATGAATTGCCGCGAGATGAGATTTTAATGACAAAAAATTAAAATTGTCGCAGATGTGGACGTATAAATTGATAATTCCGAAGATGTACAGCCCTTGTTGAGCAATGTGCTTTAATTAGAAGTAACCAACTTAGGGTAGAAAGATAGATTAGAAATGTTACGTCAGGATTAATTGCCTTCACAAGCCTAATCCATTTTTTCAAGGAAAATCAGAATATAATGAGTCGTTGAACTTAATTTATGATTTCATCCTCTATCAGCAGCTCTATTAGGTTCAAGGGTGTGAAAATATTCAACTAATTTAAATGTCGTATTTTCTCTCCTTTTCCAAAACATGTAGGGTGAGTAGTGGTTGATGAAGAAACTATGTAGTAGTTCACAAAATCAGTATTTAAAATATGTTTTTTTTAGGGAATGTTTGGATTATTCTTATTTGTTTATCCTTCATTCACCGATGGAGGCAAGTGAATGATGACAGGAGATTAATCAAATGATAGATATTATTATGTTAATACGTTGTTGAAAAACAGGTAAAAATCATGTTACCCTCAATGAGAACCAAAGAAAAGTAGATTGGAATTGTTATTCTTTCTGAATTCCTGCATGTTTTAACATGACGATGAAAAATTGATATTTCAGAAAAATATCCATATGGAAATATCTACAAGACAGAGACATATCGCCAACATTTTTATTGTGTTCCAGAAGAGTGAGCGAGCTTGTGAGCAAAGCGCACCGAAATAACGTAGGATAAACACATATTTTAATGATATCTCCAGAACTATGCCATTGAGACAGTATTAGTGAAATGAACACTCACACACTCTATTGATATGATCTCCGGAACTTAGCCGTCGACACAGTATTGATGGAACACTCTCACACTTTGCTACTTTCATAACTTTGTAAGAACTCAAAAATGAATGAATACGTTGGGGGAAAGAAGATCAGATACGTCGATTTTCTTTTCAAGTTTCATATTTTTTGGTCTGCTCCTATTTTTGAGGACGTCATCACTGTTCGAGTTATGATGTTATTATATATTTTTTTAAATGACAACACTCTATTATGATAATACCTTCAAAATGAATGCAGTTTTCTGTATATTTATGTCATCTTTTTTCCTATGTAACATAACCATATGTCCAAGAAATAAAAGATATTTTATTCATAATAATGTTATTGTGAACATGACACTTGGACTAAATAAACCTCCAAAGTATTGAATTAAGTGCTCGAATTGCAAGCCATTTACCTCTTGACAATATGCAAGGCGATGTTGGAAAATATCAGTGAGGGTATCATCGTTAATTGAATAAATTTCGGTCCTAATTTTCTCTTTGAGTAGTATTAGGTCTGTTAACGTAAACTTTTGACTCAAGGTATCTCCATGAAAAAATTTAGTGAAGTTAGATCAGGAGGTTTACCTAACCACTCTAAAAATCCTCGTCTGCCAATCCATTTATTGGGAAACATATTCCTAATATTCATCACCATTCATTGAATCTTGAACAAGAAAACGTCCCACCGTCTCTATGAAGGCTGAAACATTATGAAAGTTTTATTTTTCAATTTTTATATTTTTAGATTTACTCCTATCTGGCATTACCATTATTGGTCTGATCACGCCCCACAAACAATCTTGTTGGTAAAATTCAAGCTATTTTTTTCAATTCTGATTTGCATCCTGTTTTATCTGTGAACTTTCAATTCCATCTATTGGGGAACATATTATCGAGTTATTCAAGTTATTCATGTCGTACGTAATGCGGTGGCGCTACCTCTTGCTGGTGCCATAGTGAGTTGTCCGGTAGCTGAGGAATTTGATGATGTGAGTACAGAGCTGCAAGTGTTAGAATTATGTGATGGATCCTAATATTTGTCACCGTTCAATGAACCGTCAAAAAAAGGTCCCACAATTGTATTACGAACTATTCGCGCCCACATGTTGAATGTCTGTGGATACTGAGTGTGCCCTTCCATCGCCCAGTGAGGGTTCTCTGGTGCCCAGTACCAACAATTCTGCCTATTCATTGTACAAACTGAGCAGAAGTTGGCATCATCTGACAAAGAACACATTGTCCTATGAACTGCTGATCATTATATTACATCGATCCATCATTAATTCACAAAATTCGTGTCTGCGATTGAAATCTTCTTAATTAAGTTCATGAATTACTTTCACTTCATATGGGTGCCACTTATTATTTTTTCAGGTATTTCAAAACAGACGTTTGACACACTGATTGCTCCGATGCAACTTGAGGATTTTCTTGCAATGATAATACATCCAATTGTTGATCTTCCGTAACGCCTGGACGACTTTTTTCATAATTGCATATCGTCGAACATGTAATAGGTCTAAAGTCTAAAGGGATATTTATAGTTGAATAAGTTATAAATCTCAACTTGCGCACGGGTCTTGTCTCCATGAATGCTGAAACACCATGGAGGTTGAACGTGAGTGGGCCCATATCAGGCCCTCCACTGCGGCCAATGGCCTATTGTGGCTTACCCTATGGTTATATTCCTCCCAGTACATCCAATCTCTCAACGAAATCAAGGAGTACGATGGGAGAACAATTTACAAGGTTCTCTGACCTTACTGTTGTATTGCCAAATGTTGAAAATATGGTTTTGGCCGCTACGGGGCATGTAAATAAAATGTGTTTAGCCGTTTCATCCTCCTCCATGCATAGACGGCACTCTGCATCAAGTCCGATTTTATGCATGTGGTGTATGAGTTTGCAGTGGCCAGTGAGCAAACCTACTATAACTCTGAGATGTGCACTAATGAGTTCTATCAGTTTGTCGGAGTACTGTTTTTTCCTTGTGTAAGCAATGAATGCTTTGGAATGGGCTAGGCCCGGTAGACTACGCCAATACTCGAGTCTTTTATTGTCTGCCCAGGATGTTATAACATTCTTGGCAGTGCTATGTGCTATAACGATTACCGGTTCTGGCCCAGTGAACGTTATTTCGGTCCCCACTCTTGCTAGGGCTTCTGCTATTTCGTTCTCTTCTAGGCCCGTGTTACCTTGTATCCAGACTAGGTTAACGTTGTTGTGTTGTGTCAGTCGGTTTAAGGTTTCTCTGCAGTTCCATACTGCTCTGGATTTGAAGCAGTTGAATTCAATGGCCGCTTATTGGAGTCTGTATGTTGCCCATCTTGCATCTCTCTCCAGAACTATGTGAAGAGGAAGTAATCCGAGAAGGGCTTCCATTGCTGCCGTTGGCGTGGAGCGAATGGCCCCAGTAATCTCCAGACACGCTTATCTCTGTAGTCCGTTGAGTTTAGCCCGGGCCATCTCTTGTTCCAGATGCGAGTTCCAATTTATTTTTTATCAAGGGTTATTCTCAGATATTTTGCAACACTCGCAATAGGAATTGTTACACCATTGATGGAAGGAGAGGTATTAAATGTTTCAGCTTCCTTCTTCTGATGAACGGTACTATGACCATTTTGTGAGGGTTAATGGATATTTCGTCCCACTCATACCATTTTTAAATTTAAATGGTGTCCAATATATCCTAAAGGGCGTAGGAGATCATCAGCATATGCTTGCAGATTGACCTCCCATAACGAGAGAATGGCCAGCAGATCATCCACCAGCAGTGACCATAGCAGAGGGGAGAGAACCCCTCCCCTGAGGGCAGCCCCTGGCTGGTTTAAATCTGACACTCTCCTCCTGTAGAGAGGTCGTTATAGTTCTATTATGACGCATAATTCTGACCAAACACATAGTATTGGTTCAATTTCTCTAGAGAGTGTTGCTACATATAGGGAGTGAGGTGGTGCATTGTTAAATGTTCTATGTTAAGGAATGCGGCGACTGCTACCTTTTGTTGTTCCAGGGCGTCGCTTATTCCTAAGACAAGGTTGTTGAGGGCAACACCATGGAAGTTTTATGATTCACTCCTAATATGAAACTGGCATTGCCATTATTAGTCTGATCACGCCCCACAAACAATCTTGTTGGTAAAATTCGAGCTACATTTTTCAATTCTGTTGCATCCTGTTTCATTTGTAGAGTTATTATCCTGAATCCCAAAACTTGAAACTACTTACACAAAGCTTCCATTGTGTCTATGGCCTAACCTAACATCATTAAAATCTCTGAATTAATTCTTCGAAATATTTTTAGGCAACATAAAAAAATATAGCTTCCATACAAAGACAAATGGATTATTCTTTTTGAAGGTATTATCAAAATGTAGTATTGCCATTTAAAAATATATAGTGACGTCATACAGTGATAACGACAGGAAAAATATGAGTAGACTAAAAAATGCGTAATTGAAAAAGAAAATGTCTGACCTTTTATCCCAATGGCCATATCAAGCTCTTAACGAATTTGTTTTAACCTTTACGTGCTCACTGTATGTATCACCGTTACTCGCTGACTGTGCAAATATATTTTCAAAAATTTCACAATGAATCGTTTCTTGTTGTTGTCGTTGTTGATCACTCAGATTGTTTGATCTGGAATTGCGGCGTCTTTTCCGTTATTCAGGAGAACTAGATGAAATTTGTCTATCAGCTCTTCTGAATTTCTGCCTCTTACGTCCAGATGATCTGTTCTCCATAAGGGGTTATGCGAGTTGAAGTCTACCACCATGAGGCTTCGTATTTGGAAAAAAATTCTCAGTTCTTCAGTAATCCAGTTTATATTGGCTAAGTATATATTACAGGTCGTGATTGGAAATGGGTAGGATATTTTGACCGCAATTATTTTAAAGCTTGTATTGAGTGGTATTGAATGGGCCGAGATGATCTCTTTTAGAAGAATAGCCATACCTCCTCTCGCTCGTCTGTCGGGAATCACATCTCTGAATATTTTATAACCTTTAGGGTTATAAGTTTCGTCTGGTTTCAGATGAGTTTCTTGTAAGCATACGCAGAATGGTGACTTATCTGCTAAAAGCAATTTCAAGTAGGGGTAGTGAAATTTGATTCCGTTGCAATTCCACTGAGTTATGTTTTCTTTTGAGATCATTAAGATATTTGTTTCAATATCAGTATTTATTCTTGATCTAAGATTTATTTATTTTTTTCGCCAACCTTGTTGACGCTTCAACCGTAGGATGGTTGAAAGCTCCGCTTGTTGCTTCCGAGATAGAGAGTGTATTGTCTGAGTCTGAGATTTCTTCACGTTGGGTCGTTGATCTTTTCCGTTTGGGTTCAGAGTGTACATCATCTGTTTCTAGGTTGTTCGTTGAAGTTGTGGTATAGTAGTTATCCTTCTGTTTTGTACTCAAGACGTCAAGCAATACTATTTTTGACCTGAGAAATGAGTTCTTTCAATATGTCCGGTGAGAGTGTGCTGTTATTCGACGACTTAACAATGTGTGTGTAGCTGGTTCTAGTGTTGTTGTTGGTAATTCTTCTAGCTTTGGTGTAAGTGATTTTTTCCAGTAGTTTTTGGATTGCTATCTCTTCCTTGAATTCGATGCAGTCTTTAGTTTGCCATATGAGGTCCATCTCAGTTCACACATCTGCTCTCAGTGGCACATGGGGTTCCCTCATGTGGGGTTGTTCCACAAGCACAGACTTTCTAATTCGTACATGTGGCTAATGTATGACCAAATTGCTGACAATTGAAGGAACGCATGGTTGAGAGTATTACAGTGCGGCTTTTAATAGTGTCCCCCCTTGTTAACTTTAAAACACTTTGACGTACAAACTTCAAAAAACATTTAGAGGGTATAATCGATACTACGTTTTCAAATAAAACACAATGTAATTGCTTCATGTATGGCGTGAGGGGGCATACCAACTTGAAAATTAAAAAAATCATGGAGGGTCAATTGTCATGGAATTCAAAAAAAAAATTGATCTTTTCAACGATGTGACACATGACCCCAATGCCATTCGGAATTTTTTAGTTGATGTGCTTCCCCTCGCCATCTATCGAGCAATCACAATGTGTTTTATTTCAAAAAGTAGTATCGGCTTCTATTAGAAGTCCTTCTTTGATTGTTTTATGAATTTTAGTTTGTCCTGCAATTCCGTATACTCATTTCGTTATCTGAAATGGGCTCACATTTGCGAAATCACTTTGGTTTCTTCTGATTACCAGATACCGGGGTACTTTTTCCACAGTCCCCTGGTTAATTAGATTAGGGTTGCTTGCCGGGTCCTCAAGTCCCGTGTTTATATTTTGAGAGTTGGACATGAGATATGTGATAAAATGTTATTCATTTATATTCTACTAGTATTCTCACCTAGAGCCATAAATCATCGGCACCGGTGTGGATGGCACCTTGGTTAACGGATTTTCTACTAGGTTTGCTCCAGGTGAGCTGTTTTTGGCTTCTCTCCTTACTCTCGATGTTACCTCCATGGGTGGCACTACTAGGACATCATACTATCCCGCCGGCATTGCTCTTGGAATCATGAAAGGTACTGAGCCCCCCACCAACGTCAAGGTCCTAAAACTCCTCGGGAGGGTTTGTCCCAATTCCTCTAAGAATTAAATGGGACCAAGACGATCGGACTGATCACCACTAGACCAAGAAAGCACAGGTCCGTAAGAATATGTAACCAGGCATTCGAAAGTGATTTACTATCCTCCATCAGTTTTCCACAGAATTTCAATCCCAGTTGATAAAATTCAGAGTTTGTGAATGAGAAAATATCTAATTATCACAAATTCATAAAGAACAATTTGATGGTCATGTCTCCAGAGTGTAAGGTATTGAAAACCCTTATTGCAATGATATTTTATCCGGTTTGTTTACCCTACCTGCCGCTAAATTGTGAGATGGTTCAACTGAGTATATTCACTCATAGATAGATATGGATACTCCCTCACAATCTGGAAATCAAAAATAAGTCTATACAGGATATACTCGCATTTTGCTGTGCACTAATAAATCAAAAGAATGGAGAGGACGGTATCGGGTTGGTTATAGATGGCGTACACCCAAAAAGATTTTTAAAACCTGACCAAACTCCATTATTGTGGGAATGGGGATGTACCTTATGTCCATTGGCACAACTGGCGACAATCCTATTTCATCGAACTTTGATTACTATTCAGACCTTTACACATTGGAGATGTTCTTCATCAGTCGAAAGCTACCAGATATTTTCTCAAGTCAGGGTTCACTGCATCCGGGGAGCTGATTTCTTGTCAGGGCAGTAGAAGAGCCAGACGATCAGCACGACAGTATTTTAGACGGTCAGTTACGGCAGGGTTCAGTTTGGTCACAAGCTTCATCATCTAAAATCGATTGAATTCAAGATCCGTACCAAATAATTGGATAATCATAATTATGTGAAATAAAATAATCACAATTATGTGAAATAAAATAATCACATAGTGAAAACATTTTCAAGTATTTTTCTTGGTGACTGTTCACAAATATGTGAAGGTAAACACAATTATTCGAGAAAAGACAAGATTTGTAGACACATCTGCACAACATTTGCTTGAAGCTCATATGAATAAATATCTCTGTTCCTAAAATGTCATAAAATTCCAAAAGACAATGTAAAGGATAAACAACGAACACATGTCTTATTCTCAAGTTTCTAATAAATATGGTAAGGAAGGAACATCTATTGTAATTTTATTATTGTTTTTCAAATTTTTTATATTGTTTTTCTACTAAATAAAAAAATTTGTGACATTTTCCGAGTTTGAAGTTTTATTTGCAGGTGTTTTTTCGAATACTTCATTCATTGGTCAGGAAATGACTTGTTAACATTTGTTTCATTCCATTCCACTACCCATTATTATAAAACGCTTGATTGCTATTTTATATGATTGAAAGTTTTTTTTTTATAAGTTTCTAAGTCTGACTATCAGGCACGAATATTAGTTCTCTGAGCTGCGGAAAGCTAAGTTCAAATATTCTACAAAATTCATTATTTTTATCGCATCGATGATATCAAATGCGAACTTCAGTAGAGCTTTCCTGAATTCAAGTAGTTTTATCCACTATACTTCAGTCAGTTAGTGTTTATCGACTTTCCACTTTATCTGACAAAATGATTTCTAACACCGTTTAACTTCTTCAAAGGGATTCGGGACTATCCTATATCAGCGAAGTTGTAATGGTCCCACATGAGTTGTCAGACGTAGTGAAAACTTTATACGTTTGTCGCGATTATCAGAAACTCAATGAAGGGGCGAGATAATATTTTTATCAGGGACACTGGATTCTGATGGAAGACAAATTGTTGAATATAAATCGTTCTCCCGACAATATGTACCTCTAGATCTCATTACTCCATCGAACAACACTGATAAATTGAGAAAAATCATGACCATGACCATCATTTTCCATCAAGTGGTATCGTACTTCATTCATGAATTGATTTCTGGCTCCATATTGGAGTCGACACATGAAATGCTTTTCCTAGAGATGGCGATGAATATATCCTTCAGTTTTATCTCAAGGATTCCCAACAAAGGCTGAAAGTATTTTTTGATTTAATTAAGTTGAACTGGTTTTTGCTGATGATTGACAAGAACCATGAAACTTTGATGTTCCTCCAATATAAATCGAAATATAATTTTAGCTTCGATATTCAAAGAGCACTGCAAAAAAATCTTGTAGGAGACTGCTAAGTATCAAACATATATGATTCAAAGGTCCTAAAGGGCAGTAGTTTTTTTGAATACTCGCTGACGAAAATACCTATTGTATAGGGTTATTTGCGGAATATTGGATTGAGTTATCGATTTTTCATTATTAGTAACATGATATGTTACGAAATACCCTACGTCACTGCATGATAATTTTTCATATTTAAAATATTCATTTTTTTAACTGTGTTTCACAATTAATCAGCCACAGGTATCTGCATGATTTATTTCTTCAACATTAACCTCCACCATATCGTAATGTTGAAGATCAGGATAGCCAGCTGTATACCGAGCGATGAACCGTTGCCAGTCCATCCCTCGGTTGCAACGCCAAGCCGACCCCTGATTTCTCTTGGAAGACACTTGAGACGGCTCCCGCGATGTTAGTGGGCAGGTCCGTAAATACTCTGAGACTAAGTTGATTTCGAACAGAATCCACGGCTCCTGCGAAGCTTATGCGTGGGTATAATGTGATTCGATACAGAGACTGAACGACAATATTCGATGAAATTGGTAGTATGATGAAGAATCTCGAAAAAATAAAGGGTTTAGAAATTGGTCTTATTTTTTTTCTTGTTCTCCTTATAGCAACCACCGCCCTCTTTATAGCCAGATTTATGTGATTATGGAATGGCATACGCTTGTCAAGTTTTACTCCTAAGTACTTCACAGAGCTCGACTCTCTCACGAATTTGTCCTGGACTCTCAACCCTCGAGGAGGGAGCTTCGAGAAGCGAATCCTCTTCGAGAAGGTAAAGATCTCGGCCTTCTCCGCATTCACCCTAATCTATTTAGTTTCCATAAACGGCACGATGTCCCGATCCAACTGTATTTGGATCTGTGATGCAGCGACCACGCTTGAGAATAAATACGCGTATAATGCGGTATCGTCCGCATATTTCGCAGCATTCACTCTTTTGTTCCGTGTATAAACATGTGTATACAGAGAGTACAGATGAAGAGATGAGCACAAGCCCTGTGGGACACCTGCTTCGACCGAATATCGCCCAGAGAGATTGCTATTAACCCCTATCGCAAAAGATCGTCGTCTGACATAGGAGTCGATCAATGTCACTATGTTCATAGGCATGCTTGCCAGTAGCATCTTGTTGACCAGGCCCTCGATCCATACTATTTCGAAGGTTTTTTCCATATTCAACAGAGCCATGACTGTCTTGAGACCTTAGTGGAAGGCCTCTCTCTCCCCGTGTTCAATAATAAGTACCTGTGAGGTCGTATTATGACCTCTGCGGGATCCGAATTGAACATCCGGAATAAGTTTCAACCTTTTCTCAAGATTCAGTAGCCTCTTGTGGATGATGTTTTCCACCACCTTAGCAATCACGCCAGGCAGCGAAATTAGATGATGGCTAGTGAGCTGGTGCTTATCCTTGCCAGGTTTCAGGATTGGCATTATCACAGCGTGCTTTATACAGTCTGGAGAATACTGTCATTTCAGACAGGGACTTTTCGGGAGCAATACTGCATCGATACCATCCTGGCCTGGTGCCTTTTATGTTGAAAGTCTTTTAACGACCTTCAACAGCTACTCAATGTTCACCATAACCTTGGCGCCAGGTCAGGGCCCAATGGGAGAGCAGGTGACTCACGTAAGCGACTGACGCGCCTCGACCACTCTACCTGATCTTCATTGACATTGGCGCCTTCTGGTGTACACTGCTGAAGTATTCTCTAAACAGGGAATCTGTCACTGCACGAACGTTACCCCTCTCTATGGCTGGCATAGGCTCTAGGACTGCCGTTAGCTTTGCGATTGCCGCGAGGGCTTTCGCAAGCTGTTGCAGCTTGGCGTTCTCTTCCGACTGCTTCGCCAGAAGGATTGATTACCGATTAATTTGGTCGGCTTGTTCCCTCACTTGCTGCTTGAGCAGCTTTTTGGCACCTTCCCTGTGCAGGGACTCGCTCCTTCCTTCCCTGGGCAGGGACTCGCTCCTTTCGTACGACCTGTTCTTGCTCATGTTGTCTGACAGGGCGTAGCCCATTTCGGCCCGAAAATGTGAAATACCAGTTAAGATGAATTTTAATGAGCTTGGGTGAATGCCCATTTCGGCCCACAACGATAGGTAAACTAATTAAAAGGTAATTTGAAGGATATTTGGATTGGGATAATTATTTATACATTGTTAGGGGCGCTTATTGTTAGTCTATTTAGTTCCACAGTAACTTCTAAACTGTAATGATCGAGTAAAAGAGTCGGAAAAATGGGTGAATCGGCTAAGTTAAGTGAAATCACAAGCGGACGCGGTAAAACACAATTGGTGTTGAATCAGTTCAAATTCAAAGAACAAAACCGAAAATTAAGTTCGGGAGAAACAAAGTGGAGATGCATCAAAGGTAGGTGCAATGCCTACTTAAAGACTATGGGCAATTCTTCTGATCGAGTTTTGACAACATCGAATCAAAACCATTCACACGAGGCAGAGTTGGAAAATGTCTTGCAACGGCAAATATTAAGTTCTACAGCGAAGAGGAAAGCTGAATCGGACATATGTCCGCTTGTGATTTCACTTAACTTAGCCGATTCACCCATTTTTCCGCCTTTTTTACTAGATTATTACAGTTCAGAAGTTACTGTGGAACTAAATAATCTAACAATAAGCGCCCCTAACAATGTATAAATAATTATCCCAATCCAAATATCCTTCAAATTACCTTTTAATTAGTTTACCTATCGTTGTGGGCCGAAATGGGAATTTACCCAAGCTCATTAAAATTCATCTTACCTGGTATTTCACATTTTCGGGCCGAAATGGGCTACGCCCCTGAAAAGAGCCCTGGCCGTGGCCAGGAGTTTAAAATAGGGGACTAATGGTTTGTCCTTTGACACTTGTCGCACTTTGCTGAAACTTTGCTTCACTAAACGTGTTGTCGCACTAAATCGCCTATCTACAGTAAGAGAGCCTCCGGCTACCTGAATATACGTCTGCTCTGTTTGACTGCTGATCGAACTCGACTGCTTGGTCATGTTTTGCAATTCACTGATACTTGAAATGATTCTCTGAGGTGGATACGGAGTCTCGTAAGAAGACAGTCGCAGCGCCACCTCTAGAAAACCTCGGAAAGCACTCCAAAGTAACTCGGGGTTGAGTTTGTTTGAAAATATCAGACAAAGTCTGATGACTTCAGGAGAGAGACAGAAATTTCAGTAAAAACCCCATATTCTCTCCTTAGTTCGGGCAGATATCTGACAGAAAACAACTACTTCCCTGGCTAATACCACGACGGACGTTGAATTAAATCTGACAGATATCTGTGCAGCGTTCTCCCTAGAATCTGGGAGACAGCCACAAATGATTTCTATATCAAGTAGCAAAATACTGCCTGACATGATCAAGGACTTGACCACTTACATACCGGTTTCGAGGTGTATTGCCTCTCTTCAGTGCAAGGTAGGTCCGACAACATTTGCAGTCGTCGATGTCCTTGGTCATGCCATGCAATTCACTTCTTTATCCTTATGGGGAGATTTATTTCATTATTCAGTCATAATTCACCTTTTGAACTGTTCAAACGTATTTTTGTCAATGAAATTATTTTTTTAAAAAAGACTTTGACCTCTAAAAGTTATATTTGGCGCCGTCGGTAGAATACTATATATAATTGTAACGTATCGAACGTGCCATCAATGATCGAAGAGTGGAACAGAACGGTGCAGTCCCGCAAGGAAGTCTTTCTGGTAATCAAATTTGGAGGAACCATTCGTCTACCATACAAAAGGATGCTCTAAGTTCTTACAACTTCAATATCAGTCATTATTTTCAAATAAACTTTGATAGTTTCTCACAAATTCTTGTATATTTATATCTTAATAACGAAAACCCTTCAGCTGACTCTATAGCTCCTTTGGTTTATACTTCTAGAAATAAAAACAAGAAAGTTACTCTTTGATTCAATTCAGAGTACCTAAGATGTGTGCCAGAATTTGATGGCAATTCTAATGATTTTCCGGGTTCCGGACCGACGTTTACTGAGCGATATACTCGACGTTTCTTCAACACATGTGGTTGGCATATCAAGAGAGAAAACAGTTACCCCGTTCACTATCTACCGTTTGATGTCTATTGTCTCAACCAGTATTTATGTGTAGGAGCATCCTAGGGTCATTAGTGCCATTGTTGGCCGGGTCAGGTACATTCCTTGATTCATCATTACTGTTGTTATGTCGGCCTTATCTAGGTAAGGTGTTATTTCCGCTTTTCTGAAAACACGTAGCCCAGCTTTATTTAGACGTAACCCCTTTTAGGTTCTGTTGAGTTTATTCGGGTGTTATTGTATTTCTATTGCTTCTCGGAATAGTATTGTGTAATATGTTTTGCATATTTCTTGAGTTTCCTCGAATTTTACCCTGTGGTTGTCGTTTTTGAGCGCATGTTCTGCGACGGCAGATTTTTCTGTGTATCCTAGACGACAGCTAGCCTTGTGTTCATTCATTCTCGTATTCGTGGAACGCTTTGTGGTTCCGATACAAACACTGCCACAGGTGCATAGAATTCGTATGCCCCAGATGAGCTCAGTGCTTCTCGTTCGTCCTTTGCCGATCTTAAATGATCCTTCAGTTTTCCATCATTCAAGCAATGACGGCCGCGAAGCCTTTCACAATTTGTGGATATTTATCAGTTTGTTATTCGATAATTACGAGTTTTTATGAGGCAGCCGAGCCGACGAGCCTTCAAAATGTTCACTTTTCCATCACCACCTACCAGTCCTGCAGCTTCCGTTCCCAGGCCCCTCCTCGGCTCCCATTGATGACAGGTTTGTCAGTTATCGCATCCTTCTGTGATGTATGAATGTGTGGGTGTGTATTTGTTAAGTGCCGGGAGAAACATGTGTGTTCTTGGCAATGGTGTAAGTACTATTGAGTTAGTGGCCCACGGGTCGCCACTCTTGTTGGCTGCGGTTCCTCAGTCACCCCTAGAGGACACTATACTGGTTGCTCAGCCACCTTTGGAGCACGTTAGCTGTCATGACGGGTCATGCCGTTGCCCAGGATTCATCAAGTGGAGGTGAGCGTAGCGTTGGTATGTCTGCATTCCAGGCACCCCCTCGAGTCCCCAATGTCAACAAAACAGGTGTCAGGTGTATCCATACTAATAGAGCCCTTTTCACGTGGAAACCATATGAGGTCCATTGCCAATTCAGACTATTGGGTTTTTTATTCCGTGCCAACAACTATTTCACGACGACGACAAAAAATGCAGGATGAATGTTAGAAGATAATTTCAACCTAATGAACATTTCGGATTATGGTCTTTAAGGCACCGATTCGTCTTGTTCTCGAATACTTTACCCATCAACAAGGTTGGCGATTTGTCTTCCTTTCTTAGACATTTTCATGATATTCTGAAATTCTTTTATGAAATATCATCAGTCGTTTCACCGTTACTGGTTTCACCGAGACTGACTCGTCAAGCTCGGTTTTCACATCAATTTGTAGTCAGTATGAAGACATGCTGAACACCGTTTTTCCAGGAATTATTCTTTCATCGAACGGCGACGCTCTGGACCTCGATACCTTCGAAGATGTTATCTGAGGCATACGAATCAAGGAGAACACCAAAGCTCTCCAACTTTTTCGGTATTCACGATATTCTCACAATATAGGATTTTTTTCTGTGGAAATCATTACATAGAAAAGGGTTCTTGCAAAATTGTGAAAGGTTTCATCATGCTCTGTTGTGGAGGTCATTGTACCTGTATATCTGTGGATATGTTTCAAGAACAGACATACTTCTCAATTTGGATGGCATTTGGCTTCGGGACGTAATTCGGCATTGCTGATATAGCTGATGTTGCTTCACCCTACATATCCACATCACCGGGTGTGTGATCCGTTCATCACGCTAATCCTGATGGTGTATTGCGTCCGACAGGAGTATGTGGCCAGAACAGAGAAAATGCTACAAACAGCCAGTGGGCTTCCATTTGAATATTTTTGCCAATGCTCAACACATCAGTTTTACTAGAGCTCCGGTTCTTGACAGCAGCTAGTTCTGATCGATATAGAATGTCCTTATTACAGAACTACTGAATTATAGAAAGAGAAACTGTCCGATTCAACTCCATTGAATCAGGCTCTGAAGATAAAGAAATTAATAATATAAACGTACTTCTTCCCAATGCAAATCTCAATATTTCACCTTGCCAATCAGCTTTTTAACCGACTGAACATCAGCAGAATCAAATCTATTAGCTGTAGGAACATTCCCAAGAGTTTGGAAAAAAAGCGAACCTACTTTGTATACTCAAACAAGGAAAAGGCCATCTAGAAGAAACAAACTCAAAAATAGGCAAAATGCCATTTGGAATTCGCAAAACTATCAACATAACAGACGCCATACAAAAAATCATACACAACATATAATACTACAAGAACAGAAAACTACACTCCCGGATGATTACACTAGATATCATCTCATTCAACACAGCATTGACATCTAACATAAAAATCATATTGCTAAGTATTGTAACACCACACAATATACAAAATATCAGCTCGAACTTTTCTAAGGATAGTACAATTACGAGTGTCAGCGTAATGAGACAAACAAACTATGGACGATAGTAGTTATAGAGGACTGGTTTGAGACCCTGGACGCAAAAACTGAAAAGGACGAAATTGGAAGACGACCAAGTCATGGTGATAGCAGGTAGCACAAGACAACAGATCACAAGAAGGTGACAAAAGACTTGGGCCGCCTGGAAGAACCAAAGTACGTGACACAGTAACACAGCACCAGACTTAGATATGTATGCCACTCAGATCAGAGACTCCCCATCAAGGATACGCACATACAGAGACACCTAAGAGCCACCAAAAGACCTTTTCTGCTAACGATCACTAACGCATACAATACCACACCATTATTTATCCCTGTATATCCTCGCGGGGACGGTGCCCCTACAGGTTGTAGCAGAGGTAGAAAACACACACCCACACAACAATATAGACAAGAAATCGAACACAATGAAATCAAGCACTCTCAAACACAACACCCAGCAAAGATAAACAGGAACATAAAAAAATTATTATTACGTAGGCATAACTTAAAAAATTATTAGAATCATCAAAAACATTAATGACGGTGCATTCTTTTCAATAAAACAAGATAACATGTTCAGCAAGAAGTATATTTCTGGAGGAGTCCTACAAGGTGAGTTGTTAAGTCCCTTCTTATTTCATTTATTCATTTATTTATTTATTTATTCATACGGGCAAGCCCAATTAAAGATATTACAAGATATACATTATGTGAGTAATACAGCAACAGTCACAACATATATGATATTGATAATAATTAAGACATTCAAAAGATCAATGAAAAGTAAAAGTACAAGTACAGTCAGTGTAAAAGTGGGAAAAAAATGATGGTCACTGACACAGTTGATTTTTTTTTAACTTAGGAAGAGGTGTTGAGAAGATGTCAATATCGAGACAATTAGCCGCTCTAAGGGATCTTGGGATATAGCTGAAATAAGCAATGTTGGTACGATGGTAGGGAGTATGAAAAGTAGCTATCTGTCTAGTAGGGCGAGTGGGGACTACTAAACTGATTTGAGATAGAACATCTGGACACGATCAATCTTGGATATATGGGTTACATAATGTGGTGACCAGACAGAGGAACAATAATCGAGGTGAGTTCTAACAAGTGTGCAGTATAGGATTTTAATGGCACCCAGACTAGTGAAGTCACGAGTTGTCCTCTTTATAAAGCCCAACATTTTGGTAGACCTGTTGACAATGGAGGTTATGTGGTAAGTGAAGGTTAGGGAGTCATCAAGAATTACTCCAAGGTCCTTAACACGGTCGACAGCATCCAGGGGTTGTCCATTGATGGTATAGTCGAAAATGACAGGTTGATGGGAGCGAGTAAAACGTATGATATGACATTTGTTTATGTTTAAGTCCATACCGTTTGACAAGCACCAAGTAGCAAGTCTACAGATATCGCTCTGCAACTCATCGGCGTCATCTACACAATTCACAATACGATAGAGTTTTAGGTCGTCAGCGAATAGTAGGGCATTACTGTTGTGAAAGCATGAAGTTATGTCATTAATGAACATGTTGAAAAGTAAGGGGCCCAAATGTGAACCTTGGGGAACGCCCGAGGTTGCAGGAAAGTCAAAAGAGTAATGGTGCTTGAATCTCACTATTTAGTACCTGCCTGTCAGATAATCCACAATCCACTTCAGAATCGCTCCTCCGAAGCCATACCTACTGAGTTTGTGGGTAAGAAGCTCATGATTAACCCTGTCAAAGGCCTTGGAGAAATCGGTATAGATGGAGTCGACCTGACTACCCCTATCAAGAGCTTTAGATAGAAAATTGGTATAGGTGATTAGGTTGAGTTCAGACGACCTTCCGGATGAAAAGCCAAACTGATTTGAGATCAGTAGCCCTGAGCAGTCATAAGTCATATAATCTGTAACGATGCTCTCGAACAATTAAGGGATGGTACTAAGAATTGAGATCGGACGATGGTTACTAATGTCAGATTTATTACCTGATTTATATATGGGTGTTATGTAAGAAAGCTTCCAGTAGTCTGGAAAGATTCCAGTATCCAAGGATTTGTTGAAGATGTGAAATAGTGGTCTAGACAATATATAATTACAATTTTTAAGAAGAATGGGGGAATAGCGTCAGGCCCCGGACCTTTTCTAACATCGAGGTTGCTTAGCTTCTCAAATATGGTGGAGATAGGAATATGGTAAGAGCAAATGTTAAGTTGAGTGTCGATATCACAATCATTGTGGTTTAGGATATGATCGGTGTATACTGAGAAAAAGTGGCGTGCAAACATACATTTTTCCGTAAAGTTTTATCACAAACTTAGACCTGAGTTCCTTCAGATTTGTATTCAGGATTCCCAAATTACTACCAGTACATCTGTCTTCTGAAAAATTCAAATTTGTTTCACTTCTCATGGAAACGTCCCCGTATCTTCCGTAATTTTTGACGTGGAACCATAAAATTCCCAGGATCGATTGATATCGCGCGGTGTATATATTACGTAGGATGCCACCTTTCGTGTAGTTAGTTTATTCCTGGTATATCTATCGATACTGGAAATTTTATTGTTCTACGTCAAAAATTACGGAAGATACGAGGGCGATGAGAAGTGAAACAAATTAGAATATTCAAGGACTGAAAATGTTTCAGCAGACAGGTGTATTTTGTAATTTGGGAATCCTGAACACGAATCTGAAGGAACTTTGGGCCAATTTTGCCACCTAATATAACTTTTCGAAATAATTTGTGGTTCCATCGCTGCTGGCGTGCAGTGTATATCACTTTTTGTGCAGCGAGTTCTTTTCCGATTGTGTATCTATCGGCCATGAAAATTTCATGATTATTCGTCAAAAATTACTGATGATACGAGGGCATTTCCATGAGAAGGAAATACACTGTATATCACCAATTTGAAGAAACACGTCAATAGATACCTTGGCCAATAAATTCGTTTTTTATTAGTGTTTTGAATATACTTAATGTGCCGATTGCACTCAGTACTTTATCTGCTCTCACTACATATTGATACTTATTTGTTCCAATTTCGCTAGTATATTCCCGCACATTGGACATCCTGTATGACAAAATATGAACAAATTTACTCCATAAGCTTTTTAACGCTATTTTTAACTTAAAAAAATTCAAGAAGAAAATTATCTCTATCAAATTGAATTGATTCCAAAATATTGAGACACATTCACAATTTTTATTCACCTATTCAAGTGTTATGAAAATCTTCACATGAAGTTTTTTGTCACGTGTATGGTTTTCGAGATTTTCAAGTTTTTGAGATTTTTGTGAGAAATAATTCTGTCCAAAATTTCCATAATTTTCATAATATTTCCTATACCATCGGTATTAAAGTAAAAAGTCATTGAAATTTCATTCGTCTATGCAAGTTTCATGAAAATGTTCTTATAAGGTTTTTTGTCACGTGTATGGTTTTGAAGATTTTAGAGTTTTTGTTGTTTTCATGAGAAATAATTTTATGTCCAAAAATTTTCATAATTTTGGTATTTTCCTTAACTACCTATATTAAAGAAAAAAGTTATTTACATTTTTTATCAAACATGTGTTTTGAAAATGTTCATATGAAGTTTTTCATCACTTGCATCGTTTTTGAGATTTTCGATATTTTTTGTTTTCATGAGAAAGTCCATAATTTAAATTTTTTCGTATAATTTCTATTAGACAAAAAATTATTATACATTTTTAGTAGATCTACTTAACATCGATGAAATTCTACGTATACACTTATTCGACATCTAGTTCGGTTTTCAAGATTTTGGTGTTTTTTGAAAATTTTTGGAAAATGAAAAAATGTAATGGAATTTTTTGTTCATCGGATCGAGTACAATAAAAGTGTTTGAATAACTTTTTTCCATATCTCCTTGAGTTTTCGAGTTTTGGTGATAATTAATGTTTCCGATTTTCGGATAATTATTTCCCGGACTATCGATACTAGAAAAAAATGTATTGAAACTTTATGTAGAACGTTCGAAGGCGATTAAGAAAGTGGAATGTAATATTTGAAAATATGCATTGATTTTGAAAATAACGACTTAAAATTTTTCCAAAACGATCAAAATCCATTTATTTATATTAAATTGTTCGATATCTCTTTCAGTTTTAGCGGATTTTTTTGTTGTTTAGTTTTGTTCCCACGCTGTTTATGAATTAGAAGGAACGAAATTATGAACGTATGTCAAATCTGAGCTCACGTGATATGAGTCGTAACGGATTTTTTAGTTGTCAGTCATGCAGAAAAGAACCGCCATTAGAAGTTTTCAAAAATATTAATAAATTTTTTTTTTCCCATATGTAGCCAACTGTATGTCGGAAAAACTCTCACCATATTGAAAAACAAGCACGACATATCACAAGATATTCTTACTGTAATCGAACATTGTATATCAAACACACACTTTACTTTCCAAAATTCCTTTTACAGACAAATCAAAGGTGCTCCTATGGGATCACCTCTCTCACCCGCGTTTGCCAAAATCTTCATAGAAGATTTCGAAACCAAATCCCTTTCTTCAGCCACTCTTCTACCTACATGCTGGTTACGATACGTTGATGACTCTTTTGTCATTTGGCCCCACGGTAGAGATACCCTGGATTCTTTCTTTCCTAACCCATCTGAACGAAGTACACCCCCACATTCGCTTCACGATGGAGATAGAAAGCAATTCAACTTTGCCATCCTTAGATGTACAAGTCACGAAAAATCCCCAACCTTATACTGTAATAGAAATCCAACCCACACAAACCGATATCTCACCTTCAAGTCCCACCATCATCCGTCGCAACTGAACTCCGTCGTCAACACTCTATCTAATTTTTCACTTCATTCGACTAACTGATGACCACAGCAGACAATCTGAACTCCACTACGTGAAACAAGCTCTCCTTCAGAACGGCTACAGACCAGACAACATAGAGAGAAACATCCAAAAACGCCTTCGAAAGTCACCAGAAAACAAAATCGAACCACAAGTTGAAGACCGTCCATCCTTAGTTTTCTTCCCTTACATCAAAGGGGTAACAGACAAAATCAGACAAGTTTTCAGAACAGCCAATATTGTTGTAAATAACTGAAGAAAAAGTGGATTGAAAAGTTTTTAATACTGAACAAATTGACATCAGTGACAGTAAACAAGAATAATTCATTTTAAATTTTTTTTTGGTAACTAATACATAAAACAAATTTTAAATAAACTCATATCTCAACACTCCCACTAGTTTATTGAAATAAAAAATTCTCTTGAACGTAGCCCCAACTTCTCTCGAAAATATTCAAACTTCATCTTGCATAAGAGCTTGGTGAATATATCAGCAAGCTGTTCTGCAGTTTCGACATACTGAAGATCCACCAATTCTTCATTATATTTTTCTCTGATGAAATGATACTTGATCTCAATATGCTTCGTTCGTTTGTGTTATTCTTGATCAAACGTATCGCACTCTGATTGTCAACGTATAAAATCGGTTTCTCCAAATCACAGACAAGATCGGAACATAATTTATTCACCCATACTACATCTTTGACTGCTGTACTTGCTGCGATATACTCCGATTCAGTAGTAGATAAAGCAACAGTATTTTGACGTTTCGAATTCCATGTGACAGCTCCTGAACCCAACTTGAAAATGAAGCCCGTAGTTGATTGTATCGATCTCACCAGCAAAATCAGCGTCACTATATCCAGCTAGTACAAATTCACTTTCAGATTCGTATAAGAGTCCAGTATGGAAAGTTCCATTCTGATAACGAAAAATTCGCTTGACCATCGACCAATGATACGTTATCGGGTTCTCTAAATACTGACTAACTTTTGATACTGCGAATGATATATCGGGCCTAGTTCCGATAGAAAGATAAATCAGGCTTCCTACCGCTTCTCTGAAAGGTACTCCCACTGCTTTCTTAATCTCATCCTCACAAGGTAACTGATTAATAGGTGTTGACACTGTTTTCGAGTTGCTCATTCCAAATTGTTCTTACAATAATTGGATTGATGCATAAAAATAGAACCTTCATGATTTCTCGATATTTCTAAACCCAACTAGCAATCCAAATCACCATATTTTATTTCAAAATCCACTCTCAGATTCCCCAAAATATCAAACACATCCTTTTCATCTGAAGTAGCAATTAGACATATGACATGATGACATTACGATCGTCTTTGACAAATACACAGCAATCGGCTTCTGTAGCTTTGAATCGATGTTTCGACAAAAAACTCTTGAATTTTTTATTCCACATCCTAGGAGCTTGTTTGAGGCCATATAAACTCTTTCGTAACTTGCAAACTCTGCCCGTTCCATCGTCAAAACCATGAGGTTGATACATGTAAATTTCTTCGTTCAAATCTACGTACAAAAATGCAGTTTTAATATCGAATTGAGCCAATTGTAATTTATTTTTCGCAGCGTATGACAATATAATTCTGATTGAATCAAACATGACAACTGGACTGGACACCATAGTCGACTCCATATTCTTGTGCATAACCCTTCACGACAAGTCTTGCTTTGAAAATTTCAGTTTTATCGGGTTTTTTCTTTATTTTGTACACCCATTTGTTACGAATTGCCTTCTTGTTCTCAGGTAGTTCAGTAAGAGTCCATGTTTGATTTGATTTCAGGGATTCCAATTCTTCCGTCATTGCAACATTCCATTTCTCCGAATCATCAGAACTCGGTTCGTTCTCAGACAAATTTACTGCTGCCTGGACAAGATTTCCATATCTCTCTGGTGCCTGGATTTTATCTCTATTTCTGAGATGATACATACAGCCAAACTCTTGGGAGGATGCCTCAGTTTTATCTTCAGTTTCATTATCTTGAGATTCATCACTCAATCATGAACTTTCTGACTCTTGAGTATGTGGTTCCTTAACATCAAGCAAAGGTAACTGAACTGTTTCTTCTTGTGATATTTTAGGTATAATGGGAACCACTTGTTCATTGAATATAACATCTCTTGAAACTTCAACAGTTTTGTTACCCAACCAGATTCGGTAACCTTTCGATGTGTCGGAATACCCAACGAATATGCCACTTTTACTTTTTGCATTCCACTTTTGACGTTTTTCTCTTGGAACATGAACGAATACTTTTGCTCCAAAAACATGAAATGCATTGATGTCAGCGGATTTGTTGAACCATAGCTCGTATGGAGTTTTGTCGATAACTGTACTGGTACCCGTTCGATTCAATATATAAACTGATGTATTTGCCGCCTCAGCCCACAATCTTTTTGGAAGGTTTTTCGACAGTAGTAGTGTTCTCGCCATTTCAACTACTGTTCTATTTTCTCTCTCTGCGGATCCGTTTTGTTAAGGAATAATTTTCTGATGAACGATTCCGAATTCTCTCAGCAAGGAACTTACTTCGTGATTGCAATATTCTTTGCCATTATCCATTCTCAAAACTTTGACAGGTGAATCATTATTTGACATGAAAATCAGAAAGTCTCTTAGCTTACTTTTCACCTCATCTTTATGTTTGATGAAGTAAATGAATCGGAAATGGGTGTAATCATCCTTGAAGAGAAGAAAGTATCGAGATCCACTCAATGAACTCTCTTCCATGGGACCGCATATATCTGAATGGATGAGATGTCCCTTTTGAACTGATTAACTGCAACTCGAAGGAAATGGCATTCTTTCCTGTTTCCCAAACAAACAACTTTCGCAGAATTGTTTATTCGGTGATATCTTGACACCTGACTTTTTCAAAACTTTCACGACGTGATCCATATTTTGATGTCCCATACGTTCATGCCACAATTTCAAAGACACGTTAACTGCATTGGCTTGGTGATTTTCTTGAGCGATTACATCAAATTTCAGTCGAAATAGCTTCTTCACTCGAACAGCTTGAACAATAACTTCGCCGTTTTTGAAAAATTGACAAATTTCTTTGTCAGACTTTAAAGTAAGGCCTTTTTCTAATGCGATACTGACAGAAAATAAATTCATAGTGATGTCTGGAACATGAAGAACATTTGTAAGTTCTTTTTGTGAACAGCGCCCGTTCACTTCAACCTTCACTTTTATTTTTCCCACTGCAACGTCTTTGATGGTTGATCCGTCAGCAATTTTAACATCTTTGGGATGGTCTAATTGCTTGTACTCCGTGAACCACTCTCTTTTAAATGTCATGTGGTCTGTAGCGCCTGAATCTAAATACCATGCATCACTTTCTTCACCAGTTAGTTCGGATTTTGTTAGAATGGGTGCTTGAAAATCATCTGCAGTTGCCAAGTGACTTTTTCTTGAATGACTTCCCTTTCTTCTATCTGAATGTAATTTAAATCTACAGTCGTTCTTCCAATGGCCTTCTCTTTTACAGTAGTGACATCTTCCGGGTTTTCTTTGATATCTTTGTTTCATTTCATCTTGGGTTTTATGAAAATTCTTTCCGATGAAAGCATTTTTCTCTTCCAGGTTGGAATTTAGCACTTCCAATCGGGATTCCTCTAATAACAGACGTGATGTTAGATGTTCTAGCGTTTTTCTTTCTTCACTCGAAGATTCCCAAGCGGCATGGAAATGATTATATTTTTTTGGAAGTGTCATCAGGATTTTTGTCATCATCATAGATTCGGATATGTTTTCTCCCAGTGCACTCATGTTCTGCCGAATATTCTCTAGTTTAGCCAAATAGGTGGATATATCGTCTTCTGGTGATTTCGTGAATTTGTAGAACTGTGAGTGTAATAAATGAATACTGGATTCAGCTTTGTTCTCGTACAGTTTGCTCAATTTATTCCACATTTCTTTACTGGTTTCACATCCCATTAAATGGACCAATTTCTTAGGATCGACGGTGGATACAATTACTCGTTGAGCCATACTATCGCCTTTCTGCCATTTTGCTAACTCTGTCGCCTCATTTGGTTTATGCTTGGTGCCTGCTACAATTTCCCATAGATCGGTCGCCTTCAAATGGATCCTGATCATGAATTTCCACTGACCCCAATTATCATCGTTGAGTTTTTCAATTTTTGGAATTTCGTTTTCCATACTGACTCAACAGACCAGAAACAGATTATGAATACCTAGAAAATTACTGGGCCCATAACCTGTTGTAAATAACTGAAGAAAACGTGGATTGAAAAGTTATTAATACTGAACAAATTGACATCAGTGACAGTAAACAAGAATAATCATTTATTTTTTTGGTAACTAATACATAAAACAAATTTCAAATAAACTCATATCTCAACAGATATCAAACCAATATTCACCACAGAGCAAAAGCTGTCACACCTCATCAGATCAACGAAGGACAAAATTCCCAACGAAGACCATGATATTTACGAAATTCCCTTTCTACTTGACCCCATTCATATATGTGGGAGAAACTTCAAAACAGATCCATTTTCGATCTTATCAACACTCTCTTTCAGTTAGAAATCGAGACACCAGCTCCGCATTAGCCCTTCATGTCATCCAAACAGGCCATTGCAGAGATTCATCAGAGAAGCCATCGAAATCGAAAAACGACCTGATTGCCTAAACATAAAAGATGATAAATTGAACCCTATTTGGAAACCCCTTCTTCCAACTATAATACCCAAGTCAAAGAAAACTCGTCAACAATAAATTATCACAATTCAAATCATTCAGCAGGTACCCACATGTGAGGAGTAGGCAGATAGAGGCCTCGCAGTCAATCTCTTGAAAATTGCTCCAAAACCCATGAACTCAGTTATGTGTATATATATATATGTATACATATATATATGTATATATATATGTATATATATATATATATATATATATATATATATATATATATATATATATATATATATATATATATATATATACATACGAAATGATAATATACAAAAGACCATCAAGAAACGATTTCCTTCACAAAATCGAACTTTTTATGAAAACATAAATTTCCTCTTCTACACTTCTTCTGAATATCCTGAACTAACATTTATTTTATGATGTTCATAATACGCACTCTTCAATAACAGTTTTTCGTTGGCTATTAATTTCCTATAAACATCATCTCTCAGTCGCAGTTGATGATTTACATAACTTTCCAAACGTTTCGGATATAACAGATAATATCCGGATATGTAATCAATATTTTGGATAACAACTGCACAGTTCAATACGAATGTAGTAAGAATGGAAGGAATAGACACAACTCACACCTGTATAATTTACTTCTGGACCTCCTTGAAGTTCTATAGGCCATAATGTTTTTGTTTAGGGACCATAAAGCTCCTGTAACAATACTCTCGTTCAGAACACATGAATGGGTCCGATAATGGACGCCACTTCATCAGGCGGTGACCAGTGTGGTCGGTTCACATGATTCCTTTTGGAGTGTGCTAACGATTTCTCAAATAATTGCCCTTGAGAAATGCACGAGGAATTCTTTCACGAACGCTTCTGCCAAAAGTTTATTCGATTTATACGGGGTGTTTCATAATTCAATAGACATATAAATTGGGATTTCAATTTGTGATTTTTGAACGAATGAATATATTTTAACCTCCTCGGTTCATTTGTCCCCGCTGGACACTTTCCTCTTCGTAATTTTACTACGGAATTAATCACAGATTATGGAAACAGAGTTTAGATATGGAACTGAATACCTGTGAGCAAAACATTACAAAGATAAATAATACACAAAATAATAGAAGATATAGTATAAGCAAAAAAGCCGAATCTACAAAAAATGTGAATATGGAGATATTGGTTTCTGTACTCTTGAAACACTATAAATTTCACTTGAAAAGAAAAAATTACCCAAACTAAATTTAAATAGCCAAAGTTAATCAATCATTTTGCCTTCAGTACACAAGTTTAAGACTTTTCGTACTTAAGATGGTCGAAACTACAGATTCTCAGCTTCAGAGTTTTTGGAGATACGGCTTTTTTGCTTAGGACTGCAGTATAGTATGCAAGGATTATGTAATGATGATTATCGATACACGAGCATTAACCGGCATATGGTACCGGTATGGTTTATGCAAGTGTATTTATTTATTACATGAGATGAAGATACCCATTTACATTAATATAAAACAGTTAAAAATATATGATAAATACCTATTAAAGACAGTATTACAGTACTAATATCCATTACATGAGAGTTGTATACGCAATGTTTTCTACACTTTTCTTTTCTTATGAAACGGATTATCGGCATATAATACGGGTGTTGAAAAGAGTACATTATTATTGTTAAAATGTCATGAACAAAAATCAAACATAATAGGTATTAATCTCTTTGTCATCCTTAATCTCTTGAACATTTCTTTTCAAAGATTCAAATATGTGATTATTTATACCTGGATGAAATGGAACCTTTCTCAATAAATTAATTAAGGTACGTGCAGATGGTAGAGCAGAAATTTTTCCCAAGAAGCGATACCCCTTTCCACTACTCTTGAACAAAGACAATGCCAAAACTTTCTCCTCCACTGTATATCTTCAAGCTTTTGGAATCAGACGCAGGTTGCGAAGCTAACACATTATAAAGTTAAATAATGGTATATTGACAAGTTTGGCGAATCACTGGAAATTTGGTGTGGCTGTAACCTTTTCTGCAATGGCAAGACGTTCCTTGTAAGATTTAATATTTTTCTGCATTCTTGACATTTGGGCTCCCCATCTCTTCACTTCATGGTAGAATAGTCTTGCTTTGGGAGAAAGATTTTTAGTTCGAGTTTCATTCACGTCACCCAATAGAGTTCTCCTACAAGTCTCTAAAAAAATCATTACCATCAAATAAATTTTCCTCATCAGGTTTAATTGACAATTTTCTTCATATTATATAAAGCAATTGAATGTCATCATCTCCTTGTTCCAAACCCATGACATTTTGAAAACATATTATAAGTTTCTGTAGCAACAGTTTTCCTGACAGCATAGTAAAAGTATTTTTTGAAGATTTCACATTATGTTCAGAAATTATAGTACCGAAAATTTCTTGGAAAACCCCAAATCAATTTATTCAAACTATCACAAGTAGGTTTGAGAATATTGAAGGCAAAAAGTAAGAATGTTTCATAATTGTCGTTTATCACTTCTTTTTTTTTATAAAATATTATTTACCTGTGTAAATATCAAAAAAAACTTACCCTATTTAATGAGAACTTTCTTGCAGTTGTTTGCCTCAGGATGAGAAATGTCAGCAGTGGAAGGCATAGGCATCACAGGCGCAGGAGACAAACAAGGGGGTGTCAAGAAAACATTGGAAGGACCAGGTATTTGTTCATCATCCATTACTCCTGAAGACTCTGCATCAAATTCTGAAATTTTCTTTTGAGGATAAATGAAAACACGTGAGTATATCTTTTCATGAAAGAAAATTTCTGATGGGCTCATGGTCATCTATCAAAAAGCCAAAACATTTTTCATTGGTGATGACATATAGAATCACATCACCTAAAATTTTAATATTATGAGCACATAATATTCTGAAATGCAAATCAAACTTATTGTTATTAATATAATCTTCCATGATAAGGTACACGCAGTGTTTAAAACAAAATGGTAAAATGGGTGTAAACAACTGAAAATAAAATAGCCCAAGTCCCAAGTACCCGCACAGAAAATGATATTGTGTCGCCATCTATGTTAAATCATTGATGCTTCCAGCGCTGCAAGTGTATGTATCCCGAAGCTCAAATAGAAAAACGCGGGAAGGCCGATCTTTCATATCTAAACTCTGTTTCCGTAATCTGTGGAATTAATGCAATAGAGAAGGGTTTGTGGTCCAGTATGCAGCAGACTGAACCGTATTCGATGAGTGGAAAAAAATTCAAGTTGATATGTTCGGCAACACCGGTTCGCCATGACTTCGTTTACATGAGTTCATATATTATCGAGGTTTTTACAGTAATTTCAAGTTTGATTTGAAGGTGGTATATAAAACCTCGTATAAGCTACAGAAGATCCTGGGTACTCCCAAGGATAAGACGAGAAAAAGAAAAGTCGGGAATTTATTAAAATAGCTGCAATGACTGCAAGAAGAAGTATGTGGGTCAAACTAGAAGAGCCTCAAAAGTACGGTTCAAGGAGCACATTGCTCATATCCGTTTCTCGATACCAAAAAAATCGAGTGTGGCCCAGCATGCTTTGGATCACACCCACCAATTTGATGACACAAGCTTGAAATTAATCAGGCAGGTACATGACAGTAGACTTCTCGATGCATTCGACAGTCTAGAAATTTCAAACCGTAAAAATAGTATGAATGCAGATAAGCGCCCAATAACATACATCCCCTTGTCCAAGTTCATAGTATAGTAAAGAAAAAGTTATTCATTTAAAAAAAATTCAAGAATGTTTTCATTCATCAGTCATTAATTCCAAAAATAATGTAATTGAATAAAAAAAAAATACATTATAAAAGGTTAACATAGCGAAAATATTTATTGAATAATTGAAGCAGGTACAAAATTTAATGTACTTAGTCAGGTATAGTATTAGGTAATAGGTGCAATTTATCCCTTAAATGAATGGTATAAATAAGATAACGATAGTATTAGTAGTGATTACGCTTTTTTGAGCTCCTGAGGATGCCAACTTTATAGGCAAAATGCGCGTCAAGTGGTAATGACGTTATTTTGGTGTTTTAGGTCGTTTCTTTTTCATGAATTTTATTTACACCAAAGGTTCCGAATCTTCATTCATTTGAACAGATCAGATCATAGCTTGTGTAAGGGTGTATAGATAAACCAGTTGAACTGGGACATCTGCGTGAAATATGTATTTCAAATAACGAATAATGTTTTTCAAAACACGAAAAATAATTCATTAGACAAGTTTATGAAGATTGTAAGGATTGTGTGGCTTCTTTGGTCCTTCCTTTGGATTTCCTGAACTTTTTCAGGCTGAATACTATGGTCCCTATGATGATGATTACGTGTAATGGGATCGTCCAAGGGTGTTGGTTGGAATACTTTGGGTTCTCAATCACCAGCGGTTGCTGAAGTCTGCTTCCTTGTAGTTGTACATCGTGTAGACGATCCAGTGAAATGTCATCCAATTGAAGTTGGCTTTTTTCCATGGTCCGCTTGTGTATTTTGATATCGGGAAGGAACAGTGGCTTTCCTGTGGATTTTCCCTTTACGTTGATGTATCGCTAGCCGGTGGTTAGGATGCTGCACTAGTACGTGATTTCAATAAGAAATGAACCGTTGAGCATCACAAAGTCAGTTTCGTCACAGCGGGTTTGAACTTTCTCTTCGTGGGGAAAAATTGCAATATAAGTCGATTCGCTAACTTCCTCAATAAGGGGCTTGTTTACAACTATTTTAGCCATTTTGCATTCGGCTTTGTTGTATTTTACTTGAAAGAGTGAGAAATTTTAATCACTTTCTTGGATACCATCAATCAGGTAGTTATTCTGACATAAGTAGTTTGGATTCAGGTGACGACATGGTCTGGAGTCGTATTGGAACAGGTCGTTTCTCATTGTGAAAAAGGTATTTTTGGGAATAATTGTTGTCAAGTTATGTGTGGGTAAGATGTCAATGTCCGCATGGTAAAGTTCAAAGTTTTGTGCTGAAAATTGTTGTGTAATAAGAGGTTCAAAAAGTTGAATTTTACAGTTATAATCATTCGTATTTTCTAACTCCACCCACGCGTATCCATTATTAGCTGTAGTAAGTGTTTCTTTTATCATACAATCATTTATTTTTATTGAAGAGACGATAATATCACCCGTCGATTGACTTACAGGCATTTTAATTTTTGTTAGTGTATTGGACTCTAGTTCGACATAAACTAATAGCCTTTTATTCGTTTCATAGTATTGAATGTAATTCTGCGAAGATGGGGTATACAAAATTGAATTAGAAAAATCATTTTGAGCGTTTAATTGTTTTAGTATATCTAGTCCTATTAATTCGTCAAAGTATTGGTGAGGTTCAAATAAATGAAATATTAAATCTTTTTGAAAATCAAACTCTTCAAATGATGGAATGTTTGCACAGTAATCAAGCTGTGATTGTTGAAAAATCTGTTGTGACTGTAAAAGGTTCTTTAAAAATACTTTCGGGGAATTTTTTTTGCAATTTCGGGGTTTAGAAAAGATTTGGTTGCTCCTGTGTCTATTAAAAGTTTAATAGGTGGATTTTCAATTTGTATGTACGGCAGTTCTGTTTTGTCGTAGATAGAATTCAGTTAAATTAGGTTTCTTCTTGGTAGGCCCTCATCTCGTGAAAATTTTGTTTTGTCTCGTCATGGTAATCAAATTGTTCTGTTTCTTCTGAGTAAAGTTTGGCCAATGTTTCGTAATCTTGGTCATGTTCTATATTATAAAGTTATTAAATTTGATTTTACCGTCAATAACTCAAGTTGTTTTTCATGCCACTTGAAAAAAAGAAAAAATATACAGTGTGTAGACAAGATATTTATGCAAAAATATCATTGTTGAGGTATTACTAGTAATAGTTGTGGTTCCTCAGATATGCACATAAGAGCTGCTCTTCACCTACTGTTCGAAAACTCACTTTGCATATTCTGCTTCATTTGATTCCAACGGTAATGTATCTTTCTCGTATTTATTATGTTTCGTACCTAGGTACTTATGATTGAAGAGGAATTAGTTAAACTGGAAATTGAAACTCTGTCCATCAGCTGTTTGTATTGCATCACTGAATATTCGATTGTATTTTTAGTTTTCTTATTGAAATATGTTTTTCTTGAGTGATTTTTGCTCAATGGCCAACTTTATTCTTCAATTTTACTTGTAGGTACAGCTTTGTTATTTATAGACTTTTTATGCTTTGATAATTGTTATCATGAAATGGATTTTCTATCTCTCCGAAAATAAACAACTAACGACGAACGAACAACTCGATTTACGTAGGTCTCCACTTTTGAATTTATGAGTTTGAAAACCCCGGTAATTTCTGTAATCTCCAGTGTTAAATTTATATAGTTGGCACCCCTGTTTCATTTAGCTACCTCACATCCAGCTTATCTACTAACTCCCTATATCAAGGTGGTCGGTGGATCAGCGGTCTAATGCACAGGCCGTTCGAAACTCCAGCATAGCGATAGTCGGTTCGAATCCGATATAGGTACGAGAATTTTTCTCAACTACTTTATATCGGATTCGATAGGCGGCCGCATGCCTTGTTGAAAAGCAAGTGTATTGTGAGTTGTCTAGATGCCAATCTCGTCTAGTGCTAGCTTGGAGTGCACACCGACCACCCGAGGTGGTGCTGTAGGTTTTCCGGGTTTTCCTACAGCTGAAAAGTGAATACATCACCTAAAACATCAGTAAGTCGCCCCGGAGCGCCACGGCAAATAATAATAATAGCCGTCCTCTACCCGCACAGGCTATGCCTTTGGGTACACTCAACGAGTGTTTATGAGGGAGTATTATTATTATTATATAACCACGTTTTGAATTCCAATGTATTAGTTAGTTTTATACTTGATAATGGTATAAAACCCGAAACCGGTCGTATAAATAAAACATCCAGTGGAAATTAGACAACAGTATTTTACATTCATTTCATCTAAGTGATATATTAACAACCTTTGACCCACATATTTTACAATAATTGCATTCTTTAAAACACACGTGTACTGCAGTAATATGTACTTACACGTGTACAGATTACTTTGAATTACCAATTTTTATTTTCAGACTGTGGAAGGTTAAAATTTCCAAAAGTTATGTCAAGAAACGAATATCCTATACAAAAACAAACTTTCCATCAATACTAATCAAAATGATGTTCGCAACAATAGATACAACTTTTGGCTACCGGTGAATCAGCCTTCTTCATGATTTGCATGTAATTTTTTCAACTTTGAGGTTCGAAAGGAACATTAAAAACAATTTTTTGGTTGCGTTATTAGTTGCATTTAAACGCTTTGGCATAATTAACGATTTTCAAGTTTCTGGATCAGACATTTCTATCAATTTTTGACGCAGACTTCATACACACAGGACGAGAGCAGAGCACGCATTGAGCGACTGTTGTAAAGTGACGTCAAAGAGGCCGATGAGTACGCGTCGTCGCATCTCTAGCTAAACGATTAAATATCTCGAAAACTATAAGACGAATCAAAAAAATAATAATATTATATTTTCAATGGAGTGTATTGAAAGGTAAAAATCAAAATTTGGTGATATTCTTCATTCTTGATATAAATAGATGATGTTATCTGGAAACGTCACCTCAATCAGATGAGATCCAATTATTTATTGTTAGAACCACTTCGAAAACATTCATCTGAAAATGAGAAAGTAGGTGACACTCTGGAGAAACAAGCTTGTTCAAATAGTCGTAAAAGAAGCATGAGAATTCCAGTGTAGTTCAAAATAATGAATGTGAAGGACCTGATGTATACAAAGAACCAATTAATAATATAATAATACTCCCTCAAAAACACTCGTGTACCCAAAGGCATAGCCTGTGCGGGTAGATGACGGCTATTATTATTATTTGCAGTGGCGCTTCGGGGCGACTTACTGATGTTTCAGGTGATGTATTCACTTTTCAGCTGTGGGAAAATCCGGGAAACTCCAAGCTAGCCCTAGACGAGATTGGCATCTAGACAACTCACCATACACTTGCTTTTCAACAAGGCATGCGGTCGCCTATCGATCCGATATAAAGTAGTTGAGAAAAATTCTCCTACCTACATCGGACTCGAACCGACTATCGCTATGCTGGAGTGTGCCTTAGACCGCTGATCCACCGACCACCAATCAATCAATCAATCAATGGATTCAGTGAGTGAGAATTTTTGACGTTAATTTTCTGCAATATGGCTACCAAATACATAGGACATTTACGGGAGTTCCACCCCAAAAATTCGGAGTGGTCAATCTTAAAAAAACGAGAATATAGCCTTTTTTTGGCTAATAAAATCACATGCAAACGTTAAACGGAATGGTGCAATAATTTTGAACATTTTGAATGAAGAAGCATATACATTGGTATATATTCTTTATATTCCCGATAGACAGACAGAATTCCAGTGGAATGCTGTCTCACCTCGAACATTAAAAGTAGTCAGTGCAAGAGATATGGCAATAACCCTTTACAGAATTGAAAAGGTGAACAGTTCGCGATATGTACCGAAAACGAATATGTATTCGGAAATCCTCTATGTAAGAAATATTCACTTGTGCAGAACTATTACCAATTGACACTGCCAAAGCTTTGGCAGGTGGCTAATAATTCTCTCTGGTTCTCTTCAGCTTTTCGTGATGAGGAGGTGGAGATGGGGATGTTTCTGACTGACTGGTTTCATAGATATTTCACAGGTCTCAAAATCGATTTTCTACAGGACTATGCAACTAATACTGACAAAAGACGTCCCGATATAGGCTCGTATCATATGTGAATCTTCATTTTTCAACTTTCTGTTAACTTCAGTACTGTACATTTCTTGTGGATGATGTAAGTAATGAGTTTATGAAATTTGGAGCAGTCAATCATCAAGAAATGAGTAGATAGCTATTTTGTAGCTAATAAAGTCACAGCCGATGAACGTAAAGTTGCAATAGTTTTGAATATTTTAAATGAAGAAACTTATAAATTGAAATATAATCTTTATATTCCCGACAGACATAATTCCCGTGGAATGTTGTCTCACTTCGAAAATTATAAGTACTCAGTGCAAGAGTTATGGAAATAGTCCTTTCCAGAATTGGAAAGGCGAACAGTTCGCGATATGTACCGACAACGAAGATGAGTTAGGAAATATTCAATGCAAGAAATATACACTTGTGCAGAACTATTACCACTTGACACTGCCAAAGCTTTGGCAGGTGGCTCATAATTCTCTCTGGTTCTCTTTTGCTTTCCGTGACGAGGAGGTGAAGATGGGGATGTTTTTGACTGACTGGTTTCATAGATATTTCGCAGGTCTCAAAATCGATTTTCTACAGGACTATGATACGAATACTGAAAGAAACGTCCCGATATATGCTCGTATCATATGAGAATCTCCATTTTTCAACTTTCTGTTAACTTCATTTCTGTATATTTCTTGTGGATGATGTTAGTAATGAGTTTATGAAATTTGCAGTAGTCTATCTTCAAGAATTGAGTAGCTATTTTGTAGCTAATAAAGTCACAGCCGACAAACGGAAAGTTGCAATGATTTTGAACATTTTGAATGAAGACGCTAATATATAGCGTGTAATCTTTGTACGCCTGACAGACAGAGAGAATTCCAGTAGAATGTTGTCTCACCTCAAACATTATAAGTAGTCAGTGCAAGAGATATGGCAATAGCCCTTTACAGAATTGGAAAGGTGAACAGTTTGCGATATGTACCGACAACAAAGACGTATTCGGAAAAACTCTATGCAAGAAATATACTATTGACACTACCAAAGCTTTGGCAGGGCTCATAATTCTATGTGGTTCTCTTTTGCTTTCCGTGACGAGAAGGTGAAAATGGGGATGTTTTTGACTGACTGGTTGCAGGGATATTTCGCAGGTCTCAAAATTGATTTTCTACGGTACTATGATACGAATACTGAAAAACGACTTCCCGATATATGCTCGTATCATATGTAAATCATCTTTTTTTAACTTTCTGTTAACTTCAGTTCTGTACATTTCTTGTGGATGATGTTAGTAATGTGTTTATGAGATTTGGAGTAGTCAATCTTCAAGAATCGAGTAGATAGCTATTTTGTAGCTAATAAAGTCAAAGGCAATAAACGGAAAGTTGAAATGATTTTGAACATTTTGAATGAAGACGCTAATAAATGAGCGTGTAATCTTTGTAGGCCTGACAGACAGAGAGAATTCTAGTAGAATATTGTCTCACCTCAAACATTATAAGTAGTCTGTGCAAGAGATATGGCAATAGCCCTTTACAGAATTGGACAGGTGAACAGTTCGCGATATGTACCGACAACAAAGATGTATTTGGAAATACTCTATGCAAGAAATATACACTTCTACGGAATAATTACCACATGACACTACCAAAGCTTTGGCAGGGCTCATAATTCTCTCTGGTTCTATTTTGCTTTCCGTGACGAGGAGGTGAAGATGGGGATGTTTTTGACTGACTCGTTTCAGGGATATTCCGCATGTCTCAAATTCGATTTTCTACGGTACTATGATAGGAATACTGAAAAACGACTTCCCGATATATGCTCGTATCACATGTAAATCTTTTTTTTTTTTATTTTCTGTTAACTTCAGTTCTGTACATTTCTTGTGGATGATGTTAGTAATGAGTTTATGAAATTTGCAGTAGGCTATCTTCGAAAATTGAGTAGCTATTTTGTAGCTGATAAAGTCACAGGCGATAAACGGAAAGTTGCAATGATTTTGAATGAAGACGCTAATAATTAGCGTGTAATCTTTTTACGCTGGCCTGACAGACAGAGAGAATTCCAGTAGAATATTGTCTCACCTCAAACATTATAAGTAGTCAGTGCAAGAGATATGGCAATAGTCCTTTACAGAATTGGAAAAGTGAACAGTTCGCGATATGTACCGACAACAAAGATGTATTCGGATATACTCCATGCAAGAAATATACACTTGTACGGAATTATTACCACTTGACACTACCAAAGCTTTGGCAGGGCTCATAATTCTCTCTGGTTCTCTTTTGCTTTCCGTGACGAGGAGGTGAAGATGGGGATGTTTTTGACTGACTGGTTTCAAAGATATTTCGCATGTTTCAAAATCGATTTTCTGCGGTACTATGATACGAATACTGAAAAACGACTTCCCGATATATGCTCGTATCACATGTAAATCTTCTTTTTTTAATTTTCTGTTAACTTCAGTTCTGTACATTTCTTGTGGATGATGTTAGTAATGAGTTTATGAAATTTGCAGTAGTCTATCTTCGAAAATTGAGTAGCTATTTTGTAGCTGATAAAGTCACAGGCGATAAACGGAGAGTTGCAATGATTTTGAATGAAGACGCTAATAAATAGCGTGTAATCTTTTTACGCCGGCCTGACAGACAGAGATAATTCTAGTAGAATATTGTCTCACCTCAAACATTATAAGTAGTCAGTGCAAGAGATATGGCAATAGTCCTTTACAGAATTGGAAAAGTGAACAGTTCGCGATATGTACCGACAACAAAGATGTATTTGGAAATACTCTATGCAAGAAATATACACTTCTACGGAATAATTACCACATGACACTACCAAAGCTTTGGCAGGGCTCATAATTCTCTCTGGTTCTATTTTGCTTTCCGTGACGAGGAGGTGAAGATGGGGATGTTTTTGACTGACTCGTTTCAGGGATATTCCGCATGTCTCAAATTCGATTTTCTACGGTACTATGATAGGAATACTGAAAAACGACTTCCCGATATATGCTCGTATCACATGTAAATCTTCTTTTTTTAATTTTCTGTTAACTTCAGTTCTGTACATTTCTTGTGGATGATGTTAGTAATGAGTTTATGAAATTTGCAGTAGTCTATCTTCGAAAATTGAGTAGCTATTTTGTAGCTGATAAAGTCACAGGCGATAAACGGAAAGTTGCAATGATTTTGAATGAAGACGCTAATGAATAGCGTGTAATCTTTTTACGCCGGCCTGACAGACAGAGAGAATTCCAGTAGAATATTGTCTCACCTCAAACATTATAAGTAGTCAGTGCAAGAGATATGGCAATAGTCCTTTACAGAATTGGAAAAGTGAACAGTTCGCGATATGTACCGACAACAAAGATGTATTTGGAAATACTCTATGCAAGAAATATACACTTCTACGGAATAATTACCACATGACACTACCAAAGCTTTGGCAGGGCTCATAATTCTCTCTGGTTCTATTTTGCTTTCCGTGACGAGGAGGTGAAGATGGGGATGTTTTTGACTGACTCGTTTCAGGGATATTCCGCATGTCTCAAATTCGATTTTCTACGGTACTATGATAGGAATACTGAAAAACGACTTCCCGATATATGCTCGTATCACATGTAAATCTTCTTTTTTTAATTTTCTGTTAACTTCAGTTCTGTACATTTCTTGTGGATGATGTTAGTAATGAGTTTATGAAATTTGCAGTAGTCTATCTTCGAAAATTGAGTAGCTATTTTGTAGCTGATAAAGTCACAGGCGATAAACGGAAAGTTGCAATGATTTTGAATGAAGACGCTAATAAATAGCGTGTAATCTTTTTACGCCGGCCTGACAGATAGAGAGAATTCCAGTAGAATATTGTCTCACCTCAAACATTATAAGTAGTCAGTGCAAGAGATATGGCAATAGCCCTTTACAGAATTGGAAAAGTGAACAGTTCGCGATATGTACCGACAACAAAGATGTATTCGGATATACTCCATGCAAGAAATATACACTTGTACGGAATTATTACCACTTGACACTACCAAAGCTTTGGCAGGGTTCATAATTCTCTCTGGTTCTCTTTTGCTTTAGTGACGAGGAGGTGAAGATGGGGATATTTTGGACTGACTGGCTTCAGGGATATTTCGCAGGTCTCAAAATCGATTTTCTGCAGTACTATGATACGAATACTGAAAAACGACTTCCCGATATATGCTCGTATCATATGTAAATCTTCTTTTTATAACTTTCTGTTAACTTCAGTTCTGTACATTTCTTGTGGATGATGTTAGTAATGAGTTTATGAAATTTGCAGCAGTCTATCTTCAAGAATTGAGTAGTTATTTTGTAGCTAATAAAGTCACAGGCGATAAACGGAAAGTTGCAATGATTTTGAACATTTTGAATGAAGCACTAATAAATGAGGGTGTAATCTTTGTACGACTGACAGACAGAGAGAATTCCAGTAGAATATTGTCTCACCTCAAACATTATAAGTAGTCAGTGCAAGAGATATGGCAATAGCCCTTTACAGAATTGGAAAAGTGAACAGTTCGCGATATGTACCGACAACAAAGATGTATTCGGATATACTCCATGCAAGAAATATACACTTGTACGGAATTATTACCACTTGACACTACCAAAGCTTTGGCAGGGCTCATAATTCTCTCTGGTTCTCTTTTGCTTTCCGTGACGAGGAGGTGAAGATGGGGATGTTTTTGACTGACTGGTTTCAGAGATATTTCGTATGTTTCAAAATCGATTTTCTGCGGTACTATGATACGAATACTGAAAAACGACTTCCCGATATATGCTCGTATCACATGTAAATCTTCTTTTTTTAATTTTCTGTTAACTTCAGTTCTGTACATTTCTTGTGGATGATGTTAGTAATGAGTTTATGAAATTTGCAGTAGTCTATCTTCAAGAATTGAGTAGCTAATTTGTAGCTAATAAAGTCACAGGCGATAAACGGAAAGTTGCAATGATTTTGAACATTTTGAATGAAGCACTAATAAATGAGGGTGTAATCTTTGTACGCCTGACAGACAGAGAGAATTCCAGTAGAATATTGTCCCACCTCAAACGTTATAAGTAGTCAGTGCAAGAGATATGGCAATAGCCCTTCACAGAATAGGAAGGGTGAACAGTTCGCGATATGTACCGACAACAAAGATGTATTCAGAAAAACTCTATTTAAGAAATATATACTTGTACAGAATTATCACCACTTGACACTACCAAAGCTTTGGCATGGCTCAAAATTCTCTCTGGTTCTCTTTTGCTTTCCGTGACGAGGAGGTGAAAATGGGGATGGTTTTGACTGACTGGTTTCATAGATATTTCGCAGGTCTCAAAATTGATTTTCTACAGGACTACGATACGAATACTGAAAAAAACGTCCCGATATATGCTCGTATCATATGTGAATCTCCATTTTTCATTCTTCTGGTAACTTCAGTACTGTACATTTCTTTCGGATGATGTAAGTAATGAGTTTATGAAATTTGGAGTAGTCTATCTTCAAGAATTGGGTAGCTATTTTGTAGCTAATAAAGTCACAGGCGATAAACGGATGGGGATGTTTTTGACTTACTTATGAATATTCATAACACGGAAGCAGTAAAAACTGCTTGTGTGTATAAATAAATAGATAGAAGATGTAGCAGAAGTTTAAAAAATGTTAAAATTGAATCCTCTATGATCTGTTAATAAAAATAATAAATAATAATGAATTCATTACAAAATACATAAGTTGGCACGCACATAGATAAAATAATATATTGTAAAATAGAATTACACCATTTCGGCTCTTTAAGGGCCGTTCTATGGCAAACACTGATTACAAAATTATAATACACATACAAAAAATTTTAACTTTTGCCATTTCATCATATGAGGCAGAAACGGTATACAGGTTTTTTATTGCGGTAGTTGTAGAAATGTGTAACTGATTTTAAAATCTGAAGGAATAAGAAGAAGGATTATTACCATCATTATTATTCATAGGAACGAGTTATACGTATATGAGAATTACAGATATGTGAATTTCACTGCAACATGGACTGAAATATAGATACTTTAAATTGGATTAATGATATTACGGAAGAATGATCTGTTGTGCTGCGAAATACAAATTTTATATATTTTTTTGAACAGATGTCTCTCTGTTAACCCTTTCACATTCTCAGAGACTTCATTGAAGATCTTGGGTGCCAGGTAAGTGAATGTTCTTGCCAATAGATTTATATACTCTAGGAAGTATCATTTGGGTAACACTGCTCGATCTTGGTTGGTGAACGTGTTCAATATTTTGTTAAATAATTTTCTTTCTGGAAGGAAAATATCTTCAACTCAGTGAATAACGTACTGGAAGGATATCGTGTGGGTTTGAAAGTCATAATTTTCAGAATTCTCCTTTGGATTACTTCTAATGGTTTCAAAAGTGGATTTACTAGCGCGTAGTATACAGTTTTTACAATTTTAAGTGGTAATATTTGGCGACATTGATAAAATTTATAGGTTATTGATCGTATTTTATTTTTCAGTTATTTGATTTGGACGTCCCTTCTCAAGAATGCATCCACATGAATATCCAAATAGTTTGTATTTGACGATAATTTGACGTTTTGGTTTTTCATTTGAATATTTTCATAGTTTGGTAAGCAATTTTCGTATGAGAATGGTATTATTTTAGTTTATTTTTAAACGTTGGCACTAAATACATTATAGTTGAACCATTGTGTGATACCTTTCAGGTCATTTTCTACTCTTTCCTTCACTATATCCCAAGATTTCTCGGTGTATAGGATAACAGTATCATCAGCAAAGGAGATTATTGCACCAAGGAATTTTTTTTGTGAGTAGTTTAATGAGATGAATTATGAAAAGGATTGGCCCGAGTACTGTCCCCTACGGTACCCCACATAAAACATCCTCTTCAGTGCTTAAGGTCTCGATCAGTTTCTTTTTGTTTTTTCCTTCAAGGAAGTATCTTAAAAGTTTTAATACCACCCCTCACACGCCCAGGTGTTCGAGGCGATCTAAAAGGAGCCCATGGCTCACAGTGTCGAAGGCCTTTGCCAGATCGACAAAAACACCAAGGCATTATCTACGGCATTATGAATTAAATATGTGAAATGTGCTATCGCATCCTCGGTACTAAGATTTTCCCTGAACCCATACTGTCTGTCCGAAATTATGTTATATTTCTTTAGATATAGCATCAGGCGATTTTCAATTTTTTTCTGAAATATATTTGAAAAGGCAGATGTTAAATATATAGACCTGTAACCATTTTTACAGACAGGTATCACATGTGCCTTCTTGAAGTGTTTTGGTACTGTACTCTGTTTGCATGCAAAGGTTGAATATATGGCATAGCGGTCCCAATATATAATTGGAAGTAAGTTTGAATATTTCGTTTTTGATTCCATCTGGACCTGGTGACCTGTGGTTTTATAGGTTCAAAATGATTTCTTTCACTTGTCACTTATACTTGTTGGTTGTAAGAACATAGAGTGAATGTGGTGTTCAAAGGTCTCTTTGTGTTGGTTTGATTTATTAATTTTTGCTGCCAGATTCACGCCAACTCTAGAGAAGTTGGAATTTATATTATTTGAGATTTCCTGTTCCTTGGTTGATATAGTTCCATTTTCTAAACTAATTTTCTTTATTGTTTTCGTTTGCGTTTTTTAATTGATTGTATAATTATTTTATTGCTTTCCACATATTTCTCGGAGAACCTTAATTTTTTTGAATTTCTGATTTAAAGTGATGACATTTTGCTTTCTTTAGTACTTTGTTTATTTTGTTTTTGTATTGTTGGTATTTTAGTTTGAGTTCTTCATCACCTGGTAATTTAACATGTTTCTGAAATAGTTTGTCGCGATTTTTGATAGTTAATCAAACCTATAGTTATCCAGGATTTTCTTTTATTCTTTGCTCTGATTCCGATGGTATGTGTTGCTTCATCAGTTAATTATTTTAACTTTTTGTAGAATACTTCAAAAGCGTAGCATCCAAGGTTTCGAATACAGTTTTCCATCTCTCATTATTCAGTAACCTCAGGAGTTTATTTTCGTCAATTTTACGTATTGTATTGATGAACTGCTTTTTTCGTGTATATTCTTCTTTCTTTAAGGCTATCATGACTGAGTAATGATCTGTAATAGATAATTTCAAGACAAAAAGTAGGACGGTTTCCTCATAATTTTGTTTTTTCCCCTTCACAAATATATGATCTAGACAAGATGACGATTATGAAATTACTCTAGTACTTGTGTTTATAAGATAAGCGACACAAATCCTTTTTCATAGAGCATCTATTCAGAATATCAATATTTAAATTACCAATAATAAAGGTGTAATCGTATTCATTGTAACTATGATGATTCAAGAGGTCTGAGAGGGCATCAATGAAATCTGTTTCAATCGTACTAGGAGATCTGTATGCTGCTAATATGCACATTTTTGAGTTATTCAAATTTAAATGCCTTCACTGAAATTTATTATGAATTGTTCATTCATACTGAAAGGGCAGAAGAAACACAACTCATATCTATATTAATCGAAAGCTTGTAAATATCATAGTAAGTACTAGTATATAATAAAGCCTCGGATCTAAGACCAGTGAATATGTTGAGCTCAATTGAAAAAATAATTGAAAAAACAGTCTATAACCAATGAGTGGATTATATTGAAAATAATGAACTGTTGAGTAAGTACCAATCCGGGTTTAGGAATAAACATAGCTGTGAAACAGCAGTTCAATGTGTACTGGGTGATTGGAAAGTCAGCCTAGAAAAAAATGTTACTACTCTTGCAGTATTTTTGGATCTTCAGAGAGCTTTCGAGACAATACACAGAGAAAGGTTATTAAAAAAATTAGAATCAGTAGGAATGGATGGAATAGTCCTAAAATGGTTGGAAAGCTTTTTGAACATCAGAAAACAAAAGCTAAGATGCTAAGATGAATAATGAGGTATCAGATGATATAGAACGTAATCAAGGAGTACCACAGGGAAGTGTGCTGGGCCCCCTATCATTCTTGATGTATTTGCCAGAGGTGGTAGGTGATAGCTCGGTTCATCTTTTTGCAGATGATACACTCATTTACTTTTCATGTAACGATCACACAACGATCACAAGAAACTTTTGTGATACTGTGATAATGTGGAACGGGTCAACCAATTCAAATATCTTGGGTTCCATGTTGATAGGGGACTACAGTTTAGAGAACATGCCAGTTACATCATAAAGACGATAGCATATAAAATACATTATTTATCTCGTTGTGCCCCATATTTAAAAAGATGGACAAAAATTTTAGTTTACATTTCATTAGTGCTTCCTCATTTTACTTGCTGTTCTTCAATTCTGAAAAAAAAAGGGTTAGCTCGTTTACAGAAACTTCAAAATAGAGCCATGCGCATAATTTTAAATTGCAAAAGATTAACACCAATAAAAGACATGTTGAAACAACTAGAATGGTTACCAATTAATTCTTTTCTCCTCTGTCATACATTAATTCTTATTTTCAAAATAAGGCATAAAATTTCACCGACATATTTACAAGAAAAAGTTATATATAATGACCAAATTCATGGATATAATACTAGATTCAGAACTGACTTCCATATTCATTATGTCACGTTAAAACATACCCAAAATTCTACTTTCTTCAAGGGGCTTGATAGGTACAATAATTTACCAGAAGAGATCAAATGTTTAACATCTTTAACATCCTTCAAGACGAAGTTAAAATCATATTTACTTCATCAATAAAAAAAACTAGTAGCCACTTCTTCATTTCGTTTAATTCGTTAAAAAATTTAACTATGACAGGTGTTTATATGTTTCAGTATGTTCACAGTATTTTTCGTATTCATCCACTATTTTTAGTAAGTGTTTGTATAAATAGATGTGTGTGTTCTAATAGGTGTAAGGTGGATGCATATGTATAGATGTTGTATGTGTATTTGTGTATGTGTGTATATGAATCTTTTTTGCGACAAGGGTACAAAGGCCTTATGTGTGAGAACATTTTTATATTTACCTGAGACCATGAGTATATTTATTATTCTCATTGTAATTATTCATTGTAAATTAGTCAAATGGACAAAATAAAGGATTTATATAAACTACTCAACAGTAATTTCGTCGCACACCAAAATTTTGACCCTATTTAAATCTGAATAACTTTTTTCTGCATTGAACAATTTGCATTCTGTTCACACTGTTCGCTAGCCCAGTCCTTCAGCTATAATCTCGCACTCCTTCAAAACATAAGGTTCTTCGCATAAAATTGATACAGGGTATTCAAAAGGATTCCAAATTGAGATTTTTTTTTTTTCAAATTTGACAACAGCGGCATGAAGATGAACTCATCACCTCAAGATATTTTTCGAATTGTCTTATTATCTCTTTTGTTTACAGAATGATCTCAAAAAATTAACTTTTTGGTTTTGCAGTCTTAACTTTTTTCGTTGTCAACCGATTTTCAGAATCTCAGGCTCATTTTGAAGCTGAAAGTTTGGATGAGAAGAATTGACTCAAGATGAAGATTGAAGATCAAGGGTTTCCTCAAAGGTGACCTAAATTCGGTTGGGCGGAGATTTAAATGAAAATCAACTTGTTTTCGAAATGATCATTCATTCTGAATACGTCCAGATCTTTCTTGCTTTCAATAGTCAAGAAATGTGCGTGGAAAAACCCAATTGTAACGGTACAATTTTGAAAAAAAAAATAATCAACACATTGTTCGCCTGAAATGCATGGCCCGTAACCAAGGTTACAAGAATCACATTCAGTGACTGACAAGCCTGACCAGCTGAGTCTCATTCCACAATAGCGTTTTTTTCTGAATCGTGAAGCATTATTCATGTTAGTTAGCAAGAACAAGAAAACAAGTTTTATTGAGTTTTTATTGAACAACAACAAAGAGAAAATAACTTGGATAGCATTAGAATTGGACAATATTTATGATATTCAGTATTTAGTGGGTCCTCCTCCTTTGGCAATCACTTCATTGACCCTTTCCGGCATGCTGTCTATCAGACTATCAATGAACTCCTGTGGTACAGCTGTCCATTCTTGCTGTACCGCATTCACCAAGTCATCCAAATTTTCCATTCGCCCTTCCCTTTCTTTCAATTTTAATTTCATACGACTCCAGACATGTTCCATCGGATTCATATCCGGAGAGAAAGGCGGCCAGTTCATTCGCTCAATACCGTGATCCCTCAAAAACTCATTGACAATGTGAGCCCCATGCGGTCCCGCATTGTCATCAATGAGAAGAAAGTTGTTGCCAATATTTGCGGCGTAAGGGACCACGATTTCTCTCATACACAAATCTCTATACCTCTCACCGTTCATACTCTCTCCTCTCAGAATCACCAATTCACTCCTCCCATTGATCGATATTCCACCCCACACAGTCACTCCTCCACCTCCAAAAGCCACCCTCGCCTCCATATTTTCTTCTAAAAACCTTCCATTCCTCCCTTTCCAAACCAACACTCGACCATCCTTTCGAAACAAGTTGAACCTACTCTCATCCGTAAACATACACCTATTCCACTCTGCTATTCCCCAGTTTTGATGTTCTTCCCCCCACAATCGTCTTGCTGCTCGATGTACAGGTTTCAGTAAGGGGCAGGCAGCTCGTCTCCTTGCGTATAATCCACGATCGTGGATCCGGCGTCAGATTGTCTGGCATGAAACCTGAATTCCCCTAGCATCGATCAATTCACGACGAATTTTGGGGGCGGTTGAAGTCCGAGTCCGCCGTACCAATCTTCCAATAAGGCGGTCTTTAGCGGGAGTTGTTCTTCTTCTTGTTCCCCTTCTTGGCCCCCTAGGTCGATACTGAATATCCCCAGCGTTAGCTCGGACGTGGGCCCTTTGGACGGATCTAACTGTCGTTCCAAGCAGATTGGCAATTTGAAGGGTAGATAATCCTTGTTCAGTCATTCGTGGAATCAGTTCCAGCTGTTCGCGCGTTAAATACGGCATCGATATGATAATTTTTATACAAACGAATCAAAATTGACGTCTAACTAAATGTGATTCTTTTTACCTTGTTTATGGGCCATGCATTTCAGGAGAACAATGGGTTGATTATTTTTTTTTCAAAATCCTGTCGTTAAAATTGGATTTTTTCACGCACAATTCTTGACTGCTGAAAGCAATAAAGATCTGGACGTATTCAGAATGGATGATCATTCCGAAAACAAGTTGATTTTCATTTAATTCTCCTCCCAACCGGATTTTGAGGGTGTTTCAGATTTAGGTCAACTTTGAGTAAACCCTTGATCTTCAATCTTCATCTTGAGTACATGCCGATCTTCATATCTCTTCATCTAAAGTTTCATCTTCAAAATGAGCTCGAGATTTTGAAAATCGGTTGACGAGGAAAAAAGTTATGACTGCAAAACCAAAAAGTAAATTTTTTGATCACCCTGTAAACAAAAGAGATAATAAGACAATTCGAAACATATCTTGCGGTAATGAGTTCATCTTCATGCCACTTTTGTCAAATTTGAAAAAAAAATGTGGGATCCTTTTGAAAATTCAGAAATTTTGCACAGTTTCAGATAATACCCTGTAGCGATTTTATGCGAAGAACCTCATGTTTTGAAGAATGACGAGATTATAGCTGAAAGACTGGGCTAGTGAACAGTGTGAACAGAATTTAACTTGTCCAATGCAGAAAAAAGTTATTCAGATTTGAATAGGGTCAAAATTTTGGGTTGCGACGAAATTAGTGTTGAGTAGTTTATAACGTCTAGGAATGACTCTATGAATTCCCATTTATTTAAATCATGTATGTGAAAGCAATAGATGATGCTTCGATGTGAAATGTGATTTTATCGATTTGGTAGGTTCATGTTCCTCTTCCGTATTGTTTTAGTTTCCTTCGATTCAGTATTTTTCGCAAAGGGGTTTACTGGCTTAGAATTATCTGTTATTTTTGTGTTGAATTTCGGGTTGTTGGGTGTCGCTGGTGAATTTAATTGATTCATGGGTACAGATGTTCGTGTGTTTGATTCCAATTGATCTCTTGCTTCGGATTCTTTGGCGGTATCCGATATATTACCTGTGACAACTTCTTCTATTTTGTCTGAATAAATTAAAAAAATCGTTGGTGTTGCCGGAGCACTATTGTTTTATGCCGTTCGTGGGTTCGAAGCCCAGAGACTGCAGTATATTCTTCTGATGCCCTGAGAAAGTACTAGGAATCGCACGTTAAAAGGTAAGACCTCGTTAACCCTTGGCTAGCACAAGTTTTGAATTATGAGGGCTATGTTTGTAGGGAGACGACAGCTGGTTATCGGAAAAAATAATTTTAAACAAGAACAACAAATGTTAGTTCATATATTCTCAATTCATTCTATTGAAAAAAAGCTATCGGCTGTGAGACTATGCATCTCCCCATTTGTTCGACTGATGCGAATGGCTGAATGAAGTATAGATTGTGAAACATTATTCCACTATTGGAACGCCTTTTGCTCAAGAAAGCTGCCAGCCACGCAGCGATTACTAAAAAAATTAAAAATATATCTAGTGAAATTAAATTTCCATCAATCATTAGTGTTAAAGGCCTGAGCAATCTCCATTATCTTGTATTTGCAATATATTTTACAAGAAAAATAAAATACCACAAGATTAATAACTCCTAACTATCCACAGCATAAATGATATATAAATGACTTAAATCAGGTGCTGGTCAACTAGTCACGATCACTGAAATGTTATATAATAACCAAACACCGAAGCGAGCCGAATGATGAGAACAAAATGAATCTTCGTCCTATGTACCTATCTCACCGATGAAGAGAGTCATTAAAAAAGCATTTGAACAATGGAATGGATGATTGATACACAGCTTTAGATATACAGACCGAACATTTTCTCCGTTTCATCTCTCTGAGATACAGTGGCATTCGAAATCAGCAATGCGTTGACTTCCATTTTTGATTTGAGAAATGGTCTTTACAATAATGGCATTGTTGGTAACGGACATTCTCTGTTTCAATAACTTTCTCTTCGTTAGTTTTTTCACGATATTTTTTTTACGCTTGTTTGTGGGTGTGTGAACTCTTCATAGAGATAATTGAACATGAAACAAATGAAAGGTTTCATGGAAATATATGTCACGAGTCCTTAGGGTATTAGATTCTAGATGGACTTACATCTATGAGAATGATGAGTGAAATAATTACCCAGACTAATGAAAGTATTGAACTATTGCTTGCTCTAATAAGTAACACAACATTTTACTCTAATTGCAAAGTAGCCGATTGTGGAAAATAATTTCAAAAGCCCCCAAACGGTGAATGTTTGAACTATGTGAAGGATACTCACATCCGTCAAAGTTGCCAGAAGTACACACTTTCGAGGGGATGATGAAAGTAGTATTTTCATTTATGAATTAGAAGGCAAGAAAAATTTTGGAATTCTGAGTATGGTACTCACTTTCTCGGATTATAATGTTCATGTGCAAATGAAAATATTTCAGAACGGGCACATGTGCCTGTTGTCTTTCGACAACTGTGAATATAGCGATTGGATTCCATCAGAAATCACAATTCCATATCAATAAAAATGTGTATGAAGTTCTTCACCTGTAAGAGAAGAGTATCAGGAAACAGTTATAACATGTATGTTATGTGCTTCATGGGCCAGATATATGAATTTCTTACTATTTTGATCGAGTCTCTTCTTTCCTTCTTCGAGAAGCAGTACCGGTAAAAGCATGAACCGAATACATATTAAAGACTCAAAACCATTCAATCCAGAAGAAACACTATAGGCATGCCCGGTAGTTTTGATTTCTATCATTTACAGTCATGATGAACCGCCCGTCCGCTGCGCCGTCAATTCCCGAAAGAGAGCTCCTTCAATTATTGGAAGACATATCCACCCCGTTCCACCAAGCTCTCCCCACTCCCAAGAATCCTGAACTCTCCTCAGTTACGTCCGTCCTCCCAACATTCTCCGACTCCTTCCTGTCTTCTCTAACGACTGTCTCTCCCCTGTGGCAGTGGGAAGGTATGCCCTTTACCCCCACTCTCCTTGCCGCTCCGGTCGATTTCCTGCCTAGGCCAGTCCGGCCCGCTGTTATCGCTCCTTTCCCACCGTTTCATGTTGTCGCTCCTTCCCCACCCTACTACCGGTTCCCGGTAATGGACTTGACATCATCTCCTATCCCTACAGTACCCTTCTACTTCCGCTCCGGCACCCTCCACTTCCGCTCCGGCATCCTCCATTTCCGCTCCGGCATCCTCCACTGTCGTCCTGACCGACATAGCTGTGGAATGGATTCATGCGATTCCGCCCGGATCGTCTTCTTCCGGGAGGGAAACCCACGATGATGTCTGGCAGACACGGTGGTGGGTGGAATGGACGTAACGGTCGTTCCGGTCAGAGGTGGATTGAACGCCAGATTTTTGAGCGGCGCTCGAAAGGCTGCGTCCGACCGATGTCCAACCACCGGTTCCGAATCAAGCTCAACTAGGGAGGCGGAAAGAGGATTTGAATAACTCTTCCCCCTGATCCATTCGGGCAGAAGCCAGATTAAAAAAAAAAAAAACATTTTTTTTATAATTAAATTGTTTTCTCTGGTCATCGCCGTTTACATGAATCCCACACCAGATTTTAATATAGAAATAACCTTTCCGATGCCTGACGAGTACACTTTTGAACCTACCTCGTTTCAGGCCGATTAGAAGATTAAAGCTACCATCACACCTGGATTGGAGACGCCCTCAGATATGAAACTGTCCACCTCTCCGTTGCCAGACGACTCCACCGATGAAGATGCCTCCTACCATTGGGGTTGGCTCCTGCGAGAAATCAACACCCTACCACGTACTACTCCGACTGGTGCAAACCCGCCAGATACTACGATGGTTCCTGAACTCAAATAGTCCACATCTCCGCTGTTAGACAATCCCAGCAGAGAGCAAACCAGATCGGATTCCAACACCCACGATCCCGATGTCACCGTGACTCAAGAAATTCCCCGTCATTCCGAGGAGTCAACCAGTCCACACAAACGAACGAAGATGACCCGATCGCCAGCGATAGTTACTTCTGGCTGGACCCGCCAACTGATTTCACCAGATCCGTTGCACCCAGACAGCCACAGACCTAATGTGAGATAGGGGTTGCCATTTGATCCAAATGCCTGGAAATCCCGTTTGCCTGCCTTCTCCCATCGTCAGTGGTGGCGACTATTTCCGACGTCGCCTAAACTGTCACGCCGATTCAACAGTAACCTCGTCAAGACCCAGTACCTCGCCCATGGGAGATTCCAGCTCCATTTATCTACCGGTAGAACGTGACTTCTGTTGGATATGTGGCAATCCCGGCCACCAAAGTTCTACGTGCTAAAAGCCATCTACACTGTTCTGCTCGAGGTGTGGCCTGTATGGTATCCGATCGAAGGATTGCACTTGAAAGGGGATCCCGACCAACCAGACCCGCTTAGCCGATACAATAACCATCTCACGATGACCATTAACCAAGGGGTCTCCATTTCGAAACCGCACAACCACTAGGAACCCAGAAACGTCCGCCTGCCACTGCTCTTGCAGTAAGAAAGCCCATCATTGAGTCAATCCTGTCTCATCCTGATCAGTATGCTGAGTTCCCAATTGGAAGAAGCAATGGAAGAAGCCTTCAGTAATATGGGCATTACGAGAAACCATACCCAGCAAAACAATACAGAACGATGGAAGAAACAGAAACACACAAAACACAGATATACACCGACGCCACAACCCAAGGAGATCACAGAAGAGCCTACCGGATGGCCAAAACAAATTCAATCATAATGGACTCGCAAAGAATGATAGAAAATAAGAATGCACAAACATAATAGACCCGCGTCTAGAGGCAGAATACAAACCAATCTGCCTCCTCATTTATGAGTACCTGTTGAAGGCAAGGCTATAAAAGGAACTGGAAGAAAAAACAGGTATTGTGGATACCAATTTCAGTTTTGGAACGAAGAGATTGACAGTACAAAATTATCCCAGGAGTTATAAAGCACCTCAGGAAGCCATACCAGTCTAATGAAGTCGACAAGATCAAAGAATTGTTTCTAGAGGATATGTATCCCACCTTCAGCAAAATATACACGAACCATCACCGTCTTCCTCAGCTAAGACTGGTGGTGGTGACAACAATCAAAAGCAAGAATGCAACGGGCCCAGATGAAATACTTCCGGAAGTCGTCAAGCTTGCGGTGGAATGCTGTTCGAAAACCGTACTTCCAGAATTATTGAGTTACTGGTGAAGAGAACTTTTCCAGAAACATGAACGAGAGCAAAGGTCATACTTGTACCAGAAGGCAACAGACAGGCAGCAGACGTGGGCGAAGTAAGACCTATTAGCTCGAAGAATATACTAGGTGAGCTTATCAAATGGCTGCTGGAAGCCAGGATAGAAACTCAACTAAACGAGGAAATCTGAAGCCCAATTCGGTTTCAGACCCGAGAAATCCATTGTAAAGGTTATCAACCATATCCTCGCACTGTATAGCAACAATGCCACAGTCCTCATGAAGTGGATACCTGAGAAACATTCTTGGCAAATACCTCCCCGGAGAGAATACTGTTCTGTGGAACTTACGACCAGGAAATAAACTGACATTGTTGAATAATTGGGCCAACATTGTGGAACATCCTCTACGATGGAGTTCTCCGCATGGAGATCTCGCAAAGCTGTTTGAAGGCCGCCTATGCTGACAACTTGGCTCTTGTGGTGGAGGCTGGAGAAGCAGATCTACTGTACGGAAGGCCAATAGAGCCTTCGGACAGATAGGAAGATGGATAAATGAGGTGGAGCCAGAAATCGCTCTAGCCAAAACGAAAGTAATTATTTTGAGAGGACCAAGGTAAAAAGAATACATCTACTTCGAGCTGAAGGAAACACGCATAGTCCCAAAGAAGTTTGTCAAAAGTACCCAGTAGTGTGGCTCGATGACAATCTCATTTTCAACGAATACATGCGTGAAGTATGCAAGAAGGCTGACAAAACAGACGGCGGCACTTACAATCCTAAGAGGACCTGGCACCCAGAGAGGTAGTGCAGTCGGTCATCCAATTCACCGCACAAACCTGGAAATGATCCATGGGAACGGGCCAGTACAGGAGTATGGTAATGGCAGCTATCAAGAACTACGTCAGCCTACAGGACAGCATCATCCGACGGGAAGTCAATCGCAAGAGTGCCTTCGATCGACCTCCTGACCATGGAAAGATGCTGGCTGGCATACAAGTCTGCTGAAAAACACAACGACAAAGCGCAGATCGACGAACTCCAAAATGAATGAAAAAGCGAGAAGAAGGCTGAAGGAGGACATCGGCATGGCACAGAAAGATAAATTAATGCTGCTATGCGACGAGTTGGAAAAAGATCCATGGGGGCAGCCTGGCGGACAACTGCCAACCCCCACTGCCACTATGGAAAAAGTGAAAGGAGCAGCAGGAAAGCTGGAGAGTGAGAGATTCCCGGGACTGGACGGAATATTACCCGAAACAGCGGGGAGTGCCATACTCGATGTTATAAATGAGGTACTCAGACGAGGAGCCTTTCCAGACAGCTGGAAAAGTGGCAAAGCGGTGCTGATCCCGAAACGATGCCCGCCTCTACAAGCAAAATACAGACCGACTGGAAGAGGAAGAGGAACGACAGTAGGAGCGATCAAGCTCGTTCTCGACATGGTCAACCGGGATAGAAAGACATGGGGAGTCGTTGGTATTATAGATATCTAGATCGCCTCCAACACAGTGAAGTGGCATCTTATAAAACAAGACCTGGGGCGGATTCAAATCAGTTCGTACCTGGGTACCGCAATGGAGAGCTACCTATCTAGACGAACTGTCAGCTGCAGGAAGACGGAGATCAATCTGACCCAAGAAGTTCCACAGGGATCGGTACTTGGCCCCGCACTAAAGGATATGTTATACAAAGGAACCCTTACACTGGACCTACCGAGGAACGCATCAATGGTGGCGTATGCGGATGACCGCTTTGAAACGATATCGGTGGAAAAAAAAAATTCTAGTAAAGAATTTTTGTATAAATTAATTAACAACAACATCGATTGTAGTGTTCTTTTGGACAATATTAACTTCTAAGTTCCTAGAATTGGGGTTCGACATAATTCAAAGTTCTACTGCGAGGCATCGCGAACAAATGTTATGATACGATCACTTATAAATTCCATATGCAATAACATCACTAAAATTTGTAAACGTTGTGATGTACACTTTGACTCTTTGAACGTAGTTACTTCATGTATCGTTGATCACTTATTATCGATGTCAATTTTTGGTCCTGAGTTCTATATTTTACACTCTATTTGAATTATTCTGTTTGAAAAGTATGTGTATGAATATTCAGTAATTATTATCTCGCTGTAACATTAACACATTAACTAATAAATATTTCCTGTAATCTATTGTGGCATTTTCTGTAATTGGGTACCCTTGTTGACAATAAATCGTTTTTTTTTCTTTTCTTCTATTGGTTACGGCCAGGAAGAACGACGAGATGATAGATTCCAAAGTCTAGCAAAGGTTCATCCGTTGGACGACGGACCACAACCTGGACATCACACCCCATCTTAAAGCCAGGCGACACGAAGATATGCTCTAAAAAATTCGCGAAATCCCTTGGAGTCTGGTCCGATGACAAGCAAATTTTCAACGAACAGGTAAGGGAAACCTGCCTTCCTAACCTAACCTAACTATCACGCATAATCACAATGAATTTGAATTCAACATATATAGAAAACCAAGCTATGATGACAGTAAAATCCCAAGTGACTTCTTTTATCCCGAAAGCCAAAAATTAGCAGCATACAATTCAATGTTACACAGAGCGTTTCCATTACCTTTATTGGACGACAATCTAGATAGGGAAATCAAAACAATCATACTGATAGGACACAACAATGGCTTCAACACAGTCACAATCCAAAATTTAGTAAGAAAACAACGCCTCAAATTTGCTCATAAATTAATATACCCCTAGGTCAAAGAATTGAAAACTAGAAAATTTGTTACCCTAACGTACTATGGAAGAAGAAAAGAGAATATTGCAAGAGTTTTGGAAAAACAATGTAGAAGTAGCATTCAGACCGCATGCCAAAAGATATATCAGATAGAGGCAAAAATGTGGAGTTTATAAGCTCAAGTGTCCAGAGTGTAACAGTGTTTATGTAGGACAATGTGAACGTAGTTTTTCAAAAAGATACGTTGAACATGAAAGGTCCTTCAGACTAGAAAAAAGTTATTCAACATTTTCAAATCATTTCTTAGAATGTAATCAACATTTCCCGTATCCAAACGATACGGAAATTTTGCATTATGTAAGTAAATGGTTGAAACTGAATTTTGTGGAATCCTTATAAATTCATAAGCATAAACATTGTACATGTAATCTACTGAATGACCAATTAGATTTGATATTTTCCCCAGTTCATAACTTATCTCGTCCCCATTGTCAGACATAAAAACAAAAGACAGGTAGTAATCCATAACAGGTCAATTCAATTTTGTTGTGAAATGTATTCTAGGATAACTAATGTTCATTAATTCTTTTAGGTACATAGGTACTTCATAATTGCGTTTTAAAAGTAGTTGTTTGAGAATGTCCATAAAGGACGAAACAACAGCAACGAAGTGTTACTAATAAAGTGGTATACAAACATAGGAATTTTCTTTTCTCATTTTTGTCATGTCAAAAGGCCAACAGAGCAGTACTGACAAAGGTTCTTCCCAGTTACTATGTTAACGAAGCCCTCAGTGGACATGAGTCATTTTGTGAATACATGAAGACAATAGGGAAGGCAGAAAACGAACTCTGTATTTATTGTGGGAATAGGGACTACCGTAATCTTCGTATGTGGCCGGTGGACACAGGGAAGACGTAGCGCGAAAGCCACCCTAGGGAAACAAATTATCCACGAAAATTTGATGATCGACCTTAGAAAGTAGAAAATATAATTTTCTTTGGCAGAGCATGGAGGTCAAAGGAAGAGAGATAATGACTAGGGAAACATGGAAAAAAGTTGACGAAGAAGCGATATGACGCATGAAATGCACCGCCTATGTTTGATGCTGTATCGGTCGGCACAACGTGATGAAGTATAAAAGAAACCAATCTATGGAAAAACTATAAAGACGACTAGCCAGGAGGCGGTCACAAAATTTAGGTCAAGGGAGAGATGTGGAGAGAGGTCAAAAGGCTACGAAAACACGAGAAGGAGAGTACGAAGAAACCAGAAGGAGGTTCAGCAAAGCGATAGATAGAGCAAAAGGAGGGAAGTGGAAGGCCCTGTGTAACAGGCTTGGGGACGACCCCCGGACATGGTGAAGCTCTTTCCAGACAGCCAAGATCTACCTCTTTTCTCAAAATAGCAGCCGCAAAGCTCAGAAGCAAAAAAGCACCAGGGTCAGGCAGACACTTTCGTCGAATGCTTCAACAACCTTGCGAACAGTTTTCCCTAAAAATGGAAAGTCGCAAATGTCGTACTTGTACCAAAGAGTACAAACGAGTATTGGACGGAATGCCTCCTGAATACAATTGGAAAAATGCATGAACACCTCATCAAGGCGAGATTAGAAGCCGAGCTGGACGAAACCTGGGGCATATGCCCGAGCCAGTTCGGTTTCAGGTCGGAAAACTCCACAGTCACCGCAGCAGAACAGGTACTGGACATAATTGCATCCAGCCTAAAGAGGTGGAGAGCTATCGTTCCGATTGATATAAGAAACGCTTCTAACACCGCGATGTGGGGAAGAATTACAGAGAGAATCAAATGCCTCAACATACGCCGGTATCTCACAAATACCATCCAGGCATACTCGTCAGACCGCAGCCTGGTAAGACGAGGAGTTCCACAGGGATCGGTCCTTGGCCCCACCTTATGGAACGTCTTCTGCGACTGAAGTTCCCGATAGACTGCCATGTGCAAGCCTATACTAACCATTAGCGCCAATACAAAGGTAGAAATGAAGGAAATATCGATGAATAAGTGAAAACGGACTAAAAATCGCAATAAAAACAGAGACCATCATCATCAAAGGCCTGAGGAAAAGTGGTGTCCTTCCTCATTGGAGAAACCATAGTTACCCATAAGGAACACATGAAGTACCAAGACATTTGGATAGATGAGGATCCAACAAAAGTATTACGCCAACATACCAAAGGGGAGGAATGGGAGTGAACAGTGAAAATATGCCAACGTGAAAGGAATGATAACAGGGGCAATGCGAGGTAGACCAAGTGTGTTAATCCCGATATTAGAGCGTGGATCGATTGTTAGTACAGAACAACAGACTATCACGTAACGCAGGCACTGAGCGGACATGGTTTCTTCAGAACCTTTACTCACAAGATTGGAAAATTGCCAGATGACAGGTGCAGGTATTGCAAATTGAGGACGACCTTTTCCACGCGATTTTTGCGTTTGTTTGACCAATGCTTCGGTGTTGACAATAATTTGCAGTAACATATTCTGTCAGGACGTTATCGACCATTTATAAATGTGTCCTCGCCAGGTTGGTAATGGTAGTTTGAGTTGAGTTGATTATCTTGTTTGTGTTTATCCATTTATTTGTTCATAGAAGTTACTGAGTATGCCAGTCTTCCATCCAAACAGAAAACGCTCCCACCTTGCTATGCTTTCTGATCGATACCTCTCAACGTATCCTATTTAAAGTTTTCTCGACAACAAATCTACCATGCTGCATAACTCGAAGATCTACATTCTGGAAATAACGACATTTTTGATGAAATGCTGTTCGTCATGCTTCGAAGAATTGAACAGTAGAGAAATCGCCGAAAGGAAGAAAAGAGGAAAAAATTTCGTGTTCAATAGATTTCAAACAACAACAGATTATGTAAAGAATGCCAAGGACATAATTGAAAGAGACGAAGTCTATGCCGCACTCAAAATGAAAGAAAACTAAAAGATTTAAATATCAATGTATCATATCCACAGACCAAAGCAAAATCCATATGCTTCAAATCATTGATAAACCCACCAGATTCACCAATACTTCTGAAACCCTGATAGATGTTAGTTGTGATTGATTACAATGATACAATTGAGTTGAACAACAATACAAACCACCTATTGGTATACTGCAATTTGGAATTCGAAGGTTCACAATCAAATATGAAGTTTATATACTATGGTGATTACAAATAATTCAACATGAAAAAATTTGCCAATCATATAAATAATATCGAGGACTTGAACATTAGAACCGAAACCCTAAACGTGGCAATACTTTCTCTCTTTTATTTCGATGCTTCAATATGTACAGCCAGGACCAGGAGAAACCACCAACCATTCATATTGGCCGTAGTGGTCGTGATGGTATAGCACTTGCCTCTTAATCATAGGGGAGTGGGTTCAATTCCCAGCATGGTCACTGGTCTCGTGCTTGGAATGGCACGTTAAAAGGTAAGACCTCGTTGATCCTTGGCTCTCACAAGTTTCGACTTCTGATGGCTGTAGTTCGTAGTGGGACGACAGCTGGCTACCAAACAAAAACAAAAAACAAAACAATTCATGACATACAATCTGAAAAAAATTATTCGAATGAAAGAGGAAGCTCGCCAAAAATCTAACAAATCAAGAATAGTTGTCGATAAGCAATATTATGAAACTTTAAGAACCATAGTGAAAAACGCCACTCGGCAGCAGAAAAAACCATACATGAAATCTACTTCAAAAAAAAATTATAGGAATTCTAGAGGGTTATGGAAGAGCTGGCGCCAATGGGGTGTTTCTACAAACAGTAGAAGAACAATACGCGCTACCTGAAGAGCTAATGAATCCCAATGATGGGAACAATTTTTTCTCAAATGTAGCATATAATTCGGAAATAGACCCTAACTTGGTAGAGTAGTATATGTGGGATGGCCGCCACTTCAGCTAGACAAGTAGACCCCCATGGGCCCTTTTTGCCTATGGGTAAAATATTTTGGAAGCAATGCGATATGTGACCAGACTTTCGAATTCTCTCGAATAACAAATAATGAAATTGATAGGATAGGAGTTTGAATAGCTGCAAATCACAAGCATACGGTGTCGACGGGATAAATATCAAAATGTTAGTATAGTTTTACCATACTGTAAATACGGTATGAGGAACATATTCAATGATTCCTTAACTCAGGGTGTATTTCCGAGATTATGGAAATCTGTGGATGTTCTGCCTCAATCCGAAATGAGTAACCCATTTACTTTCAACGATTCAGAGCCAATATGTATTCTGCCTGCATTAGGCAAACAGAAAATATAGTCGCAACAAATGTACATGGGTACTCATATGATAACAAATTGCTACCAGATGTTCAATCGGGATTTAGGCAAGAATTTTTTTTTCCAAGGGTGGCTGAGGCGTTGCAGCCAACGGGTTTGGCGACCCGTGGGCCCTAGCTTACCGTACACCAACGTCAAAAACACACATGTTCCCCGACACTTAACACACATCCACTCACACAGAGGGATGAGAGAAATCTGCCTCCAGTGGGAGCTAGGGAGGGGCCTCGGATTGGGTGCTGCGGGACTGGTAGCCGGTGATTGAATCAACCGCGGCCGCCGCACCATACGATCAAGAACCAGCCTTACCAGGACTTTACCGAGGAGGCGGATGGAAGGAACTCGCAGTGAAAACTGAAGAAGTAGTCTCCAAAGAAAGCCGAGGAGGGGCCTCGGATCGGATACTGCGGGTCTGGTAGCCGGTGATAAAACTACCCGCGGCCGCCACACCGCCCGATCCAGAACCAGCACTACCAGGGCTATAAGTGACGAATTGAAGGAACTCGCTTCCTTGACAAGCACATATACACTACACACCCAGACTTTGAGGAGAGCAGGTGGAAACCACAGGCAGGCAGAACACCATGCATGAGGAGAGCAGGGGATAGCAAAAAGGACCCATTGGAGCCTACTTGCTTGGCTGTACCAACAGCCTCCCCATACGTACTACTACTACTAGGCAAGAATTTAGTACAAACACTGCTTTGTTGAAAGTTGTTGATGGTATAGCTGATACATTAGATAAGTCACGTATCACTATTTTAGTACTACTGGATCAGAGCAAAGCATTTGATTTGATCAATTCTGGATTATTAGTGGCAAAGCTACATTTGATGTGGTTAAGTGGTGCTGCTTCGTCTTGGTTTGCAGATTATCCATATGAACGATTCATGTTCTGATTATAGAGGTACACTTCCTGTGGTTCCCCAATGCAGTGTACTTGTCATTTTTAAATCTGATTCGCTTAATGTGACAACTTCCTCAAAAGTTCACCTAAGTATATTTATTTATTTTACTTATTTATTTATTTGTTGATCATCCAAACAGACGAACCTTAGTGGTTCATCCTTTGATAGGATGACAGAGTAACAATTAACATAACAGTATATCAATAGCTATAAACGATATACAAAGATTTTACAATGCAGTTTGATACAGGAAAGATAAGTGCTTAAAGAGTTAAACTCAGAGAAAATTTAATTTTCAATCTTCAGCAGAGGAAGCATAAAAATCGAGCAAGAATTGCCGCAGTTTCTTTCTAAAATGTATTATATTCAGATAAAAGATGTCTAAATTCAAGTGACAAATCGTATTGTAAGCGTTCATGCATCGAATCATTGGTGAATTATCATAATAGTTAGTATCATACGAGGGTGGATAGAAAGTAAGGCAATTACGAGTAGATCAAATGAAGGTGTTCAGTGCAATCAGGTGAGTCGATATAATTATTCAATATGTTGTAAGTAAACAGTAAATCAAAGAACTCCCTTCTAATAAACATTGATTTCAATTTATAGAAGTATAAATTTGATTCATATGTGTAATGATGTCGATATTGAAAAAATCTGTAGTTGAGCGCTTTTACCAGTTTCTTTTGTACCTGTTCAATTTTTGCGACGCATTTCTCATAAAAAGGATTCCAAATACTCGTACAGTATTCCAATATCGGCCTCACTATTGTTTTGTATACACTTATAATAGATTCATGATAACGAAATTCCTTCGTATTTCTAAGAACAAACCCTAACAAGCGAAGGGATTTTCTAACGGTTGTATCCAAGTATGAGTCAAATGTTAACTTTTTATCCAGGATGATCCCAAGGTCACGGACCTCATCACAGGTTGGTATTATTTCGTTGTTTGAGTATAGATAATTCGATGGATGATTGTTGTTTCTTGTGAAAACAATATGGTGACATTTTTTTATATTTATGAATAATCTATTAATATTACAATAATGATAAAGACTATTTAGATCTTCTTGAAATTCAGCATAATGCAATGGAGTTTTGATAGGCATATAGAGTTTCAGATCGTCAGCGTAAATAGCTATTTTGGCAAATCTGATAACGTTTTCAACCTCACTGACGAAAACGCTAAACATAATTGGTCCTAAATGGGAACCCTGGGGGACCCCCGAAGTGATAGGAGTCTTACTAGAGTTGGAAATTGTTGACGGCGACATACTGATGCCTGTCTTTTATGTAGGAAGTCAGGACATTCAGCAGGTTGCCGTGCACACCTAAATTCTCAAGTTTGGTTATCAGGGTCAGATGATGCACTTTGTCGAATGCTTTCGAGAAATCGGTGTACACGGCACATGCCGAATGAACGCCTCTTTTTTTGTGAAAGCCGTGTTGATGTATAGTAATAACATCTTTGATCATGAAAAATATCAAAAATATTTAATATTGATATAAGACTATAATTCTCAGCGTTTGTTTTATCACCCGATTTGAAGATGGGTATAACTTTTGCAGTTTTCCACCGTGATGGAAATGCGCCAGATCATAAAGATTTGTTGTACAGTAAATGTAGGGGTTTTAACAGATGATTTCGCAGTGTCTTAATGAAATGTGGTGGCAGGCCGTCCGAACCTGGCCCTTTTTTACAATCGAGTTCGTTCAATGCTTCCATTATCTGTTTTTCGGTAATAGTGGTGATATTGAAGGCATGATTTGTTCGCTCCTTTGCTAACAAGCAAGGAGTCTGGTCACTTTCAAAAACTCCACTATAATAATTCGAGAACATTTCGCAAATCGATTCCGTCCCCTCATAAGGCACACCGGAGTAATTCATTTGCATAGGAATAGAGTTCGTATTTTTTTTATTTGTTATATATAACCAGAAATATTTGGAGTAATTTTTTATTTTGCTTCCACATTTTTCTACATACTTTTTGTAATCTTTGTCAATATTTTTTTTTCAGAGTTCTACGAAAATATGAAAAACTATCATAATCTGCAGAGTTTCCGAGAGTTTTCCACCTTTTGTGGTATATTGCCTTATGTTTGATAAGAAACAAAGTTTTTTTCGAGAACCATGGAGGATATTTTTTGTTATTGAGAAGTTTCTTTGGTACGAATTTATCGATGGCCTGTTGCAAAATATCATAGAAGATTTCGACACAATCATCAACATTTTTATTATTAAAAGCATTTACCCAGTCAAATCCGGTGAGAAAATCTTTGATTTGAGCAAAGTCCGAGTGTTCATACAGAACCTTGATTCAAGAGATTTTATGGAGTTTTTTTTGTTCAACATATTTTAAAGTTATCTCAAGAGCCCTGTGGTGAGGATCTTCGTTGACCAAGGGGATCATCGCGGGGCAAGTATTTACGTTCGTGTAATTCGACAAAATTAGATCTAAAATCTTTCCATTTTGATTTTTTGTACCGTTAAACTGCTTCAAATCTGCTGAAGAGAGAAAGTTGATGAAAAATTCGCTTTTTTTGTCAGTGGAGCCGGATGGATCAAGGTCAAAGAAATTTTGGTCGTTATTTGTATTCCAACTCACACTAGGGATGTTATAGTCTCCAATTATAGCAAATATATGTTGTGGACTGTTATTTATAATATTCTCTATTTGGTCTAGGTACAACTTTAACTCTTCAGCGTTTGTAGTCGGAGGGACGTAAACGCAACATACGTATAATTTCTTACCTTCATCCAGCGCCACTGAAGTCCATATATCTTCGATTTTGCCATTATTACTCCATTTTGGCATACTATTACACATCAAGTCATTATGTACACCTATCATAACCCCTCCACCGTGACATTTACCACTAGACACTAAATCACGATCCTTGCGAAACACTTGGTATGATGATGGAAACAGTTCTGGATTAAGGATATCTTCATCAAGCCATGTTTCAGTAATGCAGATAATATGGAATTCCTGAGATGTGACTGCTCTCAAAAACTCTCAGTTTTTGTTTTGAGACCTCTAGTATTTTGGTAAAAAATGTTTAATTCGTTGAATTTGATTTGAGATATATAACTTTTTGCAACGGGAAATGAAGAAAAGAAAAATCGTATTAATTATCAAGTGGTATTATGAAGTCTCCTTAGAGTGTCTTCATTTGTTACAAGGATTGCTCGAGAGCCTTCAGATTTCTTGAGGAATATTTTTCCATCTTTGGTCCAGCAGTATCTGTAGTCTTGAGCTTTTTTGAATTCCCTGGAGAGTTTGAACAACAACTTGTAGTAGTGGGATAAATGGTCATTAACATATATATCATTGTTTTCAGGGAAACCCAGAATACCTGAGGAAAGCTTAATTCTATTAACTTTCAAAGCATCCATGAATTCTTTTTTCAGGAGACGGTTCTTGAATTTCTCTTTGTTGTTGGGGTGTGACTGTATTTTGTGACATTCTATAATATCACCATCTTGCAGTGGATGCTTTATTTCTTCACCGATATTTTTGATGACCAAGAGGAGATTTTCGTTTTTCTTTTCTGGTATTCCAAAAATTTCTATGTTATCCGCGCGATTCATTTGATGGATAGATTCAACTTCAGCACGTAGTATTCCGCATTCTCTTTTCAGTGCTTCGACATCATTTTTCGTACCTTCCAGTGCGTGGACAGTTTTCTGGAAATTGTCAAGCCTTACGCCAAAATCATCTATTTTAGCGCCATAGAAATTGAGAGAGTCAAAAACTTGATCTTGCTTTTGTTTGACATCTTTCAGATTATCTTGTATAGATGTTATTGAAAGTATCAGTTGATCCAGTTTCGAGTTTTCATCAAGCTTGTTTCTTTTGCAGTTCTCACATTTCCAGGTGATACCTGAGTCCTCAGTGATTTCCTGCAACACCACTGGCAATTTGGCACACTTAAAGTGGAAATGTTTTTTGTAGGGGCCAGCGCAAAAGTTCCTGGGTTTGTGCAGGTCACTGGCGAACTGCATGTACCGCAACTAGGCATTATAGCTTCAGGCGGATGCACTTTGCTACAGTTTAGAAAACCAAGAAACACACTAGATTCAACAGAGTTTATGAAACTGAGCTGATTGATATTAAATTTCACTAATAACAACGTCCAAAAAACACATCGTTTCGACAAAAAGTAGGAGAGCGCTGGAGACGACCTTCACTCGTCTACGGCTATCGAATATATGCATTTGTTATGCAAGTGTATTACGTATGTGAATCAAACGACGAGGACAATATCAATTCTATTAATTCAGATGTGGATCGGATCAATATGCACCAATAATGGATTGAAGATCAATCCCAATGAAAATTTCACACTATGTATCGGCCCGGAAAAACGAATACAATCCTTCTGTAGCTTCGATATCATGATGAATGACCGGCCTATAAGGTGGGTCACTTCTGCAAAAAATTTGGGGTTGTATTTCGATACTCGATTCACATTCAATGACCATGTAAACCATTTCACTGAAATATCTTTTCTCGAACTGAAATCTCTGTATTATCTGAAAAATCAAATAAATGAAAATACCGAGTTAAAAATTGGTGAAATCCTGATATTTTCGCATATTGGTTACTGTTGCATGGTTGATTAGTACTTGTTAACATGCTTCAATAGGAAAAAAAGCTACAAAACGCCTGTTCAAGTTTTTTTTGCAATATCAAATATAGAGACCACAGTACATCAGATTGGATCTACTGAAAATCGATAATCGGGTATAATATTTAGTTCTAACTTCTTTTTACAAATTGCTCCTCTCCGATATCCTAATATATCTACATTCTCTACTGATGAGGAGAGCTTTCGTTCACAATGCGAAATTCAGGCGTAGAGAACGGCTGGATAGACCTGGTGCTTTTGGAGTGGGGGCTTGTTTTTAGTGGGAATACGTCTTATACTGAGGGAGTTTCATACTACTGTGGAATGGAAGGATCTGTACCTAGTGTTCAATGGATAATTTTAACCGTAAAAAGAGGTGAAATTAGGTTAGGTTAGTTTAGTTCAGGTTGGGTTAGGTTAGGTTAGGTAAGGTAAGAACGGAATGCAATAAGCTCAGGAGAAACCTCCAGAGAGCAAGAATCCGCCGCCCGACCGACACCACCATTGCAGCCAGAGAACTCACCTACAAAAACTATAGGAGGGATTTGGGAAAAGAGATCAAAACATCAAAAAGAGAACAGTGGAGACAACTGTGCGATGCGCTCGATGAGGACCCGTGGGGGCAGGGATACAGAATAGTTACAGATGGATTGAAACAACTGAGAACCCCGTACGACAGGGACCCGGTAGCAGATAGTCAAACATAACCCCCTCTCTTTACGATGACGGAGCTGGAGGCCGCAACAGCGAGGCTAAAAGAGAAGAAGGCACCAGGCCCAGACGAAATACTCCCGGAATCTATTGAAACAGCGGTAGCAGCCATCCCCGAAGTGTTCCAAGATATCATGAACTAACAGGTTACCGAATCCCTCTTTCCAGAGAGATGGAGAACAGCAAAAGTGGCCCTGATCCCAAAGGGTGACCCACGGGACGGGAAGTATAGGCCTATCTGTCTCTTGGACGGTCTGGGAAAACTTTACGAACACCTGAACAAGGACAGACTGGAGGCGGAACTAACCGAGCATCAGGGAATCTCACCAACCCAATTCGGTTCCAGACCAGGGAAGTCCACGGTGGACGCCATCAGATACTTAGTTCGCAAGGCTACCGAGGAAACAAACACCACCTGGGGATCGGTTGTGCTGATAGACGTCAGGAACGCATTCAATACGGCGAATTGGGGAAAGTCCTGAACAAACTGAAGGAGCTGGGGATAGCGGACTACTTGATAAAGTTGGTCGACGCAAACCTGACCGACAGGAACCTAAAAAGCCATAAGATGTCCCAGGGGGTCCCGCAGGGTTCGGTCCTAGGACGGACCCTGTGGAACGTATTATACGATGGCGTAATCAAAATAAATTTTCCGGCAGGTTGCGACGCGGCAGCATATGCGGACGACCTAGCAATTTTTATCACGGCCAAGGACAAACGAACCTTGTAAAACAAAGGCAATGATTGCCTGGAGATGGTCACAGAAGGGATGTCCGACACCGTAATAGAGATAGCCCCTGAAAAAATGGAGGCCATCATAGTATAGGGCCCAAGGAAAAGGGAGGACGTCAGCTTCTTGTTGGGAAACACAGTTATCACGCCAAGCAAGTATGTCAAATATTTCAGGGTCTGGCTCGACGATAAGTTGATTTACAACGAACACGTCAGAAAAGTGGTTAACAAGGCCAACAGGCAAGTTGTGGCCCTAGTCAAGATTCTCCCAAATATTAGGGGACCAAAGGAACATGAAAGGAGAGTACTGTACGGAGTTACACAGTCCGTTCTTCTATACGCAGCGCCGGTGTGGGCCCAAGCGATGAGGATTAAAAAGTACAAACGGATGATGGATTCGACGCAACGAAAAATGCTATTGAGGGTTACAATGGCTTATCGTACAGTGACAGCAGAAGCGCTCTGTGTGATTACCACAATACCCCCCCTAGATCTCCTCGTACAGGAAAGGGTCACCCTAGCCGAGGGGCCGGAGGCGAACGTTGCAGCAAAGAAGGAAGCGAGATCAAACACGATCGACGACTGGCAGCGCAGATGGCAAGCAAACGACAGAAACTCACAGTGAACAAAAAGGCTCATACCCAGGCTGAAACCGTGGCTTTACCGCCTAATGCCAGTATTAGTGCTACAGCTTTTTCCCTGCATTCCATCTATTTGCTTTAGCCGCAGCTTCAAACCGTCGGCGGTAATTTTCCCATGGAGTTTCTCCATCGAACTGGGACAGTTTCATGTAAAACTTCCCTATTTCAGAACTCAGGTCCAAGATGTCAGTCTGTTTCACCTACAAGTTTATTTTACCGTAACGCAAACTGTCCAATTTCTTAATTTATTTCAAACATTCAAACCATTGCCGCTGTCTATTTACAAACTCTGAAATTAGCTATATCTGCAGAGTGTCATCTGAGGTTGAGCGTCTTATATACCGACAAGTGAATTTCATTGACATTGTAGAACCGCCGGGAGTCTTCGCGAGATGTCGCCGTTTCGATTAGTTCAGAACAGTCCGTGACTGATCTAGATGTTTCTTTCCTGGTTCTCGTCCATTGAGTCATTCACAATTAGCGAACTAGGACCCAGAAACGAATGCGAGAACATTTTTAAAAATAAGTTTTTGAATCTGAAACACAGCACGTCTAATTTATAGAATTAGAGAGTTGATGGTGCCGCTGATTGAAGATTATCCTTGGATAACGATGCATTATCAAAGTAAAACCAAAATGAGGTAGGTATTCCAAAGTATCATTTATGAGTGACTCAATATCTGTATTCCTTTGGCGGGGATTAGTTTTTTTTTCCAAATCTGGTGATAATATTCCGATATTAATCTACCAAATGAATTCAATTATTGAGTCACTTATAAATGGGGGGGGGAAAAAGTTACGAATTATATTTGGAATGTCGTTTTTGATTCACTTTGTGACAGTATGGAAAATAGAGGTCGAAATAAATTCAATTGAGTTGTCAATATAAAATATATTTTATCACCGAATTTATTTGTGTTATAATTTGTACCCTTCATTGTAATTACTCCTCAACCAGAAAAAATACATATTTTCACCGGGCTGTTTTTGTATAATAAGTCCCATCAAAGTGTCCTCCCAAGATTTTGTATGTTGAGAAATGTCCCTCCAGAAACCTTTCCTAAAAAATGGAGTTCAATACACTTCAATGCTAGAAATAAACGGAAAATGTATAAACCAACAAGTCTTTCATGATATCCTAATTCATTACTAACATCAACATTATTTCATGATATCTCACTTCATCATCTATATGAACATTTCCTCGTGCCGAGCGAACAGGAAACGAGATATTTTACTAAACAGAAGCAACTTGATTTATCCACTTCGGAAGCATCCGTGCTGGATCTAACAGATGTTTTTAATTCTTTTTATTCTTTCAGGAATTTGGAAAATTCACAATCTTCACTCCACTGTCCCCACCGCATTTCAATAATAACATTTTTCTAGCAAGTGATCAAATAAAAGTAAGGCTAGTAAGAATGTTTTCGATTCTGTAACAAGAATTGTCAGTGTCAACCAACATTTTTTGTGTCCTTTGTACTAATATTTTTTACTATGGTATGTTCCTCAATCACTAACGCTTTCAGGGAGACCGACTACCACATCACACAGGCCCTGAGCGGATATGGCTCCTTCAGGACCTACACTTACAGGATCGGCAAATCAGATGATGAGGAGTGTATCTACTGCTGGGAACGAGATGACCCCGAGCACACTGTTTTCTCGTGTGCAATGTGGCAGGAAGAAAGGCTCCAATTGGAACAGGTTCTAGGTACTGTGGTAACAACAGGAAACCTGATACCCACCATGCTGGAGACTAAGGTAAACTGGATTGCTGGAGCGAAATTTCTACGTAAAGTAATGGAGAAGAAAGAGAGAGAAGAGCGAAACCATCAAAGGGAGAGACGCCGATGATCATAAACAAAGCTTGCAGCAGGAAACCGCCTGTACCTGATAGGTCGCATAGACAGTTCCAGGTATAGGAGAAGGTTAGGGGTGGTTTTGGTTAGTAAGAGTCTGACACTACTGACTTGTGATGGATACCAAGCGGTCAGTGTTCATGAGGATTTCCACCCCACAAAAAAAAAAAAAAAGTTAGGTTAGGTGAGGTTTCATTTAGCTGTTGGGAAGGTTCTCTACTGCTATCTCTCCAATGGACCCTACGTCAAACCCTCAATCTACTCCTATACTTTCTTTTCACGAGCACAGTGAAGGCTTCTTGTCCTTCCTGCCTGCAAATTGAGTAAATCTTAAATTCGAAACTCAAGGTGTCAAGCGATCGGTACCAAGGGGTGAATGCCAGTCGTTATATGGTCTCTAACGAAGCCTGTGGTGAATGACAGCCTGAGCAGGGTGAAATTCAGCCCATTTCGTGAAAATAAGAATGAAAAGCCAATCTGAGAATAAGGAAAAGGGGAGAGAGCAAAGAAAGGAGGAGCGGCAGATGTCAAGGTTGGAAAAGGATGAGAGGGAGAAGACGCCGAAAACACCCCTTAACGAGATAGGAGAGACAGCGTGTGTGAATTCTTCCACACCAACAGAGAAACGGAAAATGCTGAAACCATTGCAGAGGCAGCTAGCCAGTTTCTCGACGATGGGCTGAGTGAAAGTCCGGAATGTTCGCTGGAGGTCTAGCAAAAGAAGAAGCAGAAAATGCAGAAGACGAAATCGCCGAAGTAGGGGATAGCGACAGTGGATCTAGTAAGACTGAGGGAAAGGCTCAAATAAATGAGAAAGCCAGAGGAATTGAAGAAGCTCACTGAGTGATGAATATAGAGGAAATAAAAGCTTCCAAAATACAATAACTCGTGTGAATTGTGTAAATTGGAATCTTTTATTTCCTCTTCATTCATCAGTCATGATTAATTTACACATATTAGATGCCTCCACGATAGAACAAGCTTAGTAAGGTGAATATGAACACCAGGCTTGAGATTAGGATGTGCGCCGAAAAAGCTAAAAGGCCATGTACGGAGTGGACAGAGAGTATAGGAAGATGAAGAAGAAATTCAGAGAGAAGCGGATTTCAGCAAAGGAGAGCGAAAGAAGAATGAAAAAGGACAGGGTGTGCGAGAGGTGTGAGACGAGAGACAAGAAACTGAGCACCAGCGTGGGGTACAGTGAAAGAGAGCGAATCGGAGGAAGTGAAATAGGAATAATAACGTCTAATGTCTGGGTACGGAGTAAAAGGGAAAAAATTAGGGCAATCCCCAAACCCGGGGACAGAAATGCGGTAGTAGTGATTGGCAAGTTCGAAGCTACGTCGACCTGTTGAAGGACCCCAAAACTGGCATAGGAAAAAGAAAGGACATGGCCGTGCGAAGGGTTCAAAAAACAAAATTAGGTGGAGTCGTGCTGGAGCCGTAGGGGGCATGACCATGACCGAGAAGGTGAGAGGAATAGTCGCCTCCGGACCCTCCATAGCGGCAAAAATCATGACCAGGTGAAAGCCCGTCCGAAAACCCTGTTTATCATAGGGATGAATCCGACGGTGACGAAGGCATACGGAATGGCAGTTGTTCGACCTGCTGGTGGGGTGGGGAGTAGATCGGACTCGGCAAGCCACACCATCCCTGGGAGCCTGGCGGGAGCACCAAATGTTATAAAAACGCCATATTGGTGGGACAAGAAAGTGGGTGCAGTGCGAGCGAGGTGCCTGTCTCTCAGAAGGCAGGCAAATAAAATGAGAAAGAACGCGGGAAGGATGAACGATGTAGAGAGATTGAATGAAGAGCTGGCTGGACTGAGAAGGTCACTAAAATCCATAATGAGAGGCAAGACCACCAAAAACACTGGCACCAGTACCTTTGTTCATTTCTGATGGCCTATTGTTTCGTAGTACATCATTCAACCGGTCAAATCTCTGCTGGTATTATCATAGGCCGAGAGCTGCGACTTCCTTGTGATCTAAAATTCAGGACGCCACCGAGATAACATATAGCGGGAGACCACTGTCAGAAAACTACTACAGAGAATGAGTCCGTTCGAATAACCAGAGTGTCAGCGACAGAATGAAAGAGACCTATGACATCAAGGCCGATGCTGGAGGATTTCAAGCTCATGATTTGATCTGACAGTGCAACCCTGAACTTCGTTGTGAAGTATCATCAAAGTGGAAAAACTCATGAAAAGGTTTGTATAAGATGATGAAGAGACTGAACAACCTAATCTACCGAATTTTTAAGCTATCCCAATGGAAACCAAGGGGCGTTAATTTTAATACGTTCACAACCTCAATATGTCCTTATAGTTCAATAGACAAAAAGTTTTTCATGGGATAACTGATCAGGAGCCACAAAATATTTCAAAGTTTGCCTACCGATTACGCGTTAGCTCACTGTGTCAAAAGGCGTCTCTGTGGTTTTCTCCAAGAAGAACTGAAACAGCATGCAGAAATTGGAGGGGTGCTACAGTTGAAAAATTATCAGTAAAACATTTTTTATCCGGTTACTAAGGAGCAATCTCGCGATAAAATTTCCAGTAAAGATATCTGGTAGGCCTCACCAGATTGAGAGATAAGATGCTGGACCAGAATCTTGGGGACCTGAGAATCCCAGAATAGGCGAGGACACGAAATTTTCAAAATGTGTTTAATGGATTCTACGGCGTATGAATACTCTGTTGACAATGTTCTTGTTTTTTTGCGAGTTGTCTGAAACTTGAAATTTTTTTTTTTAAGTTCATATATTCAAATGGCTTCTTTTTAACGCCATTGTGACGTACTACCCCGAGAAACCAATCCCACAGTTGACTTCGTCAATTAATTTAGCAACGTTGCCATACTTATGTCCACAAAACACAAATATTGAGACGAAGAAATTTTCTGATCTATGGTCATGGACAAGTAATGCAGCAATGCGCCTGCTCAAATTGGTATCGTACCAAAGGGGTGGTCCTTTTTCTGTTTTTTGTTGTGGTTTATATTTATTCTGTAGTTGTTTATCTTGTATTAAGAAATTGCTTTTTTTTTGGTTTAGATTTTTCAGAATGCCTCTTTAAGTTTGTTTCGGATCCAATTGTTTGAACAATAGTGAAAAGTATTTATTTCCATTCGTAGTGATCCGAAAACTCGGGCAAAGTGGTTTTCAGGATAACACTTTCGATTTACAAATAATTTCGCACCAAAAATAACAAAACTAAAAACACAACCAAAACAAATGAAAATAATGATCCCTCTTTTACTTTGGGTAGAAAGTTGTCAAATTCAGAATAAGAAGAGGAGTAACATATCACATAATTACTGTCTTCTAGATGTGACACGATTTAGCAGTAAAGTATTCACTGTTACCAAAGTTGGTTAACCGAACGTGTAAGCAAACTGTCGATGATTGTCGTTCTGTGATTCTAATGACATAATGGTGACTTTTTACTAGAAAACGCTTTCGTAAATAACCAGGTTTATTATTTATAGTTATTCACTCAACTAGAACCTATAAACGGAAAAAATGTATTCAAACTCTGAAATACCTTTGAGGCAAAACAAAAATAAATGACTAGCTTTCTCTCTCGAATATCATTTTTATGGACCACAATAATTAACAATATTATTATTATTGTTTATATTCAAACATATTGTTTTATAACAAATTCAATGTTTTCACGGTGGTTTTCACACTTTTCTAATTCGCCATCGTCATTTGACATTGGGAATAGTGTCTTCTGTCACTTCTCTACGGTATTATGTTCTCTGGTTTATAGTTTTAGAAGCGTCGCAACGTTGCCGTTGAACGTCAAAATCAACTCGATTACGCCTATTGGCTGCTCGGGCACGTACGTCACTAAGAGCGCCAATATTAGAACCTTCAAAATTTGCTATTTTTCGGAAAGAAATTAGACCAGCTATAATTAAAATTTGACTCAAAAACTATTTTCTGGGTACATTTATATATGTATAATGTATTTTAAAACACATTTGGAGCAAAAATATTTTTTCGTGTCCTCGCCTATTGTCATGTGGGATAGATTTGAGAGTTATAAGAAGTATGTAAAAGAAAATATTGAAATCCAGCGTTATCAACATTTTGGTGTGCTGTGATCATCTTCCTCGACCGAACATGAAGTCTGTAGAGTAATACTTCCATCAAACTTCATGGTGCAGATATGGCCACACTCCAAAGATGATATTCAGGAACGAACATTTTTGAGAAGGTGGCAATGTAACGAGCTGGATTGGACCGCTTCACGTTTTGTTCTCGCTTGGCGTAAATAATCATGATTTGCACAAGCAACGATTTCAATTGCTTCTCGATGCAGCGGTTTTGACGTAACTGGAAAAATACACAGCTCTCTGAACTGGTATGATTGGCGATCTGCAAGGAAAACTAAAGAATGGAATTAACCCGTATGCCAGACCAACCGTCTGGGATACCGCCACCTTTCGGTCTCTCGCCGATTGAGGCCAACAGCACGTGAGATCTTCAGTTAGGACCTGAACTTCAGTCAGAGTAGTTCGGTAGACGTCGCGCGGATTATCCGTTTGAACCCTTTGATTATTATTAATTACCAACTTTGTTTCTTGGTCACTTTTGCAGATGAATCCTAAAATTCCACGAGTAGTGTCGAACAAAAAAAAATTGTTCTGCAAGCTTTGATTCAGATACTGATTCGGATGAATCCTATATCGAGCACAAACTGAACGTTTTGCCACATTATGTGAATGGATTATATGATGACGCAGACACGGAAGACGACGAGCAGTTATTACAGAATACCGAAGAAATATACGAAATGTTTTCACCTGAAAAATTACAATCCCAGCCCGATATATGTGATACCGTTTGTGATGAGGCTCCCTCATCGGGAACTCAGATCATCAACTCGACTCGTCAATGCTTCAACTTCAAACAAAGTGAGAGCAGCCCCTGATGACAGTGATAGTGATGGGGATGTACCCCGTCAGCGAGTAAATAGACGACCCACCCGCAAAAACCATTCAGTTCCAGCCCCATCCGATCATATTATCTCGAGTGAGAGTGATGATGAAAACTCGGATGAACCCTGAGAAATTACCAACGATGTAGATTGCCCTTCTATATATCATTATTATGGCAAGCGAAATTTTTACTTGGGCTGCTCAACACGTCTACCCTATAGCACAGACAAAAGCAAATAACGTTATGAACGTGAGGTTGTCTACGTTGAGAGGGCCAGCTCTTACTTTAGGGGATAATCCAACTCCAGGACAGGTTTGGGGTCTTCTATTTTCTGATCAGATCATCCAAGAAATTACCAATCACACAAACGCAAAACTTGACGAAAATCGCGCAAAACTGAAATGTGACCATCACATATACAAACCCACAAACTCAGATGAAATGAAGGCCTTCATCAGGATAACAGTTCTATGTTGTATCTAGAAATCCTCTCACGAATTCGTGAAATCTCAAATTTTCCACTTCAATAACGGGGAGGCCAATTTTCCGAGGGATAATGACCGAAAAACGTTGAGAGATTTCGCAAAGAAATCTCAGATTTGACGATCGCGAGACTGGAGCCAAGGAAGCAAAAACTGACAATTCCGCGCCTGTCACGAACTTTTTTGAAAAATTCATGTCGAATTGTGACTTGACAATGGATGAAACTCTTGGTCCATTCCACGGCAGAGTACGATTTCAAAAGTCGGAGACTTGTGCGAGCTAGGGGAAGACCCTTACCTTTTAATACCTGTGATACCATGCACGAATTGGTCAGCTGATAATAGGTTTGGTTCTATTAAACTAGGAAAGGAGTTGTGAAAAAATAAATTAACGTTATTGGGAACGATGAGAAAAAATTAAGCACAAATACCCAAATAATTCTAACCAAACAAAGACAGAGAAGTGCCATCTTGCCTTCACGGATACTCAGACAAATTCATCCTTGTGTGCCAAAAAAAAACAAATCAGTTGTACTATTGTCCTCAATTCATCACACCCCTTTCACTGATTCAAATACTGGTAAACCGTATATAATTTTTTTTAAATATCACTGAATGTGTTGTAGACAGACACCTTGTATTTCATAGCCAGCAAGGAGATAGCCAGTGGCAACCTTTAACCATATGGTGTCAATGGCAGGTTATAATGCTCATATTCTATATGGTTTATTCAAGGGTACAAAATCAATAAAAGGATATGCATTCCTGAAAAGCGTTACTTTATCTCTGGTTCACAATAATGTGAGAGAGAGGTTGAATATACCAAATTTTTCCGACGACCTAAGCGTGAAAAAAGAATCCTCCCAAGTTGTAACACAAGGGAGTCTGCGAAGGAATCAATCTTCACCATGTTCAGGTATAAGTTCTGATATTTCTACTGCCAAATTGAAAGCATGAAAAACTTTTCATTTCTGTCCATACCAAAAGAAATGAAAAACTTCATACTTGTGCAATGCCGAAAACTGGGATGTCTGGAATGGTTGACGAACATTTGCAGGACATGTACGGTACCTAACTCATGAATAATTTGAGATGTGAAACAAGTTAATAAAGTAAATCATGAGAAAATGTAGTTTAAATATCAATGGGAAATAACAAGCTTGGTAAGGGAGCTACCATGCAGAAAAAGAGTACAAATAAACAATTTCGTTCATGAGAGAAATGGTCCGGTTAAGCGTTAAAAAAATATGGTCTGGCGTACGGGTTGAATTTGTTTGATTATTTGGAAAGTAATAGGGGGACAATTCTGAGAACATAATTATTGATCAAACAGAACTTAAACACTCGCCTTTGTTGAACTTGTTTTGCAGGTGAAATAAATTGATGTCATTATGTTTATACCATAATTGTTAGCCGACAACTGGTTGGGATCAGGTACGAAACTTCACTCAAATACTTGAAAGCTAGTTAGTATTTAAAAATGAACATTGACTAATTCAACTCAGTATGCTTCCGTCTTGAAGAAACCATTATAGGGCGAAACATTCAACGCGGTTTTGTAAACCAAAAATTTGTAAAAGTCAACATTGAAGTTTTATCATAAACAGTAACATTTTGTTATGTAGACACTCAAAAGTCCACGGTTCACTCATTGGCTGTGGGAATATAACCGTGAAACAGACGATTCAGTATTATGTTAGTTTTGACGTTGAATTGTAGTAGCTCCTCTTCCAATTTACCACTCCTAATGACCAGAGAAGAATCAAAATAGCAAGTTTATTAGTAGTGGCAACTTTGTTTCCCCAAGATACTTCTGATAATTTAAGACAATATGATTGAATAGTCTCCCAATGTACTTATTGGTTTCTGAAACTGAATATCCTGCGAGGAATATAAATATAAGAAGGAGCCACAATTGACAGCAATGAAAGGACTGCCTGCTTTGGGCCTACTCAAATCTAAACCCAACCTTACCGAACCTATCCTTGTTCAAAAATCAATCGAAAACGACAAGTTAATTGATTTCAACAAAAATTGAACATCGAATAGTTTAACACTCTCCCATCGAATAAACATGTATGAATCAAGACTGTGATTTGTTCATCAGCAATAAAGAAAACCTACTGTTGAAGTTAAGTTGATTTGTGAAATCAGCATTTGGAAAAATGCACAAAAAAGTTAACTGGCTAAATACTACTAGATAAAAAGTTTAACAAGGCAAGTTTCTGTAGGGTCTGATTCTCAGTCTGTCTTTTCGAGAAATTAATGGTTCATATAATAATATATTGCCCATCGACATAGTCCATTCTTGAATGTTCGTGTTCAAAATTAAGTTGTGTATGTCGGCAATATTTCACGCAATTTTTGTAGAAGTAGGCTCTGTGGCATTAGTGCAGGTGTAAGCAAATAGTTTTTATCCCTGAGTACGTTCTCTAGATCACGTTATTATTTTGCAATAATAACGTCAATTGATTTATTGGTACAGAGAGTGTACTATAATATAACGTGCACGACTAAATCGGCAAGAAGCCGTTTAATATAGAATCCCACTGTTTTATTAATGATTGCTATGTCCATACTTCGCAAACAAACGAAAGTTATACCAGTACGATTGTCCTACAACCAGTGGCGTTTACTTGTGAAGATCTAGAACATTATAAATATTCAGATATACCGCCAATTGGGAGATATGATTATTGTAAGTTAGACAAATGTGTCGATTAATATGAATATATACTATTTTAGACGACCTTGATGTTCTTGATTATCACCAAAAACATTTATTCCCATTAACGATTATGTAACGAGTGTCAAAGGTGGTGAAATCACTGGAAAAACACTCTGTTCTTCAACTACAAAGGTGGATATTATGTAGAGGCTTTATGAATGTAGGAACCAAAAATTAACTCATCATGAAACACAGATTTTGACATTGATATCAGTAATAAATTTAATAGTGAATACATGCATTTTTCACTGTTTTGATATTGGGAATGCTAACAATATTTTTCTTGGTATTGATGGAGAAAAGTGGTATGATGCCAAAAATAATATAATTCGGCAACCACAAACAAGCAGGTACAATACTTCGTTTCCATCAGCACAATTGAAATGGCTGTGCAACTCCTAAATAATATTGAAAGTGCCACATGCTCACTTTCATCGCCAACAAATTTTTTTTGAAATGATGATACAGAAGTTGAAGAACTGGAAACCAAAACAACAGTTTAACCATTCAAACGAGGCAATCAATATGTTAACGATAACATGTGCAATAATCAAGAGTATATGTGAAAGTAAGCACTGCTTGTGCTTACAGTTATGTTAAGGCTCTGCTAATTTTTATAAGTGAATATACTAGAAGATATAGGAAAACATAAATCCTCAGAAATGTAGAGAGAAAATACACTAAAGTAATTCAGATCCTTTCTGAGGAGACATTTTTAACCGAGACCCAGAGATATTACTATTGAAAACTGGGCTGGTTGGTAATAATGTTGATGAAAGGTGATATAATTGATAATCCTATTGAAATTGAATACCCAAAGACAGTTGAAACACAGAATAATACTGAAGGACCTGTAGTTGCATTTGAAATCACAGAGCATGATCGAATCGTAGCGTGAAATTTTTAAATACGCTGTGAATTGCCTCTATAATTGGCAACGTTTGCATGTTTGAAATTTTTCTCGTAATTTATCACTATCAACTTGTCAGACTCAAGAAATTTGGCTTGTGGAATTCTGGGGAAAACAAACTTTGATTTGGCCAGTATTACCTACTACTTCGCCTGAAATATTCCAAGTTCTGATGTATTGAATATTGTATTCGTATTTTATCTTGTACATCAGAATAATTATTCAAAACAAGAATAAGTGAAAGTTGGCGATACCGATTTTGAAATCTACTTATTTAATTAATGATAGGCAAGAGTTTTCTGAGAATTCTGAAATATCTGTCCCAGTTCCACAGTATGAGAACAATATCTGTTCTAACATCAAAATATTTGTGTGAAAGGGCACAGGAATTATTTATTTACGTTCTGTAGTGCTGTGGGGCTCACTTCAAATTATCTTTGAGATTCTACTGCCCCCTCGTATTGTGGTAATTAATTTGAACTTCAATTATGGCTGGCCAACTATTGAGACATCCCAAAAAGGCATCGGCATTGGCATATTTTTGGTGAATTTTTTTGTTCAGTATCAGACCTTGAAAATATAATCGTTGAAATACTTCATCCCATGAATACAATTGGTTGCTGTTGTTGTTTCAGTCACTTCAGGAAATAAAGACAATTTTCACAAGTTATTGAGACATCTAGGAGTTACAGTGAAACACCCATATTTTGTTGATGATTTCAAAATATTTTACATGGTTGATGTTCCTCATTTATTGAAATCAAATAGAAATAATCTTTTCAAAAATCATTCAGGAGTTGGAGAAGAAATCACCTCAAGTGAATATCTAGAAGATTTCTATTCAGAAGAAAAAAAAATAGATTAGCTCATATGTTGATAGATGATCATTCATTCCCAAATAACTTCAAGAAAATGAAAATGAAATGGACAATACAGAATTTCAGCTTAACAGTTGCAGCAGAATTAAATGTTCACTTTGGTCACATAAATGATGAAGCTGGTTACACTGTAACTTTCATAGAGAATATGGATGAATTATTTGATTTGTGAACTCATCCATATTTGGCAACGAAAAAAAAATCGATTTGCCTTTTATGAGTACCGAGGAATTAATTGAATTTTAACAAAATATGGAAACAATGTTTAGAAAAATGAAAGTTTTGAAAGGAACAAACGAAGATTTTTGTGGACAATTTTGGAAGATAGAGGATTGATTGAGTCGTTCACTAGACGTTTCAATCAACATTGTTTGAAAAATTTTTTTGGGAAGATTGGGAAACAGATTCGTTATTGCAAGAATCCAAAACAAATACAGTTCCAAAGTAGTTTCAAAAAACTATTTGCATTGGGATACTTTGAGCAAACTAAAGGAACCAACCTTAAAGGGATTTGATGGAACTCTGACCCATATCACACTTGAAGTAATCAAGCGATATGAGTTGGTACCTCAAACTTGTACATATCAAACATTGTCCATAGACACTAGTTATTAAACAAGATTTAATATAACACAGAAAAATGCTTTCAAATATATCTGTGGTTATTTTATGACAAAAGGTTCAGATAAGCATTAATGTAACATGTTCAGAATTTGGAAAGGGAATGGATAATATCTATTCCAATTCCAGAGCATGTCCATATTCGAAACAGGAGAGATTTGGAAACTGACAGTGTCCCAATACATCTTTCGTTTGAGAATAATTCCAGTCTTTCCTTCCCACAAATTTCGGTAGTTCGAAAAATTTTTCAACAATCAAAATATCACATCCTTGTGAGGATTTTCCAACAGATCATTTGTTATCGTTTTGTATGGGTTCGGATAAGCGCCGCCCCTAACAGCCTGCCGTCCCAGGCCAAGCATCTTTTGGCCCTAGGGTAAATAGGCCCCTAATCGTCTGCCAGAAATTACGAGATGCTCGGATTCTAGAAGCGTTCTAGTTTACCGCGTACAAGTTCGGATTATTATTAGAGCTCTTCAAGTCAAGGCGTGTTCTGCTACGCTTAGGTCTAGTACGTAAGACAAGTTCAGTGAAACACTGTTTTCAGCCAGTGCAATTGCATTGGCTTCTGTCATTCCATATACATCATTCATCATACTTTGTTACTCTAGCGAACAAGCTCTTCGTGGCAGTGAAAAAAGGGTGGCGAGCAGACAGGGAAATACTCCGTATCATATACGAAAAAGTCAACAAACTCCTGATCCTCTATGAAGAACAAATATGGGGACGAAGGGTCAAAGATAGCTGGATAAAAAGACACCTGAGAGTAATCGAAAGACCCTCCTCACTTGCCATAATGGAGGCCTACAGGAAAACGCCAACAAACGCACTACACGTACTGGCGGGTATCGTTTCACTACAGGTTGAAGCCAAAGTCGAACACCACTAACACAGAAAAAAATTCAGCGATGGAATACGAATGGTCAAAATAAAACCGACAGGAAGATTGCACCCTGCAACCCAATATCGAATATTGGAATGTGTGCAAAACACACATATACATAGATGCTACACAAAATGAACTCGAACACAGGTCATTTAGCGTAAGAAAAACTTGAGATAATTTATTCCACAACCGGGAAACACCCGCCAAAGGAGAAACACTCGCTATAAACGGAGGCATATGGAACATTAAAATAACAGACAGAAACTTCATTATATTCACAGATTCAAAAATATGACACAGTAAGCAGAATACAAAAAAACATACAAACTTGATACAATCAGAGACCAAAAAATCGTCATAACACTCACACGAAGAACACATCAATGAATAATATAAAGAGGCAGATGACGCAGCCAAAGAACTCGTAGAAGATGAGAAAATAAACAATATCCACAAAACACGATATGAACAAAATGTCGAAACACTCATATGGCAACAACACTGAAAACAACACAAGCAGGCAGGAGCACACACAACAGTTTCCCCACAGTAAACAGGCATTGACCTCTCTTCGAGAACCACCCAGTTGAAGACGGGGCATGAAAACATGTGAGCATACTGCAGACGGTTCAAACTGAGGGAAACGGATGCCTTTTGCCAGTTCAGTCAAGAAGAGGAGAACATAACACATAACAATTGCACATTCACACAAAGATAAGATGCACGGAAGACACTACAAACATTCCTACTGAATAGAAATATGGCATACACATCTACTAACAGAAACAATATTAGAACGCATGAACACCTTGTGTAAAGACATGATTCATTCCAACTACGCACGTCAGTGAGTAAACACGTAGTGCTGATGAGCTCCCATAATGAAGGAAGGAATTCAATTGTGAATATTCAAATATCAAGTGTCTACACAACCAGTTTTTCTGATACCGCGGTGACAGTTGTTTCTTAAATCGATATTGCAAGAAGATTATGAGCACCAGAAGAAAACCATCTCAAGCTGAAGCAATAGTCATGGAGTCAGGTCTGTAAGAAAGCACTATCGAAAGAATTAATGAACATTTTTTTGAAAAAATTGAAAAATCATTGAAGGAAAAGCTGGGGTCGATAAAAATGAATTTGGGCTTAATGGCTGATAACTTCAAACGCCTGAAGGAACAATGTGACATCCAAGGAACTGAAATGAAAGTATTGGGTAAAAAAATAGAGAACTGTTACTCTTCCCAAAAGAGAAATAATCTAAGATTGGATGGACTTTCCGAAGAGCAATTATGAACAATTATTGGAGATTTGCCTCTAACTTATTAAACATAAACTAAACATTCACTGTGCTGAAAGAGACATCAATGACATATTCAGAATTGGTAAATGCATCAGTGGCAAGAATAGATCTATCAATGTGAAATTTATCACATTTCTGAGAAGATCAGAAGTATATAAATCCAGGAAATTGTTAGCCAAAACTGGAATTTTTATAAATGAAGACCTTGACCTCAGCAATATAAGCTATTCCACGATGTATGGTAATTTGAGTGTTCGGACTGTTAATGGAAGAATATTCACCAGGCCTGGGGGATTTAGCAAGGAAATCCGTGTTAGGGATATTTGATTCAGTTTGGATTCGAATAGCATTTGGTCAGCTCCCAAACCATATGGCGATGAGTTTCTCTAGCAGATGTCCTTTTGATACATTTTGATTCATGTTAACTACTATATACATCTTTTTTCTTTTTTCTTTTTTCTTAGGAAATAGTATTCCTTCAGTAGAGTAAAACACTTTGTCAGAGTTTTTATGAGATATATTGTTTTTTTAACTGATAATTATATATTTTCTTTTTTTTTTCTATTTGATCTTTGGAAGTGTATATGAGACCCACATGAATACCCACTAATTTTTGATCTTCATGAAATGTCTGTTAGGGAGACAACATCAATTCACTTTGAACTTTTCCGTTATTTCTATAGTTATTTCTATAATATACAACATCAATTACCTTCTTATTTACTCTGTGATAAATTGAAAACCATATTATTTTGTTAGTTTTTAGTTTTGCACTAGGAGTTTTGACACAGTTGTCCACCATCTATTATGAGGCTGCGGTTCTAGTATCAGAACTGCAGAGGTGTTCGTACTAAAACCAATATTTTTTACCAGAATCTACTGCAAGAAGCGTTTGATATTATTCAACTGACTGAGACTTGGCTAACGAATGATATATACGATGGAGAACTTTTCGATTCCAGATACACAGTATATAGGAAAGTGGTAGGAAAAAGTAAAGGTGGGGGTGTGCTGGTGGCAATTTTGAAAAAATATAAATCGACTGAAATCACTGTGGATACTGAACTTGAGACAATTTTTATTAAGACTAATATTCTTGGTGATACATTCATATTTAATGTTCCATATATACCTCCTTATTCAAACGCATCTGTATATACTGATTATATAAATTTATTTGAAAATATTGATGGGTACTATTCAAATGATACTAGACTCATTATTATTGGTGACTTTAACATACCATACATTAACAACTCCAAACATGTGTTCAATCCCAACCTAGTAGTAAGTATCAGCTTCTATTCTACAACTTCTAGATTTATATGGTCTAAAATCCTGCAATGATTGTAGTAATATTGATGATCGTACTTTGGAATTTGTTCTGGCTAATGCTAACGTGTCTGTGGTTGAAGAGTAACAACCACTAGTGCACATTGATAATAAGCATCCAGCCTTAGAATATGAATTATTTTTAGAAAAAAGAAGTATTGATAAGAATGGTACAATGGGTAACACTGAAAGATATAATTTTGAAGCAGCTAATTTTGAGTTATTATGTGAACTCCTTAGAGATCATGACGGGACCCCATTAGGATATTTTGTAGACAGGTTGCTTATTTCCAAAAAGTTATTTACAATATTCTTGATATTTGTGTCCCCAAAATCAGGCAAAATACAAAAAACAGAAAATCATACCCTCCGTGGTTTGACTCGAAAATGAAACGATAAATCAGAGATAAGGAATATTTCCGTAGGAATAAAAACATTTGTGAATTTTACTTGCAAAACTATAGAACGCTAAGATCTGAATTAAAAATCGACATGAAAAATTCTTATGAGCAGTACATTGAAAATTTGGAAAATAACATTAAGAAAAACTGTAATTTGTTCTGGAATCACGCCAAGAAACAAAAAAAATATCTCAGGTCTGACGATGAGTTCAAATTAATTGATGGGACCACAAGTGATCCGGCCATTATCTCTCAAAGTTTTGCCACCTACTTCAGTTCTGTTTATGATGACACATCAGATTATGATATGGATGTTATTGAATCTAGATCAATGCAATTACCTGAATAAACTTTTAATCATTTTATCTTCTTCAATATAACGGTTTAGGATATGGAAAAGGCCTTTAAAAGATGAAACCAAAGAAATCAGCTGGTCCTGACCAGATTCCATTTTACGTAATCAAGGCCTGCAAAGACTACATTAATTTATTCATTAATGGTTATTTTTCAAAATTAGTTAAATGATAGACTCTTTCCTGAAAAATTCAGATTCTCTAAACTGAAACCAGTTCACAAGAAAGGTCAAACTACAGACCTGTAGCTATTATAAATGGTGTAGCAAAGCTCTATGGATTTATTTTGTCTGATAATATTTATAATCATATCAAAAATAATATAAGCAACAAGCAGCATGGCTTCTGTAAAAATAAATCAATCGAAACCAATTTATCAACTTTTGTAGATAAATCATCCATGGCATTGAATGAGGGGGACCAGGTAGATGTGATCTACACCGACTTTGCCAAGGCTTTCGATAAGGTGGATCATGGTATACTCTTAGGAAAACTTTACTCATTTGGTCTCAGTGACTCTTATTTTAAAGACAGGTGGCAATATGTGAATTTTCGAGGAAGGCATTCAACCTCATTTTTGGCTACGTCGGGTGTAACTCAGGGATCCAATCTCGGTCCAGTGTTGCTCAACATGTTTATTAATCAAATTCCTGCAGAATTAAGTTCAGATAGTCTCCTATATACCGATGACTTCAAACTTTTCAGACGCGTTAAAGATTTCCGAGTGTTCTAATCCAAATCATTTCATTTATAGAATGAACGACTCTGATATTGCTAGGTGTACAAATATAACAGATTTGGGTGTACGTTTCCAGTGCAACTTATCTTTTCACGAGCATATAAACAGTATCTGCAGCAGGGGAATGCAAATATTGGGATTATTTGAAAGAGTAAGTAGAGATTTCCGTAACAATGACACTATTATGTATTTATATAATACACTGGTGAGATCTCGTCTTGAATTTGCGTCCTGTGTCTGGGACCCATCAAAGTTTTTGTTGAGAAAAAATATAGAATCAGTACAGAATAAATTCATAAAATATGTCTATTATAAGAAACATATGGTAAATCCTTCTTTTGAGTTCTATCAGCCTATTCGCGAAGATTTGAAAATTGATAAATATGAACTGAGGAGAAATAAATCCAAAGTTGTGTTCATATATGAAATGCTAAACAAACACATTGGTCTTCGTCCTCGAAATTATATATTCAGCATCACGAAGAGTATGAACTTCATAGAATCCATCCTAATAGTGTGTAATAGATTAGCACCAAACCTGAAATGTGGATTTTTCAACGTCATTCTTTCTCTTTTTAAACATCTGGTCAAGTAACTCTGGCCTTAAAATGACTACTCTGTATTCTGATATATTGGGCCGTATCCTTGTTATAGATGAATATTTTGGTAGATAAGTGGGTGATTTATTGCATTTGTATGAAATGATTTGTAGATTTAACTTTTTTTTCTTGAAATATTTAAAGTTGGAATTTTATATGTAAATGAAAAGCATGTAACTGGGTTCTACCCGTTTGTTTTTCCTTAAATGAACAAATGACTAAATAAATTAGTGATGACGATGGTAACGAATACAAGGACAACAGTACCACGTTTGATTACTTAGGTTTTGGACATCCATCGTCTCAATGGGGTGGAAGATGTTTAACTCCTTTCAGTTTTTCACATTTCGATTGCTTGTATCCGCAATCGTATTCAGGTGAAGTTCAGATACTACGATGTGAACATGAAAGAACAGACACTGGCATCCGCACCTCTTTTTATAGAAAGAAAACCCACTCAAGACAATATCTCAACTTCTGCTCCAATCACCCAATTTCCACAAAAAGTGGGATTGTAAGAACTTGCTGAACAGAGCGATGTAAATCTGTAATAATCAGGAGTCACTGGATGCGGAGATAAACCACATCAGAAAGGACCTACGCCAAAATAGATACTGTGAGAAAATCCTAGGAGAAGTACAGAAGCAACTCGAATGGACCAGAACGACCGTAAAACGAGCACAAAATCAATTTATCATCCCTTCCATACCTCAGAGGTATCTACGAGAAAATCAGGAAGATCGGAAACAAGTACAACATTAAATGCTGCTTCCAATCCGGCAGTACCTTACGGAGCTTCCTCACCAAGGAGAAACCTGAAAATGATACCCGAAAATACAGCAGAATCCAGCAAAAAATGCATTCACGTAGTCCCATGTGAATGTGGAGATTCTTTCATCAGAGAGACCAAGAAACCGTTATCCGTAAGAATAGCGGAACACAAAAAGTGGATTCAATGGAGAGAGAATTCTTAATCTGAAATTGCTGACCATGCCTGGGCTGCGCACCATCGAATTCTTCATGACGAGGCTAGTGTTCTTCATAGAGAGAAACATTGATTCAAACGGAAATTCATCTAAACCGCAAATATTGAACCCAATGGCGCTTTCAGTCAGCTGAGCGTGGAAATTGAAAACGTATGGAGACCGCTTTGGAGGGAAGAACAGATCACGAAACTACACGCGCCACAACACCGCCATAATTACACATCAATTACATCACATCTGAACTTAAATGAAAAAAAGTAAGGTTACTTTCAAACACTAATATCTAATATGGAAAAACACATAATTCCTCCTTTCTATAAGCACCCTCCACACTCAGTGATTATAAATAATTTGAAGCACGAAAACATGTTATTTAAAAAAAATCGTCTTTCCTCCAAACGTAAACATAACACACCTTATGACAAAAGACACCATTTCCTTGTTGATGACACTGACCTTTGAAACCATTTGTCACCTCATATTTTTATTTCCCTAGGTACACCTGAATGTTTGCAATTAATGGAAGAAATAGAACCAGTTGCTGGTACCTCCCAAGAATATGTCAAAGAAGAATTTGGACAGGACAATATTTTCATTTCAGGTAAGTGATATTTGGACCTGATATTTGTACAGGTACTATTAATAGTTGAAATTTTAGATTTTTTATTGTGTAAGGAAAGTGAGAGTTCTATTTAAATGTTATGCATGTTCTCTTCTTATCACATAAAGTACTACACAATTCCCTATTCAAAATATCACTTTCAATGAAAAAATTATCTTCACAATCAGAATAAATGTAGGTTGTAATTTCTTGGTTCATAAAGATATATAAACGATGAGATGATTTCAACTGAGTGATACCTATGCGTATACAGTGACATTTTTTACTTTGAAGCGCTAATTGTAACGATGAATTATTTTTTACAGGAGCCGATGCACCTGAAGATTTCATAAGTTCAGCACAGTCTCCGCAGTTGAAATATCAGAGATGAGTCAACAAGACCATGATTCAAAGATTATGTACCTAATTCACAATATTTTTCGAACACATATTCTACTGAATAGAAAACAAACTTTCAATTCATATTCCATTTTCAAACATTTCTCGTTCTTTTAAGGTTTTCATAATGAAAATGAAGCGTTACCCAAAGATTCACTGTTTCGAAGGGGTTGTTGATTGCTCCATTTTCATTTCATTTTATTGATTTCTATTTTTGTTCCAGCTATTCAGACTTCGCAGAAAATAACTTGTGGAACTCCTAGGAAAGTCGAGTTGAAACAAATAATCAGGAATCTCAAAAGAAAGCTGAGTACATTCCAGAAATCAACTCCTGGTACAATTGAACATAGATACCATCATCAAGTTTTTAGAAGAACATATCACCAAATCATGCAAACTTTCTAAGAATACAACTTACACTTGCACTTCCTGGGTCCAAAAGTTTATAAGTTTTTATTAAAAATGTTTCGATTTTCTTCAAGAAGCACTTTACAGAGGATTACAGCAAAATGGGACATAAGACCAGGTTTCAGCCAATTTTTATTCGAAGCTCTCAAATTGAAAGTCGCAATGCTAGATGACCCCTCTAGAGACTGTATTTTATGTCTGGATGAGATGTCATTGAAGGCACACTTATTCTATAATTTGTCTCAGGATGAAATAATGGGAATTCATCAAACTTCCTCTGAGAAAACATTCCAGCCCGCCCAGAATGTTTTGGTATTAATGGCCAGAGGTTTAAATGCTAATTGAAAACAACCTTTGGCCTACTTTTCTGTTAACTCAAGTTGTCCAGTTGAGGATATGAAAGACATCATATTCGAGACTTTAAGAAAAATCAAAGGTGTGGGACTGAATGTTCCTTCGATTATATCGGATCATGGAAGTAATTTCTTCAGATTAATCAAAGTCCTAGGTATGCCAGTCAAAGAGCCATATTTCATTTGTGACTCTATGAAATTTTTTCACATGGTTAATACACCTCACCTGTTGAAATAAACGAGAAACAATTTTTTCAAATATTATTTTCAATTTGGGGGTGGTTTAACTGACAAAAAATATTTGAATATTCAATAGGCCTTTCATGGGGACAGACACCCAGATTCAGTTCCTGAAAGATATGTTGGCATTCTTTGAATCACTTGTGGTCCTGTAACAAAACAACAATATAAAATTTTATTTTTGGGTGGAAATTTTGAATTTCGGCCTTGTTGCAAATGTGGGAAGTTTTGAAGGAAAACAAAATTCATAAAATACACACAAAAAGGTTGAATCAGTACTGTTTGGAATTTTTTTTCGACAAAATCAGGCAGCAAAGTGGAAATTGTAGGAATCCTACACCCATACAATTCCAAAAAACTAAAAAAAATTTTTCAAGTAACTATTTGGATAATTCTGAAAGAACAAACTGCCTTGATGAGTCTAATAAAATTTTAGCTATGATTACACCAGCAGTGATATAAAGTTGCCAGATTTTGATTCAACAGCCACGTTAATTCACTTCTTTGAAGTAGAAGTGAAGAATTACCAACCTCAACATAACAGAAAAAAAAATTTTAAATAAATTTTAAATAAATAAAATAAAAGTTTTTTTTTTGCGATATTTTATGAAGAAAATTTTAGACAAACACAAGTGCTTAACATGTTCGAAATATGGAAATAAACAAACTGACTTGACCAGTCCACAATTTACAGTTTTTATAGGGCATATCCAAATGCCAATAATGACACATTTGGCAACTTAAAAATGCCCAATATAATTTGTTTGCAATATTTACATGCCCTTGAGAACTATTTGAAAGTTTGGCCACAAAAGAGGTATTGGGCATAACATTCTCTTTCAATAATTGATTTTTTTTTGTAAGCCACAAGAATATTTATTATTACTATTCACAAGAGTTCGTATTTATTACACTCTCAAATTTCTAAATCAGGATATAAAGTTCACAGGTAGAAGAAAAAAACAATCTGAAACTGACTATTTCAAAACATAATTAGTTTATGTATATGAAAACTCGTTTATGTAGATTAAGTAATTTTTAATGTTTATAATAAATGAGAACAGGAAATTTGTGTTTGTTCTTTTCAATGCACCTACCCCAAAATTTACGAACTGTTTGTTTATCTTTCTGGATCCATATAAGTACCTCTTAAAGATACTAATTAATAATTGATGTTCTATAGTTCTGAAATAATTTCTTTCATTATTATCATTGTTTAAGTCTAGCAAGAATTCCGAAAAAATTACCTTACTGAGGTTTGATCACCCGTCATTGAAACTAATTGCATCCGACAGGAGCAAAACTTTTATTGTCAAAAAAACGCCAACAACTTTTATAGAAAATTTTGTACTCGAGAGTAAATTTGAATTTTGGATATTATATTCAAACTGAAAGTATTCTCAACAATACCAGATTTTACAGAACTCCATGGTTTTTATGCATGATCCAGACATTGGATAAATGTATCTTTCAGTGTTTAGAAGAATTTTAAACAAATGTGAATTGAATATTAAAATATAAAATAAATAAAATATTAAAAACAAATAAAAGATTACAATGATTATTTCTTTCGTCTATTGAATATCAGTCATCAAGCAATCATACGTTTGTTTCCTATTTGACAGGACCAATCAACACGCTCTATTAGCGACTATTTGCATGGTACACAATAGTCTCCGACTATTCAGCATGATACCTATATATCAAGGATATATCAGAGATGAAAGCCCTCCAGCTTCGCTGTCGGATTTTCATCAGATTAATAATGCCAAAATAATATCTTGTTGAATTATTATAAAATATTGTCGAAATATAGATGCAATAAATATATTCAACTATTTATCAAGGTCTTGTTATATTACCGTTTACTCGAGTGTGGTAATCACTACTGATCTTGGAATGTATCGTGTCACATAAAATATCTCATCTTACCTAAATTCATTTTATCTGTCCTCAAAATAATAAATACGAATACGTTCAATATACACCCACATAAATGAGAAGAAAATACATGATGTAGGAATTAGCTGGGTAGGCATACATATGGCAGCATGGTTCAGAAGCTAGAGGATATACCTCTGAGTCTATTCTTCCACCAAAGCCAACAATTTTGAATAATGACGAAAATGAGCTTCTGGATATTAAATTTAGATACGTCACTTAGATCATTGATCGCAAAACTTGTCCGACATCTTCAAATTAACGAAAAAATACCAAATATTTTCCTCAAACTCCCACCCAATTTTGAAAGAAGGCAGATTAACAACCACAGTACTTTTTCGCCATTTAAAGTTTTTGTCACAAAATTCATTATCTTCCTCAAAATTTCTAGATTTTTAGCAATTTTTTATTGTCAGCCTCTAATGCATACATTTTTTCAACTGAAAATATTGAAAAACAATAATCTGCAATTAAAAAAATTTAATCTCAACACGGACAAAACATCCCCTGTTTAGGTAAGTACTTATTTTAAGTTCAAGCAGTGTATACATTTCTATGTTGAGCATTGTATGAATTGCCAGCCCCTGTATGCGCAGGGGATAAGATTACAGGTTGCGCAATGCATAAACGTGAACAAAAAGATCAAAGTGCCGACGCCAAGTGACGAACTGATTGTTATAGCTATAAACTGTGATATGATGTTCAATTGTATTGATGAGATCGTCATTTGAAAAGCCTATAACACAGAAGTACTCGCAATGTTCACAGTTACACTTTTTCATTATCAGCAGAGCTGCCGAACTCAAAATTTTTTTTCCTGGACATCCAGCTAATATGAAGTCAGAACATTCGAGCAGATGGGCTGCCGTATTTGCCCTATTCATTGAGGAACATGACAACCATCACTATGACAAGATACTTGAGAACTTGACTTATCCACAAGTTGTTACTATGTCTTACGCAAAATCTGGGTCTGGATCTAGGTTATTGAATTAGACCTATAAGATGCGTGATAGAACTGACTCCTGTGCAAAGCCTTTAAAAATTGAAGAGAAGATTGAAGTAGTGTTTGTCATTTAGGATTAGAACGATTCGAACTATAGAAATGAACTGGAAACAATAGTCACATATTCAGTATTTAACAACGAAATATAAGTGAGAGGAGCATATGATCCACAAGTAATCTTTCGACAACTTAGAACTGACTTTGCTAATACCATTTTTCCACAAAAATACACTTTGAAATACTTCCTGTAACAGACCACCAAATGATAATCGAGAAAAGGTATGACTATCTACGTATTAGTTTCTCGGTTCACTCTCCCATCACCCGGCCACAATGCGCATTTGATATCCGATCGGTTTTGTTAACTGGCACCACGACAACTCCGGCACCCACTAAGGAAGTGAACAACAGAGCCATCTATAGAAACCACAGAAAGCATTCCGACCAGTACCCTATAGTATAGGAAAATATGCTGGACTCTTTTCAAAATAAAATTTTATTTTGGAATTAATTGCTTTTTGTCAAGTACTTTGGCTTCAAAGGGAGTCTGGGTATTGGTCGGAATGCTTTCTTCCTTTCAGGATGTCGGAGTTATCGTAGTACAAGTTAAAAAAACAGATTGGAAATCATTGCGTTATGTGGGCGGGTCTGCACTGATGTGCAAGTGAAACGTGAAACTAGTATGCAGATAGTCACATGTTTTCGATTGGAAGTTGGTGGCTGTTACAGCAAGTATTGCAGGGTATATTCTTGTAGAAAATTTTGGCCATGCGTTGGGTAGACGTGATTCGGCGGTCGTATGGGGCTGTAGAATAATTTCTGTTCGACGTTTGCTGACAATACTACAGGATAAAGCAGTATCAGATACATAATTATGTGCATGAAAAAATTTATGGTCTATACATGAACGTAAATTATTTTGTACTCTAGTAGGGACTTTAACCTGAAACCATGTTCACGCATAATAGTGTGTCTAAAGGACTATTTGATTTTAAGTAGAAATACCTCAATATAAGCAGAAAGTTTTTTCAGTATTCATCTTGCCTTCATCGATTAAAACTTTTTGTAACATAACATTAAGTATAGCTCACGAATATAATGAGTGATATGAAAAAATACGTTTTAGAGATCACACCAATTTTGTTTATTTACCAAGACACCAGACACTTATCTCTGAAAAAATAACAGCAATTTCTTTCTCCATTATAGGTACATGTATTGGCAGCAACGGCACGAAATAATTAGTAGCGAGACATCCGCCAGAAAAACAATTTCTGCTGGTCAGTCGTTCACATCAGTGACGGAACTGTATGGGGACGTTACATTAAACAGGGTGGCCCAGTGCTCCCAAATAATATTGTCAACATTTTCCTTGTACTTATGTTCACCTTGAAGTCCGCAATTGAATGAAAATTTAAGTATTTTCATTCAGTGTACTCGATTGCAAACTAAGTTTGTTCAATCTGGAAGTCGAGCTGTGTTACTTTCTGAATAAAAAATAACTGTTTCACCTCCTACACACCCATACTAACCCATCTGTAATTTAGAATAAAAAGGGCGTTTATCACATTCTGCAAATTTCAGAGAAGACCAAAAAAACTGGTACCTACTCTATTCGATACTCAACATTAACCTATGACCTATCTTTCTCAATTTTCTCCTAATCTGAAAGATATTTGGTTTGGGTCAGATGCTTGTGCAATTAAAAATGATGACCTAAAAGCATTTATTGATTATACTACTGATCACTGCCTGCTCATCAATCCAACAAAATCCAAAGTCATGTTGTTTGGATGTAAATATCATAGACAAAACTTACCTGTGGATATCAATATAAATATAAATAATGAGAAAATAGCGTTAGTTAAGGAAACAAAATATCTGGGCGTAGTTGTGGATTCTGACTTGAGATTCGAAAAGCATATAAAAACGTTGATACAGCGTGCTTATTCCAATACCAAATTGATCTATGGTAACCGGCATCTTTTTTCTATAAACATAAAGAAGGTTCTCTGTGAAACACTAGTTTTATCGTTATTTAATTATACAGATGCTCTGTATAGACCTAACTTAACTGTACTACAAAAACGAAATTCAGAAAGATCAGAATTCATGTCTACGTCTAATTTTTGGAATAAGTATTTCATATAAACTGGGGAAAATCAAATGGCTGAATATAGAGAACAAGAGAAAGCTACACTTTGCAATCTATGTCATAGCGTAATTTTGAATAAAAAACCTTCATATCTTTATCGCAAAATCATTTATCGCACTGATATACACAACATAAATATGAGAAATAGGGGATTATTGAGTGTTCCTTCATTGCGACAGAAATTTTCAGACGCTCGTTGAGTTACTAAGTATTTCGCTCTTACAACTCAATCTCATCAGAGCTTAAAAGTTATAATGTTCAAAAATCCAAAGAACATTTCAAGACGCATCAATAATTAGATGAGTCTCCTCATTTGCAGAAATCTCCATATCCTATAATCTACATATTACAATCACCCTGTTAATACAATCAAATTCTCCAGTTTCATATATTCTCTCCGAACTGTCGATACGTACTCGTGCTTTGAGCATACGAAAGTGCTTGAACATGTCCCATAGGATTTCTCCACAAATCATATGCTGTCTAATTTTCTCTTTTATTCCCTTTTTTAATTTCAATCAGTACTAAGTAGATTCTGGTGAGGAATGCATTTGAAATAACGCCAACTTTATACTTTTAGTCTAATCAGTTCTAAATCACATCTCTGTTTTCGGGTTAAGTGGAAGAATATTTTTGATTGCGTCTAGCACTCAATTGGACGAAAAAACGACAAAATGGTTCTGTCACTGTTTTTTTAGCAAGTGAAAGGATTGCTCTAATAAATTGAGCCCATTCATGGGGAACTGATATTGACATGGTAGGAACTTGGTAGTAACATGATGTATTTTGAACAGCCCACAGAAGCATTATAGATTGTAAGAGGGTCGTACAGGCTGTTCAGCCTCACAAGCACTTCGACCTAGAAGTTCTTTTGTGCGTCCACATAAGATAGATAGATCATTTGTTTAACCAAAAAGTATTCTCTTTTATGCTCAAGGGAAATAATTTTTTTAATTTAAACAAGCAATAAGTAAATTGCATTGCCACCTGTCCTAATAATAGTTTAATCTCATAAGAAACAAAAACTCTTTCCAATATATTATTTACTAAACGTACAAACCTGTCTGGCGCGGACTGTTTCGGAGTTTGATGAAAATGGAGTAGGTAGATACTTGTTTTCAAATCTTTAATCACTAATATCTACTACTACTAGATAGAAGCTCTTCTTGAGCTACTCTTAGATTATCTTTGTCTTCCTTCTTCAGTTTATATCTTCTGTTTGACTCCTCAATATGGTTTTTTGAAGTTCTCTCTACTTCCCATTTTTCTTCCAGATTATTCAGAACATCACAGTTCAAATTTTCTAGATGGTCGCACGTGTCGTCAATATATTATATATACAATAACAATTATAAATCTTTCTCATAAACACTCATGGTTAAATAGGGGCAAAGTTGCGTATTTCATAGGCCATTACGTGAAATAAAAAAAATATTTCTTCAGTTCTGAAATTATACTGAAAAATAGAAAAATTCAAAATATTTCTTTTGCGCATATCCGTTTATTTTGTAAAGATTTTTCAAAACTTTTGGTACTATGCCATAGCAAATATTCGTTGACTATCCAACTATGCAAATAAAAGTTATATACAAAGTATCGTACAATTTGGGCTACTCTCAACTTTCTATTTTCAAATACGGGCCAGTATTCGAATGCTAAGAGTCATGTATCGTATTGATGTAGTATTTTCGTTAGAACTATTTGAGAATATTGAACTGTGGCAAGTATTTTTTTTCAATTTCATAATTGGTGTTATTAGAAAATATCAGAGAATAACAAGTAAATCAATGACAAGTTGACATTGGCACATTCCAGGTATGGTCCTATGCAATAGATGCTATGTTGATGCTGGGTCGAAGTTTGAATGTCGGGCAGTCGTTTGTTACAGGTCATTTTTGAATGAGGCAAAAACCTATCATTTTCATGATAACACAACCTACCTTGGGGTCAGAGATGCATAGGAGCCAAAATGAGCAAACAGCGAATCAGGTGTTTCTCGCTTCCTCCAAACCCTTCTCGCTATTAGCATCTATGCCAGAGCGAAACCAATAAGCTACCCTCGAAAATTTCTTGTTCACCCTGTTTATTGAGAATACCCATTTAACTTTATTCAGTCCCATTCATATTTCAGAAAGCGAGGCGATTATATCCAACCAACATTGTTTACAATCATATAACCTGCATTTTGCCTCAACAGACATATGTCAATGTCAGTCAGCTGTGCTGTTCATGACATTTGGACTTTTGTCACAAAAAACTAGAGTCTCATCAGCTGCACATTTTCCGAAATGATAAGAGATTTCATCCACGCGCTTTCGCGGATTTTCTTGGGAAATTTGGTGAAAATTCAGTGAGTTTGGTAATTTTTCTTCAAGGAAGAATCTTCTCAATCACCTTTGTGGATTTGATTGTTATCTACCGAATTTCATCACAGCATCGATAACCGATATACCACTTTGAGGCCATACATCATCTCAGGTATGTTACAATTTCATAGCATATTATAGCTATACGAACCTTTGTTGCTCATGCTTGTTGCTTCTTTTATTTTCCTTAGTTCATGATAGGTACTCGGAGGAACTTATTCTTGACTTCCCCATTTCAGGCCTCTTCGCTCTTCGTCCTTCCCTCTCTCACGTTCTTACTGTTTCTACTTCTTGAGAGACCTAACCATTGACTGTAAGCAGCCCATCTGTCGCTAGCGCATTGATCCAACTACTACCTGCACGACTTCTGCAGGTGCAGCTTACGTTCGCGGTACCTAGCGGAGTGCTACTGGATCACCACCACCAGCAGCCTATCATCTCTCCAACGGGACCCTTCAGAAGGAGTCCGGAGCCCTAGGTCATACTAAGCATTCTAGCTTGCTCGCTCGCTACAGCTTACTGATAGTTCTAAGCGTACCTCTTGCTAGTTTGGTTTGCATACTACCCTACAATTGATTATAATTACACAACTTTCTCTACTAGTGTTCCATTCCGCTTACTGCATGGCTTAAGGGTCATTATACGTTTATTTCACACTGCTTGCTGGCTTTCTGCTTATTTGCTATTCTATGTTAACTATGATTACCGTAGCTGACAGCTCTACCTATTGGTTTGTACGTTTGCATGCTTGGCCTGTAAATTATCAGTTCCTAAACCCTGCTTCGGAGAGGTGAACTATGTTTACTTACAACTCAAGGTAAGAACGTTAAAATCTGTGAATCAGGTATAATTATACTCGGGGAATTGCATCTCTTTCCGAACAGGAACTCTCTTAAGACAGTGTATCATACTGGTAGGTTCTTTGTTTCCCTCTGTCCTCATTTGTTGTGGTATTTGATTTGCAATTTGTTTAACCACCAAAACAACATAATTATCGTTAAGCAAATGACCTTCAATTCCAGTTGACTTGACAGTTCTTCTTTTTCCCAGCCAAAATCCCGCCACCAGCCGATTGGCCTAGTCACTGCGCGCCATCGGCCAAGGTTCGATAAACCACTTTGGCACTTAGCCTCCCCTTTTGTAAACCCACTCTACCAATATTTAACCTGAGCTGAGCTGAGCAATAACCAGCAACGCTGGAAACAGCATAGCAAATTGGCGCCCCACAACTTCCACGATAAACCTTCTCGCCTGTTCCAAGAGCCTCCACGTGTTGTGAATAACCCTCTGGCGGCTGATCGGATGGAAACATTCTGAAAGAACATTTATGAGTATCCGCAACCAACCAACCAACGTAGATACTCCAGCCCTAGCGCAGTTCGAAGCTTTCTGCAGGAGGCTTCGTCAGTCTGAGCTCAATAAACTGCGCAATCCGATAATTCCGGAAGAAATATGACGGGCCCTCAAAGGCTCGAAGAACTTCGCTGCTCCAGGCCCTGACCAGGCCCTGATGGGCTAAATAACTATTGGTAGAAAAAATGTCCATGTACCCACCACCATCTAGGAAGAGTTTTTAACTCATGGCTAGATGGGGAGCAGCAGATTTGGTATTGGTTTGTCGAGGGGCGAACCGTGCTGATTCCAAAAAACGGAGATTTGTCCGATCCGAAGAACTGCAGACCGATAACATGCTTGAATGCATATTATAAGATGCATCTTATACATGCGAATACTCTCCGCAGTTGAGCCGGTGTATAAACGGATATATGAGCAAAGAGGGTCAAAGAAGGGGGCCAATGGCTGCAAGGAGAACCTGCTGATCGACAGATGCATCACGCAGGATTCCGTGCAGTATAAGTGTAACTTGGATCGATTATCGCAAGGCATCGCACGAACTCATCATGCAATTGCTCAGATGCTTAGCGGTACCCGATCAAATAGTAAGATGCATTGAACAGCTGATGCCGCTCTGGAAGACTCGATTCACCATAACATCTCGTCAGAGTCCAAACAGAGCAGGTTATCTTCAGAAGGGGCGTGTTTCAGGGGGACTTCTTCAGCCCTCTACTCTTCTGCATCTCACTACTGCCATTGTACGTTGCACTACGGAAAATCAGTTATATTTTTGAGTTTATTCAGTGCCCCAGGAAGCACATGGAGACTATTTGACGTCTGGAAAACGGCATCACATTCGGTCAAAAAACGTATTTTTAATAAACAAACTGACATCTAAATGACGTAAGTAGGCCACAGCTAAATGTCGTCACTTCCAGCGGTCTTTTGGACGTCAATGCGGTTTTTAATTGAGAACGAATCGAATTATTTATTTGACTTCTTTATATATGAACATACATTTGTAGCAAGTCAGGAAAATGAAAATGGAAATAATACATCCTCCGTACATTCTTTGATTTAAAACAAGAGTAAGTAACACGTATACAATCAAGAGTGGATGGATACAATGAAACCATTAATGAGACATGACCTCATATTCTTTATTACTATTATTATTATTATATGAGTAAAACGAAAACAACATGAAATGTATGATAAAATTAGCATGAAGACAATCTAGAAGAATATAGACGACAAACTCATTCGTAGCATAGAAACTGTGATTTTAAATTATTGTTTGGTAAGATAATAATAGGTACTCAATAATCAGGAATCTCATACCCTGATTACTCTTTTATCGAATAGGAATTGCAATTTTCGAGGATATGTTTCATCTTCGTTTTGAAAGCGATGGGATCAAGATCTTTCCATTCACATGGTAGTTTGTTGTAGAGATGCAAGTTCATAGAATTGCTTTGTGAAATTGCAAGTGTTTTTCTTGTATGAATGTAATGAAGACTTTGATGTATATAAATACAAGGAAGACAAAGTATCCTGAGTTTCTTGAATAGTTCATGACATGAGGCATTGTTGAGGGCATCAATCATCAGACTTATAGCACGTTTTCGAAGTCAAAAAGCTTTAACAGAGTGAGGCGAGTTTCCCCATAAAATAATTCCTCAATTCAAATGAGAGTGGGAAAGTGTATGATACGAATAAAGAATGCTAGAAGGGTTCATTGAATTCTCAAAACGTCTCAAAAGAAATAGATGAGTGGATAGTTTTTTGAATAATATATCGTTTAACAACTCATACCGTCATCAAGAGTCAGACCAATCAACGTGACAGATTCCAACACATATAACTTTCTGTTCGACAAGCAAATCATCTTTCGAGATTTGCTCTTGTTGAGATTCATATTGTTTGCTCTGAACCAGAATTCCGCTTCAGAGTCAACATTTGTGGAGATTTCTTGAAATTTTTGTGAAATTGTACGAACGTAGTATCGTCAGCATAGCATACACAAAATTCTAGAGATGAAATATCATTCATATATATAATAAACAAGAGCGGACCCAGCACGAAGCCCTGTGGTTTATATTTTGTTACTCCGAAGACACATCGTTGATGTGACCTGAATGCATCCTGTTTTCGAGGTGAGTATTAAATAACTCTAGTACCACATCCCTTATTCCATAGAAGCTCTGTTTTTTTGAGAGTAAGTAATGGGAGACATACTTACTTTGTGGACCAATTTAGAACGACGCAGCAACGGTTGATTTATGAAAAATTTCACATCACTATATGGGCCGTAGTGGCCGTGATGGTAGAGCACTTGCCACACAATCACAGGGGCGTGGGTTCGATTCCCAGCATGATCAACAGTCTCGTACTAAGAATCGCACGTTAAAAGGTAAGACCTCGCCAATCCTTGGCTCGCAAAATTTTTGACTTCTGAGGGCTGTCGTTCGTTGGGGAACGAGAGCTAGTTAACAAAACAATTTTAAACAACAATTTTTCAAACAATTTTTAAGCATAAAAAAAAGTAGAATCAGAAATTTTTAAATTATTTGTTCAATATATTTGAAAACTCACGAGTATGCGAATCTTTGGCTAGTTGTAAAATGTTTGAATCCAATATCTACAGCTACTTATGGGTTGTTAAGTATTTGAACTCAAATAAATGAAATGTACTAACTACTAAGTACTAAAATACGTTGAGTATCTACAAAATAAATTACCAACTACCAAACTGAACTGAAGTTTCTTCAATGGATCTAACTGAATACTATGTTGTTTCTGTATCTTTTGTTTATCAAATCATTGTTAATGTTTCGTTACTTTTGGCATAATGTCTTTTCATTCTTTACAATAGTTGACCTTTGTCAACACTCATTGTTGAAATCCGAAACGGTATGGAAACGAATCAAAATCGCAGCGGTAAATCGAAAAACTCGATTGATTGTTGGGTGCAGGATAAACAGTTTCGGAAGGAATGGACCTATCTGCTGTTTATTTTCTGCCAACGGTGGTTAAAGAACAGATTGTTCATAGGCAAATTCCACAAGTTATTCGGACACTGACAAAATAGAGCAGAAGACGGTTGAGCAAAGAGAGCCACTTGAAGCTCAACAACTCAGGCGAACCTGATTGACGAAAAATGTAAAGGAGGTATGATTGCTTTCGATGCGCGAGTAATGGCGAACAGACAGAAACCGATAACAATACCGCGGAAGTCACAGGCTATCACAGTCTGCCTGGAATGATTTCTTCCGGATGAGCCAAGTATCAAGAATACAGTATACCTTCAGCGTCCAGTCGGAATAGCAGGGTGGATGACGGTTTACTGAGGAACCCAGAACAACCCATCCACTACGGACTGAGTTATCCCCTGTTCATCAAGATCATTGTTTCTTTGAATAACTAGATGAACCCCCATTAGTGCTCAGCCCAGAATAAATTCCTGTATATACTGACTATGATTTCGCAAACCCTTAATATATAGTGGATGAAGGCCTTTTTCGCTACGAAACTTCCGCCTTCACTGGCATCTAGCGGTGGGTTATCCTCCGCAATTTGCGAATCAGTCCACAGACACCAAGAAAACAGAAACTACTCGAATAAAGGAAACACCACGAAAAGTTGAAACACCAAGATGGGAATAAACACTTCGAAGAACTTTCCTAGCATGGAAACGTCGCAGATCAACACCTTCGAACATTAGTCCTATTACATTATCGATGATAAATTTTGACTTTTCAACATCTGGTGCGGAGTAAAGGACTCTGGTAGTCAGATTCAGAAGGATTTCACATTTTTCAATGTCGAAAAGAGCGGCTGCTTCAAAAAGAGATGCCGATCCCTGCTTGTTCTAAGTCGAAGACCATGCAAAGAAGGAGATCTATACTGGAGGATCATTTATCGTTAAACACATAAGGGCCGAAACACAGAATATATCTTAAAATCCATTCGTGATCAGAGGCAGGGAATGGGGAAATGATAAGGACGTTCTAAAGATAATGCATGCACTTGCAGCGAAGCTACTGATGTTGTATGTGGCGGACGTCTGGAGAAAGTGCACCAACGATAAGTGCATACGAAGACATCTGAGAGCCAGTGGAAGACTTTTCTTGCTGGCATTCACGAAAGCATACAATACTACACTCATGGACTCACAGAATGTCCTAGCCAGAACGGTGCTCCTCTAGATTGAAGCCAAGGTAGAGTATACACACACAGATAGAGAATAAAACATGAAACCAAACACAAACAGAAAGCACCCAGCGAAGGTATACAGACACAAAGAAGAAACTGAAATTCATATAACACTGATAAACAACAAGAGAAGACAGCAGCATACGGGATGGCAAAGATAAGGAACAACACAGTCTGGAAAGACGATGGAGGAAGAGCCAGGAGAGGAAAAGACATTGAAGCACACTGGAGCTTTAGGCGATAAAAAAGGTAACAAAATGGATATTCTACAACGACGAAAACACCGAAATATCAACAGACTCACAAAGCATAATCACAATGCTATCCAACGGTATCAGCAGAAACAAAATAGTAACACAAATTCACAAACAAATGCAAGATAAACAAGTTGAAGGATCAAGTGAGCATAGTACTAGAGAAGAAGGTTGAGTGTTAGAACAGGACTTCACTTTGTCTTCATTGTGAGCTAGTGAACTCCACCTTTCCAGACAGATTGTACATTTTTGTTATTATTTTTTTGCGTGTAATTCTTTCACACAAAATTTTTGTCCGAGTTTCAACAATGACCATTATTATCGTTATTCGAGTCGGATTTCAGCAATACCGTTCTCTATTGACTCTTCCTATTTCATTTAAGAATATCTTCTCTTTTTCATTTGTTTATCGGTGAAATTACCCTGGAACTGTACTTAGCCGAGATGGCACCCCCCTCACATTGTGACCGCACTTGGTGATACGTGAATTGGAAAAATATAAACTAATTGACGTTGAGGTGTGAATCTGATCTCTCCTATGAATTCTTGCTTCGTTTGCTCCATTCCAGTCACAGAGATCACATTTAGATACTGGGTTGCCGTAGTTTATTATCTATTCAATAATTACTTCTTAATGATGTTACACTGTAAATAATTTGCACTCTCGTGCTTTGCGTGTGAGCGAAGAAGTGGCGTTCAAATTAATTACAGGAAGGGGTTTATCCATTTTGAAAGTCGGTTGATAAAGATGGGTATCGAAAATTGAGCACGACCTATCCACGAATAATTTGCTGCAAACCATTTCTTTACATTAAAATATAAAGAAATGGTCCATGAGGGAATTCTGATATCCTAACTCACCTCACATTCGTCGCTATTAAAAACGCACCCGTGAAACTGGCGGCAATCACGTGCCCGGCAACAACACTCGGCGTCATGAACGGCCTGCTAAACGAGTGCTCCTTCCCAGGAAGGTGGAAGACGGCCAAGGTAATCTTGATCCCCAAGGGCAACCCAGCCGATTTTGAAAAGAAGTATAGGCCTATTATCCTGATCGATACCGCGGAAAAACTATACGAGCAGCAGATCAAAGACAGACTGGAGGCAGAACTGGACGAAAAGGAGGACATCTCCAACTCGCAGTTCGGCTTTAGACCAAGAAGGTCAACGGTTCAGGCCATTAAATACGTCATCGATAAGGCAAGAGGAAGTGGTGCTACCCTGGGGGGGCATTATCTAAGTCGATGTCAAGAACGCCTTCAACACGGCGAAATGGGAGAAGGTCATGAACACTCTGCACAACCTGGGTATCTCCCGCAAGGTTGTGGCACGGCGGCTTATGCCGACGATCTGGCTGTGGTCGTGCGGGCAAACAAGGCAGAAGCACTCACCCGCAGCGCCAATGCAGCCCTCACCAAAATCGGTGATTGGATGAGAGCGACAAAATTGCTCTGGGAAAAGGGAGGCCATAATTTTGAGAGGTCCCCGCAAGAGGGACGGAATAGTTTTCCACCTGGAAGGAACTTGCATCGTCCCGAGGAAGCACGTCAAAGACCTTGGAGTTTGGCTTGATGACAAGCTCATCTTCAACGAACATATACGCGGAACATGCAAGAAGGCGCATTGTCAGACAACAGGTCGACAGAAAATTCTGCCCAATATTCGAGGACCGCGAACGCATAAAAGACGTGTCCTCTATGGGGTCGCGCAGTCGATACTCCTGTACGCCGCACCAGTCTGGATAAGAGCCATGGAGATCGATAGCTACAGGAGAAAGGTCACGGCTTCCCAGAGGAAGATGCTCCTCAGGGCGGCTTCGGCGTACAGGATGGTTTCGTTGGACGCGTTGCGTGTAATAGTGGAGGTTCCACCAATCGACCTCATGGCCAAGGAACGAGCCCGTCTGGACGAAGTGGATGAGGTCACCGCTTTGTCTAAGAAACGTGAAAGATCCCGTACGGTCGAGCTCTGGCAAGAGAGATGGGAGAACAACACTCAGTCGACCCAGTGGACTAAGAGGCTTATCCTGGACATACAGCGGTGGATAGCATGCAGCCACAGAAATATAGACTACTTTCTTACACAGTTCATGTTCGGCCACGGTTCCTTTAGATCCCTCACCTTGAGGATAGGCAAGTCGGCAGACAACCTCTGCATTTATTGCCAAAACGCCGACGACGTCGAGCACACCGTGAGCGCATGTGGTAAATGGATTCGTGAAAGGACCGACTTCGAAAACCCCATGGGAAGCGCATCGTCCCTAGAAAGTCTGCTGAGCTCCAAGAAGAGAGCCGAGGGTTTCATCCACGACGTTCTGAAACAGAAGGAGCTGGAGGAGAGGGAGCACCAACAACGGGAGAGGAACATAAATAACCAATAATGAGCATGAGCAATCGACATTAATATGCAGTCTGTTGCCTCTCGGGACTGAAGATATGTCCTCTGGATAGTTCCGGGTACGAGCGAGGCCAAAAGTGGTAGTTTTAGACGGTAGGAGTCCGACACTACTGGTTCGTGATGGACACCAAGCGGCAAGTGCGCATAAAGCGTTTCCACTCGACCAAACAAAAAAAAAAAAAACGTTTGAACGAGAGAAATTTGTACATTCGGCCGGTTCCTAACGGATATTTTTGGAATCTTGAGTTTGGTGGTTTCGTCTACACTTGACACATCTAGCAGTAGAATGGCAGCATTGCTGTACGTGGACAAATCATTTGCACTTATGGCACTGGGAGACTTGCCCTCTTTGTGTCCTCTGTGCCTCTACTTTTACTTCAAGGTCAACGCACTACGTCAGCTTGAAGATATCGCTGTAATTTCTGGGGACTCTGACTAAAAACAGTGGTAGAACTGTTCCAGTTCTTCTAGATGTCATTCTATGACATTTTATTATCTCGAAGTTCCATTTTACTAGGTCGTGTTCCACGTCCTCTGCTGCGATGGACTCGCAGCAGGTAACCAGGTGAAGTGGAATTCCTAATTTCAGCTGGTAGTTAGAAAAATCCACCTTATACAGCTCTAGTAGTTTTGCTGCATCACGACTGTCGTTTTCTGTATTGATTCACGGATTTATACCGTCTGGCCTTCCATAGGTAAAGTTCAGGTAGCCGAGTGGTTAGAGTCAATGCTTTAAATTATTCCGTTTTTACCGGTCACCAGTGATCGGTAAAACCAGTGATTTCAATTTATTTTTCTGATTGCCTGAGGAAGTGCTAGGAATCGCACGTTAAAAGGTAAGACCTTGTTAATCCTTGGCTCGCAAAAGTTTTGACTTCTGGTTTTCGTAGGGGTACGACAACGAAAAAAACAATTTTAACAATAGACTCCCATAGACGATACGTAGTCCATGTTGCTATTAGCAGCAATGGTCTGTGTCGTTTGATTGATGATGTGGGCACTGGTGTCGCTGGCTTTTGCTTTTACTGCTTAGCCGTTGGTAGCACTAGTATTGACTTCTGCAATTTGAGAGGTGGAGTCGATGAACGAATTTCGACGGGCAGGGGTTGGGGGTTTGATGGGGATATTTGTACTCTTCTGATCCTTTTATTTTATGTGTCTCGATCAGCTTGGCAGTGACTACTTGCTGTTATGCTATTCGCTCGTTTTTGAGTTCGTTATTCCTTTGACTTATGAATGAAGTTATTCTTCCACTATCAAGAAGACATCTTAAGGGTTGAAATGTCCCCCTGTTATCCATAACCTCAACTCTGGCCGTGGATAGGAGCACAGCGGACTTGTATTGGGAAAATGCAACGTTAACGGAAGATAAACTGTTGGGGGTTGTTGAACGGGACACTTCTGATCTGGAAGAGGATGGAGCAGAACCATGATTGGTAATAGTATCAGAAGAGGAGGCATTTTCAAAGTGCAAGAGAGTGTGGTGTGACTGTCCACATTTGTGGCATTTATATGAGCTATGGCAAGATTTGAAGCTGTGAGAATGGCTTAGGTAATTTATGCAAAGTTTTTTATTTTTTGCTCGGAAGCGGCAATATTCATGAAATCAGGACATTTGTATATATTATGATCTGACTTAGAGCACAGAATACACATATCTCTTACCTCGTTAGTCTGAGCTAAAAAGGAACTAGAACGGTTATAAGAGACTGGTTAGGATTCGAGTTTTCTTGAAACAGGAAGTTCGCGAGAAAATTTCAAGTTATCCAAGGCATTGCAATGTTTTGCTAAAAATCAAAAACCTCATATTTAGGAACTTCTGAAGAATTGTGATGATGCTCAAACTGAGTGGCTACAACGATATCCACTCTTTTTAACAGCATCTGTACCAGAATGAAGTCCCATTCTGTTACAGGAAATTTCAAGTTTTCAAGAGCCGCTAAATTATCGGAAAATATATCTAAAAGCTGTCTCAATTCGTTAGGGGAATCACTGTTCAACTTTGGAGCACTGTCCAGAGCCGACCAGTAAGCAGAAGCGATTACACGCTTGTTTTGGTAACGTTTTACTAACGTTTTGTATGCAATAGAGTAATTGGATAACGTCATAGGTAAGGTATGAACAAGTTTCAAAGCCGCGCCTCTCAATGAAGTAAGTAATTGAACTTTTCTATTTTACTCATTCTAGGATTATTTCCGATAAGTGAATCAAACATTTCTATGAATGAGTGGAGAGTAAGGATATCTCCACTGAAAACAGGCATTTCTACCGTAGGGAGCGGTATCTTACTAGCGGAACTTGAATCGTCAGTAGTTATTATTATTAGCGGTTTTTTCAGAAAGTTTCAAATAAATTGCCTTGACATCGTAAAATGATGTTTCAAATTGTTTTCTGATCAAGTCTTCTCCATCAAAGGTGGTTTCATCGCTTCTAATTAGGCCGATGACAGAGTTATGACTGATGAAAAATTTCGTTTTAATGTCTTCTATATTCTTCATATATTTTTAAATAATGGACACTCAACACAGATCCTATACACACCAAGGAATCACCCCGGAATCCAGAAAATTGGATGAATGGCGACAAAATATCTAAATGACGACACACTGGTAATCAGGAATGGGGAACGTGTAGAAACAGATATTTACAGAAAGCCAACCAACACTAACAGATTTTTACCCGTTGATTCCAACCACCACATTCAGCACAAGATGGCGAGTTTCAGTTTCCTTGTCCACAGGGTGTTGAGCTTTCCACTCAGTATTGAACGGTTTCAACGTGAAATAAAGACCATTAAGGAAATAGCCATTAGTAATGTTTATTCCCCGAAAATGGTAGATAATTTGTTGAAAAAGTTCAGAACGCCCTTAAGACAAATAACCATACTAGAGCAACCTAAAGACAGAAAAAAGTTTAATAAAATTACACAGGATACACAGCTTACGAGAGGTCTCAACTCTATATTCCGAGACGCAAACCTTCAGCTAGTACATAGCAGTACGAACAATCTCCAGATGTTATTAGGTAATCCGAAAGATAAAATTCCAACTTTAGAGAGATCAGGAATCTATGAAATTAGCTGTCGAAACTTGCTTAATAATGATAACGGTCCATTGAATTCCAAACTATTTGACATGATACCTGTAAAAGAATAATTAAGTGCCTTTGTTGTATTGTTTATTGGGGTTGTGCCCATCAGGTAGGGTCACTTCCTAGTACACAGATTAACCCATGGTAATTAATTATTTGATATAAATAAGACTGGTATGCCGATTTAAAGTTAGTTTAATAATTATTACTAATGAAGATAACTTCGTTATCGAAATGCGCATCTAGGAAATAAATTACTTGTGTGGTGGAGGGGTTGAATACTTTTTGTTCTCACTAAAAAATAAATCTAAATTTGTACCGAAATTCAGCCTTAGGAATTCTTATGATTTCATAGATAAAATTAAGGATGTTCTTGTCTCAGATAATGCAAAACTAATAGCATTTTATGTTCAGAATCTTTTCCGTAGTACACCTCCTCAAGATATTATACCCTTAATCGAAAATTTATTAGATAAAAATCACGTTAACCCAGTTACCAAACCTTATGTCGATATTTTGGTTGGTTTCCGGGTTTTGCCGTGGTCTTCTTTGGTTTAAATCTCCAAACGTTTCGACTGCAACTGCGGCAGTCATCTTCAGTGGCGTGGTCGAAGTACTCTTCTAGACGTATCAACTGAGACAGTCATCTGTCGACATGTCTTGAATAAAATTACTTTTAGTTTGATAATGAAGTATATTCTCCATCAGAGGGCTTGATCATGGAAAATCCGTTGAGTCCTCTACTTGCAGAAATTTTCATGGATCACCTTAAAACAATAATTCATAAACACCCACTATCGCAACAGTTTTTGTATTAGTACAGGTATGTAGATGACGTAATAGTGTGTTTTAAAGGCCCCAACAGACAATTAGACACCTTTCATAAATATATCAATATTATTCATCTTAACATTAAATTCACAATTGAGATAGAAAAAGAAAATTCAATAAATTTTCAAGATTTGACGATATTTTAATTTAACAACAAATATAATTTTTCATAAACCTTCCCATACAGACATTACCATTCATAATAATTCGGTACACCCGTACCAACATAAAATTTCAGCTTACAATAGCTTGATGCACAGAGTAAATGTTCCTCTTTCGGAAGAAAATTTCAATAAAGAATTAAATATAATTAAACAAATAGCAGTTAATAATGGATATTCCGTAGTTTCAATAAAGAATATTTTGACTAAAAAATTGCATAAGAAGGCTATCCAAGAAGTGTACCCCACTACTAGGAACGATGACAAAAATTATAGAAAGTTTAACTTATTCTGGACCGGTTACAGAGGAATTAGCTTCATTTTTGCATAAACAAAATTTGAGAGTAGCTTATAAAACAAATAAGACGTTGGGAAGGTTTATCAGAAATAATAAAGATAAGACACAAAAATGGGAAAAAATCAGGAGTTTATAAAAGGAATAATGGTTCTTGTTCCAAAGTTTATGTCGGCCAGACAGGTAGACAGTTCAAAAACCGCATACGTGAACATCGTACGAACTATGTGAATAATAAATCAGATTCAACATATGGAAACCATATTTTAGAAGAAGATCATACCTTCGATGAAAACTTCGAAATTTCTCATGTCGAAAATAAAGGTATTAAGCTTAATTCAATATCTTCACCTTCTACAAAATGGCGGAACATTCGATCAATCAATTGAAACTGAAGTCCAATTTCAGACCAAAAAAAGGAGTTTAGCAGCCCAACAAGGAATCTGGACTGGGAAGCTAAAATAGATAAAAGGAAAACACAAATGTCAATATTTCAAAAGATTCACTTATAATTTTTATATGGAGGTAATAATGATAATTAAATGTAATTATTCATATTATGTAAACAGAGAAAAAATCCTCGAAACATGCATGTATGCAGGTGGTCATTCCCAACAAAATGAAGGATAATATTCAATGACTCTATAACATATCACTCGTAATTATGTGTCCGTGAGGAACGTTGCATAAATGGACGACAGTTATAATTCGATGTTCGTAGGGGGTAGTAGTTGTTTTCTGTCAGATATTTGCCTTGATTTTCCACTTTGTGAAATTATTCGGAGTGACAGGTATTTTTCGGTTTAACAAAATATTTGTTTCATTAAAACATACTGAGTTAGTTTAACATATAGAACATATAGATTCGAACATCAGAAAACAAAAGTCAGTAATTCAACATACAAAAAGTATTGCTCACGGAAAAATCAAGCGAAGAACTTAATTTCCAAAAAGCCATTAAAAACTCACACTTCCAAAATAATATCAGATCACAATTTTTTTAGTAGATTCGTTTACTTGTCTAGCATAGTATTTACACCAGAAGAGAATAAATTGACTGAGAAGAGTTTCAATTATGATATTTAAACGAATACTGATATCACTGAATTGGAAATATTAGGGGTAAAGACAGAACATGATTTAAAAGGTGAAAGAAACCAATACCAGTCGTAATAAATACATAGCAACAGATATTATGGAAACAGGCCTTCTGGATAGTAGAAGGCACAACAACAAACAATTATGAACAGTAAAATTCATGAATTCCATTATAAAAAATCACCATTTCCCTAAAATATAGGAATTGTCAAAAATATGCCCTGTGTTCAAGTCTGGAAAGATAACACGTGTTAAAATTATAGACCAATTACATTAATAGCAGTTTTTTCAAAAATACTGGAAATTATACTATCAGATATGATTTATAACCATGTTCGTTTTTTACTGTCCAATTTTCAACATGGCTTTATCAAGGCACATAGTACTGCAACTAATCTTGGTATTTTTACTCATTTTGTTTCTGATGTCCTTGTTAATAAAAATCAAGTTGATATTATCAACAGCTGCTGAAGAAATTGTCAGACTTTGGCATATCATCCGATATTTAGTAGCTCCTGAAATCATATTTATCCGAGTTCGGGTGTCCCACAAGGGTCAAATCTTGGGCCATTATTATTTATACTATTTATAAATGACATAGCCGATGGCATCACTTCTTATAAACTGCTATTTGCAGATTACATGAAGACATATCGTGAAATAAAAAGTGAAGCATACTGTTTCGCTCTGCAGGAGAATTTAAATTCTTTAATTGGTGTATTTGTAATGAACTGTACTTAAATACAAATAAATGTAAAATAATGACATTCACTCGTAAAATCCTACCAGTAACTTTCAACTCTGTACTAGATGGTGAAAGTTTAACACGAATTTCGAAATCAAAGGATCTAGGGGTTTTGTTTGACCAAAAACACACGTTTTCCAATCATTTTCAGAATCTGATATCAACTTCAATCTAAAGTTTGGGTTTTTTGATATGCAACTGCAAGGAATTTAGGACCTTTGATTCGTTGAAAACCATTTATTTCACATTGATCAGGAGCAAATTAGAGTACTGCAGTATCGTTGGAATCCGTCTCATATGAAACATTAGAAAATGTTCAAGAATTTTTTACCATATTTCAAAAAACATGATGTTTATCCCGAGAGAGGTTATAGCTATGATTTATTGTTGGACGAGTTTCATATGATATCTCTAAAGAAATTCAGGGAAAGCCGAAATATGTGTTTTGCATATAAAATCATAAATGAACAAATAGATTGTATACCCCTATTGTCTCATATGCTATTCAGTGTACTGCGTATTTCATCTAGGTTTTGTAGCACATTTCATATTCCTGTTTCCAATACAGTGCATCATTTCTATTCTCCTATAACTACTACCTATATCTAGAAATGTTAATAACGTTCCTACAATTCAAAAAAGAGATTCAACGTTTCATTGAGAATTGATTTTATTATATATATAATTATATATAATGCTAATTGTATACACCTGTAAATGTAACTTCAGTGAGTTGTCCCGGAGCGCCAAAAGCAATTAATTATAATAGCCGTCCTCTACCAGCACAGGCTATACCCTGTGGGTACGGTCTTTGGTCTATTTATGATTATTAATAAATTAAATTATTATTACTATTATTCCAGATGCTTACATTCAAACATCCACAATTTTTATGCTAACACACCAAGGCAATTATGCCTTCAAAATAAGATAAGAGTCTTTCAAAGATAAAGATAACTGTAGTCCACCAGTCAACCAAATACATCAATTCAACAAGAATCAGATGAAATGAAAGTAGCGATAAACTTCATCAATACAAATTGTTCACCAACTTGGGCAACCTTCATGGAAACACAACTGTTGCTATCTTTTGGGACTGGAAAAGGATGCTGGTATCATAATGAATTTAAATTATTGGCACAGACTATGTTTTCCAAAGACAAATTTGAAAAAGATATTTCAACTTCCTTCTAAGAGTACCTTTCGTAAGATTACCACATAAGGGCCAATTTCTTCTGGTTTCAATAATTCTGTTGTTGCTGTTCTGAAAACCTAATTCAAGATGCTCATTGCAGAGGATAGATATTGATTGCATCTTCTGGAGGATTCACTATTCTATTGAATTTCATAATCACAATTCCAATATGAACTCAAAAACAACAAAAGAAAATGAAAAAGTACAAAACCAACAACATTTGTGAATTGTTCTTTCATGTTTCAGTTTCGCAAGAAATTCTCTTTTTAATGCATACATAATATTTATAGTTCGGCAATACATTCATGTGAATTTCTTGTCAGAATAACTCAAATTAACTTTATTACTTCGTCCATTTCAAATACATGAGTTCGATCATGTTTAACTGATGGGAAGTTTGACATTGAAATACATATAATCAAAAATACTTTTTATAAGAAACTTTAACTCGAATCCACTGAAATGCGAAGAGTTATTTGTTTAATTAGGCATCAAAGTAGTATTTACTGGTGTGGGTAGTTCACAGCCAAGCGTAGCGAGACTAGAAATTCAGTACGCTTATATACTGAGTTGAACATATTTTTCTGGCGATTGTTACTCAACTTTGGTTTTGACTAGTATCCAAAGTCCCAAAATATGCTCCAGCAATAACTAATAGTATAAGTCTTGATACGCTGATAACAGACACAAAAAATTACGTTGATACAAACAGATAATATAGATCTAGGTGCATACAGAATTGAAGAAGTCATTCAGAACAATTTATTGTTATCATCAAGCCATCATGAACCTCGTAGTCGAAACCAAACCTCAAAGGCTTATGGCAACTGTTGAGCAGTCTCATAAATGCCAAAGGTTTGAACACTCACAACGGAACAGCTACGCAGTAACCATCTGTGCGAAGTGCGCTGGAAAGCATTCGATTTCCGAATACAAGATGGCAAAAACTAAAACCTCCAAGTGCTTCAACTGTAGCGGACCCCACAGAGTCATCCCATGGAATGTTCTATCTGTCCCAAGCCAAAGAGCAACATCTCTAGCAGAAGCCCTTTCCCACATTAGAAAAGGCCCGCCGGTACGAGGATAGTGAGACATCTTTTGCGAATGCTCTAGGCCCAAAACTAACACCACTAGCTATCCACGCTGCAGTTACTGATTAACAAACGCTCTGTGACAAGTACTAGAAATGCTTGGACGTTGGAGAGGGACACTAACACTAATTTCTGGATGAGAAACTAAACTTTGAAGAGTTCCTTACAGAAGGTGACTACGGAGTAGCCTTTCTGCAGATATCCTTCCTCAACAACAAACCCGTTAATGTAACTGACTATATAATGTTAAAAAAAAGATGGAATTGGTAGGCGAAGTAGCAGATTAACTGTACTAGTGAAACGATCACTAAAAGTCATGCAGTATGGTATCGATGATGATAGGACCCACGGTACGGATATCGTGGGAGTTCAAACCAAAATGAACAGGATAGTCTCTGCCTTCAACTCACCGAATAAAATCATATAGGACGAAATCCTAAATGCTTCACTGATGGAGTACAACGTCAAAATTTTGTTGCGGGGGACCCAAACGCCAAACACAGGCACTGAAGCAAATACAACAACGCTATGGTGACATACATGTTGACTATTGTAAAATGTTGAGCTCGCACGAGGGACACCAATGTTGACCAGATTACTTGACGTAGCATTAATAAGAAACGTTCCCTGAAACTGTAACGTCTCGCTTCTTTCCACGCTAACTCGCATCACAACCCAGTAGTACTATAGCTAAGAGACGATCCGCCAACCTATGATAGTCTCATGAAAAGAACCACAGACTGAGACTGGGAGGAGATTCTGTCAGAGGCAAACGATGACACGCCCAACTTAATCCGAAATTCAGTCAACTCTTACGATGGAGTAGCACGTTTCGAGCGCTCCAACAAAAACGTACTCGAAGTCACCACCACCACCAAGGAAGAGAGTCCTCTGAAGTCTTACAATGACTTCCCTGATAGGAGTGAAAACTTTATTAGAGAACGTAACAGGCATCGGCGGATATATCAAAGGACTCTGTTTTCTGGTGACAAGGTAAAGATGACGAAGTCATGAGGGAAATAATCGACTATCAACATGACAGGTAGGCAGAAGCCCTCAAAGGTCTAGCTAGGACTTAGTGATAAAGATCTTTATCAAACTGTTGAAGGGAGAAGGAACAAGATGAATTTCCCACCTATTCATGTAGAGCGCCGAATGTCCCACTCCACCGAAGACGAAGCGACGGACTTCGCAGACACGATGGAACTTTAGTTCGAGGCTAGCGTGAATAGAAACGGCAATCAGGCATAGGATTACTTACAGAAAGACCGAAAAAAAGTTCTGCTTGAGGAGTATGAGGATAAAGTCACCCGCACTGCCTCCGAGGGAGAGCTTAGATCGCACATAAAGTGTCTTGATATGAATGAGGATGCTCGCAAACACAGCCACTTTGTGGTCGCCACCGGTGGCTGCTACAAGTGGTTAGATACGACCACTGGTAGTCGCCTCCTGCTACTTTCTAGACGCTACTTTTCTTCAACTATTTCTAGTCAGATCCGTCTATAGTTCAATTGTTCATTAGAACTTCGACATGGAAGCACTCGCCACGCTACTGGTAATGAAAAGACGACGAAGGCGACGCAAATTACAAAGAATTCATTATTGGGGGCATCCATTATCAAGTAGGTAATCGCAAGAGAAATGGTCAATTTTCTACCATCTTTGAAGATTTAAAATCACACGACAATAAATTTTTCAAATTCTGAGCATAGCAACATTCAATGAACTATTATATTTGCTGCAAAATCACTTGAAACACCAAGAAACACATTTGGGAAAAAGTATTACATTGAGGTTTCTACATAATTTATGTTATACGCCGGTTTGGACCTAAATTTATGATAATGAAAACTGGATTATCATTATCAAATCCAGTATATACTTCAGTATTTATCTGAGGTATTCCATCAAAAGCTGAGGATATGTTTCGATTTAATTGGGTTGAACTAGCCTTCGCTGATGATTGGTAGGAACCATGAAACCCATACGAAGGTTCCCCCATTTACACAGGAGACTAATTTCAGATATGATCAGACTTGAGTCGAAAGTCGTATTGAACGGAAGTAAAATCAAAGAATTTCCTATATTTCAACGTGAAATAGTATTCTTAAAGTGTAAAAGGTATTAAGTAAGTGAAAGTGGTAAGTGGAAAGGTGGTAAAGTGAAAAGAGGTAGAGTGAAAAGTGTACCCGAAAGGGAGGACTCTGGACAGGAAAAATCGGGTGAAATAGAGACTTGACCCCCAGATACAGGGAATATTCTCGCAAACATTTCGGTTTTAGTAGTGAATTTCATTATTTTTGCAATTACTTTAATAAATGGTAGCCAAGACAAAAACACAATAGCAATTAACTGTGCGCGGAAAAATGCGTCCAACGCGACTAAGAACGCGTGAAATGTATCAAATCGAAAAAAAAATTGTATCAGGAGAGCATAAATTTCAGGACCACTTCTGAATTTCTGCTAAGTCAACAAAAGTGGATTATCGAAATACACATTCAGCGACTTTTTTAAGACGGGCTTAAGTATGATAATGTAAGTAACTAACCTCTACGGTTCAGAGCAAATAAACTTCGGCAAAACCTCGTTTTCAAATCCGGGAAAGTGTGGTTCGGGAAAGTGAACACAGTAGCGACGACATCTGCTATCTGGATTAGGTAAGAAACCTCAATTCACCGAAATTACCGAACCTAACCAAAGATCCACACGTGAAAATACACCATAGTGGACTTTGGACCCAGATTTGGCACACTGGAATCCTAATAAACCAGCTGCCTAAAGCTCAGTTTAAATCGAGAGAAAAATAAAACCCATCCCAAACGTGGCGGAAACGATGTTTCCCATGGAATATTTTTAGCAACTCCCAACCGGAAGATTCTGCATACAGGGAGAGCCAAGATCAATACATGACACCCATACCTCTCCCGGTGGGCAACGGGAAGGCTCCCTTACCACCTACAAAAGCCAAGCTGGTCGATAAAATCGCCACTAAGAGTAACCCGTCTACGGAGGCTGCCACCAAATCTTCAAATACCAGGGACAGTCTTCAAAGGAAGTCAACTTCGCCGCTCCTGTCCCAAAACAGGAGCAGTCAGGACACCCCGCCTGCAAAGGCGGTTACGAAAAGCGCAGAGAAGAACCCTAATAGTGACAATGAAGGTCCAGTATCTCAATCCGGGTCCTCCCCCTCTGCGCCCCCCGCAAGCACTTTTTAGTGTAAATGCGGGAAAACTTATACTGGACGGTCAGGACTGTGGCGACATTCACAGAAATGCACAGGCGTCCCCAACACCGACGCCTTCAAATGCGGTATATTCCTCTTCTGACCTTGACACACACGGAATTCACCACACTTTCGATTAGAGACATGGACATGGACACAGAAGAATTAGAAAGCATCTTCAACAAGAGTAATAGGATGTAACGTTCACCACCGCAACAAGAAAGCACGGGCACCGTAAAAACAAACGCATGAAGTCAAACCTGGACGCAACAATCATTGAAGACAGCGAAGAAGAAACTGAAACGGTAAATAAAGATGGGCAAAAAGACGAAGAAAACGCACAGAAAACACAAGACGACGACGACTACCAGGACATGGAAGACATAATAGAAGCGGTCAACAGAATAAATACAAGCCCAGCAAAAGAACAGAACGGAAAAGTGATGAAAGCGGACCAAACTATTATCAGAAGCGCGACACAAGAAATCATTGCCAAATTGACACGCACTATAAGGAAGCTCGGCTCACTCCAAACGGCCAACGCCGAGTTAACGGGGCAAGTCGAACTATGGAGAACCAGAGCCACTTCAGCCAGTCATACCCAGATACCAACTCCTTTCCCTACCCACCACACCAGGAACACCTTTCATGAGAGAAATGACACAACCACAACCGCAAGCGACATCTGACATCTGAAAACACAAACCAGTAAATAGACACAGAAAATCAAGGAACATCAAGGACATATGCTACTATAACACAAAGGCCCACAGATACACAAGCTACAACAACACCCTGGACGACACCTCCAAAGAAGCACGAGGTTATAGTAAGAATGCCAGAGATCAAAGATCCTACAGAAACTATGACTGCTATCAAGAAGATGCTTGACACGGAAAAAGGAACAAGAGCACTCACTCAAAAGCGTCAGATAATTGAACAGCGGAGCGGTGATAGAAGAAGCCCAGAACGAACGACAAATAATGCAAATCCATCAAAACCTGAAGAAAAACCCGACCCTAGACACAAAACATATGGAAGGAAATGACCCAACGATAATCCTTACCGGACTAGAAGCGAGACTGGAAGAAAAAAACAGTATACAAGTAATCATAAACGAGAATGACGAACTAGAGGAAGAAATAACAGAAGAATAACTGAAAAAGGGCATCAAACTACATTATAGAAGACCCTGCAGGAAATTAAGGAAAGATAATGTTATCTTTCAATGCACACCAGCGATTTTCAGAGCCATCGTGAAGCTGAAGGAAATCAGCATAGAACGGGTAGCAACACGCGCGGAAGAATATGTCAGAGTAGCCATGTGCTACCAGTGCAGCAGATACGGACATGTAGCGAAGTACTGCCGCGAGAAACCAAGATGTTACAGATGTGAAGGAGAGCACCAGGAGACCGCATGTATCAGGATGGAAAACTGTATTAACTGTGAAGCAATGAAAATCAGTCCACGAAGCCACAAAGCTAGAGACATCAAATTTCAAATATAAATCAGGAAAATGGAACAAACACGCTCGTACAACAACTATTACAGGAACTAACCACAGAAAACAAAACGACAAGAAAAGTCATCAAAATCATACAGATAAACATAGAAAAAGAAAGAGTAGCAACAGACCAATTATTATATAAAATGGAAGAGGAAAATAAAGACAGCACTAGTACAGGAGATCAATAAAGAAACAAGAACAACAGGAACACACACATTGCATAGGAACAATAAAGACTCCAAAACGGGGATTTTGCTAGGCAAGAAAATTAAACACGCAATACAGTTAACCAACATCACAAATGAAAATACAACAACAGTACAGATATCAGAAGGCAGAATAAAATTACCATAGTCAATATCTTTGACGAGCCAGGAGGCTTAGTAAATCAGAAACTGGTGCAAATCGAAAATAAACTAAACCAAGGGAAAATACTACTAGTGGGAGACATGAACGCGAAAAACGCATTATGGGGAGGAGTCGAAACAGAAAAAAGAGAAGACATGATGGAATGGGCCATAACTCAAAGTTTATTCATTGAAAACAATAGGAACAGCATTGCCACATATAACTGTAACCGAGGCCAGAGCTGGCTTGACCTCACCATTACCAAGAACCTGAACGTCTATAACTGGGAAGTAAACGAAGAAGAGACGCTAAGCGATCACAAATACCTCAAATACGCCATAGAACATAAACACGAAAAGACCAGTCAGTAAAAGCAGTAAAATACCAAGAAGGCAGACTGGAACAAGTTCGAAGAGTCTCTGAATCAACTCAGAGAACACAACCAACAAAGAAACTGTATTTATACATGTAATTATTTGTTATTATAAATTTCATAAGCATTTATTTATGTGAATAAAGCATCGAGGAAAAGGCAAAGAGCTTTCAGGAAGCAACTATGAAGGCATGCAGAGAGAAACTGTATTCATACATGTTATTATTTGTTGTTATAAATTTCATAAGCATTTATTTATGTAAATAAAGCATCGAGGAAATGGCAGAGAGCTTTCAGGAAGCAACCATGAAGGCTGCAGAAGAAAAACTGTATTTATACATGTTATTATCTGTTATTATAAATTTCATAAGCATTTATTTATGTGAATAAAGCATCGAGGAAAAGGCAAAGAGCTTTCGGAAAGCAACTATGAAGGCATGCAGAGAAGCTATCCCAGTAAAAAATACTCAAAAAGATACTCACAGATATGGTGGAGACAAGAATTAAACACACCTAGGAAAAACACCAATAAAAATGGAAGGAACTGGCAACAAAATCGACAGGAGCAACAAAATCGACAGAACCAACAAAAGAGGCAAAGATATGAATAGACAAGAAGGGCATACAAAAATGCAATTAAACAGATGAAACAACAGTCTATAGAAGACTACTTAACAAAACAAGGCTAAGAAGACCCTTTGGGATTAGCGTATAAAATTATACGAAAGTAAAACAAAGAAAGAACTGGGGTAAGCAACATAGAAAAACCAGACAGTACATGGTCAGTGAATACAAAAGAAATCCACCAACAACTTCTCAATATGTACTTCCCAAAAGAAGAACCAAACGAAGAGATCCACGAAGAAGTAATCAGGACAACAAATAGACAGGAAGAAAATTAAATAGAATTTTAAATAGAAGAGCTGGAAGACATAGCAAGATATCTTAAAAGAAACGAAGCGGCAGCTAGCGACCGAATACCAAACGAGGCAGAGCTATATGTCGTGCAGATGAAGGGCGACACCTCCTAAACATATTCAACTAGTCACTGAGAGGAGGGAAAATTTCCAACCATATGAAAGAAAGCAGACATAATATGGATATGATATGACATACAGGATATGAGGGCATCGAAGAGGCCAACTCATTAGCTCGAGGAGCACAAAATGCATTGCTGTGGAACCCGCTTGTGGTTTAGCGAAAGCTCTGATAAAAACTCACAAGAACACGTAGATGGAGACCCAATCTCAGTAATGGTTTAAACAAGTTGCCAGGAATGAAACAGAGAAAAATGTTCATTGAAGAAATATCTCCATTTTTCACTGAGTAGGTACTCACTGAGTCAAAACAGAAGGACAATCAGGATTAGGGTTTGGCTTTAATATGTCCCTATACTGCCGTGCTAATCAAAAAAGGCGTATCTGCAATTTACATGTTTACCTTCAATGAAGAGTGATTTCCTAACTTCATTTATGAATATCTCGAAATCAACTAGACCTGATCCAATTTTCTTTTTTGATTGGGGTGGCGAGTAAACTTAGGGATGAAATGCATTTCATGTGAGTTCAATCGCGAACGATGTACTCCTAGAGAATGTACTTGATTTGTCCGAGCGTTTCTTCAAATCCAGTTCTGTCGACCTACTGAGTCGCTGTTTTGTTTTCAATGAGCCACTCTGTATAACATTTCCATTTAAACAAAGTACCTTTATTCATACCTACCACACCAAACCACCAATAAATCAGGAACGAAAACGATATTCTTGTTTACAATAAACGACAATTTTCTCAGGAATTTCAACCATTATGACAGTTACGTATTCTAAAAGTAAACATGGAGGTGGGTGGCAATCCGTTTAGTGAAAAGTAATAACACATTCGATATGTTTGACTTCTGTCGACTGGTCAAAAGAACATCAGTTGGCGACGTCTGCGACATTAAGGAAATCGGAAATAGAATTCAATTGAACCATTGGCGTTACAAGATCGTTATTACAGTTCGAATATATTTTCTGTAAACAGAAGGGGGTAAATAGGTGAACCTTATCTTTTCAAGGTCAGTAGTTAGTATTCTCCAATAGTCGTAATTATATGAGTTTGTGTTGGGTATTTTTCAACCACATATATACATCAAAAAAGCCTACTGAAGAAGAATAATTGAATACATGTTGTATTGAATTGTATTGAAGACGTTACTGAAAAGATTGAGAAGGAAAGTGATGTTAACTATAGTGTAGTTATCTAAGAGTGCAACATATGGGAATTTTGTCAATCAATTACAAAACCAGAATACAAATATTGCTGATATTTGGTGCATATTTACGGGAGCGTACAAGAACAACGTGATCATTTTATACGGTTTTACCAACAATTACAAAAAAGTAATAACGAGATTAACTAATTTTACTATTCTGAGTGATAATTACTAGACATTACTTCCAAAATTTGTTCACGTACATATTCCCATTGAATCTACAGTTGCTGAAAAAGTCAAAAAATTTGCAAAAGAAAAATGGCTTGAGTTAGAAATAGATCATCTGTACACTAGCCGTAGTATCTTAGAATTGATAGCTAAAGTTTATATAAAAAACACATATATAAGTTAGACGAAAATGATGGTGATGATGATTGAAACAAAATATATCAAGGAAATATGTACGTTGAATAAGAAACTGAAAACTTTTATGTCTAAGAATAAATCCGAAAAAGCCGTTTATCACAATCTTTTCATAAGGAAGAAATTAACTTTTCCGTCTTCCAAGAAAGTCCTTGGGGACATATTTGCTAGTGTTGAAAGTTCGAATTCAATATATGCCTGATTCTCCGAAGCGACTGGTTCAAGAGGTCAGAAATAAAATTTATAGGAGTATGATAACAGATAAACCGAAACAATTGACAAACGATGATAAAAACAAAAAGAAACTTATCAAGCGATTGAAAGACAAAGACGTATTTCATTTAAAGGCCGATAAATGTAACAAAGTGGTAAATCTGGATAAATCTGACTACTACGAAAAGGTTAACACTCTCATCGCTAACGGACCTTATGTGAAATTATCCAGGAACGCATTACCAAATATGACTGCCGAAGTAAAAGACATCCTCAAAAAATGTGACAATATACTTACCCCTCAACTGAAACAGAGGTTAAAAGTTTCCAACCCAACGGTTGCCTCCCAAAAATCCACAAACCGGGAAAATCAATGCGCCCAATCGTGTCAGCTATTGGGTCTCCTACCTACTAGATAGCAAAATGGCTCACCAAGGAATTCGAAAGTTTGCCTGTTGCTGAGCCAAGTTACAGTATCAAAAAATCATAAGAGTTCATACAACATACAAGAAACATCGATCTGCAAGAAGGTGAGATTTTGGTTTCCTTTGATGTTAGTTCCTTATTTTCTAGTGTTCCAATTCCACAGACCTTGCAATTACAAAAGAAAAATAATTTCAATGACAACGAAATAAAAGAATTTATTTATCTTTGTATTTGCTCATGAATGAATTCAACCTCGTTTTGATTATTCTTTCGAAAATCTTGGATATAATATGGCTTATCAATGAAATTGGGCGATAGTTATTTGTTATCGTTTCATCTACCTTTTTGAATAGTGGTATAACAACAGAATCTTTGAATGCAGTCGGCCATAGACCGACATTCATGTATTGATTGAAAATATATACAGGTGGTTCAACAATGTCTTCAACCAGTAATTGAAGAATTTCTGTTTCAGTACTTCATACAATGATAGTCAAAAGTCCCTTTTCCTCTTCTGTCATGCAAACAGTTATGATAATTAAATTTTGACGGTAGAAATAAACGGATGTAGACTCTTAACTAGTCATAAACGGTGACGTTATAGTTATAGATTTTGTTACAGGACCAGTGTGACTAATAATTCAAAATTTGACTTTATGGCAAGTAACATATTGTTTGAAAGGTCATACTTATTTTGATTAGATCTAGGCTGAATTTGATGGATACATTGAATAAATACCAAAATTATAGTTCCGTATTTAATTGTTAGACATTTGAGAGACGGTTCTCATATTCGTCGAGAAACCAAAATTTGTTCATTTTCAAATTAGTCCATTATTATGAGTATAACCGTTGAAAAGATACGAGGGAAAGGGGACTTTTGACTAGCACTTTATTTACATTTACTTATTTGTTCACTCGAAATGTGTTGTTAGCGTTAAATTGTTTCATTCCATTGAAGAAAATACACTGTGCTGTTCTCAGCGTCCTATTGATTTTTTTAATATTGTGAGATAGTTCAATAATGATGTAATGATAATGATAATAATATTCCCTCAGAAGCACTCATAGAGTGTACCCAAAGACATAGCCTGTGCGGGTAGAGGACGGTTATTTTTATTATTTGCTGTGCCGTGAGATAGTTTTGTATAATTAAATATTCACTTATTTGTTCATGTAACGAAATGTAAAACATTGCGTTACCGATTTTTCGGTTTGTTGAATTTTTTGTTGGTAACACCATCTCATTGAGCTGTTCCAATTTATTCAATTGTGCTATGCGATTGGTAAAACTGACGATAGACAGAGTGAGAGAGATTGACTTCCTCCCTTGGAGAGGTTCTATCGCACCTTTCTGAAGTGAGCATTCGAGGCGGTGGGTTGTTTTCTCACTTTTCCCTTCGGGATATTTAAAATTTTTCTAGAGCGAGGAAATGAAAGGTCGCATATATTATCATCTTTAAAATGGTTATTTTCTATGTGATTCGTTAATCGAATCGATATAAAAATCGATATTCTTTTGGCACGTTTTATTTGAATTTTAAAATTAATTTTTGCTAATTTCTGACATGAATGCAAAATGGCCGTATGTGCGTCATTCATGATTATCTTTGAAATCTCCAAATCTTTGAATAATCTATCTAAACACAAATAGCCTATTGTAACATAATTAACTTTTATCTATTTCACTGATCGAATCGATATACAAATCGATATTATTTTGTCACGTTTAATTTGAACTTTGAAAATTCAATTTTGATACATTGTAACAAATGTGCGTCACTCTGTCACTCATGAATTTCATGATTAATTTGGAAATCTTCAAAGTTTGAGTACTATGCGTTATCAATATCGAATATCATTTTGTACTCGTACCCTCTTTTGACGAGTCGGTACTGAATCCTGAAATGCCACTTCTGAAATAAATTCTAACCTGTGAAAGTCAAGACAAAGTGTGGAGATAATTTTCATTAATTCTATCAATCTTGAAGTTAAAAGATTATGAATTACATCTGTTTCTGTTCGTGCTTTATGGTTTTCAGTGATAAAAGTGTTTCCACAAGTTTTTCCTGAATGTTCAGAAGTTATCAATCTGCTTAAAAGGCAAGAACAGTGAACTAGGATCTAAATTCCTGAACCTGGATGGTGATCGGTGAGAAGGTCTGATCTGGCAGCTTGGAGAACAGAATTCATGGGTGAGTAAATGCTTTGAATTCCTCATTTCTTCATCTTAATCAGAAGGTACACTCACTCATGAAGCTTTGAGCTCTTGGTAAGATCTTTCGCTCTCTTCTACATCACTACCCATGTTTAGATGTAAAGGCCTAGCCAGAAGAAGTTCGATATATTTTGATAACCTTTCATTTTCAGTAGTTTTAGACACAAATAGCCATCTGCTTTCTTTGTGACATTTTAAGAAAGCATTATCTCAACTCTCTTGCTTTCTCTCTCTCTGTTTCTCCTCAGTCAGGAGATACACATTTCCTTTTCATCCTTGATTAGATAGATCAAGTTTCTTATCATTATTTTGCTTGTCAGTTCCACTGAACGTTGGAAATTGACTATCAAATTGAAAAATAAAAGAAAACAATATCTTTATGAAAATCTTTTTCTTATGCTCGCTTGAGATTGAACTCTTCTCTAACATTGCTTGACAAATACTAAATTTGAGCTTTATTTTAAAATTGAATTCTTTCTATACCTATTCAATCATTGTTTAACTCAGCAAATCTTACAATACATTTATTGTAAACTTAAATTCTTTATCTCATTTATATATTCCCTGAATGATCTATTTATTGTAAATTTAAACTCTTTCATTTCATCATCATTCATTTGATAATCTATAAGTAAATCTAGATTAGATTTGTACAATCATGGTCATATCTCGAGTCGTGTGACTCAACCTGCCACAAGATACTGGTTTGTGTTTATTTTTCACAGCGTTACCTCATCGTTCGAACATCTTATGAGATCCAGAGTATCCTGCTAGTAGAGCAGCCATTGTCTGGAGAGACCATACAAGGCTCCTACATTCTTCGTTGAAGTAGAGCTCTGGAGTAAGTCTTTCTCATCGCAAGAACTGATCATAAAATGTGAATAAACCAACCAGTCATTTCAAGGCAAATATTGAGAGACCAGAATCCTTTGTAACTTTAAAATAACAAATTTGTGCAACTAAAGATAAACACTTATCCTTATTTGCTTGCTCTTTTTTTACAGCAATGCCTTGTTACCTCTATTTATCCTTGCTATGGAGGGAGCTAAAGTGGGGTAACAAAAAGATGTTGGACGGGAAAAATGTCTGGTTCGTTCAGGGGTAGATTGGGCGTGGAATAATACAGCCAAATCAGGTGAAGCTGGTGATATAATTGTATCTATAAGGAGAGAGTTTTTATATACAGAACAGGGAGCACTATCTTTTGGACAATACGTACAGAAGCAGTTGGTCAGTTAGGCACTCAAGCTTAGCTACGGTACAGTATACTTTCATCTGCCCGAATGTATATATACATAAGAGTTCACAACTTTTTATTAACCAAGGTAAGCATTAATTCATTTAAATTCATAAATAATTCTCAAGCTAAATTTCTTTTCCAGTACCAACAATGAACCTACTACTAGTTAAGCTAGGATATGAAAGCGTCAGCTCTAAGCGCTACTTGTTATCAAGTCTGCAAGGGAAATAATTAATCAATAAATAGTGAAAAGCAGTGTAGCAATGAATGCCAATCATCTAAGATAGCAAATAAATGGAAGAAGCTCGCCTGAAGGGTGTTTTAGGCGTCTTCTGTAACACTTGTAGTTGGCAAGACTCTGCATCACCTATGGAGCCCTCATTAGGATATAAGCGAGTAAGCAGGCAGCGTTAACCTGCGACTTCAATCAGGTGCATAAGCTTGGTCGTCAATAGTCCAGCGGTATACCAGAAAATCGATAAGTAAAAGAAGGCCTGAAATAGGGTTTTCGTTATGCGAGCAAATTCTACGACAACCTCTTAGTTAATCACAAGGTAATGAGAAATGACTTAAACATCAATAATTATGAACATATATTTTAGGATAGTAACAAGACCTACCTGCAGATGGTGTGTGGCCTGATTGATGTATCTCGGAATGAAAGCACAGTTTAGAGCACAGAATAGTATAAATCCACACAGTGTTTCTCCTAATCTGCTCGATTGCAGGAGAACTTACGTATTCCGTAACAACTAAATGAAATTGGCAAATCCACCAAAGGTGAGAGTATTTCTATCTAACAAGAGCTACTCGATCTAGCCATGTGCCTCTCCAAGATTGAAAAGAATCTTCCAAAAAAAGACTTCTCTTTATTTTTTTTGTAAAGGTTTGTCCCTTGTTACTGTTCCTTTTGATATTATTTTGCTAATGAGATTACTTGGATCAATGATTATGGATCAATTCCAATCATGATTAAGTAGTCCACTTTCGATTGTGATTGTTCTATGTCAAGGATCATTGTTAATCCTAATTTTGACATTTAGGTTAGAATAATCAAATTGAATAAATGACTCAATGTTTACATGCTTAGGTAAATCATGGAAATTCGGAAATTGCTCATATATCGTACTCAGCTATTTCTTAAATTGGCTAAATGTAATAATGATAATGATGATAATTTAGCTCTACAATTGTCTGTTTTCTAGGATTCTTATGGAAACTGAAAAAGTAATATACCGAAGAGGCTACTACTTTCAAGCATCATATAATACTTGTGAATCAACTGAAACTTCATAGAGTGTGATTGTTTTATTTTCAAAGCCAAGCGAAAGGATAAAGCTACTAGTATGAAGAAATGAAATAGCAGATGCATATTATTTATTGTGAATAGTAATAAATTCTATATTATTTTAGTTGAATCATTTGAGCTACTGAACCGTATATTTTGACTCGTAACAGCCTATGAGCTGCTAAGATTGTTACGGGACATCGTGGGTATCGTTATCTGCTAGTAAGATAGATATAGCTCTGGAGTAAGTCTGGAGTAAGTACAGCAATGCCTGAGCTCCTCAGATTGTTACGGGAGGTCGTGGGTATCGTTATCTGCTAGTACGACAGATATATCCTTTGACAAATGTAAGGAGTGAAGATAAAAGATATTAGGTATGCATGGGCACCAGGTTCTTTTTTTATTAAATGAAAATACCAAAAACACTGATTTGTCAGAGGATGATCTTTGTGCTTCTCAAGTTTTTTTTTTACATGTTCGTTATAAGATGTCGCTTCTAGTACGATTTTGGAATTGAATGGACAAATTAAAAAATTTAAATGTAACGATATTTTCGTTACATTCACTAGAAATGTGCTGTCAGCGTTTTATTGTTTTATAGTTTCATATACTCAATTGGAGAATAAACACTGTGCTGTTATTAGCGTCTTATCGATTTTGTTGATACTGTGAGATCGTTTTTTATACTTCAATATTTACTTATTCGTTTATTCAAAAGGTGTTGTCAGGTTCTCTTTGTTTCATAGTTTCATTTACCAAGTTATGAAAATCACACTGTGCTCTTCCTTACGTCCTATTCATGCCCTTAAATCTGTAACTGTATATTTTTGTATTCATTTATTTGCTCATTAAATTCTTAATGTCAACATGTCTCGACGTTGAAATAATGTGATGTGTTGTTTAATGATTGATTCAATCATTCTGTCTGCCGATCGTGGGTTCAAAGCCCAGCAACTTCAGTTTATATTTCTGATGGCCTGAGAAAGTGCTAGGTAATACCTCTTTGGCTCGCACAAGTTTCGACTGGGGCTGTCGTTCGTAGGGTGATGACCACTGGTTAACGGAAAAAACAATTTCAAAACCACAATCCATTTTTTTTGGTATTTGATCAATAAATATCTATCCATAAAATAGTAAATTACCTTCATTTCAGAAAATTCAGCAGAATGTTATTAAGAAACATTTTTTACAATCAAAAGTTATGCTTAAATACTGAAACTTAGTCTCCTAAGAGTTTGATCAACTGTTATTGATTAAAAAAAATAAATTAATAAGATGTTCTGGATGTCCTGATTCTGGAACTGCACACAGTGGAAGAATTTTCAGACATGTATGCTCTGTATGCAATGAAGTGAATTGCAATTATTTTGCACAATCAAAAAGTTTTTCATTAATATCACCATTGTTATTATTACTGCTGATGAACGTATATCACTTATATCGTATTGTTAGGATATATCTTTCACCCGCCTAAGAGGTCAAGAACCACTTCAGATGAAATTCGAAGGGAATTCGTCACATCAACATAGCCAACAACTGCTGCAATAATTATAATATTTCAACGATTAATTTCCACAAGTCACCGCAATATTGTTTGCTAACGATAGCTCCGTCCATCGGGTAAATTGGTTCGCCATGACTCGTGTTTTCCAGAATCTCGGAGCAAAATGTGTTTATGATGACGTCCCCATTGTTTCCAAGCTTACGCCAACGCAATCGGTGACAACCTCTTTCGATTTTGATTGATTTCTGTCATTCGCAGATACTGCGGACTTTTCTCGCTTTTTGTCGCTCATTTCATGGACGATTAAACATCCTCCATCAGAATATGAACGGATCAACGACTCAAAATATAGTTAATTCAATCTTTCTTTGAATATTGGTAATAATCGCGAAAAAGGTTTTCATCCATTGGATATTCATGGTTGTCATTTGATTCGACAGAGGAGCCATCAGTTAGTCTGATGAATATGAAGAGCTTTAGCTATAACCGCCATTGCAAAGCGTTTGAATTTTACAATGGATATGTGTGGGCCGTAGTGATGAAGATGAGCCTTTATTTAATCGGCCGTCTTTTATATGGTCCAGCAAAATCAGTTCCGATTTAGAATGGACGGTTAAGTGTGGTAAATTAGGCATTTCCTAAATAGCATTAGTTGGATTCATCCTGAAGCAAGTGATGCATTTCATCAAGATACTTCTTATTGTTGTCCTACTGTTTAGAATCCAAAAACGTTCTCCAATAGAAGCAAATATAATTAATGTCCCTGCGTGTAATTGTCGGTGATGTTCGCTCAAAATGATAAGACGTGTTAAATAACGATTTAAATCAAGGATGTATGTATGGTTCGAGTCATAAGCTAAATTAAATTTCGATAATCTTCCCCCGACACGTGAGAAACCATCATTATTTTAAAATGGATCCAACGATCTTATACTTGAATTTTTAGGTACAAGTTTCGATTTCTGTAAGAAGCTCATTTCATTATGAAATGATTTATCTTACGAGATTTTTACTGAAATCAGAAGATATTAGAAATTTTTCTTGTTCCTATAGACTGATTCGACCCGTTTTTTGGGATCGGCGATTTTGTATATTATTGCAGAAACGAAGACATAATGCTACGAAACGTTGTAAATGATAATGGTTTGAAAATGTTCAATAATATTGAAGTCATTGAATGTTGATTTGAGGGAAATTTGTGACTTTCGTTTTTCGGGTACGTCTGTGTTTATTTCGATAACCGTTGGCCATAATTCAGACGGATTCAATATCCAGTCAGGTCCGTTCCTCCACTGCATTGACGATTTGAAGATAGAGGGATCAACTCCATGTGACGCAATATCAGCAGGATTGCAATTTGAAGATGTATTACGTCACTGACAATTTTTTATTGAGGTTTCGATTTCAGTCACTCGATTTGCAATGAATAACTTCCACGTATTTGGTGGTGATGCTAGCCATGATGAAACTATTGTAATGTCCATCCAAAGATATACATTACTCACAGGAGAATTGATAAAATACGTTTTTTACACAAAAATCAGATTCAGTTACAAAAAAGTAGAAATGTAATTTTTTTATCATGCCAAGGAATTTGGTGGTTTCAGGGTATACTTTATTTTTATGTTACACTGTAGACTTGGTGAAGTGTAATCCAGTCATTTTCTGTTCGGAAAAACGGAACCTTCTCATTACTACAGTATCTACAACATTGCGTAACCCACTGTGGAGACGTCTCTGCGGTATTTGGAGTGAACTTGTCAAGAGTATAACATGGTCATCTACTCATAGTTCTTTTATTTATTTCTTGAATTATTGTATTCGTCAATCGGCTGTACCCGCTAATTTTTAGGAGTAGTGGTAGATGGGATAGGTTCCCTTGTCGGAGGTACCGAAAGGGAGGAAGGCCGTCCGTGGGGAGCGACCAGTCGCTCACCACGGAAAACGTACGCTTCACTGTACCCCTACGAGCAACCCTCAGAAGTCTCCGAGACTTTCCCTAGCCAGAAAGACGTAACTCCTACCTTTTCAAACACGTGATGCCATGCCCGAGACCGGTGACTGTGTTCGAACCCATGCATCTACAGATGATTGGATTAGGAAGCGAGCGCTTAACCCGCACGCCACCACATACCGTGGTATAATAAAGGCCCATCTTTGTGTCTTTGTGTGCTTCACTACTAAGGCGGTTCATTTAGATTTAGTGAGTGACCTCTGTACCCTGGCATTTTTCAACGCAATAAAAGACGTGGACTATGTAAAAAAGTATATAGCGATAACGCCATGAATTATGGTGGAGCGAACAACAAAATCAAATATTTATATGAATCTGTAAAGAAGTTTGTCAATGATCGTGAATCCAAGATCACGGCAATTTGTGGAAGACTGCTGTGAAACGAGCTAAATATCAGGCAACTCGTATACTTGTGAAACATCATCTCACATTCGAGGATCTTTATACAGTTTTCTCTCAAATAGAAGCGATAATGAACTCCTGTCCTACAACCTCCACATACAGTGATCCTATGGACCTATCCATATTAACTGCAGAGAATTCCCTAATTGGCCAACCACTTATCAGTAACTTACCTGGAAATCGTCTAAACCAATATCAAGTTATCCAACAAACCTCTTAGTTATTCTGGAAGAGATGGTCGAAAGATTACCTTTTAACCTCAGAACTACGCTCCAAATAACACGTTACTTTCGACTACAATGCGGAGGACAGCCTTGTTCCTCTCTTTTTGTAACTGAACCTAATTCCCGGGTAGAAAAGGTAACTACTTGTATCTCCTATTATCATCAAGGCAAAAATAAAAATAATAATCGTTATGGCCATTATCTCTTTGTTGAGTTTCCAGCTCAATTATTATCAACGTGGTGTCAGTTCAGCAATCAACTATTCGAACTCAATAATAGTCTGAATGTAATATTTTAGAATTGCATGGTATTTGTGATGCTTCACAGAAAGCATACTGCGCGTGTATTTATGTGAAATCTATTGAAAGTCAGGATCTCACGACTATACGACTTTTGTGTAGTAAAACACGTGTGGCACCATTGAAAACAATAACAATACCGAGACTCGAACTTTACGGTGCTGTTTTACTCCCTCAACTTTATGACATAGTAAAAAAACTCGAATATTCTCCTGTAAGTAATGTATATCTTTGGACGGACAGTACAATAGTTCTATCATGGCTAGCATTATTACCAAAAACTTGGAAGTTATTCATTGCAAATCCAGAGACTGAAATCGAAACATTAACAAAAAATTGCCAGTGGCGTCATACATCTTCAAATTGTAATCCTGCTCATATTGGGTCACCTGGAGTTGATTCTTCTTTTCTTAAATCGTTAATGCTGTGTTGGAACGGACCTGACTGGTTATTGAATCCATCTGATTTCTGGCTAACGGTAATCGAAATAAACGCAGACTACCCAAAAACCAAAAGTCACAAATTTCCCTGAAATCCACAGTCAATAACTACAATGTTATTAAAAATTTTCAAACCCCTATCTTCGCAGCATTATATCTTCGGTTCTGCAATAATCTACGCAATCGCCAATCCCAAAAAACGGGTCGAATCAGCATAGAGGAACAAGAAAAATCTCTTTTGATTCAAGTAAAAATTGGGCAAAATCAATCATTCCATAATGAAATAAGCTTCTTACAGAAATCGAAACTTGTACCTAAAAATTCACGTCCAAGATCGTTGGATCCATTTTCTGATAATTAGGGTTTCCTACGTGTTGGAGGAAGATTATCGAAATCTAATTTAGCTCATGACACAGATGAAGTACTCTGTGCTCATGACTCGAAACATCCATACATCCTTGATATAAATCATCATTTGACACGTCTTATCATTTTGAGCCGAACATCATCGACAATTACACGCAGGAACATTAACCATATTGGCTTCTATTCGAGAACGTTTTTGGATTTTAAACGGTAAGGCAACAATAAGATAAAATGTATCACTTGCTTCAGGAATAATTCAATTGATGCTATTCAGAAAATGGCTACTTTACCAGTTGATAGAGAGACACCGTCCATTTAATATCGTCGGAACTGATTTTGCTGGACCTTCGCGAAATCGTGGTATAATAAAGGCTCATCTTTGCATCTTTATGGGCTTTACTACTGAGGCAGTTCATTTAGATTTAGTGAGTGACTTCAGTACCCTGGCATTTTCAAACGTTCTGAAAATATTCGTTTCAAGAAGTGGACTATGTTAAAGAATATACAGCGATAACGCCATGAATTATGTTGAAGCGAACAACAAATTGAAATATTTATATGAATCTGTGAACAAGTTTGTCAATGATCGTGAATCAGTTGAATTTTTCATGAAAAATAATATTTACTGAAGATTTATCCCTCCAAGATCTCCACATCACGGCAGTTTGTGAAAGGCTGCTGTGAAACGAGCTAAATATCAGGCAATTCGTATATTTGACTGTTTAAAAATTGTTTAAAATTGGTTTTTCCGATAACCAGCTGTCACCCCCCTACAAACGACAGCCCTCAGAAGTCGAAACTTGTGTGAGCTAAGGATTAACGAGGTCTTACCTTTTAACGTGCGATTTCTAGCACGAGACCAGTGACCATGCGGGGAATCGAACTCACGTCCCTCTGATTGATAGACTAGCGCTCTACCATCATGACCAGTGCGACTCACCAAGGCAATTCAGATACAACTGCCTCTACGCTAAAAAATGTTATTTCTTAAAATTGTGCAAATCGGTATCTATTGGCACATTTAATTTTATTAATAGATTTTTTATCATACAAGATATATTTTTCTGTGTGACAAATGAACTCACGCGGCGCAGGAGTAGATCAAATCTACTCTGCGCCGCCGTGTGTTTAATTTTGAGTCACATAGATATGCGTGACATGGGCAGACAATAAAGTAATTCGAAGCCGATGTAAGACTTGCTACAAGTTTTCTGAGGCGCACGGAAGAAAATATGCCATGACAATGGCTAAGACATCATCATCATGCACCCCCTGAGGTTGAGGCCCGGAAGGAAGACCTCCCCAGCTTTTTATATTCGCTCGGACGGTCTCCCCCCATTCCACCACCCCCGCTCCCAGAGCGGATCCTCATCCTGTTGATTTGGCGATCAGCAGAATAAAATCTGATCGTGTGATATGGAGTGCTCAGCCTTTTTGTGCCTGAAGCTCCCTTATATCGTGACATGAGTTTAATGTTGACAATGACTTTACTGTGCATGATGCCCCCCTAACGTTGGCTGAGTGCCTAAGTCACCCGGCTGAGGGCCGGGTGGTATTGCTACTTGCTGAATTTGTGTTCCGGTCCTGTGCTCCTCTTGGTTTTCTTAAATATAAAAATATGTATTAGTCTTGTCCTTGTGCCATTTGAAGTTGACGTTGGCGTCTCCGTAGGATCTGCTTCCGTCGAACTTCATCTGGGTTGTCGTTGTCTGCCTGGTTTACAGGTCGTCTGTATTTGTCTCTGTCTCTGTCGTCTTGTTCACGTCTATTGTCGTGTAGTTCGGTCAGAAGTGGGTTTGTGTGGTTTTCGGCTCTTTCGATCGTACTCCCTGCACGTTGTCTTAGTGTTTTGTCGATGTAGTCCGGGTGTATGTCTAGGTCCCTGAATATAAACCTGTTGGGCATATATCTTGGAGCGTCTACTGCCATCCTCACGCAGGCGTTGAAGAAGGTCTGTATTCTGTGTCTATAGGAGTGCGCGCACTGGCCCCATGCGGTTGATGCGTACAATACTATAGGCAGCAGAATTGTCTTGATGAGACGTAGTTTCAACTCGAGTGCCATGTTGCTCTTACGTCCGATGATTGGCCATAGTTTCTGCCTTGCGGCTTTTGCTATTGCTAGTCTGTGGGTGACGTGTCTCTGAAACGTGAGTTTCTTGTCTAGAGTTACCCCTAGGTAGACAGCTTCGTCTACCCACGGAATTCTATCATCATTCATAGTCACATGGCCCTCGGGTGTCCTACGTCTCCTCGTGAACAGGATGGCCTTGCTCTTGTCTGGGTTGATTCCAATTTTCCAACGGTTGAACCACGGTTCTAGTATGTTCATCTGTTGTTGCAGCTTTGCTGTGACTCCTCTCTCGTGTGATGACTCCGCGAAGATTGCCGTGTCGTCTGCGTAGAGTGCGAGTTTGGTCATGGGGTTGTCGGCCAATGGCATGTCTGCTGTGAAGATAGAGAACAGTTGTGGCGATAGTACCGCTCCCTGCGGGACTCCTGCTTCTAACCTCCTGCGGAATGAGAGTACGTTCCCAACCCTACATCTGTACTTTCGTCCTCGTATGAAGGATTGTATCAGCTTGACCATTGGTGTGGTGTATCCTGCGTCCACCATCTTGGTGATCAGTCCGTCATGCCATACTCTGTCAAAGGCCTTGGATACGTCTAGGAAGACTGCTCCTGTAAGGTGTCCTTTTGACGTGCGGTTCCAGCTTTGGATCGTTGCATCCACTATGCGGGTCACCTGGAGTTCTGTAGAGTGCCCATGCCTGAAACCGAACTGTTCGTCTGGGAGGACGTTCAGTTCTTCAGTCATTGCCTCTAGTCGTGTCTGGATAACCCTCTCCGCTACCTTGCTCATCGCTGGTGTTAGGCTGATGGGGCGGTGGTTCTGTGGAAAACCGTGGTTCTTGTTGGGTTTTGGAATCATGATGACCGTCGCTTCTTTCCAGCTAGTGGGAAAGTGTCTAAGTCTTAGTACTGCATTTATAATGCTTGTCAGTGCTGTAATCCCCTTCCTGGGCAGTGCCTTCAGTGCCCGGATTGGGATGCCGTCTGGACCCGGTGCTTTCCTGGTCTTAGCCTGTCTGATAATGTTCTTAACTTCTTCTGGAGACGTAGGCTCCAGAAGGATGTCTCTGTCGTTTGTCCGTCTTAGTCGCCTAATTGTCTGTTCGGCGTGTGCTTCTGTGTCTTCGACTTCGTCGGTGTAATCGACCTCGTTTTCACGGCACTGGCGTTCAAAGGAGTCAGCAAATGCCTCTGCCTTATCCGCGTCCGTAAAAACCAGGCCCATTTCACCGTGGAGTGGGGGGCATGGTTTCCTCTTCCCTTGTCTAAGGGTTCTCTGCATTTTCCACAGAGAGTTGTCTTCGGCGTTGAGTTCGTCCAAGCGGTCAGCCCACTGTCGCTCTCTGAGTAGCTTCAGTTCCTCTCTCAGCTGTCGGGCTGCGAGATTGAACTGTCGCTTGTCTTCGGGCGTCAGTGTTCTTTGGTACCGCTTTTTCAGTCGTCTTCTTTGCCTGACCATCTCTCTCAGGTCTGGCGGCAGTACTCCTTGGAAGTCGAAGTTGGTCGTCTGTATGTCTTTAGAGCACCGGTCCATGGTTGTCAGTATAGCTTGTCTTAGTCCGTCGGCGGCCTCCTCCAGTTGGTGGGCCGTGTCTATCCGTGGTATGTCTATGTGGTCGTGTGCCGCCCTTGCAAAGCGCGTCCAGTCCACAATACGCTTGGTCGTTGTAGCGACCTCGGCGACTTCCTCCCCTATTGTTAGTAGGATTGGATTGTGGTCTGAAGATCCCTCGTCTAGTACTGTGATGTCTACTAGTGTCGGGATGCTCTGTATAAGGGCCATGTCCGTGATGTCTGGTAGTTGGCCGTCCCTGTTCGGGTAGTGCGTGGGTTCGTAAGTTGAGGTTACTGTAATGTCTTCGAAGTCAGGTAGTAAGTTTACTGCCAAATCCCTGCCGCGTGCGTTGTCGTTGCGGCAGTTTCAGTCTCTGGACTTTGCGTTGAAGTCTCCTATTGCCACCGTGGGGTGGTGGTCCGGAAATAGTTTCTCCAGGTCCGTTTTCCTCAGGTTTGGGCCTGGTGGGATGTAGACTGTGGATATCCTAATTGTCTCAACGCTTTCCATCTTCACTCCGATCGCTACCGATTCACCGAGTGAGAGACCTGGGGGGATGTACTCGTTGTACTCTAGGTCCGATTTCACTAGGAGGATTGCGCCTCCGCCCCTGGCTCGGGGGCCTGCTCTATCGTTTCTGAAGCATACGTATCCTGACATGTTGAAGTCCGTGTTGGGGTTTAGTTTTGTCTCTTGTAGTGCCACTACGTCCGCCTTGATTCTGGAGATAAGCTCTAATAGCTCATGTTTCCGCATCGATGCGCCGTTTATGTTCCATGAACATATCTGCAGGATCTTCGGGGTTCGTACTGGCATTACTGTCCGGTAGTGTTGGCCATGGCGTGGATAACCGCCAAGATTTTGTCGAGAACCTCGGGGGTTACGTTCGACAGCGTCTGGATTATATTCGCCTGTGTTGTAGTTTGCGTCTGTTTTTTGGGGCCCCAGTGTGGTGGCGCCGTCTGTGGTTGCGGTTGCGGTCCTTGTCGTGGTGCTTGTCCCTGCCTTGGGGCTGTGTGTGCCTGTCTTGGCGTTGTCGTATTTCCCTTGTGTTTGGGTTGCTGTGGTGCAACCCGCGGCCTTGGGAATTTCGGGCATCCCCTGTAGTTTGCGGGATGAGCCCCCCCGCAGTTCGCGCATTTGGCCGGTTCCTCCCTGGCCTTCTTGCACTCGTGTGTGGCGTGGTCGCTGCCGCACTTGACGCATCTTGCCAACGAGTGGCAGCATCTCTGTGCGTGTCCAAACCATTGGCACTTATAGCATTGGGACACCCTGCCCCTTTGCTGCCGTTGAGCTTCTACCTTTACTTTAAGGTCTACGCACTCCGTGAGTTCGAAAATGCCACGGTATGTCCTCGGTACTTTGACCAGGAACAGTGGCAGTGCCACTCTGGTCCTTCGCGAGGTCATTCTGTGACATTCTAGAACCTCGATGTTTCGGCCCTCAAGGTCTGCTCTCACGTCCTCCGCCGCGATTGTCTCAGGGATTCCACGTATTACTACGTGGAGTGGGATCTCCTTTTTCAACTGGAACGTGAAAAACTCCACGCCCGTTGATTCGAAGAGCTTCGTCGCAGCTCTCCAGTCCTCCTCTGTATTGGTGAACAGGTAAATCCCATCCTGTCTTGCTTGTGCTTTGGTGCCTATTCGCCTGTCTCTAAGGCTAGACGATATTTTCAGCCACTTGCTTTTTTCCCGGATGATGATCGCGGGTGGCTTTTTCGGGTCTTGCGGGTTTTGCAGGTTCACCTCGTTTGGGGTGTCTTCTTCCGCCTGGGTGTGGAGGGGGAGGGGGTGTTGTGCTTGGCTGCGCTTTTACCGGCTCGCTTACCGCGATGATGCGCACAGCACGCCTTTTTGGTCGACTAACGGTTTTGAAGCCGTTCGTCTCTTCCGCTTCAGAGGAGTCAGTTAGCTGCCTCTTCTTATTTGGGTCTGTTGCTTCGGAGACTTCCATCTCCTCTACCTCTGGGGGTGGGGCTTGCGGTCCTGAAGGGGTTGGCGCTGGAGTCTTCGGTGTCACCACCTGGCTGGCGTCTTGTTGTTTTTCTGTGGGGAGGGGTTTCTTACCCCTCTTTTTCTCTTCAGAGAGGGCCGCAATCTGATCTAGAGCTCCTTGAAGTCTTGCAAGCACTTCCTGTATCTGCTTGCCTTGAGCCTCGATGGTTTTGGTCTGAGTGGCAATTTGCTCCTCCTGGAGTTTCAGCTGTCGTCCTTCCTTTCTTCATCTCCTTCCCTTTCCAGGGATCTTGAGGTTTTTCCCATCTTGTCTTTTGTTCTTCCTCGTTCTTGGAACTCGGAGGCTCTCATAAGAGCCCTGGCCGTAGCCAGCTAGTCAAAAACTAGACGGGAATTGTCGCTTTTTGTTGTCGCACTTATGTACACTATCACAAACGCTGTGCTACGTACTTGCGTACGCACTGTCGCACTTTGCTGTTGTCACTACTGCCTATGGAGCTTCTGTATACCTGAATATACGTCTGTTCTCATCGGCTGTTGATCGAACTATGACTAAGACAATACGGTACATATGCGTTGGATGTCCCGAAAAACCGCACATGTGCAAAGAATGCTTTTACGACTTATACAAAATTTCTTAACTTTGTTTTTTTATAATTTCTAAGTCTCACAAGTTCGATACTTTTGGACATATAAATCTAATAACGTCTTCCTACGCCAGGGCTATCTGAAAACTCTTATAAATAAACGAGAAGTGTGCGCATCTAGACACACTTCATATACATGTGTCGATAAGACGCACGTAGCGGTCTAAACATAGGCCCTGTGTACCGATATGACGCACATGGCGGTTAAAGTGTTAATATCGTCGGAACTGTGGTAAGTATAATAAAGGCTCATCTTTGCATATTTGTGGGCTTTACTACTCAGGCAGTTCATTTAGATTTAGTCAGTGACCTCAGTACCCTGGCATTTTCAAACGCTCTGAAAAGATTAGTTTCAAGAAGTGGACTATTATTTATTTATTTATTTATTGTCTAGGCATTCCAACATAATGATTTAACATTAACAATTACAGTTACATTTTGACGTGTTTCATAACAACTCTTAAGGAATAAGTAATATTAAACATGATTAGGAATGATAATAATAATCGTAAGGATTGGTAGTATTAATAGTTATAGTGATAATAATAATATATTAAGGTGAACAAATTCATAGCAAGGTCAATCATCATACAATTGAGGTTACAGAGGAGAAATGTAAACATTAAATTTTTCAACTTACCACAGAAAAACACTCGCTGCTAAACTTCTGACAGTTGTGAGGGGTAAATTAAAGATATCTATATCAGAGAAGTATTTATCATACATTATTAGTAGCTGACAAATGGGAGAATTCATTGAAGAATTAGTCTGGTATGACCGACGGTAAAAGAGGCTAATATTCCGTCTGAATCGTGGTTTTGTATTGAAACGCAGATGATTCAATAATATATCATTACAATCGATTTCAAAGGAGACTAGTTTTTTCAAGAATATTATGTCATTCACATATCTTCTGGATTTCAAGTGAAGAACTTTATAATATTCCAGAGATGTATTATAGCCATCATAGTGGAGATGTGGGTTGAACTTGAAATTGAGGTGGCGGATGAACTTTTTTTAAACACTCTCTATCCTGTTAATGTGTTTATGGTACTGGGGTATGGTAAGGAGTAATAAAGCAGAAGTAACGAGGATAAGATTTTGAATGGCTTGCTTATTCGAATGATGAAGCCCAAGTTTCTTGAGGCTTTCTTCACAATATTCTCAACGTGAAGGTTGAAATCAAGTTTGTTGTTGAGTATTACTCCTAGATCTCTTATAGAATTTACCCCATTTAGTGGACTATTATTTATGTAGAAGATGTGATTGATAGTGTTCCTCAATCGCGTAAATGTTATTTATTGCACTTCTTCTCATTCAGGAATAGTTTGTGAAATCTACAAAAGGTCTCTAATCGATTTATATCCGATTGAAGGAGAATACAATCATTACAATTCTGAACTTGTTTGAAAACTCAGCATGCATCAGAAAATAAAAAGTATATGTCGATATCATTAACAAAAAGTGAAAATAGTAGAGGTCCCAAGTGAGACCCTTGGGGGACTCCAGATGTGACATTGACATAATCGGAATCAGTCCCATTTATCTTGACTCGTTGATATCTACCAGTCAGATAAGATTTTATCCAACGGAGTAGTGACCCATGTACACCGATATTTTCCAGCTTGATCATCAAAGTTGGATGATGGACCTTGTCAAATGCCTTTGAAAAACCGGTATACACGGTATCTATTTGACATTTATCCTCCATTTTATCCATAACTTTTTGTATGAAGCATGTGAGATTGGTGGTAACAGATCTTCCCTGGAAAAAGCCATGTTGACACTCACTTATCACTTGCTTATATTCAAAGAAGAGTTGGTTGGTTATTATTGCTTCCAATAACTTACCAGGGATTGATAGTATAGAAATGGGTCTGTAGTTCATTATATCGCGTTTATTAACAGCTTTGTGAATTGGAATAATCTGAGCCTCTTTCCAAGCTTCTGGAAAGCTGCCTGCTTCGAGAGATTTGTTAAAAATCATTAGCAGAGGAACAACGATTGAATATCTACAGTTTTTAAAAAACAAAGTTGGAAGTCCATCGGAAACAGCGCATTTGTTAAGATCAAGTATATCTATTTGTTGAAGAATTTGCTTTTCTGAAATATTCTGAATTGAAACTATTTTTTTTGCTGAATTGACATCCAAATTTAGAAGGGGAAGAGTGAGATCTGACTCGAAGATTTTACCGAAATATTCAGAAAAAGCTTGGAAATACCCTCGTCATCGGAGTATGACTTGTTCTCGAAATTTATGACACTCGGGATTGATTTATTTTTCTTTTTATTGGACACATATGACCAGAAGTTTTTGATATTTTCTTTCAATTTTGCTTCAGTATTTATTATATATGTATCGTAGTCTCTTTTAGTTTTAATTTTTACCTCTCGGTAATCTGGAGAAATTCAAATAATCAAGATTGTTTTTGAATTTTTTTAATTTTCGATGATGTTTGAATTTTTCCTTGATGAGAGACTCGTTCAAAGGTAGTTTATTCAAGTTAGGGAGCCAATCGACCTGGTTTATTTCCCAGTTGATAATGTCATAGTCGGCAGTACGAAATTCATAAATATTCGGAGAGTTTGAAATGTTGACTTTGCATGTGATAGATTTATGGTGGGAATCTTCAGTAACGAATGGGATATCACAGGCACATACTTCAATTTCATTAAAATTGGAAAAGATCAAGTCAAGCAGCTCACCATTAGTGTTTTTAATACCATTTAGCTGGTTATATCCAAGTAAATTGTAATTATCAACAAGGCTTTCCCCATGGGCGTCTCCGACTTCAGTTAATTTTCGGTATATTGTAATCACACAATTATACCACAATTATTTTTGTATGTGGGCACAAGCGCAAAATTTCACAAACTTTGTTCAGGTGAGAAGTAAGATTATCGACACTGGCGTATGGAGGCAGGTATAAGCAGCATACATTCAGCGTTACATATTTTTTCACTTGGATGGATACCTACACATCTTCACATATACCTCTACATGACCAGCCCTCCTTTATTTCTGATGGAAATTTTTTCACGGCAATTAAAGAATATACAGCGATAACGCCATGAATTATGTTGAAGCGAACAACAAATTGAAATATTCATATCAATCGTGATCGTTGAATTGTTCATGAAAATTGATATTTACCAGAGATTTATCCCTCCAAAATCTCCACATCACGGCGGTTTGTGGAAGGCTGCTGTGAAATTAGCTCAATATCAGACAACTTGTATACATGTGAAACATCATCTCACTTTCGAGGATCTTTATACACATTTTTCTCGAATAGCAGCGATAATGAAATCCCGTCCTATAACTCCCTCATCCAATGATCCTATGGACCTATCCGTATTAACCCCAGGGCATTTCCTAGTTGGCCAACAACTTCCCTCAGTACCTGAAGCAGACATCACTAACTTATCTGGAACTCGTTTAAACCAGTATCAAATTATCCAACAAATTTCTCAGTTAATCTGGAAGCGATGGTCGAAAAACTACATTTTATTTCTACGACTACGCTCCAAATGGCATGTTACTTTCGACAAAATTGCGGAGGTTACTTGTACTTGTTGTACTTCTCATCGAAAATAATATTCCACCTCTTCATTGGAAACTGGGAAAATTTTAGAAAATGAACAAAGGAGATGATGGACTTGATGGAACTGTAACTGTGAGAACTCATACAGGAGAGACTACTCGTGCTGTACAGAAACTTCATATCTTACCAATTGAAAACTGTACTATGTATTCACCATTCTCTTCGATCCGTCAGCTTTTATTGTTTATTAAGATAGTCATGAACTTCAGGCCTTATGCGGCAACCAAAAGATGACATTCTGACTTTATTGTAGCTGAACGTGATTTTTGGGTAGAAAAGGCTAGAAAATTTTTCGTTGGCATCCTGTTACCATTCAAGGCCGGCGGGATGTCGGATCATACGATATAACAGAACTTTCATGGATGAAAAAAATAATCTCATCAGTTCAACACAAGAAGAAGCCGATACTAGAATCATTTTACGATCACTTTCAACAAAATCCGAAGAATACAGACTTAGAATTATTAATTACAAATTAATGACATTAAGAAGGACAGTGAACTCTTTAAATCCCTACCAGTATTTCATGCTCTAACAGGTTGTGACACCACAAGTCAATTTGTCGGGCTCGAGAAAAAAATGTTCTGGAAAGTTTACAAATGAACTGGGCATTAGTAAGACAATGACCGAAGAACTACTCAGAGACACTGAAAAACTTGCGATAGAATTATATTCTCCAAATATGGAAATCGAATGCATCAGTCGCTTACGAAGTATTCTGGCAAGTTCAAAACCGATGAAGAGGTTGCCACCTACACGAGATGGCCAAGGGCAGCATTGTTTTTGGGGTTCACCATCAGGCAAAAATATGGCTCAGCAGTGTACACCCGTTACTCCCTGTACAATATTTGGTCCAAAGTGGTTGGCAAAACAAATTTTTTCCGAAAGACATGTCATTTCTTACCATATGCAAATGTTAAAAAGGTACATAAATCTATTTAAATAATTATATAACCTAAAATCAACTCCATTTGGCAAGGCAAGGGTCGTGAATGATCATGCAGTAAGGAAAACATTCTATGTATTGAATCCTGTAAATGTATGTCACAAGCTAGTTGTGGCAATAGCCACAGAACTTATTGATACATCAAGAACCCATCACCGATTCTGAATCAGGAAATTGATTTAATTATTATGCTTTTTTTTAATTGATTCGGCCGTTGCTTGATGAACATCCATAGTAATTTGTAGAAAATAACCAGGAAACGATTTGATCTTTACAACTTTATTTTAAATTGTCACATTTAAAATATCACGACATGTTTCGCTAAAACATTCGCTTTATGAAGTATATAATGTCTTGTCGAGGTAATGCGCGGCGAGGGAAACTAGGCCCAACCACATTATAGGCATACACATTGTATGTATATGAAAAGTAACTTTGACATCTATATATAAAACTTCCCCCTAGATATCTTCCTTCCAGAATGTCAATTTTATTTTCGAGAGGGATACTTTCAAGGAATATTTGTAGCTCTCATGGTTCAACTCCCTAGGAGGGGTAGATGTAACCCATATAATTTTAAATAGGAAGGGGGTCGAGTCATTATTTTGATTGGCGTTCGATTATTTTTCAAATGGCACCCTGACTTATTATTTGTTGATGAACATTCTCCAATAAATGGCGTTCTAAACTTACATAAGTAATTATCAGATACTGATCAGAGCTGGTTAGAATATTGGATGATACCGTTCAAACCCTTCATTAGCGGTAACATCAGCCATTAGCTCCAAAAAATTTAGATCAAAAAGTAGTCTGGTAGTGAAACGTAGATGGTAGCAAAGTTGTGCTTATTGAATGCTGAATATATAATTCTCATCGCAGAAATTTTCATTCCATTTTTGCTACTTCTGCTGAAAAAAGGATCTGTTTCCAGGCAAAAAAATGTTTAGCAAATGTGAAAGATGAGGTAGTATAGTAAATACAGTTTCACCTGTTGGGCTCTTTAGTGATTTACTTTAATGAGTATCAAAGAGTAAAAATGGTTTACATTCTTCAAGGAAGAATTGAAATGATTTTAATTTATGAAGAAGTTGGAAAGTGCTCACGAAGGGCGGCATGTCTTTTTAACGAAAAACATTTAAATTGTAATGTAAATCACCGGTATGCGCTTGATTTGATGAATGAGTTTTACGAAATTATTCCAGTGACAAATGAAAAAAGAAATACCCTCGATTATACATAAACAAGTGAAATTTGAAAACTGAATATTGAAGGTTGTAAACTTCCATAGATGACGACACAAGGCTATTGTGATCAATAATTTTAAATGGAAACCTACGGCAAGCGACACCTCTTTTAAAAGGTATCGAAAAAACCTTTTCAATGATACTAATTTTGTTTATGACAGTTTTAATGGCTTCTTAGTAAACATAAAAATTAAAATTCCATTCAGTATGATATTAAATACAGATTTAAGAATCAGTATCTATTAGGGAAGTTTCCAAATTTCACTTGTTTATGTATAATCGTTCCAAAGATAAGAGGGGGGAGGGGACTCTTGAGAAGCACTGTATGATGTTTTACCTGTGATATTTGAATAATTTGATCTGGTGGTATTTTGAGAGCCATGATATTTTTTGGTTGATTTGTTAGATTTGTCTACTATGAGCCAGATTTCATTCTTCGCTTGGACTGTTGTTTTATTCACAACCTCATTCATTTAATTTTGGTGAGGCACAACTTTTTCCTCAAAAACACTTTCCTATATGGTTTCTGTTTCGGATACAGTTCTGCTATGGTTTTTATTTTCTCTTCAGTCGACATACTTGGTGCTGACCAGGCATATGCGTGATCAGTGATATTCACATTGTGATAGCCATAAATACATAACGCATCTACGTGGTGGCATTTTGCCAACACTCTGGGACAAGTAGAGCTCACATCAACTTCTTCGACAATAATCGATATCTCAAAATTATATGAATCACTTAGATATAACAGGATAAACGAGTATGTTATTTTCTTCATACCGGCATTTATTGTTCCTTTCAAAATTTTAGGCTTCACTTCCATATCGAACAACATACGATTAACATCTCCAATTCTGTGGGCATTTTCACCCTGCTGTAGCTGGTTTATTTTGAAAAAATCCGCAGTCATGGTGAAAGAAGGAACCTCTTTTTCTGCCATAGCTATAACCAAAAGCAATAAATCATAATTTTTTATGGTCTCAACTCCAAACGTTACAGTTCTTATTTGAGTTATTGTACTTTCCAGAAAAACAAAAAAAAATTGTATAATCTTCTCAAAATCACCAAAAATCTGTCCAAACTCACCGTATACAAATCCTTTGAATAATCAACTATGCCATGACCTGCATGAACAAATATGTCGGCGTGACGTCATCACTAATAGAGCGTATCGAAATTCGACAACATCCAGAAATGGACGTATTCAGTATATTGATATCATATGTATCCAGTACGTTCAGAAATGGACATATTCAGTACGTCCTGAATAGGTCCAGGACATTAATACCAGAATTGGACCTAAAATAGACGTATTTGGAACTTGTAGATCGAAACTGGTGCAATTCCTCTACATATTTGACAGACAAAAACGATTTTGAACTATGCAGTGGGTATATGGGCAACCAAATTACATCTAATTTATTATAAAAGGCTTTCGCAGCCATCATTATTTACATGACGACTTCTTTGGTTGTTAGGCCAAGGTTGATGACGAGTTTGACTCGACGATTCGCTAACACGAGTAGTTGGCATTTTCACTGTCGAAAGTGAATTGAGTAACTGTTAAATATAAATAATATCTCACTCATGTTTGCGAAACGTCGAGTCAAACGCGTAACCATTGTCGGCATTATAACCCGGAAAGTCATCATGTAAGCAAAATAATCTTTTTAGAGGTTTAGACTTGAACGCCATCAGTGAAAACACAATTTAAATTCCAGCAACAACAATAAGAAATGCTCAGGGTGTTTTTGATGTCGACTTCAATGCGAAAGAGCTCTGTTGATATTTAATAAACGAGAAACAAATCATGATATAATCAAAACATATCACAGAGAATTGAACGAATATCCAGGTGCTCTCTTCACATACAGTATGACAATTTGAAAACTTACAATGGGCTATATCTCACGAACGAAAGATGATATCAAAAAATGCTCAAAACCCTTACTAGGATAGGAAGGGGGAACTAAAATGACATTAAAAGAACTCTCCCCCATCAACCCCCTAGGCCCCACCTACCCCAACTAAAAGAGTTTAAACGGCAGACCCCTACTTGTGATACATCATTGAAAAGCCTATAAAAAATGCTATCCAATAGTATACATAATAATTGTACAGGGTGTATCAATAATTACCAAATTATTATCTAACAATTTTAAAAACAAACGTAGGAACCCTACTTGTGATACAATGTTAAAAATTTTGAAAGGCCAATAAAACCTTATTTTCAATGATAAGTGTCCGAGGGGACTTTTTGTTGTTGAATAAAAACTTTAATTTGCCGTCTTTGCAAAAACAAGTTGTAAACATCTGTTTTTCGGTTTCTGTCGCAGTCAATAATTTTTTGTTTATTTGATACATTGAAATGTCATTAGTGTCATCATTTTGTACGATCAGTACTGTCATTCGCTGTAGTTGTCACGATGGTTTACGGTATAGCTGAACGTGTGGAGATAATTTTCCTACTTGGCTCCCAGAACCAGTGTTATTTACGAACAGCTCAAATATTCAATGAGAGGCATCCGGACAAACATGTAAGTCACGTGTACATCCGCGATTTAGTTGGAAAATTTAGAGAAACGGGATCAATGCAAAATAAAAAAAGGGATGCCCCAAGATTACTGAATGAAGCAAGCCAAGTTGACATTGGTTTGAATGTTGTTGCAACAGTTTGTGATCAAGTGGGTATCAGCTGCAATAAAATACCTCTCAGAAACAACAGACATATTTTGCAAGCGTAACAACCAAGAAAATCGATATGCTGGTTTTCTTGTCAGGGATCATGAAGTGATACCAGTGTTTGACCCTCCTCACTTGCTAAAAGGGATACGGAATAATCTGCTCAATAGGGATGCAATATGTCAATGGCAAAAGGGAAGACAGACAGCTTCATGGAAACACATTGTTGATTTCTATCAAATGGATTCTGCAGAATTGGACTACAAAATGTGTTATAAACTCACTGATGGACAAGTGTATGCCAATAAAATGAAGAAAATGAATGTCATTCATGCAGCTCAGGTTTTAAGTCAAAGCGTATCATCAATAATGAGAAGATTCTCAGATCTAGGTATGTATAACATATGACATTCAACAGCAAATTGATTAAAGTTGCAAAAAGGAAGGGCCATTTATGTGACAGTTGATTGATTGTGATACATTCAACAGTAAAACTGATATCATCACAAGAAAACTTGAAAATGTTTATGTGAAAACACCTTAAATCACTAAAATAAGATATTGAAATATTCATATTTTCCGAAATAACTTGAATACTTTTGTATGAATGATCCTTCTCTTAAGCAACTTTCGTTCCATTTAACCAAAACTGGTATTCAATATCTACATGGTGGACATCCTTATCTTGGAGTGACTGTATATCAATGAACTCAAAACAAACTCATATGAGTAGTCAAAAAACACTACAGTCATGTAGTATATAGTTTTTTGTACTTTAGCAACTGAATTGCCACTTTCAATCTCTTGAAAATATTTTAATCCCAAGGGTTTCAAACAGTTTAGTCCCAAGGCAGTTGAAGTGGCATTTGTCAGTTTCTAATATCACTCAATATCACTCAGGGCTTCCCTGAGAAACAAAAATTGTGAATGCCAACCTTTTCAAAGTCAAGGATTAATTTTTTTTTCTAGGAGTTAATGGATTTCCATCCGAGGTTGTTGGCACAGCTGATTTCCTTTTGTTTTTCGACAAGCTATTCGATAGTTTTAATGGGACCTCATTTACCAAGAATTCTGAACATCTTAAATTTTGGAATCAAGCAGTTTCAGTATTGAATTCAATAAGATTTGTGGAGAATAGAAAGCTTTATGTTCCTCCATCGGTTTCAAACTGGATTATGACCATCAAAAATATGAAGGCACTATTGAATAGGCTCTCAAAAGAAGGTTACACATATCTGAAATCCAGAGCCTTGAACCAAGACCCTTTGGAAAAATTTTTTGGTCAGATTCGTAGTCATGGTGTGCGATATGTGAACCCTACGTGTTTTTCATTTATTGTGTCTTTCAAAACCCTAATCATAAACAACTTTTTCAGTGTTCATTCCCCAGGATCCAATTGTGAAGCTGACTCAAATATGCCACTGAATAATTTAAATCATTTACTACTACATACGTCAACAGTTCAAAACACCGAAATGGAAAATGAAGAAAGCCAAAAATTATCTGTACCGCTGGCTACAAATTATCAAGTGTCATATTTGGCCAGTCTGAAATAAAATACGTAGGCGGATTTGTTTTGAAAAAAATGTTGAAGTTTGTAGCATGTAAAACATGCAAAGCGGAACTTTTAGCAGGAACTGATCAGTTTAATTTTGTGATTGACGCTAAAAAAATATCACCCTAATGCGCTTATAACTCCTGGTTCAAAAATGACTTCCTATTTTGTTTATTTTATATCTGAATTGAACAAATATTTGGAGCATAAAGGAACCGAAATTAACTTAAATAATAACATTTCATCATTTTTGAACCAACATGATATTTCTGTAGGGTGTCCACTGCACAGTATAAAATTGAAACTATTATTTTATAAATTCATATCCTTTTATCACATGCAAGTGTGGGTGAAAAATATTAACAAAACTTTAAAGGGACTGGATGAACTTGCTAATAAAAAAAATATAATAGAATTCGACTATTAGCGCATAGTAGATACCTAAAATATAAAAAAAGGCAAGCAAAAATGGAAACTCTGAAGAAATTGTCTTCCTAAATCTCTTGTTCGTAGTAATACAGCAAGATGTAGTTTCTTATTTTCACAGAACTTAAATCGTAATAACATTAATTTTGTACTTCCTCAGTACACTTTTTGTATTCTTTTCTAACTACTGGCTAATCAAATTTTGTTTTCTCACTACTCATTACGAGTGTGAACTCATGTATGAGAAGTGAATTTACTGTTAATAATATCAAATACACATTTTAAAATAGTTTTTATTTTGTATGTTATGTATTATTGTCACTAGTATCATTCTCATATATGTCTCCCTCGGATTTAAATAAATATGAAATGACGATGTCCTTAAATATGTATCAAATTTGTTATCAAATATATAAAAAAACAAGGTGTATTTTTATTGTCACTTATTGTCACTAGTATCATTCTCATATATGTCTCCCTCGGATTTGTATTCCCATGGAATTAAATAAATATGAAATGACGATGTCCTCAAATATGTATCAAATTTGTTATCAAATATATAATAAAACAAGGTGTATTTTTATTTAAAAATTCCTTTGTCTACTTGTTGCTTTGTTCTCAATAAGTTTGCAACACAGTATGCTAAGGAATATTTGAGTTGAGGAATTCTCAATACCATATAAGAGATGGTAATTGAGGATTCTTCGGTGCAAAGGTTTCCTTGGCTGAATGCGATGGTATATTAATTCATATTTCCATTTCAAAAGCTGCCGCTCATTTATTAGTTCATGACCCCAATTACCTAGGTGGCGCTGAAATCAGTCTGGAAATTTTTACATTGAGTTTGCGGTCTATATCAGTATGAAACTCTTGTCTATGCAGAGAATGTAGCTCCAACAAGATGGTGCGCCTGCACATTACTAGACTGATGTACGAGAATACATCAACAATACATTTCGTGGAAAATGGATAGGTAGAGAAGGGCCAGTTCAGTGGCCTCCCAGGTAACCCGATCTCACAAAAATGGATTTCTTTCTATGGGGATACATTAAATGGGTTGTTTATCAAACTCCGCCTACAACTCCTGGAAATATGAAAGCAAGAATACAGACTGCTTTCAGGGAAATTTCAGAAGACGTGCAGGAACGTGTGGAGTACAGTTTCCAAAATAGATTGAGACTATGTATTAGTGAAAATGGCAAGCACATTGAACATTTGCTGCATTAATTATTGTTGTTTTCTCTCTTCTGATTTCAATAAATATGATAATTTGTTTTATTATTGGGTTAATATGATTTATAAAGTTTAATTCCAAATATGATACAAAATACGAATATTGTCAATATTTTCTGTGGAAAGACCCCCATCTTTAGGATGTCGAATATCTCGGAAACGGGTTGTTATAGTCACATGACATCAAGAATAAAAATTGAAGAGTCATTAAAAAGGAGTTGATATGAATGATTATAAACAGGGTGTTCCATTTGAAAAAATCAAAATACTGATGTTTGAAAATGGCCAAGTTTGTATTGTTGTACCGAACATCCTGTATAATTTATACAATATACACCATATTCACAATTAACTTTCATTTCGACTATCGATTCCCGAATTATCTCCACTAAATATGTCGAAACGTGAATTAGGAGATTTTTTAAAAAGAAGTCTGCAAAATAGATATTTTTTACATAACTCGGCAACGCCGCAACGGAATCCAAAATTGGAAAAATCGTTGAGCAGCCAATGAAACAGTGGATCGGAATATATGAAAATATATTGAGTGTTCCATTTAAAAAAGACCAACTTTGGTCAGCCACGCTTCAAAGATGCACCCTGTATAACTAAGAATAATTTTGGAAGATAGTCTTGAATGGTCCATTTGGCAAAAAAAATATAAGAACTCGAAATAGTGATTCACAACGGAGCAATGGACCACGGGAATCGTGTTGACCCACCCTGTATATCGAAAAAAAAGTGGAGCCAAGGTTGAACCTTGTGGAACCCCAATCGAAACAGTTTCTTTTACCACTTCTTCGTAAAGATATTTCAGTTTTTTATATCTTTTTTTTATTATTTCATTTGCTGAACATTTTGCTATTATACACATATCACATACCATTTGACGTAATTCCTTGATTTCTTTGTTTATCCTTAATTATCCTTAATACTTCTATTTGTTTTAATTTATTGATATCACTACATAGGATGTATTATTGGGTATTTAGTAAGATTTTGCACATCAGATCATAAGTTTCATCTGAAAATAAATCAAGATCACTATTTGGTGCCCTGTACACGGTGATAATATACAATTTACATTTTAAAGAGAAGGGTTTAATGAATAGATTGTCTTTTGATAGGATACATACACCACCATGTTGGTACAGCTTCCTTCCTACAGTAGCTATTATTCAGTCTGTACTTCGGCAAATCGAGATTTTCTATTTTGTTTGAGGTGAGCCAGTGTTCCGAAATGCATAAAATGTCTGATGACTATTGGTTTAGTAGAACTTCCAAATGAGGATTTTTTCTTGGAGCCATGCCTTGAATATTGAGATGCATTATAACCAAGAGTTCTGTATTTTTCAATTCGTCACTTTGATGTGCTGTACGTATTGGTGTGTGATTTTTGTTATTATGACTTCGAATGGCTATAGTGAGCAGGTTTCCTAAAAATCCTCAGGTCACTGATCATATTCATGGTACTTTCTGAACGAACATAGGATTGTACCGTCGGAAAGTATTGAAATTGTTGAAAATCAATCCTCTCAAACTTCTTCTATTGAGGAACTGAACCTACTCAACAAAGGTTTGAAATTTTGTCCAAATATCAAACCACCAATAGATGACATTATCGCTGATATTGAATGCGGTATCAGATATTTCAATGAAAACACAAAAAATTTCATACGTAACGCGTGTAAAACTCAACTTAATAATAACTCCATAGCCAATAGCCGAAGTGACGCAAAAACTAGTAAAGTGGTAAAAAGTTTGAGAGAGAAAGATTGCTTTTATCTGAAAGTTGATAAAGGCAATAAAATTGTGATCTTGGATAAAACAGATTACATGCACCAAATGGATAATCTAATTGAGCAAGGGCCTTACGTTAATATAACCAAATCTCCGTTACCCAAAATGGTTCGCACTTATAAATCCACAATAGATAATTGCAAATTAGTAATAAACAATTTATTAAAATACAAATTAAACATTTCAAATCCAACAGTTCCTAAATTGTACGGCTTGCCAAAAATACATAAACCCGGTAATAGCATGAGACCCATCATATCCGGCATAAATTCTCCTACCTATAAATTGTCGAGGTGGCTGTCGAGTGAATTTGGTAGTCTGCCTGTCCAGCAAGAGAGTTTTTCTGTTGAGAATTCATATGAATTCGTTGACAGAATTAAAAACTTGAAACTGTTGGACGGGGAGAGACTGGTTTCGTTCGATGTCAGTTCGCTTTTTCCCAGTGTGCCCATTGCAGTAACCTTGGAATATTTGAGAGATTTATTGGATCTCAATAATATTCAAAGGGAAAAAGCTGATGAGTTCATCAGTTTAACCGCCTTATGCATGCAGCAGAATTATTTATCTTTCAAGATAAATTCTTCCAGCAGCTAGAAGATCACTCAACAATTATTTCCCGAGAATTTGGATCAGGTATATGGATGACGCATTTTGTGTTTTCGATGTGAAAAATCAGAATATTGATCACTTCCTGAATAGTTTGAATTCAGTATTTGAACAAATTAAATTCACACTGGTAATCAGGAATGGGGAACGTGTAGAAATAGATATTTACAGAAAGCCAACCAACACTAACAGATTTATACCCGTTGATTCCAACCACCACATTTAGCACAAAATGGCGAGTTTCAATTTCCTTGTTCACAGGGCGTTGAGCTATCCACTCAGTGTTGAACGGTTTCAACGTGAAATAAAAACCATTAAGGAAATAGCCATTAGTAATGGTTATTCTACGAAAATGGAAGATAATTTGTTGAAAAAGAAAAAGTTCAGAACGTCCTTAAGACACATAACCACACTAGAGCAACCTAAAGACAGAAAAAAGTTTATTAAAATCACACACGATACACGGCTTACGAGGGGTCTCAACTCTATTTTCCAAGACGCAAACCTTCTGCTGGTACATAGTAGTACGAACAATCTCCAAATGTTGTTAGGTAACTTGAAAGATAAAATTCCAACTTTCGAGAGATCAGGAATCTATGAAATTAGCTGTCAAAACTGCGATAGTGTATATTATGGCCAAACCAAAAGATCTACGAATGTTCGTTTCCGCGAACATTTGGAACATGCTAAATAATCGCGAGAAAATAAATCGAGTGTTGCGGACTCATCACAAAATTAATATCCAAAATTTAAAATTAATAAAATCTGTTGATGATTACAGAAAATTAGATTGTTATGAGAGTATTGCTATTAGAAAAAGAGGCTCGAAATCCTTGCTCAATAATGATAACGGTCCATTAAATTTCAAATTATTCGATTTGATACCTGTAAAAGAATAATTATGTGCTTTTGTTGTATTGTTTATTGAGTTTGCACCTGCCCATTAGGAGGGTCACTTCCTGGTACACGGATTAACCCATGGTAATTAATTATTTGATATAAATAAGACTGGTATGCCTATTTACAGTTAGTTTAGTAATTTCTACTGATGAAGATAACTTTGTTATCGAAATGCGCATCTAGGAAATAAATTACTTGTGTGGTGAAGGGGTTAAATACTTTTTGTTCTCATACTTTCTGAAATGAAACCTTTTAAATGCGACAGAATGGTTAAGTTGGAGATCATGTTGTTGAAATACCTGTATCTACCTCAATATGAACTTCGCCATTCATTTCTAAATTTAGGAGTGTACTAGAAATGTTAAATTTATTTAAATTTTGGGAAATAATAAAGAAGTTTATTATTATTATTATTATTACATACTTTGGCCAAGTGGAAGATTTATAGATTTCATCCTTGAGCTCAAAATCCACCCCACACATGAAGTATGTGATTTCATTCTCACTTATATTCATCATTTACTATGATGTTGACATTTTTGAAAGATTGTTGATACCTATTTCAAATATGTAGATATCTGGTCAGCTGTAGTACGACGGTTTACCCGATAAAGATACATCCGGGCTTTCCTCTGAACCCCGAAGTCCTCATTAGCATTATTTTCTCCGTAGTTTTTTCTTCTTCTGTGTTTTCCTTTTCCTATAATTAACTTTTGTGAAGCCATCATCGATATCGTGAGTTGTACTATCTTGATTCTGCTACACTCCAATGGATTCCAGGACACATTGGAGTAAATGGTAATGAAATATAGCAGGGGTACTTAGAAAGTGGGCCAAAATATCATGTCTGGGATCTGACATCATCATTGGGGTAACTAACAGCACAATACTAGATAAACTTAGTATATTACAAATATCCCAATAATGAATAGTATCACGAGGAATGGGGTGAGCCGTCATACTTTCGGGAAACAACGACCAGTAAGAGTAAAAGCAAAATAGAATTCTAACTGAAAATCTAATAGGGCACTGCCGGTTGAGAGAGCACTTTAAGACACTCAGATTAGTAGAGGAAGAATAATGCGCCTTGGTGTGTCATTTTATCCAATAAAACTTTCCACGTCCATGTGGAGAGTAATTAGTGGGTCCGAGAATCATGTACTCTGAGTACCCGGAGTGAACCAAGAATAATGGCCTTCTTCCGGCAAAAATTTCTGCCGCGTCACTGCAAACCCGTATAATTATTTTATTCGGGATCGGCATGCCCATCATTATACCATACGAGTTTGGGTAAATACTGCGGAAATCAAAGAGTGAGTGAGTGAGCCACGGTAGTTGGTCTATTTTTTTTCCCTTTTTGGACGATGTTCGATTTGCCAGGACCTGAAAACTGAATGACGGAAATTGACCAATTTTGACGGTCGAGGAGGACTACAGTAGGCTTATTGGCTTATATTATTATTATATTGTACCGAAATATTCATCTACTTTGTCCATCAGCTCCTCCTATACAAAAAATTGTGAATGTTCATTTGTTTATCCAGATATCTGCAGGAATTGTCATTGTCACTGTCTAAATATTTGACATACTTCATATATATGTAATTATACCATGATAACAATGCGATATAACAAAAAGCTTTTCATTATATTTACTCCCCTGTCCTATATTGCAAGATTCAAGTGCGTGATTAATCAACAAGTATTCATACCGAATGTCATATTTTTAATCACAGTAATCCAAAGTAGGGTGATATTGTGTAGCTTCATATTCCATGACTTCTGTTATCGAGAATTCATGTTAAATAACCGATGAGTAGAGTGGTTTTTAGTAGAGGGTGTCCCAATTTCGAGCCTCATCATCGGGATATCGGAAAATAGAAGAGATACGAAATCGGTTGAATAGAAGCAAAGTTGAAACGCCGATATGAAATGTGAAGAATTCCAGCTACCTCCGAAGATTTTTGAAAAATCAAAATTTTGGCGATTTAATTTAAATTTTTTTATGATTCTATTCGAATAGATATAACAAAACAAATCATACATTCTCATTGCTTGTTTTTCTGTTCTACAAGATAGTGCTATGAGATTTTCAAACCGACGTTTCGTCATTGAGCTGCCATCATCAACTTTGTTATTTTAAATACAGTCTTGGATTTTTTATTATATATGGATGTTAAGAGCGTCTAATCTCCCAAAATTAAAGGTGTATAGCACTTATTCGAAAAATTCATTAAAGGCATTTTCCATTAGAGAAAGACAAAAATTAGATTTTCATTAGGATTAAAAACAAACACCTTTTTTTGCTATAATGTATTGCATCAAACTGTAAAACAAACATAAAAGTGGGTAGTTTATAAATAACATAATTGAAGTCATCCCTCAAACCCTATGCTATATTTACAGAAAAAAAATGCATTTTATCGAAGCGGCGGTGTTCACTGTTCGTTCACTAATAGTTATCGCGTATTAAACCAAAATGCCGTTTTCTGATGCAGAAAAACGAGACATGATAAGAATTTATCATTTTTCGAATCGAAATCCAAAAACGGCTTGTGAGCGCTATTTTTGAAATATCCCGAAAGGATATTTTAATATATACAGGGTGTCCCGAAACTATGGTGCCAAATTGGAACAGAAGATTCCCCTTGAAAAATAAATAGGACTTTCCTGATATTTCTTTCCCCAAATGTCGTTCGTTGCAGAGATACAGGGTGTTGAATATGAAACATTAAAAGTTATTTTTATTCATATCTTCCACAGTTCTGAAAATTTCTCAAAAAAAATTTAAAGAGTATTTGTGTTCAATAGGTGCTTTATTTCGAGAAATAAAACACATTTTCAGTTGTTAACAGTGGAGTACAAGAAGGGCATCATTGTCCCTTTTCTCCCCTATTTTTCACGCCACTGGTAAAATCAGGAAAATTATATATTTTTCGCATTTCTCATTCAATTTTCAGTAAAAATGTATACTTGTTTGAATCCGGAAAAACTAACCGTTTTCAAGATAATTGCGCTTTTATGAATGAAAACATACTAGTAACGAAAAATTTGTTCGGCAGAAATTAATTTTACAATCCTGATTACTGATCCAAATAACATCTAACTGATTTCTTTCAAAAATAGAGCACCCACTGAAGAAAGGCATACCTTCAAATTTAGTTGGTTTTTTGTAACTATGAAAGTTGCCTTTTTATTTTCCAGTTTCCTCTGCAAGAAAAAATGCATGTGGATGTCATTGATTTTTTTGGTTGAATAACTAGTTGTAAGTTTAACCAGTAATTAGGATTGTAAATTTCACTTCAGCCGAACATTTTTTTCATTACTAGTTATGTTTGTATTCATAAAAGCGCAATTATATTGAAAACGGTTGATTTTTCTGAAATGAAACAGGTATACATTTTTTACTCAAAATTGAAAGGGGAATGCAAAAACTTATTAATTTTACTGATTTCGCCGGTGGTGTGAAAAATAGGGGAGAAAAGGGACCATGATGCCCTTCTAGTACGCCACTGGTAACAACTGAAAATGTGTTTTCGTTTTCGAAATGAAGCACCTGTTGAACACAAATATTCTTAAAATTTTTTTCAGAAACTTTTAGAACTGTGGAAGTTATGAATAAAAATCCCTTTTATTTTTTCATATTCAACACCCTGTATCTCTGCAACGGACGCCATTTGAGAAGAGAAATATTAGGAAAGTCCTATTTATTTTTCAAGAGGAATCTTGAGTTTCGGGACACCCTGTACATAAAATAATTCAGCTGAGTACGGAAGTTTTGTTGAGCCAAGGGTTGAATATGGAAGACGAATCGATTAAAAAGAGGAAAAAATCATCTTGAACACTGTAAATTTGAAAACTATTACAGAGTAAGAGGTAAAATGAATTACGATTAGAATTTTTTAACTGGTTGCAAAATAGAAATAATGAAAATGACGACTTCCTAAATGAAACTATATAGACGGATAAATGCAGTTTTTCAACAGATGGACTATTTGATAGAAATAATGGACCACAGGAACGACAATAATTTAAAGTATTATATATATGAGAACGAATATTTGGTAATCCGAAAAATACCTGTTTCTCCATTCAATTCCACAAAGAATAAATTAAGGCAAATATCTGACAGAAAAAAAACTATTTCCCCTACGGATATTGAATCATATCTGTCGTCCATTTGTGCAACGTTCCTTACGGACACAAAATTGCAAGTGCCAATTGTTAGAGAATATCAGCCTATGCAAGAATTTTATGTTTTATTGTTTATTCATTCTTTTATTTTATTATTAAATTTACCCAACATGTAGTAAAAGGTATCTTGAGGAACTAGTTTCAACATTAAAACCGGAAAATTTAAGAATTCTGAAAAAGGAATTTCATCATTTAGACAATGAGAAATATACCCTTCTCACTAAGAAGGGTGTATTTCCCTACGATTACATTGATAATTCTCAAAAACTCCTCGAGACCGAGCTACCTTCGAGAAAACATTTTTATAATAAACTCAACGATGTTGAAATTGATGATGAGAAGTACACTCATGCGCAAACTGTTTGGCTAAAATTCGGAATCAAAACTTTAGGAGAATATAGCGACTTGTACTTGCGTACGGATATACTGCTTTTGACTGACGTATTTGAGAATTTTTGCGATACTAATTCAAAAACATACGGGTTAGATCCTGCATGGTATTATACTATGCCGGGTTATACGTGGGATTGTATGCTGAAGTATACAAAGTGTAAATTACAGATTTTGAAAGACGTTGACATGGTTATGTTCATCGAAATGGGTATTCGGGGTGGGGTTTCAGTTTGTTCTAATCGCTGAAGCGAAGCAAACAACAAGTATATGAAGGCATACAATTCCGAGAAGCCGTCGAAATATCTTTTTTATTTGGACGTGAACAATTAGTATGGTTGGGCAATGTCAGAATGTTTACCTTTTGACGGCTTTTCATGGATAGAAAATTTTGAAAATTTCGATGTTATGTCTATCGTTAATTATTCGCCAGAAGGTTATATCCTTCAAGTTGATTTGGATTACCCAGAAAGATTGCATGATTTACACAAGGATTTTCCTTTGTGTCCTGAACATCGCACACCTCCCAATTCATGACAAACGAAATTGATGACCACCCTGTATGACAGACACCAATATATTCTACATTACCGAAATTTGAAGCAAGCATTGAAAAACGGTTTTATTCTGATTAAAATTCACAAAATATTGAAATTCAAACAATCTACGTGGCTGCGTCCCTATTTCGAATTAAACACTCGCCTACGGACTGCAGCTACGAGTACTTTTGAAAAAAAGAAAACAGTTCAAATTGGCCAATAATGCAATTTTCGGGAAAACCATAGAGAACATGCGGTTACACCGAATAGTGAAGCTGGTGAAATCATTCGAAGGCCGCTATGGCGCCAAAAATCTGATTGCAAGCCCTCGATTTCAGAGTCGAACCGTTTTCGATGACGATCAAATGGCTATTGAAATGAGAAAGGCGGAACTCACATTCAACAAACCATTGTATATTGAATGGCTATATTGGACATTTCTAAAACATGCATGTTTGATTTCCATTATGATTTCATGTTACCAACGGTGGGGGTGGAAAAATGCAAGTTACTGTACACAGACAGATAGCTTCATTTACGAGTTGACGTGTGAGGATGCTTACACGGAAATTATTAAACAACATTCGTCAAAATTTGATACGTTCGATTATTCTAAAAAAGTTCCAGGTCTGATGAACGATGAAGCGAATGGCAAAATTATTACGCACATTGCAGGGTTACGTACAAGAATGTATACCTACAAAGTGCAAGGGGGTAAAGTTGTTAGAAAATCAAAAGGGGTGAAATATAGCGTTGTCAAAAATAAAATAACTTTCGATAGTTATGTGGATTACTTGAAGAATTCTAAACAGAAAAATGTGACTCAGCGCACGATCCGTTCCTATGCCCACAAAGTTTTCAGCATCGAGCAGACTAAAGTCGGCCTAAGTCCACATGATGACAAAAGGCATCTAACTCAGTCATCAACAACTGCAATTTGCTTTTGTTGTTCACCAATTCGATGTACGTATGCAGACCGCTCCTTTTTTGTTTTATCGACGTATTCTTTGTTCGCTGCATCGTTATCGTTAGTAGGCCCTCTAACATTACTCAATTTCAAATTATCAAAATCAATATTTACATCTGGCGTATGTAACAAACCACCGCTATCGGGTGTGGAAGGCTGAACTTTTTGTTTTCTGTTCGAGCTACGTCCAAACTTGTCATTAGTCATGACTGAAAAGTTAATGAATCGAACAACGCACGTAATCTTATAAAAATCATCATTTTTATTGAATGATATTTGCCTCTTAGAGTTCAGTAAGGATTGCGGTAATTTCGTTACCATGTGAAGTATTTCCAGCGTCTCTGGAGGCTGTCAGTAATTTGAGACGATCACAAAGTTCGTTGGGGTCATCCCAATAAATGTATTCTATGGGATTGGTATTATAGGTCATATATTCTAAAACTGGTTTTTGATTATTATCTAAACCGTTACCAACTGTTGGACGACGATTTGCTGGAGGAAACATAGGCTTGATAATGTCTGTGTACTTATATATCCGAGCGCTTTTTGAATAGCCGCGAGAGTTTTTGTGAATGCCAGATAGTTCTAAAATCCGTTTATATTAGACGTTCATTTGCTGTAATGACTTTTCGAAAATTGTATTATACATATTTTGATTTCCTCCGATAATATCCTTGATAGCACGTTTTCTTGATTTGTAGATAAAGCATATTGTATAACCTGTGTCCATAAAGAACTATATTTCTTTGGGAGTGATTTTTTCTCATCAGGGGCACCTTAAGTGACAGATTTTCAGTGAATCTGGTGGATCGTGTGTGATTTGAAGAAAAATTTATTTTTTCTTTGAATGCCCAGACCAAGCACTGGTAAGCGTAAACGTTTCTGATCATAAGAATATTTTCTTGATAGAGAGACTGCGTTGATTTACGTCTGTTTTTCATTAGCATAATTTTTAGAATAGAGTTTTGAGCAAGCTGAATATTTTTTAGAGCATTATTATAGAGACCGCCCCGGATAATGGTACAATATCTTACCACAGATTGTACTAGTGAGTTATATAGTAATATTAGATTGTTTTTATTAAGTATATCTCTTAAAATATAGGATTTGTGGTAAAGACTTCTAATTCTTTTTGTAACGTACTTTGCTTGATTATCCCATCGCATGTGCTGATCTAAGAAATTGCCAAGATATTTCATTGAGGTGGTTTTTTCAATTTGTGGACAGGTACATTCATTGTATTGTTTTTTACAGGTGAATTTATGTATTTTCAGTAGCTCATTCCTAGGTTGGTCTGTGGCTTGAAGAGTAAAGGTGATATAATTTGTTTTTTTATATTCAAGCTCAATAAATTGTGATTTAGCCAGGTCTGGATTTTTTTAAGATCCTCTTCTGCGACTTTATATAAATCATCTCATGTATCACTGGAAAACACTATGGCAGTATCATCAGCATATGATATAAGGCTTCCTTGGATTTGTTTTATTTCAAAAATACTGTTCAGATATATGAGAAATAGTATAGGACCTATTACAGTACCTTGTGGAACTCCGATGTTTATTTCTAGTGAGTCACTCAGATGGTTATCAATTTTCACTTGTTGAGTTCTATGGGCCAACTAATTTCTCATGACCTTAAGGGCTGGACTACGTATACCTACCTTGTATAATTTATCAATCAAGACACCATGCTGGACGGTGTCAAACGCTTTTGCTAGGTCGAGAAAAACAGCCATACATTTTTTTGAGCCCTCATGGTGAGAAATTATCTGTCTGCTTATTTCCAATACTGCATTCTCTGTGCCAATATTTTTCTGGAAACCAAATTGGATCCGTGATATTATTGAATGCTCATTGAAAAAATTCATAAGTCTATCTTTCATGCATCGTTCAAATAATTTAGCAAAATTGTTAATTACTGAAATCGGTCGGTAGTTTGTTAGTTTTTATGCTTACCGGGTCTATATACAGGGGTCACTAAACAATTTTTCTACTGCTGAGGGAGCATACCACTTCTGAATACTAAATTTATGAGATGTACCAGTGGTTTTATCAAGATAGTATGATTTTCTTCAATGATTTTTGCTGAGATTCCATCTGGACCAGGAGAGACAATATTTTTCAAGATTGATATTTTTTCAATGAGTTCATTTTCAGTAATTGGAGTTGAAAATATAGAAGATAGAGCTGAAGATTCACTTAAGAATTGTCTAGGTAATTCTTACACTTTTTCAATCTTTCCAGTCATTTCTGTACCAATACTTACAAAATACTTAATGAAAATGTTTGCGTTTTCACTATTATTTGAAACAATTTTTCCATCAGGGGATTTCACCGGGATATCTTTCAGATTTTTTTGAGTGACAGTATTGTTTGAGACCTCATTCATCAACTCCCAGGTTTTTTTAGTGTTTCTGTATACTTCACTTATTTTATTTTTATAATAATCATTTTCAGTAGTTTTTAGAAGTTTTATTTTGTTTTGTTCGGAGGCTCTAAGTATTATTTTGTATGTTACTTTGTTAATGCAGCTCTGTATTTTGAGATCAAATATATCATATGCTTTCTTTATCTTATTATTGTTTAAAACATCATTCCATGATTCAGTTTGTAAATATAAATTGAGTTTCTTTGAATCGGTTTTTTTTATATAATTTTGCCACGTGTCTCTGATGAATAGTAAGCTGTTGAATGGCTTTCAACAAGTCGGAACTGATATGATAATCACCAAATCTAGCAGGTATGTACTTTGATAACTTCTACTCATTTTCAACTTCTCCAAACAGACCAATTCATGTTTTGTTGAAATGATCACTATCCAATTTTTTTTCAGTTCTTTCAACCATTTTTATTCACAATATATCGAATGAACAATGAAAGCCTATTTTATTTCCGATCTCCTCTCTGCATAGGAGTTCACTGAGTAGCGTTGCATACATATCTGACAGATGTGATCCAATGACCGTCATGCATAAGCGAGAGAAATTTGAATTTTCCTGGTCAACGTCTGTCACTTTGCCCCCCAGTGGTTTCATAAATGTTGTTTATATTTTTTCAATTAACAGTGCAATTTTTTCCAGAATATCAGCCTATATGAGAATGCCACGTGTCTCTGGTGGAATGCCAGGTAGAAACGGAGATGATAATCACAAAATCTGGCAGGTATATACTCCCATAACTTCTACTCTTTCTCTTCTCCAAACAGACCAATTCATGTTTTGTTGAAATGATCATTGTCTAATTTTTTCTGAGTTTTTTCAACTATATTCATTCACGATATATCGAATGAACAATGGAAGCATATCTAATTTGCGCTCTCTCTCTCCCTCTGACTAGGAGTTCACTGAATGGCATTGCAAAGATATTTGTCAGATGTAATCCTATGACCGTCATGCATAAGCGAGAGGATATTTTTTTTTGTTTCTGGTCAATGTCTGTCACTTTGCCCCCTCCCCAGTGGTTTCATAAATGTTGTTTATATTTTTTCAATTAACAGTGCAATTTTTTTCAGAATATCAGCCTATATGAGAATGCCACGTGTCTCTGGTGAACAGTAAGCTGTGGAATGCCAGGTAGAAACGGAGATGATAATCACAAAATCTGGCAGGTATATACTTCCATAACTTCTACTCTTTCTCTTCTCCAAACAGACCAATTCATGTTTTGTTGAAATGATCATTGTCTAATTTTTTCTGAGTTTTTTCAACTATATTCATTCACGATATATCGAATGAACAATGGAAGCATATCTTATTTGCGCTCTCTATCCCTCTGACTAGGAGTTCACTGAATGGCATTGCAAAGATATCTGTCAGATGTAATCCTATGATCGTCATGCATAAGCGAGAGGAATTTGTTTTTTTCTGGTCAATGCCTGTCACTTTGCCCCCTCGGTGATTTCATGAATATTGTTTATATATTATATCGTGCTAGGAATCGCACGTTAAAAGGTAAGACCTCGTTAATCCTTTGCTCGCACAAGTTTCGTCTTCTTAGGGCTGTCGTTCGTAGGGGGATGACAGCTGGTTAACGGAAAAAACAACTTTTGCAATTTGCAATTAAAAATGCGTATTTTTCAGAATACCAGCCTTTGCGAGAATGCCACGTGTCTCTGGTGAACAGTAAGCTGTGGAATAACTTCCGCCAGGTCGATACGGAGATGATAATCTCTTAATCTGACAGGTAAGTACTTCGTCAACTTCGGAATATCAGCCTATACCAGAATGCCACGTGTCTCTGGTGAACAGTAAGCTGTGGTATGACTTCCGTCAAGCCGGAATAGAGATGATAATTACCAAATCTGGCAGGTAAGAACTTCCTCAACTTCAGAATATCAGCCTATACCAGAATGCCACGTGTCTCTGGTAAACAGTAAGCTGTGGTATGACTTCCGTCAAGCCGGGACAGTGATGATAATTACCAAATCTGACAGGTAAGAACTTCGTCAACTTCAGAATATCAGCCTATACCAGAATGCCACGTGTCTCTGGTGAACCGTAAGCTGTGGAATGGATTCCAACAAGTCGGAACCGATATGATAATCACCAAATCTAGCAGGTATGTACTTCAATAACTTCTACTCATTTTCAACTTCTCCAAACAGACAAATTCATGTTTTGTTGAAATGATCACTATCCAATTTTCTTTCAGTTCTTTCAACCATATTTATATTTTATATATTGTAATTATCGAATGAACAATGAAAGTATATCTTATTTGCACTTTCTTTCTCTCTCTGCCTAGTGGTAGATGTAATCAGATGACCGTCATGCATAAGCGAGAGAAATTTGTATTTTCCTGTTCAATGTCAGTCACTTTGCCCCCTCAGTGGTTTCAGGAATGTTGTTTATATCTTTTCAATAAACAATGCCATTTTCTTCAGAATATCAGTCTATGCGAGATTAACACGTGTCTCTTGTGAAGAGTAATCTGTGGAATGACTTCCGCCAGGTCAAAACGAAGATGAAAATCACCAAATCTGACAGATATGAACTTCGTCAACTTCAAATTCATCTCTAACTTTTCAGATCCTCTTTTGTTGAAATGATCCGTGATCAATTTTAATGGAGTTCTCTTATCCATATTCATTCAAAATATTTCGAATGAACAATAAAAGTCTTTCTTATTCACGCTGTCTCTTTCTCTCTCTGCGGTTTATTTTAGTGTGCAAGTCCTATATATTTTAAGAAACAAGTATAACTGCTATTGATTTATCTTGGTCAAAAATTATATATTCAATTTCAAACCATCCATATTTTTGATTATCATGATTTTCATTTTGGATTCTCAAGGTTTATATGAGAAGGCGTATTTTGGGTTTAACTAGGACAGCAAAAAATTCGGCCCATTTATTGTGGCGTCGACTTCAAAAATATATATAATCATTTTCAAATATCTATTTTGCAATCGTCGGTTACCTAAATAATTTTGTTTCGTTTTTAATCGCTCTGGTCCCAGGTAGCACACTCATATTGGGACAATATTGGAACAATATTATGAAAATATTGGCAAAATATTCGAATGCAATATTGGCGAGAAAAAAAATGTGAACATTCGGCGATATTGGTCCGATATTGGTCCGATATTACTTGTGTAATATTGCCGAAATATTCTAGAAACAATATTGGCCTCAAAATATACTGCGATATTGGTACACTTATATTGGCAAAATATTAAAACGTTATATTGGCGATAAAAAAATTAAAACATTTGGTGATGTTGGTCCAATATTGTTTGGACATTATAAAAATAATATTGGTGGGATATTCTGAAGTAATATTGGTACAATATCATTTTGGATATATTGGCAGAATATTGAAAATAAATTATTTCATAAAAATGTGTAATGACTCGGAACTTCTACAATTACAGTTCTTCTTCAATAAATAAGTCAACAGAGTCTGTCTGCATTATGGTCGTCATAACTACTGAGTGAACTGTCTTAAAACAAGTTGTGAAAGGTACTTCATATATTTCGTTAGGTTTCAGTTGATGTTTTATATCTTGAGCCCTCTAGCGGTTTGTTGCACAGGTATTCATATAATTCATTTCAATATTGTTTTTTGAATATTCGACCAATATTCAAATTAAAATATTGGTAATAGAATTTCTTCGTAATATTGTATCAATAAAATTATTTCAATATTGGCGATTTAAACCAAAGAAGACCACGGCAAAACCCGGAAACCAACCAAAATATTGGCGAAAATTATTCAACCAATATCGAGTCAACATAGGTAATAATGATTTTTTGGACATTGGTTGAAAAATATTCAACTAATATGTTTTCAAACTTGGATACACAATATTGGTTTTATTCCTATAATCGATATGAGATGAATATTGGGATTGCAATATTTACTATACATGGTGAAAACAATGTATAGACAATATTGTTTCATCAATATTGCTAAAGATTATTCAAATAATATTGACTCAATATGGGTCATAATTTTTTGTTGAATACTTGTAAAATAATATTCGACCAATATGTTATCAAACTTGGAGACACAATATTGTTTTTATTACTAGAATCGATCTGAGGGGAATGTTGGAATTGCAATATTTACTATACATGTTGGTAAAGATTATTCTAACAATATTGTCCCAATATGAGTCATAATTTTTTGTTGAATATTTGTGAAATAATATTCAACCAATATGTTATCAAATTTGGATACACAATATTGGTTTTATTCCTAGAATTGATATCAGAGGAATATTGGGATTGCAATATTTATTATACATGTTGAAAACAATATATAGACAATATTGTTTTATCAATATTGGTAAAGATTATTCAAATAATATTGACTCAATATGGGTCATAAATTTTGTTGAATATTTGTAAAATAATATTCGACCAATATGATATCAAACTTGGATTCACAATATTGTTTCATCGATATTGGTAAAAATTATTCAAACAATATGGACCCAATATTACCATGCCAATCTATATTCAGAATCGGTTGAGCCAATATTCACCCAATACTTTTAATGTGATATTGTATTTCCAATATTAATCCATATTGGATCAACATCATTTTTACATTTACAATATATCAATATTGGCCCAATATGAAATCAAGATTCAGCCAATATTAGGTGCTACCTGGGGTGTACCTCTACAGAGTTTTCACTCAACATTGAAATGTCGATTAGAGCAATTCTCAAAACTTCAAGGTCTTTCAAATTGTTGAAAGATCTCAGGATTGCCTAGAAGTTGCAAAAATGTCTTAAAATTAAAAATTGTTTTTTTAAATTCACGAGGTCTTACCTTTTAACGTGCGATTCCTGCCAGATATAATCTAATGTGCATCGTGCATTCGGGAGGGGAATTAGTTTTTTTCTGGCGGATGTAAGTCAATTTGCTCCCTCGGTGGATTCATAAATAAAGTTTATATTTTCTAAATTTTCACAATTGACGATGCAATTTTCTTCAGAAAATCAGACTATATCAGAATGGCACGTGGTTCTGGTGAATAGTAGGCTGTGGAATGACATTCACCAGGACGGAACGGAGGTGATAATCACCAAATCTGGAAGGTATTTACTTCGTACTACAACTTCATCTTCAACTTTCAGATCCATTCATCTCCTGTTTAAGTGATCACTGTCTAATATTTTTGAAGTTCTCTTATTTACATTCATTCACAATATTTCGAATAAAAGATTCAAGTTTCTTATTTTTGCTCTCGCCCTCTCTCCTTCTGCAGTTTATTTTAGTTTGCAGGTCCTATATAGTTTATAATATAGGTAGAACTACTATTGATCTCTTTGTCAAAAACATATCATTAAATTTTGATTCATTCATATTTCTGGTTATCACGATTTTTGTTTCTGATTCTCAATGTTTATATGGTATGGTATGTGATGGCGGCTAGTGAGCAGTCCGTGCAAAACGAAGTCTGCAAGTATTGCTCGGCTAAGGTGAAAACACCAATAAAGTGCTTAAATTATACAACAGTAGCGCATCCCAGTTGTGCAAAGAGATTGAAGAACGTAAAATTATGTGACGAAGGCATGTTATAGTGCCAAGAAATCGTGAGTGACACCAAAACAAACTCTAACCTCAATGATCATCCGAAGCCGGTCGATATGGTTTCGGCCGATCTAAATATATTCTGTGCTGATGAAATTGAAATTATGGATGAAAATCCACTAATAAAAGAGATATCGTACCTGAAAATTATCGTGAAACACAAGGATTTCATAATTTGCGATCTACAAAAATGACTTCAGTATCTGCAAGAAAAAAATACTTTCCATCAACAAAAACCAAACCCAACTTCTTGTGAAAGTGTGAATGAAAAAAATACCCATCCTGCTGCTCTACCCCTCGACAGGCCCCAGAGTTCAGGTTAAAAACTTGGCCTTGGTGTAAAACCGAAAGCAGGTGTCTCGGGAGTGACTACTCACCCGAACGGCAAACAATTAATTTCAACGAGGAACGTAAATAGTAACCAAAAACAGATTTCCGCAAAGCAACTTGCTGCTATTCTGGAAGAAAAAACCAGCACCACCATGAAGAACATACAGCTGCTAAATCAACAAAGCAGTGATAATTCCCAGGTAAGGGAGACAGAAAACAGCCAGTGGTCTCTGGTCACTCACAAGAAAAAACGCAGATTCTTAGTGGGACAAACTGAACAACTTTGCGAATTGGAAACTGTCCTGAGATTAGTCTCTCTTCATGTTACGAGGCTTAAGCCAAATACCAAACCAGAAGAACTCAAAAAATTCCTGGAAATATCTTTGCCTGGCCTGGAATGTGAATCACATCCGTCCAAAAGACCTGATCTATATTCTTCAGCCAAGGTGACAATCAGACGTGACCTTCTCAATGAAGTTTGGAGATGTGAGGTGTGGCCAAACGGAGCACTAGTATTATTTTTTGCCAAAAAGAGGATGCCTCTGCAGTCCAACAGGAAGTACCCAAGTCTCCCAAGCAACTAAATCAAACTGTCCCATTCAAGAACCGACAACAAGCAGCGACTTAAAAGAGGTTGTATTAAAAAATAGCTTCAATATTGAAAATTATAATAAAAATAAATCTGCGTCTAGAACATTTACAAATGTGCAACATAACAATGAAACCTATACGGTCTTACATCTCAATATTCAGTGTTTAAAAAATAAATTATTAGAATTAGAGTCATTGGGGCTTCAGTGTGACTTCCTGTGTTTAACAGAACATTGGATGAGATTGGAAGAATTTAACGGCTTTATTTTTGAAAATTATTCTATTATTAATACACTTTGCAGGACTAGTCATATTCATAGAGGAGTAATTATTTTAGCAAATCAGAACGCCTCTGGCTCTGTTGACTGTGAGGCGAATGAAGTAATACAGCAATTATCCATAGAAGTGCACTGCGAAATATGTGCTATCAATTCTAATAAACATAACATTCTGCTTCTTACCATCTATTGATCTCCATTGAGCGAATTAATATTTTTATTGATGTGATGATTAAAGTACTCGAACGAATATCAAAAACAAAATACAATATTGTAATAAACGGGGACTTCAATTTGGAATTCAATACTGATAATAAAAATGCAAAATATTTCACTTACTTGCTTCATATGGACTTCGTATCACAATCGAACAGAATACAAGAAAACACTCGTGCCTTGACAATATCATTACCAATATATATCAAAATAATTATACCACAGAAGTTGTCGATCTGTCACTGTCTGATCATTTGAGTACTTTAATCTTCCAAAAACCGAAGGGAACATCTTGAACACAATAAATACGAGGCCAATCACCCAGGTAAGTTCATACTGAATAATCTTATGAAAAATATCAACTGGGATTTCATTGATGATACTATGTCATCAATTAATGAAAAATTTTGTAAATTTATAGATACCCTCTTTAGAGTCCTTGAAACCGCATTTCCAGTTAAATCAAAATGGGTTAAAAACAACAAAACAAAGCTCAAAGCTCGAACTCTAGTAAGGTCAAGAATCGATTATGGCTCTATAGTATATGCCTCAGCAAGTAAATCAGTCCTGAAAAGTGTTGATATAGTTCATAATACAGCAATTAGGCTAGCTCTCGGCGCATTCAGGACAACACCAACTGAGAGTCTCTACAGTGAAGCTGGAGAGCCACCGTTGCAACTGCGACGACAGCAACTGAGCTTAGCATATGCAGCTATGATATGTACTGATAATCAGCACCCAGTATACCCTAACACCTTCTCAACCCGCTTTCGTGACTTATTTGAAAACAGAAGAAGACTTACACATCCTTTCTATCAGAGGATTAACAAATTCAGCTTCGAATTGAATGTTACCTTTCCAACTACACTCCCCAACAACAACTCGGACATACCACCTTGGATCATCACCTTGCCACCATGTGACCTATACCTCTCCAAATTCAATAAATCTGAAATTATCCCCAGTCTGCTCCGCAAACACTTTCACTCATCACTTAGTAAATATCCAGGTTACACTCACATTTATACAGACGCTTCTAAATCAAGTGACGGAGTTGCAGCAGCTTTCCTAAGTCCAACTACATCAAATGGCTTCAAACTTCCCCCACAATGCAGTATATATAGTGGTGAGCTTTTTGCAATCCTTAAAGCAATCAAATACGCCGCCGATGAAGAAATACAAGATACTTTAATTCTAACAGACTCTTTAAGTTCGTTACAAGGTATAAAATCCATATATTCAAGTAACCCTCTGACGAGGTCCATCAAAGAGCATATTCACTCAATTAAGCAAAAATCCCGACGATTAGAATTCATGTGGGTCCCTTCACATGTAGGAATCCCTGGCAATGAACGGGTTGACAAGGTTGCACGTGAAACCATAAATGCACCAACTATTCAAGAGCAAGAGGAAGTACCGTCTGCTGATCTGAAACAACATATGAAATATGTGGTCTCTAACCACTGGTCATCTCTGTGGACACAATCTGGAACGAAACTGAAAGAAATCAAAGACGACATCAAGCCATGGAAAAACATCCCTAGTCAACGAAAACACCAAACTATAATCACTCGTTTGCGAACTGGACATACAAAATATACCCATGAACATTTGCTGAAAGGGGAAGAAGAGAAAACCTGTGATCTGTGTCAGATGCCAATGTCAGTTAAACATTTCATGGTGGAGTGTCCTGGATTCACGAAACAACGCCAGACGTACGGTATAAGTGCAGACCTAAAGACAAATCTTGGTGTGAACTGCAATTTTAAAAACATACTAGGTTACCTTTCTGAAATAGGCTTAGTTAACAAACTGTAAATTCGCAAGTACCCTATAGCCTACCTTATTTGTATTGTTTAGTTTTCCTTTTCTGATACCATTCTAGTTCTATTGTTTGTTATTGTTACGTTATCAGCCAAATCGTTTTTCTATGTATCTCATATGTTGCTAATAACCCCAGTGGTGGATGCAACAATTATTTTCAAAATAAAAAAAAAAAGCTCAATTGGTTCAATGACGAATTACATAAAATGCGAGAAACTTTCAATTTTATGCAGGATGCTCATCGTCAAACTAATTATCTAGAACTAAAAGATTCAATCGTTACTTATAGAAAAAAATATAGACAAGCCCTCTCAATTGCGAAAATAAAAGCTAATGACGAACATAGAGAAAGTAAACATAATAACACAACACTTTCACAGGTGAAGAACTCAATGAATATTTCACAAATGTAGCAAAAGTCTTTGTAGATGAATTGTCACATCAAAAACCACATGAATCACCTAGAGATGTTCTTGAAAACATTAATGTTGACCATGTTCAAAGGTTGGACTTCGAAGAATTCACATTTATCGAGGTAAGGGATGCCATATTTAACCTAAAAAATAAAGAATGTAGGGACATATATGGATTCAATACAAAAATAATCAAATGTATTGCAAATGGTATAGTGTATCCTCTTAATAAACTTTCTAATGAGTCCCTGAAAGAATAGATTTTCCCAATGTGTCTCAAAATATGTAGTGTAATTCCAATACATAAAGGTGGACCAACAGATATTATAGCAAATAATTGGCCAATCTCTATTATACCTTTCTTTGGTAAAATATTTGAGATATTATTAAAAATCCCAATAACAAATCATTTTGAAAAAAACAATATGTTCAATTCAAAACAATTTGGATTCCGATCACACCATACTACAACAAAGGCACTCACTTATAGAGATGATAAACCAACGCTTTGAAGTAGGCGAATACACACAGTAATTTTTCTGCGATTTAAGTAAAGCTTTTGATTGTGTCTGCCCTAATATTCTGCTCTCAAAACTCCAACATTATAAACTTTCCAAAAACTTATGAAGTCTTATCTTGAAGACAAGCAACAAAGTGTATTCTTGAATGACAAGCATACAGTTCCACTTCAAATTGAGCTCGGAGTTCCCCAAGGATCAGTACTGGGGCCAACCCTCTTCTTGATTTATATTATTGACATAGGACTCGACGACACCAGTGCTGACTTCATATTATTTGCAGATGACACAACAATATGTAGCTCCGGCAATGATGTTGATATTTTACGTACTAAATTTGAGAACATACAGGTGAAAATTAGTAACTGGTTTGCCACACATAATCTTAAGCTCACCCCAAATTGAACTGGAATGTACAAACTAACAAACTCTCATCAAAACTTTCTAAAAATACGTACCTACTGAGAAACTTGAAAAATCCGTCTCTAAACAAGTATTAAAAACCGCGTTTCATGGAATAATACAATCACAAATATCCTACTCAATATTGGTATGGGGCCATGCACCCAGTGCTTCAAATGTATTTACCATCCAAAGGAGGGCAGTTACAATTGTTGATGATCTTCCCTATAGGCAGGACTGTAGAAGCAGCTTCATAAATAATAGAATACTTACTCTTATCATCAATATACATATTACAATGCTTGCTGCATGTGAAAAACCATATTGCGGAATACACTACCCATGAAAAAATTCATAGTCATAGTACTCGCAATAAAGCAAATCTATATCTCGACGGCCACAGAGTCAACAAAACTAGAACTGGCGTAAATTACTATGCTCCAAAAATGAGCTTGAATCGGCAATTTTGGGATTTTCCTAACAGAGCAAAAAATTTCGGACGGGCCCTGCATTTTATTGTGGCGTCGACTTCAAAAATATATAACATATTTCATTTCAAATATTATTTCTTAGTTTTTGATTACCTAAAGAGTATTGTCTCGTTTTTTCAGTCGCTATGGCATTCCTTTACAAAATTTCTTCTAATGATCCATTTTCAAAACTTCAAGGTGTCTCAGTTTGTAAAAAAATTAACGGTAAATAATTTCTGGTATTTTACCAAACTGAAAAGAATTCATCACAGCTATTATTACAAAATATCGAATTGCAACCAAAACCAGAACATTATATTTTTGTGATTATTTTTTCCATATTTTCGAAAATCAATAGTTTTCTTTGCATAAAGACCTCTGGGATCTCGGTATTCACAACTATAGTCTCTGCTAAGACATATCTGCAAACATCGAGAAAGACGAGGAATATAATAATAGAATAGCTTTTACATATTCATCTAGAAAGCTTATCAATATACTAGGTTCCCAGAAGCCTTTGAAGTACGAGAACATCGTGCAAATGTATTATCTCTTAAAATAATTTATTGTTTTAGATAACTCACATCACACATGATTTAAAACTATAATAATAATACGGTTATTATATTTTTTTTCTCGAGCTTTTCTCAAGGTACTTTGTGAGTTGTGGCACTTATACAATTAATTGCCACTGGTTCTTACAGGGTAATGTAAGTGATAATAGAAGTTTTGGACTGTCAAAATCATCAGTTATCAGACGTGTGAATGTTTCTCTAGCTCCTAATATACCAGATATATTTCAAGATCAAGATATCATAGAACTGTTGTACCTGACAGATTTATATAGATCTCATTATAATGGGCCTTGGTGATCATGATGGTAGAACGCTTGCCTTTAAATCACAGAGGCGTGAGTTTGATTACCAGCATAATCGCTGGTCTCGTGCATAGAATCACACGTAAGGTAAGGTCTTCCCTAGCTCGTACAAGTCTTTCGAAGACTTATGAGGGTGGTGCTCATAATGCTGCAGCCGGTTGATAGAAATAGCAATTTCAACAACAATATCTGCCAGAAAAGTAGAAGAAATAGAGGCGCTGTCAATAGAGACAGTACTTCCAATTGTGTACTCTCCATTGTGATAATTTCCGCCGTGATGGCTGCTTCGATAGGAAAAGCCCCCTCTAGAACCTACTTCGATATTCAAGTGGACCCAGATGACTCCCTTCCTGGGGATGCTGATGGCGAAAGAAAACTGGGAATCCTATCTATGGCAGGATTATACGTTATGGCCAAGCCCCAGACATCGACCCCTGACAATGAGGCATATCTAAAAAATAGGTGGAAAGCATACTGTGCCTCAGCAAATCTTTCTCAGGATGATCTGCCGAGCGGGATGAGAAACTTTGTGGAAGAATTCCAGGTCTGGATTTGAACAGCACCCACTGCTCGACATTACTGGACCAGGACTCTCCTGGGAAGGGGTGGAGATCAAAAACGTCGGAATCCAAGAGCAGATCATCATGGTCTGGAGACACCATGGTCTGAAGTCTTGAGAATTGATGGCTCAATTTGTTGGAGTGGCCTTGGTGATCGATGAGGTTCATGATTAGGCTTTGAGATTTATTCCCAACTGGAGAGCATTCACATTAAAGGACCATCACGAATATGCCAAAGTTCTGGGAATCGATATGTCATTCATCCGGTACGCCGACCAGCCCGACCTCTACTATTGCACCGTGTACAATTCGAAGTTTGTCAATTCAAGATATCTGGCAACCCGACCAACAAGTTGCCCAAGCCATACCTAGAACAGCTTTCAGCACCCATAAGATCAGTAGTCTGTCTGTCCGACCAAATGATCATCACCAAATTTAAGACCATGGGACTCGCTGCACTGAAAAAGAAGGTGAAGAGATGAAGGAGGTATAGAGAGGAGTGGATGTACTGGACTCAGACAAAGAGGACCCAGAAAAATATTGCGCTGGAATTTGAACCCATGGAACCTTTGATAATTATGTTAGTACCGCCACCGTTATTTGTTCTGCGGATCAAAATATGTCAACTGTATTGACAACTTTGGAGTCGTTTCTGTAGAGAACAGAAAGACTATAGCGTCATATCAATGCGATTGAAAAAAGCGGTTTTATTCTATAGAATAGAATTATTATGAGAAAGCAAGTTGACTTGAAACTTTATTGAAATACAATTAGTAAAAATTTCTATCTCTCTCTATACTTTTTAAAATAGCTTTTACATCATGACATGTTGATGAACTACTAGCGAATTCAAATACCCTAATGAAATATCGTATTATCATGAAGAATATGCCACAGATGACCCACGAATATTCAACTCTTTCGACACGGAATGACCTTCACAGTACCAGCTATGAATCTGAGCATTATTCAGATTAGAACAATCATTATATTATGGCAAACCACAAGGCTGTAGTTGTGTTGTTCAGTTCCCAACGCAATATAAATTCGAATAATAACAGCGGCATATATTTTGACATCATTATGTTGTGGTCACGTTTCGTATAGTAGCCAGTGTTGATCACGATTGTCGAATGACAATCTGTACAGAACTTCACTTACTTCAGTCGAACAATACAAGTCACAGTCAGTGGCGTGTAGAGAAACGGATTTGTAAATATATATTTTTGTTCAAATTTTAACAGTGATATCTATTGAATGAAGACTTATTTTTGTGTGAATCTTTTAGTAACCCACAGTTTGACAGGTCAACCATGGGATTCCGAACTTTCAAGAAGACCCAATTGCAAGTGCTTGTCTTGTAGTTAAAAAAAGATTGCCCTTCATTTGGCACTAATCGAGGTTCATTGCCTCTCATCAGTGACAGGGTAGGTCGGACAACATTATAATTTATTGTCCTGTCCCTGCTAAATGAATAATAAACTCATTAACTAAATCCGATCAAGAGATGACCACGATCAACGATTTGAACTTCAGAGGACCACAAGGTAATTGTCGGGTGTTTTAGGTACTCGATGAAAATGAGTCGAAGTGATCGTAGAGTGTAGAAAATGGAAAGAAATATCTTACAAAGATTTTCCTCTGGAATTTTAATTACCTATTTGCATTGTAACAGATCCTAACTTTCTTCACAAAATCAATTTCAACTAGGTTTTTTGTGTTGTTTGTTTTTTCCGTTAACCAGCTGTCATGCCCCTACGAACGACAGCCCTCAAAAGTCGAAACTTGTGCGAGCTAAGGATTAACGAGGTCTTACCTTTTAACGTGCGATTCCTAGCACGAGACCAGTGACCATGCTGGGAATCGAACCCACATCCCTCTGATTGATAGACTAGCGCTCTACCATCATGACCACTGCGGCCCATGGTATTCATTTTATTCTCATATAATTCTAGATCAACGTAATTGTGAGTACCTCATAATACTTTGAAAAAAAGTCTCAAATTCCACAACTAAGGTAGCAACGTGTGGTAGAGAATAATCATAAAAAAATGAAAAATTTTCTTAGGAGAACAGTTCGAAAATAAAATTGCCCTTGAAGATGCTATTATTATGAGAATAATGATCTACCCCCTATCAGTTCACTGGATGTTGTTATCATTTTACAACGGTGAGTGCCGATAAAACCGCTGAATTTTAGTTTTATCACAACAAACAATACGAATATCCAGGAACTGATATCTTATTATGGTTTTATTTTGGTCGCAAACATTAATACAAGATAGACAGGCAATGTATGGCAGCCCACATTATAAAATGTCATTCAGAGTAAAATATAAAAAAGCTGAAAGGAAATTCTGAATACAGGTGGAGATCACATTTCTGCGAAGCATATATGGGCTGCTGTGGTTTCACACCATTATGAATTGTACAGGTAACTCGCTATCAAACTCTGCACTGTATCACCGATGATAGTAGCATATAAGCCTAATTTACATCTAACAGATATTTGTGCAACGCTCTTCCAAGAAGACCCAATTGCAAGTGCTTGTCTTGCAGTTGAACAGAAGATTATCCTTCATTTGGCTGGGAATGACCACCTGCAGACATGCATGTTTCGAGATTTATTGCCTCCAATCAGTGACAGGGTAGGTTGGACAACATTATAATTGTCCTGTCCCTGCCAAATGAAAAATAATCAACCGTTTAACTAATATTTTTCCACGGATGACACTACGACCCACAACAAAGTTGATCGCAGCGCCATCCACACGGGAAATCAAGAACAAGACAAAACACTCCCAAGTAGCACAGACTTCGGGAAGAGCAAACTGTAATGTATCGAACGAAGTTCGAATATATTGGCCAGAGAGGTATCAACAATGAGAGAGAATACGGGGTACCCTTCTCTCTAAGCGTTTCCACCAAGTGGAAAAATGAAGGCAAACATCTGTCAGAAAACAACTACTTTTCTGGCTCATACCACGAGGGACATTGAACTACATCTGACAGATAGGAGAGGCAATAAACCTCAAATCATTCATATCTGCAGGTGGTCATTTCCCGCCAAATGACATTACAAGACAAGCACTTGCAATTGGGTCTTCTTGTATGAACGTTGCACAAATATCTGTCAGATGTAGTTCAATGCCTGTCGTGGTATTAGCCAGGAAACAGATCTTTTCCTTCATTCTTCCACTTGGTGGAAACGCTTAGAGAGAAGGGTACCTATTCTTTCACATTGTTGATAGGTACTTCTCTGGCACAATATATTCGAACTTAGTTCGAAATGTTAGGTAAAAATTATGATAATTTCAAAAATAACTACCGTCATTATCGAAACAAATTGAATACTTTAATAAGAAAAACAAAAGTGGATTATTTCAAAAGAAGACTGGAAAGTTTCAATTCTTCCAAGAATGTATGGGACATAGTAAATGAACTAACAGAAACAACTAAAGAAAACAAATATAAAAAAAATATAATTGAGAACGAAGATGAACTGATAGAAAACTTGCAAAAGCATTCAATAGTCATTTCGGGAGTATTGGTGAGAAATTGGCGGTAAAACTCAAAAGTTGCTCTCAGGTACTAGAATTTTGGACCTGAAAGACCAGAAAGCATGTGGACCGGATCAAATTTCCAATGAAATTTTCAAATCTGCAGTTCACTATACAGGTTAATTCAAATTCGACCCCTACTATTGGGATCTCCTAAACTACAGGAGATACGCCAAAGCTTAAACGGGGGTCAACGTTGCGACTTTTTGAGCTTGACAAAATACTGTTTTGAAACTTAGAAAATTCCGAGTATTTCCAGAAATATTCGGAAAAAACTGAAAATTGGAATTTTCGGTTTTATTTCTTACTAGCATTATTTGACAACATAGCTCAAAACCAAAAATGCATTTCCATTGATACTATTTTTCAGCTACATGTTTTCATGTTCAGATGTACTATCCGACGTTTTGTCTACTGGCAGTCATCATCAACTTTTTTAGTCGCCATATTGTTTTTTTACACAGATTCTCATTCTGATTTCATTGATGTATAATTTGTTATGATTTACTCATCTGATATTAAAAAAACAACTTCATCTGAGATGGTCATGACTCCATCGAAAAATTTTGTTTAATAAACAATAGTTGCCAGAACTCATCAAACATCATAAGTTTGCACATATACTTCAGTCGAAATGTCCACATTCTCAAATGCAGCAAAACGAGATATGTTGAAACTTTATTATAAATTTGATAGGAATACTACGAAAACAGCACGAATTTATTTTGATTTATATCCGGAAAGACAACAGCCGGATAGAACATTATTCGGAATTTTGGACAAATACCTGGCTGAGTACGGTACGTTTCAACAACCAAGAATGAAGTATGGAAGCAGAATGGAATAAAATACTAGAAATAACTCATTAGCCGAGGTAATTCTTTTTTCCATATTCGAAGAATCATAATTATTATTTCAGGTACTTTTTTAGATAAATGCAGATCTTTCCAAATCAACATCAACATCAAGTCTCGGCAGAAATGGATGAAACTACAGATTACTTTCGATGATAGTTCCAAGAAATTCAACATGGTCGCTGCTTTCGATATTACTCATTTTTGAAAGGTTATTTGTCTTGATCAACGCGTAAAAAAGGATTTGTTTACATTCATGATCAAAGATTTCTCATGACACCACGATTTGAATTACCTGATAACTGTATTTGTTTTAGTTTTCAGTTCAATCAAATCCTAAGACTGAATGATTACTGACGTATAATCCACATAATTATTGTGGTAAATCATTGATGAAAATGAGGAACGTTAGAGGATCAAGTATCGAACCTCGTCATACCCCGACATTCAATGCCATTTCCTCTGAAGTCTCTCAACCTATATTCACTGGAATTCGCCTATTTTGTAGATATGAAACTATCCATTCTAGAGGTTTAACTGTGATAACTAATGATAAAGTATACGGATAGTTACAGGTACATTCGGCCAGTTGCATTGCATGAGCTGGCCAACTTATTACCTACATAAAAAAGATCGCAGATAGATTCCACAAACAACAATATCCTTGAAAGCCCTCTGATCAGGGACATCACCAGGATCAGAAGCTACCATAATGTCCCGAAAAAGCATATACTAGGGCTGGACCAGTTCTATGAGCGACTAGAAGATGACTAGGAAATGAGGTATGAGTTTTTTCGGGACTCAACCGATTGATTCCATCCATGTGATGCCAGTGAACTGAGAAAAGGAACCACATAACACCCCTGCATTACTTGGAGGAGGCAGAGAAACAGCCGAGCTGAGACCAAACCAGTTAACAAAGTGGGATCTGTCTTCGGACGGATGTGGGACGATTCTGGCCACTCCCTGGAAACCTGTGGTTGTAGCGAGTGTTTTAAGATGTCTTTTATTTATTTATGTCCAAAAAAGTGTTTACTATGTTTTATCTATATTTAATATTGATAATTTATTTTTAACTTAACCTTATACACCAGAATGTTTCATGCTACGGACTTGTTTGTTCGATAAACTCTTATTATCATAATCGTATTGATAATTCAACACCTCTTATTTGTCATCGTATTCCACAGTGGCTTGTATGAAAACTATTCACATTCATTTGAGTTATAATATATAATACATAAAACGAACAAAGTTCGAGGGTATATAGGAGAGTTCAATTCTAAGAAACAAATATTTCGTAAAACTGAAAAATGCCCGCCTGTCTCTCCACACAATTCCACAAAGTGGATATTAAGGCAAATATCTGACAGAAAACAACTACTTCCTCCTACGGATATTGAATTATATCTGTCTTCTATTTGTGCAACGTTCCATTAAGGACACATAATTGCAAGTGCTACTTGTTATAAAGCCATTGAACATTAATATTTAATTTTTGTTGAAAATGACCACTTGCATACATGCATGTTTCGAGGTAATTTTCCTCTCATCAGTGCAAGGATAGGTCAGACGACAATGTAGTCGTCTTATTCCACAAATATGAATGATAATATTCAAAAGCCTCATAGTATCCGTCTACGAATGGAGATGCGAATAACAATAAAGTAATTCGCAGTGCCATCCGCCAACAGATCAAGTAACCCTCCTGGTAGCACTGTCTCCAGACAGAGACCAAAAGTACATAAAACGAACGAAAAAAAAAATCTTCATAAAAAGTTTTGCATGGTCTGAAACTCGGAATACCACTATTAGATGAAAAAATGTTTGAGCCGTATACGAGGATTGTAAAAAAATACAAAATTTTCTCATGAATAAAGTACCTTTGTTTTTGACAAAATCGAAAACTGTTATTGAGAAAAGCTGATATGAGTTAGAAACTACGTTCAGATATCCAATGCATTTTATCATGAATATCAAGCTACAAACATTAATCAAAATACCTGATATTTTGAATCTTTCTCTGCTTGGAATCGCTCGTTAAAATGTAAGACCTCGTTAATCCTTAGCTCGCACAAGTTTCGACTTCTGAGGGCTGTCGTTCGTAGGGGGATGACAGCTGGTTAACGGAAGAAACAATTTTAAACAATTTTTTTTTATATCTTTATGTCGTCTTTACATTTATTACTAGAAAAATCATTATTTATTTTGGTGAATTGCAGTTGTAATCATGAATATTACATTGGAATAGTTTAAATACAAATAGTAGGCATTATCTCTTGCCTCTTACTGTACATCGTGTGGGCCTTTTACTTTTCTAATTTAATCAACGTTAAAAACATGCGAGCTTTTTTTTATCGGATGAATTTCTTTCTTCGACGAAATAATTGTACCAATCAGTGATTTTACAAGAAAAACTTTTGCGAGGCCGTAAGTCGAGCAATTTGGTTTAATGTCAGTCTTTTGAGTTCAATTATTGATGGAAACATTTTTTTGTTGAAAGAAATTAATTCAAGAAGATAAATCAAGTAGAATTTATGATATACACTGCAGTTAGCAATACTCACCTTCATTAAAATAGTCATCTGCAGTTATCAACAACACAATTTTTATAATGTTTCTTTATGATTCATTCGGATGAAACTTTTCCAAAACCATTCATATTGTGTCTACAATACTGAACAATCATAGCTGTTATGACAGAAATTGAAGGGACGGTTGCATTCTAGATGAAGTCTGGTGTTGAGAAACAGGCATTATTATCGCGATAAAAAAAGATGCATCTTTTTTATTCCTGTCAATATGCCATAACGTCATATTTAAATGGTATCTTCAATAGGAGTTGATTTATCTAAGTTCATTTACTTTACACGAAAGTGTCCTAATTGCTGGCGACAACTATAAGACGTTCGGAGAAGCTGCAGAAATGTTCAATCACAAACAACCTGAGAAAAATATTCATTTCACACCAGTAGGTGAAAATAATTATGAAAAAAACGGGTAGCAGATAATGGAAATATAGAGCAAGTAATGTTATCTGTAAGTAGTGTAAGATCTTAAGAAATCACTACGACAGTGGTCAAGAACATTATCAAATCATGTTGCAAAAATATCGCAAGAACACAAATTTCGGCCTTACATACCGAAATTCATACATACTTTGAAATAACGTGATTATGGACGAAGATTCGAATTCTGTTCTTCAATACAAGGAGAGATGAAAGATGACCCTTTCATAACAAGAAACATAATTTTTACCAGCGAAGCAACGTTCACCTTTAATCAGTTCACAAAATTGTCGTTGGTGGAGTGACGTTAACCCAAATTTCATTGTCCAGACACGTGATCAGTATTATTTCGAAACAAACGTGTGGTGCGGAATCTACCGAGATAGAATGATAGGGCTTTTTTTTCGAGAAACTCTAAATTGTGAACGTTTTCTATTTTTTTAAATTATCATTTATTTAATTTTATAGATGAACTACCCATAGATGGAAGGCTACGGATATGGCATCAACAAGATGGTGCACCATGCCATACTACATGGTATGTGAGACAATATTTAAATGCCCTATCCATTGGAAAAGTGATAGATATTCTGACTTTTTTGGCCCGCTAGGTCTCCGGTCTTGAGCCCCCTCGAATTTTTCTTATAGGGCTACTTAAAAGAAAATGTGTTACGGGTTAGTTTGAGTTTCCCATATGTAGATAATGCGATAATACCATGTATCAGAATATATGGTATATAACAATTCTCAACAGCAGCTTCATTAACCCAGCCTTGGAGGTTTCTGAAATAAAAGATAATTAGTAGTTGAGAGTATTCCCTAAGTTAGAATTCACTGAATTTCTGCCTTCTTTGTAGTTGAAAATTGGGGTTGTGCATTCCTGGGGTTGACAGTTGCTCAAATTTGAGAGGAACTTTCACCATCCAAGTGGGTAGTTGGGAAGAGTATTCCCTGGTTTGATATAATAGAATCGCCAATGAATCTGGATGGCTATTGTCAATAAATCAACATAACCTCACATCTTATAGTACAACTGAGCTATTTTATTGTTTCTGTTCAAATATCCAGGATTTTCAACATTGAAGTTGAGAAAAAGATGTAAATTAACTAGAGGAGAGAGGTATTTTGATGTAGAAAAAAGGGTATTCTCGAAGCGTCTCTTTTTTGTGACCTACGTAGGTAGAGAGAACGTGTCCCGCTATTTTGCGGATTTTTAAAGAAAACCTGGGTAATTATGGGGTTATTATAGTCAGCGAGAGGTCCACTGACTAGTTCAAACATGATTGTTCTCCGTTACCACATTTCACGAAGAAAACGACTCAACTATATATCATAGTCGCTACTCTAGGCCACCTTACATCGAGGTAGGTTTGATTTTTATACCAGAACTCAGATAAACTACCGTCTCAACTCTGTCTATGATTATATAATTTACATTGCAGGGCCTTTTAGGTTAACTCCATTTCCTTATATAGAATAAGTATCATTTCCACAATGCTAGGGTTAGGGAATAACCCATGTGTCCAGTCACTTCACCAAACTGCTAGTCCTTAGCTATACCATCACGAATGCAAGTAGTACGCTGCATGACAACCACGGTTTACCATCTCGCATGAGAGCATCAATCACCACAAGTGAGCTTTTTCTGTCTTGTATGTACTCTTCACCGTATGGCCTGATGTAAACTCTAGGAAGCATGTGCTTGCTGCTTATTGTCTAAAACAAATGGGATATAGTAGAAACATAGATAGAATTAATGAATTGCTGATTACCATTTCTTAAGTAGATGTGCACTGAAATAGGGTTCTTATATAAGTAGCTTCTGTAAAGCTGTACCTTGAGACAAAGTTACTGATGCTTGTTAGTAGAATTTGTGCTTTAGTTGTAAGAATAAGTAGAACTTTGGGAAACTTGGGTATCCAGGAATAACACTATTTTCTCTCTAGACTCTTCACTACTGCCCTCTACTGTCCGCTATAGTTTGATGCTGATGAAGGAAATTATACTCCTCTAAAAATCTGAAGTTTCGTTGTCAATTTACCCACACCCTGGTCTGTGAGGGGTTATGAATCAATTTCCAACTCTCAATCAAAACCATAACAAATGTATACCTCCAGAGGCCTTTGCAAAATGTGGACCATTCGGAGGGAACAATCAGAGAGACAATCACAAACATAACTCCTGTCATGATATGAAATGTTTCACAAGAATTTTCTAAAAGAACTGAAATGTATGCAAAACGAATGAGGATATGTCGAGGCAAACGTACAATAGTGAACGAGAGAAGTTGATACATTATTTTTATTCAAATTATTTGAATGTCATGTTCAATGTTAGAATAGCATTTTTCTAAAGTGAACAATAAATATGTTTTTGAAGGATATTTACGTTGAGAAAGGAATGACGTCATTTTTGGCAATTTTGTCTATCCGACTTAATAACGTTGAAATTTCCAATGAAATGCGTTCAATAGAGATGAAACTAGTCAAATTCCAGGTCAATTTCATGATAAAAAAAGTTCATCATATGAAAAAAATATTGTAAAAAATACCAAAACCTGACTTTTCTTGGATGTGGTTGGATATCTGAACGTAGTTTGTAACTTTCGTCAAAAACAATTTTCGATTATGTCAAAAATAAAAGTACTTCATTCTTGAGAAAATTACATATTTTTTGACAACCCTCGTATTCAGCTCATAGCAATTGTTATCTGACGGTGGTAGTCTAGGTTTCAGACCATGCAGAACTTTTCATGAAGAATAATTTTTTTCGTAAAATCAATAATAAAAATGTTCCCCATAGGTTCTAAACAGGTCATTTTCATTATTAATAAACATTTAATTAAGTGTTGTGATAGAATCCATTGAGATTATACAAGCTTCCACCGTAGGAAACTTTTTTACAGATTTCCTGAAATTTTGCTCATTTTCAATTTCTCTCAATTGTAAGGGCGGATGGTTAAATAAATTCTAACACTCATATATTATGGAATTCTTGTTTAGAGTTGAAGTGGGAATAGGCAGTCTGATATTCATTGAAGAGCAGCGGGTATTATGTGTCGACATCACATATCTGAACTCCTCCGTTCGTTCTGTTAGATACGATTCAAACCAAAGCATAGACATACCTCTGAAGCCATAGGTGTCTAGTTTTTGCAGCAGTATTCTGTCATTTACACAGCCTTTGAAAGATCACAAAACACCGCTGCAGCTACCTCACCATCATTCAACCTGAGATAAAGTCGTTCAGGAAATGCATCATTAGTACCTTTAGAGGTTTGAAAACCATATTGATGTGAACTAAGAATGTGAAATAAAATAACAGATAATCTTTATAACCTTCTTTAACAGCTCTTGGTATATGGCTAATTAGGAAACTATTCTACTTTAATGATGAAAAATAATACCTCTGGAAATATATTTGTTTTTGGTTGCAGCGGGTATTATGTGTCGACGTCACATATCTGAACTCCTTGTATTTTTTTGGACCAAACACACGGTCTCCAAAATGAAAATGCAAGCCAGTGGCAATCAATATTCCATGTAACAAAATAATGGCCTACATGAGTCTCTCGTACCGACTTCACACATATATCTCGTTTTTTTTTAAGCATAAACACTCTTTCAAATAAATAGTTCGCACACATTCCCCAGAATTAAATACCATAACGCAAATGAGATTCGATAAGGGAAAAGTGAACATTACTGGCCGCAGTTACTCCTAGTTCATTAGATGTAACTCTGCCTAGCAGCCAGACGCTAGCTTTTTGTTTAAACCTGATAAATGTCCTTCAAATTTTAGTTTGGTATCAATATTCAACCCCAAGAGTTTATTCGTAGCTTTGGTGATGATGAAATTATTTTCCAAGAATTGATGTCACATTTGAAGTTGATTATACCTGTCTTGGTGGTACTGAAAGATAATAAGTTGGCATCGCAACATTTTTTGACTCTTCTCATGTCTTCATCGACAATTTCTTCTGGTATTTTTTCATCCATACCGTGCCAAAGGATAGTGGTGTCGTTGGCAAATATTGTGAATTGTCCCTGTATGTCGACATTTGTTGAATCATTTACATACAATAAGAATAACAAGGGGCCTAGTACAGAGCCTTGAGGTATTCCTTGTCTGAGAGCTAATTGGTTCGATTTCTCATTTGTTAGGATGACACTTTCGAAACGTTCTGTTAAATACGATTCAAACCAAAGCATAGAAATACCTCTGAAGCCATAGGTGTCTAGCTTTTGCAGCAGTATTCTGTCATTTACACAGCCTTTGAAAGATCACAGAACACCGCTACAGCTACCTCACCGTCATTCAACCTGAGATAAAGTCGCTCAGGAAATGCATCATTAGTACCTTTAGAGGTTTGAAAACCATATTGATCTGAACTAAGAATGTGAAATAAAATAACAGATAATCTTTATAACCTTCTTTAACAGCTCTTGGTATATGGCTAATTAGGAATCTATTCTGCTTCAAAGATGAAAAATAATACCTCTGGAAATATATTTGTTTTTGGTTGCCAGGTAAAAAATATTCGGTCATTTTCTTTTGATTTGTTGATATGATTAATAATTTTATTTGTTTTATACAATTTACTCACACTTGGAAATTTTGTTATTAACAAATGTACACATAACATTGTAACAAGAATTCGTATTCTTACACAATATGCGTAAGGCTTCGGATACAGTGGATGCGTGTTCTGACGAAAATTTGTTCTGACGAGTTCTGATGAATTCGTCGAAACAAACAAACGCCTGTTTTTCAATGAAAGTGTTTATAGTGGCAGCGAATATCATGTCGTACATGTTCTGACGTGATATTCGCTGCCAGTATAGACACTTTCATTGAAAAACTGGCGTTTGCTTTGTTGTTGATCATGATGAAAACATGGCCGACCAGGTAAGCTGTGTTCCAAACAGCTCCGTAAGAAATGCCGAATATTTCTTTAAATGTTGTAAAAGTAAAGTTAACACTAGTTATTTTGTGTGTATAAAGTGTTATAGTGTTGTGCACAAAAGCTGTTTATTCCGATTGAAGCATAAAACGATGTTAGGCGATCATAAAATTATATGTAGTGATTGTAAAGCTGAAGAAACGTCTATTCCGCCGCAGAATGAACATCAAATATGTGAGAACGTAATTGAAGAATTGAAAGCAACCACTACTCAAAAGGAGGACTACATAAATAAACTGAAAAGCAAGTTTGATACTTATTACAATGAATCCCTAGAGATGGAACAAAACCTTAATTCAATCATCCAGGGACATGAAAAAACAATAGAATCACAAAAAAGTTAAATCTGCATGCTAACAAATACCCTACTAAAAACAGAAACAAAAATCAAACTAATGACTCAGGTACACAAACCGATTTGAACTGTTGCTACGAAGAAAAAACGATTGAAAAACAAGACCTAGTTTTTGAGACCACACAAACTGATGTGGACGATCTTTATGTGGGAAATGCCCAAACAACTATGACTAATAATATTGGCATTCAAGTCAATGCATTAGAATTGAATATGTTTTGTAATATACATAGTAATTTCGAAAGGGGCAGTACCGACAACGTCAACTCTTTTGACTTCTCAATGAAGGAGGGTCGGGAATACAAGAAGAAACCAAGATCAAGAAGACAAAGGAAAAACAATAATAAAATCACGAAGAAAAAGTCAATCATAAATGAGCTCGAAAAGAGTATTATTAATGCTGAACTAAGTGATGTATACAGGAATGAATGTAGTATGCAAGAAGAATGGACTCAGTCCTCTAAAATAAGTTTAGCTGGAAAACCTGAATATTCTGGAAAGTACGTTCAGCAGGTGGTAGAAAACTTAGAAAACTATACTATGACTGTATGTGAGGAGAAGCGCAAAATCTGTGTTATAGGCGATGAATATGCACGGGGTTTTCATAGGGTGCTGAGGCAAATAACAAGTGACAAATTTTTTGTTGAAAGCTCCGTTAAACAATACTGTGAACTATCCGATCTTACAAATAATTTATTTCATGACACTATAAGGTATGGACAAGATGACTTCGTAATAATCATGTTTAACACTAATAATATCAGCACACTTGAGCTGGCCCTAAAAAACTTCATGAATATTGCTAAAACTACAAACTTAATTTTACTTTGTGAAAGAAATTGCTTTAGAGATGAATTGATAATCAAGCGCCTTAAGATATCGACAAGACTTTTCAAGAGTTCTTGCGTTAATTCTTCTATAAAAGTAATCATTGATCAGAAATATAGAGGAAGCAAATTCTGGGTGGCAAACGAAATGAAAGATTACATTAATAATCCAATAACGGGTGGAATTATCGCTTTAAAAATAATTAATACAAAAAATCCATTAAAAAAAAACGTAGAGTCTAGTATGGACGCAGTTACTCTACCTGAAAACACTTGTTCTTTTTTAGGCAATGTACGAGAACTGCATCCACCAATTTAAAATCGACATTCCCCAGAAATGAATCTTATAGAACTTCGAAACGTCTAGGAAGCAGTAATAATACATCATCTATTTCGATGGGCCAGGGGAACTCTCATGTGATTAATATTTCAAATCAATCCCCAATCAAACATTCATCTGAATTCCAGTACAATACTTCACTGATTTTATTAAATATTCAATCGGTTCGCAATAAAATTAATGAGCTTTCAATGTTTTTAGAAGATAAAAAATTCCCAACATTTCTACTATTGACTGAACATTGGTTAAAAAATGATGAACCATGCTTTATTCCAAATTACCTTATAGTGTCAAAATTTTGTCGTAAACAAATGTTGCACGGGGGAACAATGATTCTGATAAATAAAAATAAAGCAGATGAATATCCGTTAGTAGATGTTCACAAGTATGATGATATGCTAGTTGAAGGTGAATTCGAATTCTCGATAGCTGATAGCTCACAACAAAAAAAATTATTTGTATATACTTTGTATTTATAGGGCACCATCTGGCTTGACCAGCAATATATATACATTTTTAGAGAGGTTGGAAACTCTCTTATCGTGTCTACCAGTCAAATCAAAAATCATTCTTGCAGGGGACTTCAATATAAATTTTTCAGGAGACTGTAAAACTCTTGAAAACTTGATAAATCTATTTATCAGCTTTAACATTAAAATGCATATTGACGAGCCTACTCGTATCACAGGCTCATCATCTAGTATAATTGATTATGTTTGTTAAAATTTTACTGAAGATAAATCGATTACGACAGTTATTCCTGCAGGCTTATCTGATCATGAAGCAATTTATTTCAAATTTTTGCTTGATAGAATAAGAACACATCGTAAATTTAGAAAAGGCAGAATTTTTAGTCAAAAAAATTATCACAACTTCCAGCAATTATGTGAACAAACTAACTGGAATAATGTTATAGATACTACTGACCCTGTTACTACTTTCCAAGTAATGATAATTGATAAATTCAACAAATGTTTTCCTTTAAAAAATATCAAAATTAGAAACAAAAAACCTTGGGTTACCAAAGGATCAAAAATTTCTTCAAAAAATTTTAGATCTCTGCGCACCATCAGAAAGTTCACATCAAATGAAAATTTTGTTGCTTATTTTAATAAATATAGGAGTAGTTATAGAAACCTAATTAAACTGGCGAAGAACAACCATTATGCAGAAAGGATCGAGTTATCTAAAAATTAACCTAGAGAGAAATGGGCCATAATAAATGAACTACGGGGAAAATCAAGCATATTACCAGCAGAGATAAATATCGAACCAAATATCCTGAACAATTTTTACTGTACAATTGCCAAAAATATGACTGACAAGCTTGTATGTCAACGTGAACCCTTGAGTTATCTCGAAAAAATCCGCTGTAATTCTATGTTTTCATTAACCCCTACAAATGTCCATGAAATCAAGCAAACATTAAATGATATTAAAAATGATAAGGCAGCGGGATTGGATGGTATAACTAAGAGGCTTCTAAAAAATATACCCTTTAAAGTATTATCAGTACTATCCTTTTCAACAGGAATATTTCCCGCAGGCTTGAAAACAGCTGTTGTCTTACCTCTCCACAAAGGAGGTGACAACACCAACCCCTCTAACTTTAGACCAATCTCGCTACTGTCTACTATCTCGAAACTTATTGAAAAATTGGTAAAAAAAAGATTGTTACAATTCTTATTGAGTGAAAACATTTTGAACGAATGTCAGTTCGGATTCCAAAGTTCAAAAAATACTAACGATGCGATTTTCTCATTTTTAGAAAAGGTTTATACGAGCTTAAATGAAGGGGAATCCATTGCAGCAGTCTTCTGTGATTTCTCAAAAGCTTTTGATTGTGTTAATCATGGAATACTGCTGAAAAAATTGGATTGCTATGGCATAAGAGATACATGCCTCAACTGGTTCAGATCATACTTGGATAATAGAACACAGATGGTGAAAATTGGTGATACATATTCCAATCCGTCAAATATATATTGCGGAGTACCTCAGGGATATGTTCTAGGACCAATTCTTTTCCTATTATACCTGAACGACCTACCTACAATTCATATTGAAGGAGACTTCACAATATTTGCAGATGATACTACACTAGTATGGCATGGAAAAAATACCGTAAACCTGAAGCAAACAGTATGCTCAGATCTAGCAAAAGTTAAGGAATGGTGCGATTCAAACTTCCTTTGTTTTAATGTAGATAAAACCAAAATTATTAACTTCAAATTTAGTTACGACGAGCTGATACTAGATGGCAATACAATCAAAGAAACACAATGCACCAGATTTCTGGGTTTGTATATCGATAACAAACTGAAATTCCATAAACACATTACACTTTTATGTAAAAAGCTGGCTTCAGGTTCATATGCTGTAAGAATCGTTTCCAATGAACTTAACATATCCTCAGCAAGATTAACTTACTATGCATTAGTTGAATCTCATATACGTTATGGCATTGCTTTCTGGGGATTCTGTAGTCAACAACTCATGAATCAAATCTTCGTGCTACAGAAAAGATCACTGAGGTTTCTATGCAAGGCCAGCTATAGAGATAGCTGTAGGCCTCTTTTTATTCAACACAAAATACTGACTTTGGTCAGCATATTCATTCTAGAGGTGGTATGCCTAATTCATAAAAGACATGTTACCAATTCACAAGAACAGAGACCTTATAATACCAGAGATATGAAGGTAAAAGAATATATAACCATTTACCAAATGTTTACAGAAATAAACTTGATCAGAAAGAATTCAGAAAATCCGTTAAAGATTTGCTTCTTGAAAAAGCTTACTATAGTCTGCAGGAATATCATGATGACAGTCTGTGAATGTAAATGATGTATTAAAATTTCAACCAATTTAAAGTGTACCTATGATGTTTCGTTTTCGTTTTTTTTTTTAACTTCTACATATGTAAATGTGTGTATATATGTATATATGTATATGCATGTATGTATGTGTATATATGCATAAATTTTATTGTTTTATTCTTCTATAACAAATGTGCATAGGCTCATTAAATTAAATTTTATCATAATATATATGTATATATGCACGAATATGCGTGTGTTTTGCAGATGGTACATGTATTTTATATTAATTGACGTAACTGTATCTGCAGTGGTACCTACTTCTACTGTTTTTTGACGAATATTTATATTGTATATAGGTCTGTTTTACACTTTATTTTTACACTTTGTCAATGAGAACTTGTTCTTGGACAATAAAGTATATATCTATCTATCTATCGAATTCATCAGAACTCGTTCGAACAAATTTTCGTCCAAATTCGCATGCATACTAACCGTAGCCTAACTCTCTTTCTTCCGTAAAATATGTAGCCAAACAATTGTCTGTGATCAGATTTTCTATTTAACATTCTTAAAACGAAATAAAATATACTTATTTTTTGAAAAAGAGCTCTAACCGATGAATAATAAAAGGCACTTATCATGAACTTTCTGAAAACTATCATCAATTCACATTGCCAATAATAAACTAAGGTGTGCAAAAACTTGTTTTTCATCGTCATTTGCTTGTTATCGATAAAAATACGAATGAAAAATACAAAGACATTCATTTTGTGCAATGCATTGAAATATATTTGATTGATTTAGTTTGTTGAAGGTAGGCCTCCCACAGCAACTTCTTGTATCGTTCAGCAGCAGCTTCCGAATCATTCGCTTTCGTGATAAAGACAACAGCTATGTCAGCTTTTCTTTCAAGAACAGCCCTTTCTGTATTATCATATTGCTGACCCAAATTATCGTTTTTTTACCAATACTGACTTCAGGGGATAATTGAATCAATCCCGGAATATTAAAAAAAGCGGACTTTTACACACAATTCCTGAAATCTGAAACTCAATCAATCATTCAGCTAGAGAGTATCAATAAATTATTTTTGGGAATAAATAATTTCTTCCCTAAAATTACACAATGTGAATGAATAAAAGATCATTGAAGTAAGACAAAAAGTACATACTACACGTTTTTAGTAATTTCGGGTGTATTGTTATTGAATTTTAATTTCATATGTAAAAGGTCTTCGGTACAGAAAAATTATGTATGAATAACACAATTCAGTGACAATTTAATTCTGGGAGAATACAAAAAGTGAAGACCCTGACCCCAATAATCCACTTTCAAGAACTGTAGATCAGTCCTCTTTACTGAGAAAGCAGGTATTTGTCAATTACTTTTCATAAACTTATCAACTCGGAATGAAGTAATAATCCAAACATTGAAAGTCCAAAATGAAAGAAATCAGTGAGGGATGTTCTTTTCCTGCAGAAGTTTCTCAAGAAAGTCATTTCCACTTTTCATAATAATACCGTTATCGTTCACCTATAATAAGACCAGATCTGTATTTCTCAGTAATAATCGTAATTTTGGTCTGAACCGAGAAACACACTGTGAATAATCCATAGGTTAACAATTATCATTATGATGCAGAAAAATCACTTCCTTATTTTCCCCTATGTGATAAAAATGCTACCGTATCTTCTACCATAGTATTGCACTCTTTTCCAGTTTATCGGAATCAGATATGAGTCTCTTGAGAATTCTAGTCACAAGGCAATATAACGAAGAGTCTACCGCGAAAGAGCAAATCCTAATTCTATTAATTATAGAACCACTCTAGTTCGATTCCTTCCAATATTTGGTCAATACGGAAAAGTAACCATCAAGGAAATAATAGTGCAAGTAGTTCGTATATTTTTAAATTTTCTACGGATGTAATGAATGTTGAAAACGTAATAACATTTGGTGCATTACATTATTGGTGAATGACAATGAGGCAAAATTTGGAATCCTAAAAATTGCTCTTTCCTGATGAAATCTTCAAATGAACGTTCGAAATGTATCACAATATGTCTAAACGTTCGATTGGGTATACAAAAAAGTGAAAACACTATCAGACTTTTAGAAAATGAGTAAGGCAATTGCTCATTCAAAATAAAATTTTTAATGCAAATTTTATCATTACTCGCCAGTTTTTTCCTCTGGATACCACAAAAAAGCACACTGTAATGACGCTGTTTCCACAAACCAAGCACCCGAAGTGCCTCTAGTAGACAGTGACAGCGCACACATGCCGAAGAAATTGCGACAGCTGCCTGGCTCCCTGCTCAGATCATTTTCTCATAGAGAATGAAGGAACGATGAGAAAAAAGACCATAATCTGGAATAGTCAATATAAAAAGCAAAAATGGAAGAAGGGAATACTGTACAATCTACCCCCATCACATATATCACAAAGGTTATGCGTATACCCCAGGGAGTGGAAACTCCCTGAAGGAGACCTCCAGATTGAGCCCCCAGCCTCTGTGCAAAAGGCACCAAGGAACATAGTGGAATAGCACAGAATAGAAGGACTAATGGCAAACCTCAGCAAAACCACACTTGTTCCCTTCATACCCAGAAAAATTGAGGAGGAAATAGAACTACCCAAATTATTTGGCGCGTCACTATAAGTTGCTGAGCATGTCGAATACTGAGGAATCTTCTTAGATAAGGAACTAACTTAGGACTTGCATCTGCAATATGTAATGAATGGAAGCAATATGTCGTTCATAATGTGAAGGAGAACTTGCGACAGTGTGGCCTGGGGTGTTGGTTGTTTAATATAATTTTGCGATAACACCATTACAGGAAGGAGAAAAGTTTATCAGACGTCCGAGTACAGCAGAGGAGTATTGCCGATAAGGGATAGGATGCTATAATGAATAGGGTTTTCCATTTGGAAATATTGAGTTACCCTCAATATCTGAGAAACTTTTGATTCGACGACATTGCCGATATCATCATTGAATCGGGCATCATCAAAAACCATCTTGTATAAAATTTCACGAATTTTTCTTGAACTGTATTGAAAATATTGGAACATTCCCAGACTTTTGAACGAAAAGGCCATGTTGTTATATTTCGAAAACTGCATTAATTAAAAATGTGATATTTGGAGACATGAGTAATGAGGAGTTGCTGAATTGATCGCAATGAATACAAATAGGGTATTCAATTAGAAAAAAATTGGAATACCCTCAATATCTGGAAAACTGTTGATTTGGCATAATTGCCGATATCACCATTGAATCGGGCATCATCAAAAACCACCCTGTTGAAATTTTCGTAGATTTTCTCATGGCCTTTTCTGAAATATGAGTCCGTTCCAATACTTTTGAAAGACACTGTATATTCAATTTAAAGAACTAGAAGGAGAAGTTGATTACTCAGTAAACAACTATCTGACAGTTTGGTTTTACAGACACGTTGCATACCAGTGATGAATCCAGTACACAGATTACACCTGTCTACTGGAACTGATACTATAATCAGTTACTCTTCAGGGCAAAAGGGGGCACCAAAAAGCATTTTCCGAAGACTTGTTCTAAGAGGGTAATGTCAACAAACCGAGTTTTCCAAACTTCATGGGGGCTTTGTGAGTAGATGGGACATCCCGCTGGTAAAGGAGCTGTTCTTAAGGGAGTATTAGTTATCTTAGCACCCTTATCTATGAGTTTCAGATTACGCGTTCACGTAGATCCAAAGGAAGGTTGGATTATCTGGCAAGAGACATCAAATTCCACATATCGAGCCGGTAGTTATGATAACTATTTTAAATATAAATACCAGGACGAAATCCAGGAGAGTTCAGTTCATCTGGGACCTCCAAACAGACAACAACTAGGATTGGACCTCAATTCCTTCGCGGTAAGAATAATTTTACTTGGGAATGAGAAATTTGTGAAACTGTGTTCATTGATATTTAACATCTTTAAGGTACAGAACGTAAACAGTCAGAGAACTACAAGTATTTCAAAAGCGGTGTTGTCACGTTACGTTTATACTTATGAAGTCACTTTTGGACAAAGCGTTCTTCCGTAGAAGGTTTTAACAGAATTATTAGTAACTTCTTGAATTATAATCATATACTTTGATTTTTTTATGTGTGAATATATATTTCTTTTCAGGTTTATTTGAGTATTAGTAAAATGAACACAATCTGATAATATGATCTCCGGAACTTCGCCGTTGAGACAGTATCAGTGGAATAAACAATTACACATTCTAATAATGTGATATCCGGAACTCTTCTGTTGAGACAGTATTAGTGGAATGAATACTTATACAACCTGATAATATGATCACCGGAACTCTACTGCAGAGACAGTATCAGTGGATTAAGCACTTCCATTTTCCAATGATATGATCTCCGAAACTATGACGTCGAGACAGTATCAATGAAATAAACACACATATTAATAAAATGATCTCGGGAACTACGCCGTTGACACAGTATCGATAATAATACTCCCTCATAAGCACTCATAGAGTGTACCCAAAGGCATAGCGTGCGCGGGTGGACGACGGCTATTATTATTATTTGCCGTAACGCTCCGGAGCGACTTACTAATTTCTGGTGGGGTATTAACTTTGCAGCTCTTGAAAATCCCGTAAAACCTACAGGACTACACCGGGTGGTCGGCGCGATCCAAGTAATCACCAGACGTTGGGATTGGCATCTAGACAAATTATATTGCCTATCGACTCCTATGAAATACAGAAAAACTAGTAGAATAAAACACACATTCTAGTGATATAATCTCTGGAACTATGCTGTTGAGACAGTATTAGTGGAATAACCACTGACGTGTTCGATCTTCGGAACTTCGCCGTTGAGACAGTATTAGTAGAATGAAGCACACATTCTGATGATATAGTAATGATGATCTGCCATAGCGATAGCTTTCAGAATATTTCAAAAACACACGTGTTTCTGTGGCATCGAATAATTTACGACAAAATTGGACACGTTGATAAAAATTGTTTGCATGAATACTTTGGGAGTGTCATACAAAATGTCGCGGTACACTGAAAACGAAACCAAGAACAGGTGTTTGAGGAGATGGGGAAGGAGAGCAAAAAATGGAAGTGCACGAGACTAACGTTCCTTTGAGTATTACTCAGCACGAGCACGACGAAAATTTTTGTAAGCTCCTGATCTGAAAGATTCATATAAATACAAACGAAGACGCTGTTCAGAACTATTTCATGGTATTGAACTCATGGTATCGAATTCATGGTAAATTATATTGCAAAGAATTACATATTCAGTTCATACTCTGGTGTCACGACCTGAATTGCATCTGGCAATTGATCGGGACAATAGCAGGTCGGGTACGTATCTGAAGAGAAATCTGCCCGGTTCACGAGACAACACGTTCTGGGTCAGAGTAACTATAACTTCATCCAATATGAAAGCCTCACTGAATATCCTAGACGAGATGTTCTGGGCATGGTTTCTCCGACTCAAACTCAAACTCAAACTGAGCTTTCAAAACCGACTAGAGTCTATGAATATCTGAGCGGTAGTGATGATGATCTGCGATAGCGATATTTTACGGAATATTTCACGAACACACGTGTTTTGTAGCATCGAATGATTCACGACAAAATTGGACAAGAGCTGCTTTCAATCCGGCAGTACCTTACGGAGTTTCATCACCAAGACGAAACCTGATAATACAGCAGAATCCAGCTAAGTCCCTTGTGAATGTGAAGATTCTTACATCGGAAAGACCATGGGACCATTATCAGTGAGAATAACCGAAAACAAAAAGTGGACTCAACGTAGAGAGACATCTAAATAGGGAATTACTGATCATGTCTGGACTGAGCATCATCGAATTCTATGGAACAAGGCAAGTATCCTTCATAGGGAGGAGCATTGGTCCAAACGAAAATCTATCCAAACCGCGTATATCGAAGCCAATGGAGATTTCAGTCAGCCGAGTGTGGATTTCCAAAAACGTATGGAAACCGCTCATACACCGCTTTGGAAGGAACAAAATACGCAGGACTACACGCGCAACAACACCGCCATAATTACACTTCAAATACCAATATCAACAGATCTATAGAGACCCCGTATAATCTGAACTTGTCAGTATTAATTGCGGATACAAGCAATCGAAACGTTGTGAAAAAGTGAAAGAAGTCGAATATTTTTCACATTGAGACAATGGACGTCCGAAACCTGAATAATCACGACGGGAAAAATTATCTGCGTGGACTCTTCGGGAGTGTCGGACTGAATGTCGCAGTACACTGAAAACGAAACCAAGAACAGGTGTTTCAGAAGATGGGGAAGGAGAGCAAAAAATGGAAATGCACAAGACTGATATTTCTTTGGGTAGTACCCAGCACGAGCACTTGACGAAATAGTTTTGTGAGCTACAGATCAGGCCTGAAAGATTCGTACAAATACAAACAAAGACGCTGCTTAGAATGGTATTGAATTCATCCTAAATTATATCGCAAAGGATTACATCTTCAGTTCATACTCTAATGTCACGACCCGAATCGCATCCGGAAATTTATCGGGACAATAACAGGTCGGGTTACATCAAGTTCATCAGACAGCACGTTCTGGGTCAGAGAAACTATAACTTCATCCACTATAGAAGCCACGCTGAATTCCATTTATTTTTGCTGGCTATGGCAACTGAGTGGGGCAACGAGCAATCAGTGCTCAATAGGTCCAAGTCGAACGGAATTAGGCTCTTGATGAAGCCTCTAGATGCCATTGCTTCTTGCTGGCTATGAAAAATGAGTGAGGTAATGAGCAATCAGTGTTCAGTAGGTCCAAGTCGATCGAAATCAGGCTCCTGATGAAGCATCTAGATGCCATTGCTTCTTGCTGGCTATGACAACTAAGTAAGGCAACGAGCAATCAATGCCCAATGTCGATCCAAATCAGGCTATCGATTGAGCGTCTAGATATCATTGATTCTTGCTGGCTATGACAACTGAATGAGGAACGAACAATGTGTGCCCAGTAGGTCCAAGTCGATCGAAATCAGGATCTTGAAGAAGCCTCTAGATGCCATTGCTTCTTGCTTTTTATGACAACTGAGTGAGGCAACGAGCAATTAGTTCCCAATAGGTCAAGGTCGATCGAAATCAAGCTCCTGATGAAGCCTCTATCTAGAAAATATGCCATTCACATCAAGTTCACCAGAGAGAACGTTGTGGGTGAGAGCAACTACAAATTCATACATCATGGAAACCACGCTAAATTCCACTGCTTTCTACAAGGTATGACAGTTGAGTTGGGCAACGAGAAACCGATCTCCAACATGTCAAAGTCTCAAGATGTCATGAAAAAGACGGCCATTGCATGATAAGTTTTCAGAAAGCAAACCGAGCCTATGTATCTCTGAATGGTAGTGATAAGTATCTGCGATAGCTGTGGGTCGCGTCCAGAATATTGCACAAACACACGTTTTCTTGTATCATCGAATAATTCACTACAGAATTGGACACGTCTGAAAACCCTATTTGCGTGGATACTTTGGGAGTTTCAGACATAGTGGCTCAGTATATTGAAAAAGAACAGGGGTTTGAGGAAATGGGAAAGAAGAAGACGAAGATGAAAGTGCAAAAGCCACAAGTCAAAACCGTGTATTAATAGGGGAGTAGTATCTGGAGTTATTGTCATAAAGCGTAGTTATATTAAATTCAAAATTATAAGATTTTCTCTCCTGCAAGTTACATGGCATTTCAGTTCCTGTCATGCACTTATTAGTATTCAAAGGAATGCAGCACCCTGTACAGAACAGTGCAGTCAGAAATAGCAGAAACTGAGGTGTCGAATGTATTACATTCATTGAATTTGATCGGCGATTAACGCTGATCAAAGTTCTTATGGAGAAATTGTAGGGAGGAAATTGAATTTGGAGTTTTGATGAAAAATTAAAAAGAATAAGGTAGCGAGTTTATTGCGGAAATTATTTGAGAAAACATCGAAAAGTCTACTGATGACAATTCTTCCTACAGTTTTCGAAATACTTGTAATAATGTAAATACTTGTGTTTTATTGTTGTTCATTGATAACGTTTATTTCTCTTGATGTGTCTTTTCCGTGGTCAACACATATTCACTCTCGCAGCCTATCTGCTAAACTCCCTTAGGAACAAACCAGGAACCTGTTATAAACTGGAGAATTCCCCAAATGTGGGCTCTAAAACAGTCTCGACATAATTGGTGGAAGTGCCGTTTTGGTAAAAAAAAAACTGATTCTGCCTAATCAGTACCTAATTTTATATCAAAATGCCAAAATGCTATGATTTATTTTGATATACAGTGAATTTTTTTCGAAAATTATTTTTCCTTTTTAATAATTAGGTACCTAACGTGTTTTAGATATTCGGAAGTAATTGATGATCCAACCAGCTTGTGAAACACAAACCAACTGTTTCGATAGTCTATTAATATACATTATGTTCGGGTCAGCGGTAACAGAAGAAAACAGGAATCGTTTTGAGACAGATTTAATATTATTTGAAAAAAAAAAAAAACGTCAGAACTGTTGTTTCAGAGGACACCATTTTGCATTTGTTTATATCGTTAAAGGAATATGTGGGTTAAATAAATTACTGTTATTATCCTGAATCTGAATATTTACTTCTCTTTCACCAATGGGGTAGTTTTTATTTATTGCGTCATGGATGAAAAGAATATTTTCTAATTTCTAGAAATTCCTTGTCAATACGTTTAGAACCTCCAGGAGCCTCTAGCCTGGTTCATTTTGCGTTTTTTTCGCATTTTTCAGCAGTTTCGAGAATATTGTAACATTTTTGGGGAAAATCAATAAACCTCGTATTACCTTTCATTAATTAACTTCAATTTCACTTTCTCTCGAATCCCAGTCATATCAGGAAGTATCCAATTCACATCGTATAAAGTAATATTGACAAGAAATGCCGAGACCGCTGTTTCAGAATTTCAGCATTGCAGCCTGTTTTTCCACTTCGAGTATAGCTTGCGTAGTAGATAGCTATAACTTTTTTCAGAATTGAGCCCGTCACTTTCATTCACCAATGCTTTACCTAACAGAAATTTAAACATATGAAATTGTTACAGCACCCCTGCATCCGGTAACGAGGAGTGAATCCATTCCCACTCCCATGACCGTTCCGAAGGTACAGGAACAGTGGAGGCCTTTACAGTAATAAATTCAAAAATGTGAGTTCAGTGGGGTAAGTTGATAGCAATTTTACCACATCGTTTTATGCAGCCTGTTTTTCAACTTCGATTATACCTTGCGTAGTAGGTAGCTATAACTTTTTTCAGAATTGAACCCGTCACTTTCGCTTACCAATGCTTCACCGAAGAGAAGTTCGAACATATCAAATATTAAAAATTTTTTGTTACAGCACCCCTGGATCCGGTAACGAGGAGTGAACCCATTCCCATTCCCGTCACCGTAACGAAGGTACAGGAACGTGGAGGCCTCTCCATTTATAAATTCATGAATGTAAGTTCAGTGGGGTAAGTTGATAGCAGTTTTACCACATGGTTTTATGCAGCCTGTTTCTCCACTTCGATTATAGCTTGCGTAGTGGGTAGCTATAACTTTTTCCAGAATTGAGCCCTTATCATTTATAAATTCATAAATGTAAGTTCAGTGGGGTAAGTTGATAGCAGTTTTACCACATGGTTTTATGCAGCCTGTTTCTCCACTTCGATTATAGCTTGTGTAGTGGGTAGCTATAACTTTTTTCAAAATTGAGCCCGCCACTTTTGCTTACCAATGCTTCACCTAAGAGGAGTTTAAACATATCAGTATTATTTTGCAACTGCACTCCTGGATCCGGTAACAAGAAGTGATCCCATTCCCATACCCGTTACCGTACCGAAGGTAAAGGAACGGTGGAGGCCTTTCCATTGATAAATTCATAAATGAAAGTTCAGTGGGGTAAGTTGATGGCAATTTTACCTCATGGATTCATGCAGCCTGTTTTTCCACTTTGATTATAGCTTGCGTAGTAGGTAGCTATAACTCTTTTCAGAATTGAGCCCGTCACTTTTGCTTAGCAATACTTTAATAATGAAATATGGTGAATTACGTAATCCAATCTTCCGCAATAAAACCTATACAATAGGTAAAGTCATCGGCAAGTATTCAACAAAAAACAACTACTGCCCCCTACGACTTTTGAATTATATTTGTTTAATACTTGGCAAAGTTTTCTACAAGAACCACTTTGCAATGCATTTTAAATATCAAAGCTGAAATTATTTTTCGATTTAATTGGGGGAACACCTCCGTACCGGTTTCATGGTCATTGCCAATCATCAGCGAAGGTTAGTTCGACCCAATTGAATCGAAAAATTCTTTCATCCTAATTGGAAATCCCTGAGACAAACAGTCAGGTATGAATTCAGCGCCATCTCTGGGTTCCAGTTTAAAATGCACTCCGACTACGTGTCGACTTCAACATGAAGCCAGAAACATCATGAAAGAGGGGCGACACCACTTGACGGAAGACCATAAAACTAATAATGAAATATGGTGGATTACGTAATCCAATCTTCCGCAATATTAGTTTTATGGTCTTCCGTCAAGTGGTGTCGCCCCTCTTTCATGATGTTTCTGGCTTCATGTTGAAGTCGACACGTAGTCGGAGTGCATTTTAAACTGGAACCCAGAGATGGCGCTGAATTCATACCTCAGTGTTTGTCTCAGGGATTTCCAATTAGGATGAAAGGATTTTTCGATTCAATTGGGTCGAACTAGCCTTCGCTGATGATTGGCAATGACCATGAAACCGGTACGGAGGTGTTCCCCCAATTAAATCGAAAAATAATTTCAGCTTTGATATTTGAAATGTATTGCAAAGTGGTTCTTGTAGAAAACTTTGCCAAGTATTAAACAAATATAATTCAATGGTCGTAGGGGGCAGTAGTTGTTTTTTGTTGAATACTTGCCGATGACTTTACCTATTGTATAGGTTTTATTGCGGAAGATTGGATTAAGTAATCCACCATATTTCATTATTAGTTTTATGGTCTTCCGTCAAGTGGTGTCGCCCCTCTTTCATGATGTTTCTGGTTTCATGTTGAAGTCGACACGTAGTCGGAGTGCATTTTAAACTGGAACCCAGAGATGGCGCTGAATTCATACCTCAGTGTTTGTCTCAGGGATTTCCAATTAGGATGAAAGGATTTTTCGATTCAATTGGGTCGAACTAGCCTTCGCTGATGATTGGCAATGACCATGAAACGGGTACGGAGGTGTTCCCCCAATTAAATCGAAAAATAATTTCAGCTTTGATATTTGAAATGCATTGCAAAGTGGTTCTTGTAGAAAATTTTGCCAAGTATTAAACAAATATAATTCAATGGTCGTAGGGGGCAGTAGTTGTTTTTTGTTGAATACTTGCCGATGACTTAACCTATTGTATAGGTTTTATTGCGGAAGATTGGATTACGTAATCCACCATATTTCATTATTAGTTTTATGGTCTTCCGTCAAGTGGTGTCGCCTCTCTTTCATGATACCAATACTTTACCTGAGAGGAGTTCGAACATATCAAATATCAATATTATTTTGCCACAGCACCCCTGGATCCGGTAACAAGGAGTGATCCCATTTCCATTTCCGTTACCTTAGCGAAGGTAAATAAAAGGTGAAGGCCCTTCCATTTATTAGTTAATTAATGTAAGTTCAGTGGGGTAAGTTGATAGCAATTGTACCACATGGTTTTATACAGCCTATTTTTCCACTTCGCTTGTGGCTTGCATAATAGGTAGCTATAACTTTTACAGAATTGAGCCCGTCACTGTTGCTTACCAATGCTTCACCAAAGAGGAGTTCAAACATATCAAGTATCAATATTATTTTGCTACAGCATCCTTGGATCCGGTAACAAGGAGTGATCCCATTCCTATTCCTGTTACCGTACCGAAAATTAATGAAAGGTGGAGGTCTTTCCATTTATAAATTCATAAATGTGAGTTTAGTGAGGTAAGTTGATAGCAGTTTTACCATATGGTTTTATGCAGCCTGTTTCTCCACTTCGATTATAGCTTGTGTAGTGGGTAGCTATAACTTTTTTCAAAATTGAGCCCGCCACTTTTGCTCACCAATGCTTCACCTAAGAGGAGTTTAAACATATCAGTATTATTTTGCAAATGCATCCCTGGATCCGGTAACAAGGAGTGATCGCATTCCCATTACCGTTACCTTACCGAAGGTAAATAAAAGGTGAAGGCCTTCCTATTTATAAATTAATTAATGTAAGTTCAGTGGGGTAAGTTGATAGCAATTTTACCACATGGTTTTATGCAGCCTTTTTTCCACTTCGCTTATAGCTTGCATAATAGGTGGCTATATCTTTTACAGAATTGAGCCCGTCACTGTTGCTCACCAATGCTTCACCAAAGAGGAGTTCAAACATATCAAGTATCAATATTATATTGCTACAGCATCCTCGGATCCGGTAACAAGGAGTGATCCCATTCCCATTTCCGTTACCGTACCGAAGGTAAATGAACGGTGGAGGCATTTCCATTTATAAATTCATGAATGTAAGTTCATTGGTGCAAAATGATAGCAATTTTAACACATTGTTTCTTGCAGCCTACTTTTCCACTTCGATTATAGCTTGCATAATAGGTAGCTATAACTTTTACAGAATTGAGCCCGTTACTGTTGCTCACCAATGCTTCACCAAAGAGGAGTTCAAACATATCAAGTATCAATATTATTTTGCTACAGCATCCCTGGATCCGGTAACAAGGAGTGATCCCATTCCCATTCCCGTTACCGTACCGAAGGTAAATGAACCGTGGAGGCCATTCCATTTATAAATTCATAAATGTAAGTTCATTGGATTGAGTTGATAGTAATTTTAATCATGGTTTAATGCAGCCTGTTTTCCACTTCGATTATAGCTTGCGTAGTGGGTAGCTATAACTTTTTTAGAAATGAGTCCGTCACTTTTGCTCACCAATGCTTTACCTAAGAGGAGTTTCAACATATCAAATATCAATATTATTTTGCTACAGCACCCCTGAATCCGGTAACAAGGAGCGATCCCATTCCCATTTCCGTTACCGTACCGAAGGTAAATAAAAGGTGGGGGTCTTTCCATTTATAAATTCATAAATATAAGTTCAGTGATGTGAGTTGATAGTAGTTTTTCCATATGGTTTTACGCAGCCTGTTTTTCCACTTCGATTATAGCTTGCGTAGTGAGTAGCTATAACTTTTTTAGAATTGAGCCCGTCACTATTGCTCACCAATGCTTTACCTGAGAGGAGTTTAAAAATATTATGTATCAATATTATTTTGCTACAGCACCCCTGGATCCTGTAACAAGGAGTGATCCCATTCCCATTCCCGTTACAGTACCGAAGGTACATGAACGGTGGAGGCCTTACCATTTATAAATTCATAAATGTAAGTTCAGTGGGGTAACTTGATAGCAATTTTACCACATGGTTGTATGCAGCCTGTTTCTCCACTTCGATTATAGCTTGCACAGTAGGTAGCTATATCTTTTACAGAATTGAGCCCGTCACTGTTGGTTACCAATGCTTCACCAAAGAGAAGTTCAAACATATCAAATATCAATATTATTTTGCTACAGCACCCCTGGATCCGGTAACAAGGAGTGATCCCATTCCCATTCCCGTCACCGTAACGAAGGTAAATGAACGGTGGAGGACTTTCCACTTATGAATTCATAAATGTAATTACATTGGGGTAAGTTGATAGCAATTTTACCACATGGTTTTATGCAGCCTGTTTTCCACTTCGATTATAGCTTGCGTAGTGGGTAGCTATAACTTTTTCCAGAATTGAGCCCAGCACTTTTGCTCACCAATGCTTTAACTAAAAGGAGTTTAAACATATCATGTATCAATATTATTTTGCTACAGCACCCCTGGATCCGGTAACAAGGAGTGATCCCATTCCCATTCCCGTCACCGTCACGAAGGTACAGGAACGTGGAGGCCACTCCATTTATAAATTCATGAATGTAGGTTCAGTGGGGTAAAATGATAGCAATTTTACCACATGGATTTATGCAGCCTGTTTCTCCACTTCGAATATAGCTTGCGTAGTAGGTAGCTATAACTTTTCTCAGAATTGAGCCGGTCACTTTTGCTCACCAATGCTTCACCTAAGAGAAGTTCAAACATATCAACTATCAATATTATTTTGCTACAGCATCCCTGGATCCGGTAACAAGGAGTGATCCCATTCCCATTTACGTTACCGAACCGAAGGTAAATAAAAGGTGGAGGCCTTTCCATTCATAAATTCATAAATGTAAGTTCAGTGGGGTAAGTTGATAGCAATTTTACCACATGGTTGTATGCAGCCTATTTCTCCACTACGATTATAGCTTGCACAGTAGGTAGCTATAACTTTTACAGGATTGAGCCCGTCACTGTTGCTTACCAATGTTTCTCCAAAGAGAAGTTCAAACATATCAAATATCAATATTATTTTGCTACAGCACACCTGGATCCGGTAATAAGGAGTGATCCCATATCCATTCCCGTTACCGTACCGAAGGTAAATGAAAGGTGGAGGTCGTTCCATTTATAAATTCATAAATGTAAGTTCAGTGATGTAAGTTGATAGCAGTTTTACCATATGGTTTTACGCAGCATGTTTTTCCACTTCGATTCGATTATAGCTTGCGTAGTGGGTAGCTATAACTTTTTCAAGAATTGAGCCTGTCACTTTTGCTCACCAATGCTTTACCTAAGAGGAGTTTCAACATATCAAATATCAATATTATTTTGCTACAGCACCCCTGAATCCGGTAACAAGGAGCGATCCCATTCCCATTTCCGTTACCGTACCGAAGGTAAATAAAAGGTGGGGGTCTTTCCATTTATAAATTCATAAATATAAGTTCAGTGATGTGAGTTGATAGTAGTTTTTCCATATGGTTTTACGCAGCCTGTTTTTCCACTTTGATTATAGCTTGCGTAGTGAGTAGCTATAACTTTCTTTGAATTGAGCCCGTCACTATTGCTCACCAATGCTTTACCTGAGAGGAGTTTAAAAATATTATGTATCAATATTATTTTGCTACAGCACCCCTGGATCCTGTAACAAGGAGTGATCCCATTCCCATTCCCGTTACAGTACCGAAGGTACATGAACGGTGGAGGCCTTACCATTTATAAATTCATAAATGTAAGTTCAGTGGGGTAACTTGATAGCAATTTTACCACATGGTTGTATGCAGCCTGTTTCTCCACTTCGATTATAGCTTGCACAGTAGGTAGCTATATCTTTTACAGAATTGAGCCCGTCACTGTTGGTTACCAATGCTTCACCAAAGAGAAGTTCAAACATATCAAATATCAATATTATTTTGCTACAGCACCCCTGGATCCGGTAACAAGGAGTGATCCCATTCCCATTCCCGTCACCGTAACGAAGGTAAATGAACGGTGGAGGCCTTTCCACTTATGAATTCATAAATGTAATTACATTGGGGTAAGTTGATAGCAATTTTACCACATGGTTTTATGCAGCCTGTTTTCCACTTCGATTATAGCTTGCGTAGTGGGTAGCTATAACTTTTTCCAGAATTGAGCCCAGCACTTTTGCTCACCAATGCTTTAACTAAAAGGAGTTTAAACATATCATGTATCAATATTATTTTGCTACAGCACCCCTGGATCCGGTAACAAGGAGTGATCCCATTCCCATTCCCGTCACCGTCACGAAGGTACAGGAACGTGGAGGCCACTCCATTTATAAATTCATGAATGTAGGTTCAGTGGGGTAAAATGATAGCAATTTTACCACATGGATTTATGCAGCCTGTTTCTCCACTTCGAATATAGCTTGCGTAGTAGGTAGCTATAACTTTTCTCAGAATTGAGCCGGTCACTTTTGCTCACCAATGCTTCACCTAAGAGAAGTTCAAACATATCAACTATCAATATTATTTTGCTACAGCATCCCTGGATCCGGTAACAAGGAGTGATCCCATTCCCATTTACGTTACCGAACCGAAGGTAAATAAAAGGTGGAGGCCTTTCCATTCATAAATTCATAAATGTAAGTTCAGTGGGGTAAGTTGATAGCAATTTTACCACATGGTTGTATGCAGCCTATTTCTCCACTACGATTATAGCTTGCACAGTAGGTAGCTATAACTTTTACAGGATTGAGCCCGTCACTGTTGCTTACCAATGTTTCTCCAAAGAGAAGTTCAAACATATCAAATATCAATATTATTTTGCTACAGCACACCTGGATCCGGTAATAAGGAGTGATCCCATATCCATTCCCGTTACCGTACCGAAGGTAAATGAAAGGTGGAGGTCGTTCCATTTATAAATTCATAAATGTAAGTTCAGTGATGTAAGTTGATAGCAGTTTTACCATATGGTTTTACGCAGCATGTTTTTCCACTTCGATTCGATTATAGCTTGCGTAGTGGGTAGCTATAACTTTTTCAAGAATTGAGCCTGTCACTTTTGCTCACCAATGCTTTACCTAAGAGGAGTTTCAACATATCAAATATCAATATTATTTTGCTACAGCACCCCTGAATCCGGTAACAAGGAGCGATCCCATTCCCATTTCCGTTACCGTACCGAAGGTAAGTAAAAGGTGGGGGTCTTTCCATTTATAAATTCATAAATATAAGTTCAGTGATGTGAGTTGATAGTAGTTTTTCCATATGGTTTTACGCAGCCTGTTTTTCCACTTCGATTATAGCTTGCGTAGTGGGTAGCTATAACTTTTTTAGAATTGAGCCCGTCACTTTTGCTCACCAATGCTTTACCTGAGAGGAGTTTAAAAATATTATGTATCAATATTATTTTGCTACAGCACCCCTGGATCCTGTAACAAGGAGTGATCCCATTTCCATTCCCGATACAGTACCGAAGGTAAATGAACGGTGGAGGCCTTACCATTTATGAATTCATAAATGTAAGTTCAGTGGGGTAACTTGATAGCAATTTTACCACATGGTTGTATGCAGCCTGTTTCTCCACTTCGATTATAGCTTGCACAGTAGGTAGCTATAACTTTTACAGAATTGAGCCCGTCACTGTTGGTTACCAATTCTTCACCAAAGAGAAGTTCAAACATATCAAATATCAATATTATTTTGCTACAGCACCCCTGGATCCGGTAACAAGAAGTGATCCCATTCCCATTACCGTCACCGTAACGAAGGTACAGGAACGTGGAGGCCACTCCATTTATAAATTCATAAATGTAAGTTCAGTGGGGTAAAATGATAGCAATTTTACCACATGGATTTATGCAGCCTGTTTCTCCACTTCGATCATAGCTTGCGTAGTAGGTAGCTATAACTGTTTTCAGAATTGAGCCGGTCACTTTTGCTTACCGATGCTTCACCAAAGAGAAGTACAAACGTATCAAATATCAATATTATTTTGCTACAGCACCCCTGGATCCGGTAACAAGTAGTGATCCCATTCCCATTTCCGTTACCGTACCGAAGGTAAATAAAATGTGGAGGCCTTTCCATTCATAAATTCATTAATGTAAGTTCAGTGGGGTAAAATGATAGCAATTTTACCACATGGATTTATGCAGCCTGTTTCTCCACTTCGATCATAGCTTGCGTAGTAGGTAGCTATAACTGTTTTCAGAATTGAGCCGGTCACTTTTGCTTACCGATGCTTCACCAAAAAGAAGCTCAAACGTATCAAATATCAATATTATTTTGCTACAGCACCCCTGGATCCGGTAACAAGGAGTGATCCCATTTCCATTTCCGTTACCGTACCGAAGGTAAATAAAATGTGGAGGCCTTTCCATTCATAAATTCATTAATGTAAGTTCAGTGGGGTAAGTTGATAGCAATTTTACCACATGGTGTTATGAAGCCTATTTTTCCACCTCGATTATAGCTTGCAAAATAGGTAGCTATAACTTTTACAAAATTGAGCATGTCACTTTTGCTCACCAATGCTTTACCTGAGAGGAGTTTAAAAATATTATGTATCTATATTATTTTGCTACAGCACCCCTGGATCCTGTAACAAGGAGTGATTCCATTCCCATTCCCTTTACAGTACCGAAGGTAAATGAACGGTGGAGGCCTTAACATTTATAAATTCATAAATGTAAGTTCAGTGGGGTAACTTGATAGCAATTTTACCACATGGATTTATGCAGCCTGTTTCTCCACTTCGATCATAGCTTGCGTAGTGGGTAGCTATAACTGTTTTCAGAATTGAGCCGGTCACTTTTGCTTACCGATGCTTCACCAAAGAGAAGTTCAAACGTATCAAATATCAATATTAATTTGCTACAGCACCCCTGGATCCGGTAACAAGGAGTGATCCCATTCCCATTTCCGTTACCGTACCGAAGGTAAATAAAATGTGGAGGCCTTTCCATTCATAAATTCATTAATGTAAGTTCAGTGGGGTAAGTTGATAGCAATTTTACCACATGGTGTTATGCAGCCTATTTTTCCACTTCGATTATAGCTTGCATAAAAGGTAGCTATAACTTTTACAGAATTGAGCCCGTTACTGTTGCCCACCAATGCTTCACCAAAGAGGAGTTCAAACATATCAAGTATCAATATTATTTTGTTACAGCATCCCTGGATCCGGTAACAAGGAGTGATCCCATTCCCATTCCCGTTACCGTACCGAAGGTAAATTAACGGAAGAGGCTTTTCCATTTATGGATTCATAAATGTAAGTTCATTGGATTGAGTTGAGAGCAATTTTAAAACATAGTTTAATGCAGCCTGTTTTCCACTTCGATTATAGCTTGCGTAGTGGGTAGCTATAACTTTTTCCAGAATTGAGCCCGTCACTTTTGCTCACCAATGCTTCACCAAAGAGGAGTTCAAACATATCAAGAATCAATATTATTTTGCTACAGCATCCCTGGATCCGGTAACAAGGAGTGATCCCCTTCCCATTCCCGTTACCGTACCGAAGGTAAATGAACGGTGGAGGCCTTTCCATTTATGGATTCATAAATGTAAGTTCATTGGATTGAGTTGAGAGCAATTTTAAAACATAGTTTAATGCAGCCTGTTTTCCACTTCGATTATAGCTTGCGTAGTGGGTAGCTATAACTTTTTCCAGAATTGAGCCCGTCACTTTTGCTCACCAATGCTTCACCAAAGAGGAGTTCAAACATATCAAGTATCAATATTATTTGGCTACAGCATCCCTGGATCCGGTAACAAGGAGTGATCCCATTCCCATTCCCGTTACCGTACCGAAGGTAAATGAACGGTAGATGCCTTTCCATTTATAAATTCATAAATCTAAGTTCATTGGGGTGAGTTGATAGCAATTTCACCTCATGGTATAATGCAGCCTGTTTTCCACTTCGATTATAGCTTGCGTAGTGGGTAGCTATAACTTTTTCCAGAATTGAGCCCGTCACTTTTGCTCACCAATGCTTAACCTTAGAGGAGTTTCAACATATCAAATATCAATATTACTTTGCTACAGCACCCCTGGATCCGGTAACAAGAAGTGATCCCATTCCTATTCCCGTTACCGTACCGAAGGTAAATGAACGGTGGAGGCCTTTCCATTTATGGATTCATAAATGTAAGTTCATTGGATTGAGTTGAGAGCAATTTTAAAACATAGTTTAATGCAGCCTGTTTTCCACTTCGATTATAGCTTGCGTAGTGGGTAGCTATAACTTTTTGCAGAATTGAGCCCGTCACTTTTGCTCACCAATGCTTCACCAAAGAGGAGTTCAAACATATCAAGTATCAATATTATTTGGCTACAGCATCCCTGGATCCGGTAACAAGGAGTGATCCCATTCCCATTCCCGTTACCGTACCGAAGGTAAATGAACGGTAGATGCCTTTCCATTTATAAATTCATAAATGTAAGTTCATTGGGGTGAGTTGATAGCAATTTCACTACATGGTTTAATGCAGCCTGTTTTCCACTTCGATTATAGCTTGCGTAGTGGGTAGCTATAACTTTTTCCAGAATTGAGCCCGTCACTTTTGCTCACCAATGCTTTACCTTAGAGGAGTTTCAACATATCAAATATCAATATTACTTTGCTACAGCACCCCTGGATCCGGTAACAAGGAGTGATCCCATTCCTATTCCCGTTACCGTACCGAAAATTAATGAAAGGTGGAGGTCTTTCCATTTATAAATTCATAAATGTGAGTTTAGTGAGGTAAGTTGATAGCAGTTTTACCATATGGTTTTATGCAGCCTGTTTCTCCACTTCGATTATAGCTTGTGTAGTGGGTAGCTATAACTTTTTTCAAAATTGAGCCCGCCACTTTTGCTCACCAATGCTTCACCTAAGAGGAGTTTAAACATATCAGTATTATTTTGCAAATGCATCCCTGGATCCGGTAACAAGGAGTGATCGCATTCCCATTACCGTTACCTTACCGAAGGTAAATAAAAGGTGAAGGCCTTCCCATTTATAAATTAATTAATGTAAGTTCAGTGGGGTAAGTTGATAGCAATTTTACCACATGGTTTTATGCAGCCTTTTTTCCACTTCGCTTATAGCTTGCATAATAGGTGGCTATATTTTTTACAGAATTGAGCCCGTCACTGTTGCTCACCAATGCTTCACCAAAGAGGAGTTCAAACATATCAAGTATCAATATTATATTGCTACAGCATCCTCGGATCCGGTAACAAGGAGTGATCCCATTCCCATTTCCGTTACCGTACCGAAGGTAAATGAACGGTGGAGGCATTTCCATTTATAAATTCATGAATGTAAGTTCATTGGTGCAAAATGATAGCAATTTTAACACATTGTTTCTTGCAGCCTACTTTTCCACTTCGATTATAGCTTGCATAATAGGTAGCTATAACTTTTACAGAATTGAGCCCGTTACTGTTGGTCACCAATGCTTCACCAAAGAGGAGTTCAAACATATCAAGTATCAATATTATTTTGCTACAGCATCCCTGGATCCGGTAACAAGGAGTGATCCCATTCCCATTCCCGTTACCGTACCGAAGGTAAATGAACGGTGGAGGCCATTCCATTTATAAATTCATAAATGTAAGTTCATTGGATTGAGTTGATAGTAATTTTAATCATGGTTTAATGCAGCCTGTTTTCCACTTCGATTATAGCTTGCGTAGTGGGTAGCTATAACTTTTTTAGAAATGAGTCCGTCACTTTTGCTCACCAATGCTTTACCTAAGAGGAGTTTCAACATATCAAATATCAATATTATTTTGCTACAGCACCCCTGAATCCGGTAACAAGGAGCGATCCCATTCCCATTTCCGTTACCGTACCGAAGGTAAATAAAAGGTGGGGGTCTTTCCATTTATAAATTCATAAATATAAGTTCAGTGATGTGAGTTGATAGTAGTTTTTCCATATGGTTTTACGCAGCCTGTTTTTCCACTTCGATTATAGCTTGCGTAGTGGGTAGCTATAACTTTTTTAGAATTGAGCCCGTCACTATTGCTCACCAATGCTTTACCTGAGAGGGGTTTATAAATATTATGTATCAATATTATTTTGCTACAGCACCCCTGGATCCTGTAACAAGGAGTGATCCCATTCCCATTCCAGTTACAGTACCGAAGGTACATGAACGGTGGAGGCCTTACCATTTATAAATTCATAAATGTAAGTTCAGTGGGGTAACTTGATAGCAATTTTACCACATGGTTGTATGCAGCCTGTTTCTCCACTTCGATTATAGCTTACACAGTAGGTAGCTATAACTTTCACAGAATTGAGCCCGTCACTGTTGGTTACCAATGCTTCACCAAAGAGAAGTTCAAACATATCAAATATCAATATTATTTTGCTACAGCACCCCTGGATCCGGTAATAAGGAGTGATCCCATTCCCATTCCCGTCTCCGTAACGAAGGTAAATGAACGGTGGAGGCCTTTCCACTTATAAATTCATAAATGTAATTACATTGGGGTAAGTTGATAGCAATTTTACCACATGGTTTTATGCAGCCTGTTTTCCACTTCGATTATAGCTTGCGTAGTGGGTAGCTATAACTTTTTCCAGAATTGAGCCCGGCACTTTTGCTCACCAATGCTTTAACTAAAAGGAGTTTAAACATATCATGTATCAATATTATTTTGCTACAGCACCCCTGGATCCGGTAACAAGGAGTGATCCCATTCCCATTCCCGTCACCGTAACGAAGGTACAGGAACGTGGAGGCCACTCCATTTATAAATTCATGATTGTAGGTTCAGTGGGGTAAAATGATAGCAATTTTACCACATGGATTTATGCAGCCTGTTTCTCCACTTCGAATATAGCTTGCGTAGTAGGTAGCTATAACTTTTCTCAGAATTGAGCCGGTCACTTTTGCTCACCAATGCTTCACCTAAGAGAAGTTCAAACATATCAACTATCAATATTATTTTGCTACAGCACCCCTGGATCCGGTAACAAGGAGTGATCCCATTCCCATTTACGTTACCGTACCGAAGGTAAATAAAAGGTGGAGTCCTTTCCATTCATAAATTCATAAATGTGAGTTCAGTGGGGTAAGTTGATAGCAATTTTACCACATGGTTGTATGCAGCCTATTTCTCCACTACGATTATAGCTTGCACAGTAGGTAGCTATAACTTTTACAGGATTGAGCCCGTCACTGTTGCTTACCAATGTTTCTCCGAAGAGAAGTTCAAACATATCAAATATCAATATTATTTTGCTACAGCACCCCTGGATCCGGTAATAAGGAGTGATCCCATATCCATTCCCGTTACCGTACCGAAGGTAAATGAAAGGTGGAGGTCGTTCCATTTATAAATTCATAAATGTAAGTTCAGTGATGTAAGTTGATAGCAGTTTTACCATATGGTTTTACGCAGCATGTTTTTCCACTTCGATTCGATTATAGCTTGCGTAGTGGGTAGCTATAACTTTTTCAAGAATTGAGCCTGTCACTTTTGCTCACCAATGCTTTACCTAAGAGGAGTTTCAACACATCAAATATCAATATTATTTTGCTACAGCACCCCTGGATCTAAAAACAAGGAGTGATCCCATTCCCATTCCCGTTACCGTACCGAAGGTGAGTGAACGGTGGAGACCTTTCCATTTATAAATTCATGAATGTAAGTTCATTGGGGTAAGTTGATAGCAATGTTACCACATGGTTTTTGCAGCCTATTTTTCCACTTCCATTATAGCTTGCTTAATAGGTAGCTATAACTTTTACAAAATTGAGCCCGTCACTGTTGCTCACCGATGCTTTACCAAAGAGGAGTTCGAACATATCAAGTATCAATATTATTTTGCTACATCATTCCTGGATCCGGTAACAAGGAGTGATCCCATTCCCTCTTCCGTTACCGTACCGAAGGTGAATGAACGGTGGAGGCCTTTCCATTTATAAATTCATGAATGTAAGTTCATTGGGGTAAGTCGTTAGCAATGTTAACACATGGTTTTTGCAGCACATTTTTCCACTTCGATTATAGCTTGCATGATAGGTAGCTATAACTTTTTTAAGAATTGAGCCTGTCACTTTTGCTCACCAATGCTTTACCTAAGAGGAGTTTCAACATATCAAATATCAATATTATTTTGCTACAGCACCCCTGGATCCGGAAACAAGGAGTGATCCCATTCCCATTTCCGTTACCGTATCGAAGTTGAATGAACGGTGGAGGCCTTTTCATTTATAATTTCATAAATGTAAGTTCATTGGGGTAAGTTGATAGCAATTTTAACACATGGTTTTATGCAGCCTGTTTTCCACTTCGATTAAAGCTTGCGTAGTAGGTAGCTATAATATTTTCAGAATTGAGCCCATCACTTTTGCTGACCAATGCTTCACCAAAGAGAAGTTCAAACATATCAAATTTCAATAATATCTTGCTACAGCACCCCTGGATCTGGTAACAAGAAGTGATCCCATTCCCGTTACCGTACCGAAGGTAAATGAACGGTGGAGGCCTTTCCATTTATAAATTCATAAATGTAAATTCATTGGGGCAAGTTGATAGCAATTTTACCACATGGTTTAATGCAGCCTGTTTTCCACTCCGATTATAGCTTGCATAATAGGTAGCTATAACTTTTACAGATTTGAGCCCGTCACTTTTGCTCACCAATGCTTTACCTAAGAGGAGTTTGAACATATCAAATATCAATATTATATTGCTACAGCACCCCTGCATCTGGTAATAAGGAGTGATCCCATTCCTATTCCCGTTACCGCACCGAAGGTAAATGAAAGGTCGAGGCCTTTCCATTTATAAATTCCTAAATGTAAGTTCAGTGATGTGAGTTGATAGCAGTTTTACCATATGGTTTCCCGCAGCCTGTTTTTCCACTTCGATTATAGCTTGCGTAGTGGGTAGCTATAACTTTTTTAGAATTGAGCCCGTCACTTTTGCTCACCAATGCTTTACCTGAGAGGAGTTTAAACATTTCATGTATCAATATTATTTTGCTACAGCACCCCTGGATCCGGTAACAAGGAGTGATCCCATTCCCATTTCCGTCACCGTAGCGAAGGTACAGGAACGTGGAGGCCACTCCATTTATAAATTCATGAATGTTGGTTCAGTGGGGTAAAATGATAGCAATTTTACCACATGGATTTATGCAGCCTGTTTCTCCACTTCGAATATAGCTTGCGTAGTAGGTAGCTATAACTTTTACAGAATTGAGCCCGTTACTTTTGCTCACCAATGCTTTACCTAAGAGGAGTTTGAACATATCAAATATCAATATTATATTGCTACAGCACCCCTGGATCCGGTAATAAGGAGTGATCCCATTCCTATTCCCGTTACCGCACCGAAGGTAAATGAAAGGTCGAGGCCTTTCCATTTATAAATTCCTAAATGTAAGTTCAGTGATGTGAGTTGATAGCAGTTTTACCATATGGTTTCCCGCAGCCTGTTTTTCCACTTCGATTATAGCTTGCGTAGTGGGTAGCTATAACTTTTTTAGAATTGAGCCCGTCACTTTTGCTCACCAATGCTTTACCTGAGAGGAGTTTAAACATTTCATGTATCAATATTATTTTGCTATAGCACCCCTGGATCCGGTAACAAGGAGTGATCCCATTCCCATTTCCGTCACCGTAGCAAAGGTTTAGGAACGTGGAGGCCACTACATTTATAAATTCATGAATGTAGGTTCAGTGGGGTAAAATGATAGCAATTTTACCACATGGATTTATGCAGCCTGTTTCTCCACTTCGAATATAGCTTGCGTAGTAGGTAGCTATAACTTTTACAGAATTGAGCCCGTTACTGTTGCTCACCAATGCTTCACCAAAGAGAAGTTCAAATATATCAAGTATCAATATTATTTTGTTACAGCATCCCTGGATCCGGTAACAAGGAGTGATCCCATTCCCATTCCCGTTACCGTACCGATGGTTAATGAGCGGAGGAGGCCTTTTCATTTATAAATTCTTAAATGTAAGTTCATTGGGGTGAGTTGATAGCAATTTCACCACATGGTTTGATGCAGCCTGTTTTCCACTTCGATTATAGCTTGCGTAGTGGGTAGCTATAACTTTTTCCAGAATTGAGCCCTTACCATTTATAAATTCATGAATGTAAGTTCAGTGGGGTAAGTTGATAGGAATTTTACTACATGGTTGTATGCAGCCTGTTTCTCCACTTCGATTATAGCATGCAGAGTAGGTAGCTATAACTTTTACAGGATTGAGCCCGTCACTGTTGCTTACCAATGCTTCACCAAAGAGAAGTTCAAACATATCAAATATCAATATTATTTTGCTACAGCACCCGTGGATCCGGTAATAAGGAGTGACCCATTTCCATTTCCGTTACCGTACCGAAGGTAAATGAAAGGTGGAGGTCGTTCCATTTATAAATTCATAAATATAAGTTCAGTGATGTAAGTTGATAGCAGTTTTACGTTTTACACAGCCTGTTTTTCCACTTCGATTATAGCTTGCGTAGTGGGTAGCTATAACTTTTTTAAGAATTGAGCCCGTCACTTTTACTCACCAATGCTTTACCTAAGAGGAGTTTCAACATATCAAATATCAATATTATTTTGCTACAGCACCCCTGGATCCGGAAACAAGGAGTGATCCCATTCCCATTCCCGTTACCGTACCGAAGGTGAATGAACGGTGCAGGCCTTTACATTTATAAATTCATGAATGTAAGTTCATTGGGGTAAGTTGATAGCAATGTTACCACATGGTTTTTGCAGCCTATTTTTCCACTTCGATTATAGCTTGCATAATAGGTAGCTATAACTCTTACAGAATTGAGCCCGTCACTGTTGCTCACCAATGCTTCACCAAAGAGGAGTTCAAACATATCAAGTATCAATATTATTTTGCTACAGCATCCCTGGATCCGGTAACAAGGAGTGGTCCCATTCCCATTCCCGTTACCGTACCGAAGGAAAATGAACGGTGGAGGCCTTTCCATTTATAAATTCATGAATGTAAGTTTATTGGGGCAAGTTGATAGCAATTTTACCATATGGTTTTATGCAGCCTATTTTTCCACCTCGATTATAGCTTGCAAAATAGGTAGCTATAACTTTTACAAAATTGAGCCCGTCACTGTTGCTCACCGATGCTTCACCAAAGAGGAGTTCAAACATATCAAGTATCAATATTATTTTGCTACAGCATCCCTGGATCCGGTAACAAGGAGTGATCCCATTCCCATTCCCGTTACCGTACCGAAGGTAAATGAACGGAGGAGGCCTTTCCATTTATAAATTCATAAATGTAAGTTCATTGGGGTAAGTTGATAGCAATGTTACCAAATGGGTTTTGCAGCCTATTTTTCCACTTCGATTATAGCTTTCGTAGTGGATAGCTATAACTTTTTCCAGAATTGAGCTCGTTACTTTTGCTCACCGATGCTTCACCGAAAAGGAGTTCAAACATATCAAGTATCAATATTATTTTGCTACAGCATCCCTGGATCCGGTAACAAGGAGTGATCCCATTCCCATTTCCGTTACCGTACCGAAGGTAAATGAACGGTGGAGGCCTTTCCACTTATAAATTCATAAATGTAATTACATTGGGGTAAGTTGATAGCAATTTTGCCACATGGTTTTATGCAGCCTGTTTTCCACTTCGATTATAGCTTGCGTAGTGGGTAGCTATAACTTTTTCCAGAATTGAGCCCGGCACTTTTGCTCACCAATGCTTTAACTAAAAGGAGTTTGAACATATCAAATATCAATATTTTATTGCTACAGCACACTTGGATCCGGTAACAAGGAGTGATTCCAATCCTATTTCCGTTACCGTAACGAAGGTAAATGAAAGGTCGAGGCCATTCTATTTATAAATTCATAAATGTAAGTTCAGTGGGGTAAGTTGATAGCAAATTCACCACATGGTTAAATGCAGCCTGTTTCTCCACTTCGATTAAGCTTGCACAGTAGGTAGCTATAACTTTTACAGAATTGAGCTTGTCTTTGTTGCTTACCAATGCTTCACCAAAGAAAAGTTCAAACACATCAAATATCAATATTATTTTGCTACAGCACCCCTGGATCCGGTTATAAGGAGTGATTCCATTCCCATTCCCGTTACCGTACTGAAATTAATGAAAGGTGGAGGCCTTTCCATTTATAAATTCATAAATGTGAGTTCAGTGGGGTAAGTTGATAGCAATTTTACCACATAGTTTTATGCAGCCTATTTTTCCACTTCGATTATAGCTTGCATAATAGGTAGCTATAACTTTTACAGAATTTAGCCCGTCACTGTTGCTTACCAATGCTTCACCAAAGAGAAGTTCAAACATATCAAGTATCAATATTATTTTGCTACAGCATCCCTGGATCCGGTAACATGGAGTGATCCCATTCCCATTCCCGTAACCGTACCGATGGTAAATGAACGGTGGAGGCCTTTCCATTTATAAATTCATAAATGTAAGTACATTGGGGTAAGTTGATAGCAATTTTACCACATGGTTTAATGCAGCCTGTTTTCCACTTCGATTATAGCTTTCGTAGTGGATAGCTATAACTTTTTCCAGAATTGAGCTCGTCACTTTTGCTCACCAATGCTTTACCTAAGAGGAGTTCGAAAATATTAAATATCAATATTATTTTGCCACAGCACCCCTGGATCCGGTAATAAGGAGTGATCCCATTTCCATTTCCGTTACCGTACCGAAGGTAAATGAAAGGTGGTGGTAGTTCCATTTATAAATTCATAAATGTGAGTTCAGTGATGTAAGTTGATAGCAGTTTTACCATATGGTGTTACGCAGCCTGTTTTTCCACTTCGATAATAGCTTGCGTAGTGGGTAGCTATAACATTTTTAGAATTGAGCCTGTCACTTTTGCTCACCAATGCTTCACCTAAGAGGAGTTTCAACATATCAAATATCAATATTATTTTGCTACAGCACCCCTGGATCCGGAAGCAAGGAGTGATCCCATTCCCATTCCCGTTACCGTACCGAAGGTAAATGAACGGTGGAGGCCTTTCCATTTATAAATTCATGAATGTAAGTTTATTGGGGCAAGTTGATAGCAATTTTACCACATGGTTTTATGCAGCCTATTTTTCCACTTCGATTATAGCTTGCAAAATAGGTAGCTATAACTTTTACAAAATTGGGCCCGTCACTGTTGCTCACCGATGCTTCACCAAAGAGGAGTTTAAACATATCAAGTATCTATATTATTTTGCTACAGCATCCCTGGATCCGGTAACAAAGACTGATCCCATTCCCATTCCCGTAACCGTACTGATGGTAAATGAACGGTGGAGGCCTTTCCATTTATTAATTCATAAATGTAAGTACATTGGGGTAAGTTGATAGCAATTTTACCACATGGTTTAATGCAGCCTGTTTTCCACTTCGATTATAGCTTTCGTAGTGGATAGCTATAACTTTTTCCAGAATTGAGCTCGTCACTTTTGCTCACCAATGCTTTACCTAAGAGGAGTTTTAACATATCAAATTTCAATATTATTTTGCTACAGCACCCCTGGATCCTGTAACAAGGAGTGATCCCATTTCCATTCCCGTTACCGTACCGAAGGTAAATGAAACGTGGAGGCCTTTCCATTTATAAATTCATAAATGTAAGTACAGTGGGGTAAGTTGATAGCAATTTTACCACAAGGATTTATGCAGCCTATTTTTCCACTTCGATTATAGCTTGCGTAGTAGGTAGCTATAACTTTTATCAGAATTGAGCCGGTCATTTTTGCTCACCAATGCTTCACCAAAGAGAAGTTCAAACATATCAAATATCAATATTATTTTGCTACAGCACCCCTGGATCCGGTAACAAGGAGTGATCCCATTCCCATTTCCGTTACCGTACCGAAGGTAAATAAAATGTGGATGCCTTTCCATTCATAAATTCATTAATGTAAGTTCAGTGGGGTAAGTTGATAGCAATTTTACCACATGGTGTTATGTAGCCTATTTCTCCACTTCGATTATAGCTTGCATAGTAGGTAGCTATAACTTTTACAGAATTGAGCCCGTTACTGTTGCTCACCAATGCTTCACCAAGGAGGAGTTCAAACATATCAAGTATCAATATTATTTTGTTACAGCATCCCTGGATCCGGTAACAAGGAGTGATCCCATTCCCATTCCTGTTACCGTACCGAAGGTAAATGAGCGGAGGAGGCCTTTCCATTCATAAATTCATAAATGTAAGTTCATTGGGGTGAGTTGATAGCAATTCCACCACATGGTTTAATGCAGCCTGATTTCCACTTCGATTATAGCTTGCGTAGTGGGTAGCTATAACTTTTTCCAGAATTGAGCCCTTACCATTTATAAATTCATAAATGTAAGTACAGTGGGGTAAGTTGATAGCAATTTTACCACATGGTTGTATGCAGCCTGTTTCTCCACTTCGATTATAGCTTGCACAGTAGGTAGCTATAACTTTTACAGGATTGGGCCCGTCACTGTTGCTTACCAATGCTTCACCAAAGAGAAGTTCAAACATATCAAATATCAATATTATTTTGCTACAGCACCCCTGGATCCGGTAATAAGGAGTGATCCCATTTCCGTTTCCGTTACCGTACCGAAGGTAAATGAAAGGAGGGGGTAGTTTCATTTTTAAATTCATAAATGTGAGTTCAGTGATGTAAGTTGATAGCAGTTTTACCATATGATTTTACGCAGCCTGTTTTTCCACTTCGATTATAGCTTGCGTAGTGGGTAGCTATAACTTTTTTAAGAATTGAGCCTGTCACTTTTACTCACCAATGCTTTACCTAAGAGGAGTTTCAACATATCAAATATCAATATTATTTTGCTACAGCATCCCTGGATCCGGTAACAAAGAGTGATCCTATTCCCATTCCCGTTACCGTACCGAAGGTAAATGAACGGTGGAGGCCTTTCCATTTATAAATTCATGAATGTAAGTTCATTGGGGTAAGTTGATAGCAATGTTACCACATGGTTTTTGCAGCCTATTTTTCCACTTCGATTATAGCTTGCATAATAGGTAGCTATAACTTTTACAGAATTGAGCCCGTCACTGTTGCTCATCATTGCTTCACCAAAGAGGAGTTTAAACATATCAAGTATCTATATTATTTTGCTACAGCATCCCTGGATCCGGTAACAAAGAGTGATCCCATTCCCATTCCCGTAACCGTACTGATGGTAAATGAACGGTGGAGGCCTTTCCATTTATTAATTCATAAATGTAAGTACATTGGGGTAAGTTGATAGCAATTTTACCACATGGTTTAATGCAGCCTGTTTTCCACTTCGATTATAGCTTTCGTAGTGGATAGCTATAACTTTTTCCAGAATTGAGCTCGTCACTTTTGCTCACCAATGCTTTACCTAAGAGGAGTTTGAACATATCAAATTTCAATATTATTTTGCTACAGCACCCCTGGATCCTGTAACAAGGAGTGATCCCATTTCCATTCCCGTTACCGTACCGAAGGTAAATGAAAGGTGGAGGCCTTTCCATTTATGAATTCATAAATGTAAGTACAGTGGGGTAAGTTGATAGCAATTTTACCACAAGGATTTATGCAGCCTATTTTTCCACTTCGATTATAGCTCGCGTAGTAGGTAGCTATAACTTTTATCAGAATTGAGCCGGTCATTTTTGCTCACCAATACTTCACCAAAGAGAAGTTCAAACATATCAAATATCAATATTATTTTGCTACAGCACCCCTGGATCCGGTAACAAGGAGTGATCCCATTCCCATTTCCGTTACCGTACCGAAGGTAAATAAAATGTGGATGCCTTTCCATTCATAAATTCATTAATGTAAGTTCAGTGGGGTAAGTTGATAGCAATTTTACCACATGGTGTTATGTAGCCTATTTCTCCACTTCGATTATAGCTTGCATAGTAGGTAGCTATAACTTTTACAGAATTGAGCCCGTTACTGTTGCTCACCAATGCTTCACCAAAGAGGAGTTCAAACATATCAAGTATCAATATTATTTTGTTACAGCATCCCTGAATTGAGCCCGTCACTTTTGCTCACCAATGCTTTACCTAAGAGGAGTTTGAACATGTAAAATATCAATATTATTTTGCTACAGCACCCCTGGATCCGGTAACAAGGAGTGTTCCCATTCCCATTCCCGTTACCGTACCGGAGGTGAATGAACGGTGGAGGCCTTTCCATTTATAAATTCATAAATGTAAGTTCATTGGGGTAAGTTGATAGCAATGTTACCACATGGTTTTTGCAGCCTATTTTTCCACTTCGATTATAGCTTGCATAATAGGTAGCTATAACTTTTACAGAATTGGGCCCGTCGCTGTTGATCACCAATGCTTCACCAAAGAGGAGTTAAAACATATCAAGTATCAATATTATTTTGCTACAGCATCCCTGGATCCGGTAACAAGGAGTGATCCCATTCCCATTCCCGTTACCGTACCGAAGGTAAATGAACGGTGGAGGCCTTCCCATTTATAAATTAATAAATGTAAGTACATTGGGGTAAGTTGATAGCAATTTTACCACATGGTTTAATGCAGCCTGTTTTCCACTCCGATAATAGCTTGCGTAGTGGGTAGCTATAACTTTTTCCAGAATTGAGCCCGTCACTTTTGCTCACCAATGCTTTACCTAAGAGGAGTTTGAACATATCAAATATCAATATTATTTTGCGACAGCACCCCTGGATCCGGTAATAAGGAGTGATCATATTCCTTTTCCCGTTACCATACCGAAGGTAAATGAAAGGTCGAGGCCTTTCCATTTATAAATTCATAAATGTAAGTTCAGTGGGGTAAGTTGATAGCAAATTTATCACATGGGTAAATGTTCTCCACTTCGATTATACCTTGCATAATAGGTAGCTATAACTTTCACAGAATTGAGCCTGTCACTGTTGATCACCAATGCTTCACCACAGAGGAGTTCAAACATATCAAGTATCAATATTATTTTGCTACAGCATCCCTGGATCCGGTAACAAGGAGTGATCCCATCCCCGTTACCGTACCGAAGGTAAATGAACGGTGAAGGCCTTTCCATTTATAAATTCATTAATGAAATTTCACTGGGTTAAGTTGATAGCAATTTTACCACATGGTTTTATGCAGCCTGTTTTCCACTTCGATTATACATTGCGTAGTAGGTAGCTATAATTTTTTTAAGAATTGAGCCCGTCACTTTTGCTGACCAATGCTTCACCAAAGAGAAGTTCAAACATGTCAAGTATCAATATTATTTTGCTACCGCATTCTTGGATCCGGTAACAAGGAGTGATATCATTTCCATTCCCGTTACCGTACCGAAGGTAAATGAACGGTGGAGGCCTTTCCATTTATAAATTCATGTATGTAAGTTCATTGGGGCAAGTTGATTGCAAGTTTACCACATGGTTTTATGCAGCCTATTTTTCCACTTCGGTTATAGCTTGCGTATTGGTTAGCTATAACTTTTTCCAGAATTGAGCCCGTCACTTTTGCTCACCTATGCTTTACTTAAGAGAAGTTTGATTATATCAAATATCAATATTATTTTGCTACAGCACCCCTGGATCCGGTAACAAGGAGTGATCCCATTCCTATTTCCGATACCGTACCGACGGTAAATGAAAGGTGGAGGCCTTTCCATTTATAAATTCATAAATGTGAGTTCAGTGAGGTAAGTTGATAGCAGTTTTACCATATGTTTTTACGAAGCCTGTTTTTCCTATTTGATTATAGCTTGCGTAGTGGGTAGCTATAACTTCTTAACAATTGAGCCCGTCACTTTTTCTCACTAATGCTTTACCTAGGAGGAGTTCAAACATATCAAGTATCAATATTATTTTGCTACAGCATCCCTGGATCCGGTAACAAGGAGTGATCCCATTCCCATTCCCGTTACCGTACCGGAGGTAAATGAACGGTGGAGGCCTTTCCAATTATAAATTCATATATGTAAGTACATTGGAATAAGTTGATAGCAATTTTACCACATGGTTTAATGCAGCCTGTTTTCCACTTCGATTGTAGCTTGCGTAGTGGGTAGCTATAACTTTTTCCAGAATTGTGCCCGTCACTTTTGCTCACCAATGCTTTACCTAAGAGGAGTTTGAAAATATCAAATATCAATATTTTATTGCTACAGCACACTTGGATCCGGTAACAAGGAGTGATTTCAATTCTATTTCCGTTACCGTAACGAAGGTAAATGAAAGGTCGAGGCCATTCCATTTATAAATTCATAAATGTAAGTTCAGTGGGGTAAGTTGATAGCAAATTTACCACATGGTCAAATGCAGCCTGTTTCTCCACTTCGATTAAGCTTGCACAGTAGGTAGCTATAACTTTTACAGAATTGAGCTTGTCTTTGTTGCTTACCAATGCTTCACCAAAGAGAAGTTCAAACACATCAAATATCAATATTATTTTGCTACAGCACCCCTGGATCCGGTTACAAGGAGTGATTCCATTCCCGTTCCCGTTACCGTACCGAAATTAATGAAAGGTGGAGGCCTTTCCATTTATAAATTCATAAATGTGAGTTCAGTGGGGTAAGTTGATAGCAATTTTACCACATAGTTTTATGCAGCCTATTTTTCCACTTCGATTATAGCTTGCATAATAGGTAGCTATAACTTTTACAGAATTTAGCCCGTCACTGTTGCTTACCAATGCTTTACCAAAGAGAAGTTCAAACATATCAAGTATCAATATTATTTTGCTACAGCATCCCTGGATCCGGTAACAAGGAGTGATCCCATTCCCATTCCCGTAACCGTACCGATGGTAAATGAACGGTGGAGGCCTTTCCATTTATAAATTCATAAATGTAAGTACATTGGGGTAAGTTGATAGCAATTTTACCACATGGTTTTATGCAGCCTGTTTTCCACTTCGATTATACATTGCGTAGTAGGTAGCTATAATTTTTTTAAGAATTGAGCCCGTCACTTTTGCTGACCAATGCTTCACCAAAGAGGAGTTCGAACATATCAAATTTCAATATTATTTTGCTACCGCATTCTTGGATCCGGTAACAAGGAGTGATATCATTTCCATTCCCGTTACCGTACCGAAGGTAAATGAACGGTGGAGGCCTTTCCATTTATAAATTCATGTATGTAAGTTCATTGGGGCAAGTTGATTGCAAGTTTACCACATGGTTTTATGCAGCCTATTTTTCCACTTCGGTTATAGCTTGCGTATTGGTTAGCTATAACTTTTTCCAGAATTGAGCCCGTCACTTTTGCTCACCTATGCTTTACTTAAGAGAAGTTTGATTATATCAAATATCAATATTATTTTGCTACAGCACCCCTGGATCCGGTAACAAGGAGTGATCCCATTCCTATTTCCGATACCGTACCGACGGTGAATGAAAGGTGGAGGCCTTTCCATTTATAAATTCATAAATGTGAGTTCAGTGAGGTAAGTTGATAGCAGTTTTACCATATGTTTTTACGAAGCCTGTTTTTCCTATTTGATTATAGCTTGCGTAGTGGGTAGCTATAACTTCTTAACAATTGAGCCCGTCACTTTTTCTCACTAATGCTTTACCTAGGAGGAGTTCAAACATATCAAGTATCAATATTATTTTGCTACAGCATCCCTGGATCCGGTAACAAGGAGTGATCCCATTCCCATTCCCGTTACCGTACCGGAGGTAAATGAACGGTGGAGGCCTTTCCAATTATAAATTCATATATGTAAGTACATTGGAATAAGTTGATAGCAATTTTACCACATGGTTTAATGCAGCCTGTTTTCCACTTCGATTGTAGCTTGCGTAGTGGGTAGCTATAACTTTTTCCAGAATTGTGGCCGTCACTTTTGCTCACCAATGCTTTACCTAAGAGGAGTTTGAAAATATCAAATATCAATATTTTATTGCTACAGCACACTTGGATCCGGTAACAAGGAGTGATTTCAATTCTATTTCCGTTACCGTAACGAAGGTAAATGAAAGGTCGAGGCCATTCCATTTATAAATTCATAAATGTAAGTTCAGTGGGGTAAGTTGATAGCAAATTTACCACATGGTCAAATGCAGCCTGTTTCTCCACTTCGATTAAGCTTGCACAGTAGGTAGCTATAACTTTTACAGAATTGAGCTTGTCTTTGTTGCTTACCAATGCTTCACCAAAGAGAAGTTCAAACACATCAAATATCAATATTATTTTGCTACAGCACCCCTGGATCCGGTTACAAGGAGTGATTCCATTCCCGTTCCCGTTACCGTACCGAAATTAATGAAAGGTGGAGGCCTTTCCATTTATAAATTCATAAATGTGAGTTCAGTGGGGTAAGTTGATAGCAATTTTACCACATAGTTTTATGCAGCCTATTTTTCCACTTCGATTATAGCTTGCATAATAGGTAGCTATAACTTTTACAGAATTTAGCCCGTCACTGTTGCTTACCAATGCTTTACCAAAGAGAAGTTCAAACATATCAAGTATCAATATTATTTTGCTACAGCATCCCTGGATCCGGTAACAAGGAGTGATCCCATTCCCATTCCCGTAACCGTACCGATGGTAAATGAACGGTGGAGGCCTTTCCATTTATAAATTCATAAATGTAAGTACATTGGGGTAAGTTGATAGCAATTTTACCACATGGTTTAATGCAGCCTGTTTTCCACTTCGATTATAGCTTTCGTAGTGGATAGCTATAACTTTTTCCAGAATTGAGCTCGTCACTTTTGCTCACCAATGCTTTACCTAAGAGGAGTTCGAACATATCAAATTTCAATATTATTTTGCTACAGCACCCCTGGATCCTGTAACAAGGAGTGATCCCATTTCCATTCCCGTTACCGTACCGAAGGTAAATGAAAGGTGGAGGCCTTTCCATTTCTAAATTCATAAATGTAAGTACAGTGGGGTAAGTTGATAGCAATTTTACCACAAGGATTTATGCAGCCTATTTTTCCACTTCGATTATAGCTTGCATGGTAGGTAGCTATAACTTTCACAGAATTGAGCCCGTTACTGTTGCCCACCAATGCTTCACCAAAGAGGAATTCAAACATATCAAGTATCAATATTATTTTGTTACAGCATCCCTGGATCCGGTAACAAGGAGTGATCCCATTCCCATTCCCGTTACCGTACCGAAGGTAAATGAGCGGAGGAGGCCTTTCCATTCATAAATTCATAAATGTAAGTTCATTGGGGTGAGTAGATAGCAATTTCACCACATGGTTTAATGCAGCCTGTTTTCCACTTCGATTATAGCTTGCGTAGCGGGTAGCTATAACTTTTTCATAAATAAATAAATAAATTCATAAATGTAAGTTCAGTGGGGTAAGTTGATAGCAATTTTACCATACCATTTGCATAATAGGTAGCTATAACTTTTCTCAGAATTGAGCCGGTCATTTTTGCTCACCAATGCTTCACCAAAGAGAAGTTCAAACATATCAAATATCAATATTATTTTGCTACAGCACCCCTGGATCCGGTAACAAGGAGTGATCCCATTCCCATTTCCGTTACCGTACCGAAGGTAAATAAAATGTGGATGCCTTTCCATTCATAAATTCATTAATGTAAGTTCAGTGGGGTAAGTTGATAGCAATTTTACCACATGGTGTTATGTAGCCTATTTCTCCACTTCGATTATAGCTTGCATAGTAGGTAGCTATAACTTTTACAGAATTGAGCCCGTTACTGTTGCTCACCAATGCTTCACCAAAGAGGAGTTCAAACATATCAAGTATCAATATTATTTTGTTACAGCATCCCTGGATCCGGTAACATGGAGTGATCCCATTCCCATTCCTGTTACCGTACCGAAGGTAAATGAGCGGAGGAGGCCTTTCCATTCATAAATTCATAAATGTAAGTTCATTGGGGTGAGTAGATAGCAATTTCACCACATGGTTTAATACAGCCTGTTTTCCACTTCGATTATAGCTTGCGTAGTGGGTAGCTATAACTTTTTCCAGAATTGAGCCCTTATCATTTATAAATTCATAAATGTAAGTTCAGTGGGGTAAGTTGATAGCAATTTTACCACATGGTTGTATGCAGCCTGTTTCTCCAATTCGATTATAGCTTGCACAGTAGGTAGCTATAACTTTTACAGGATTGAGCCCGTCACTGTTGCTTACCAATGCTTCACCAAAGAGAAGTTCAAACATATTAAATATCAATATTATTTTGCTACAGCACCCCTGGATCCGGTAATAATGAGTGATCCCATTTCCATTTCCGTTACCGTACCGAAGGTAAATGAAAGGTGGTGGTAGTTCCATTTATAAATTCATAAATGTGAGTTCAGTGATGTAAGTTGATAGCAGTTTTACCATATGGTTTTACGCAGCCTGTTTTTCCACTTCGATTATAGCTTGCGTAGTGGGTAGCTATAACTTTATTAGAATTGAGCCTGTCACTTTTGCTCACCAATGCTTCACCTAAGAGGAGTTTCAACATATCAAATATCAATATTATTTTGCTACAGCACCCCTGGATCCGGAAGCAAGGAGTGATCCCATTCCCATTCCCGTTACCGTACCGAAGGTAAATGAACGGTGGAGGCCTTTCCATTTATAAATTCATGAATGTAAGTTTATTGGGGCAAGTTGATAGCAATTTTACCACATGGTTTTATGCAGCCTAATTTTCCACTTCGATTATAGCTTGCATAATAGGTAGCTATAACTTTTACAGAATTTAGCCCGTCACTGTTGCTTATCAATGCTTCACCAAAGAGAAGTTCAAACATATCAAGTATCAATATTATTTTGCTACAGCATCCCTGGATCCGGTAACAAGGAGTGATCCCATTCCCATTCCCGTAACCGTACCGATGGTAAATGAACGGTGGAGGCCTTTCCATTTATAAATTCATAAATGTAAGTTAAGTGGGGTAGATTGATAGCAATTTTACCACATGGTTTAATGCAGCCTGTTTTCAACTTCGATTATAGCTTTCGTAGTGGATAGCTATAACTTTTTCCCGAATTGATCTCGTCACTTTTGCTAACCAATGCTCCACCTAAGAGGAGTTTGAACATATCAAATATCAATATTATTTTGCTACAGCACCCCTGGATCCGGAAGCAAGGAGTGATCCCATTCCCATTCCCGTTACCGTACCGAAGGTAAATGAACGGTGGAGGCCTTTCCATTTATAAATTCATGAATGTAAGTTTATTGGGGCAAGTTGATAGCAATTTTACCACATGGTTTTATGCAGCCTAATTTTCCACTTCGATTATAGCTTGCATAATAGGTAGCTATAACTTTTACAGAATTTAGCCCGTCACTGTTGCTTACCAATGCTTCACTAAAGAGGAGTTCAAACATATCAAGTATCAATATTATTTTGCTACAGCATCCCTGGATCCGGTAACAAGGAGTGATCCCATTCCTATTCCCGATACCGTACTGAAGGTGAATGAACGGTGGAGGCCTTTCCATTTATAAATTCATGAATGTAAGTTCATTGGGGTAAGTTGATAGCAATGTTACCACATGGTTTTATGCAGCCTATTTTTCCACTTCGATTATAGCTTGCGTAGTTGGTAGCTATAACTTTTACAGAATTTAGCCCGTCACTGTTGCTTATCAATGCTTCACCAAAGAGAAGTTCAAACATATCAAGTATCAATATTATTTTGCTACAGCATCCCTGGATCCGGTAACAAGGAGTGATCCCATTCCCATTCCCGTAACCGTACCGATGGTAAATGAACGGTGGAGGCCTTTCCATTTATAAATTCATAAATGTAAGTTAAGTGGGGTAGATTGATAGCAATTTTACCACATGGTTTAATGCAGCCTGTTTTCAACTTCGATTATAGCTTTCGTAGTGGATAGCTATAACTTTTCTCAGAATTGAGCCGGTCATTTTTGCTCACCAATGCTTCACCAAAGAGAAGTTCAAACATATCAAATATCAATATTATTTTGCTACAGCACCCCTGGATCCGGTAACAAGGAGTGATCCCATTCCCATTTCCGTTACCGTACCGAAGGTAAATAAAATGTGGATGCCTTTCCATTCATAAATTCATTAATGTAAGCTCAGTGGGGTAAGTTGATAGCAATTTCACCACATGGTGTTATGTAGCCTATTTCTCCACTTCGATTATAGCTTGCATAGTAGGTAGCTATAACTTTTACAGAATTGAGCCCGTTACTGTTGCTCACCAATGCTTCACCAAAGAGGAGTTCAAACATATCAAGTATCAATATTATTTTGTTACAGCATCCCTGGATCCGGTAACAAGGAGTGATCCCATTCCCATTCCTGTTACCGTACCGAATGTAAATGAGCGGAGGAGGCCTTTCCATTCATAAATTCATAAATGTGAGTTCATTGGGGTGAGTAGATAGCAATTTCACCACATGGTTTAATGCAGCCTGTTTTCCACTTCGATTATAGCTTGCGTAGTGGGTAGCTATAACTTTTTCCAGAATTGAGCCCTTATCATTTATAAAGTCATAAATGTAAGTTCAGTGGGGTAAGTTGATAGCAATTTTACCACATGGTTGTATGCAGCCTGTTTCTCCAATTCGATTATAGCTTGCACAGTAGGTAGCTATAACTTTTACAGGATTGAGCCCGTCACTGTTGCTTACCAATGCTTCACCAAAGAGAAGTTCAAACATATTAAATATCAATATTATTTTGCTACAGCACCCCTGGATCCGGTAATAAGGAGTGATCCCATTTCCATTTCCGTTACCGTACCGAAGGTAAATGAAAGGTGGTGGTAGTTCCATTTATAAATTCATAAATGTGAGTTCAGTGATGTAAGTTGATAGCAGTTTTACCATATGGTTTTACGCAGCCAGTTTTTCCACTTCGATTATAGCTTGCGTAGTGGGTAGCTATAACTTTTTTAGAATTGAGCCTGTCACTTTTGCTCACCAATGCTTCACCTAAGAGGAGTTTCAACATATCAAATATCAATATTATTTTGCTACAGCACCCCTGGATCCGGAAGCAAGGAGTGATCCCATTCCCATTCCCGTTACCGTACCGAAGGTAAATGAACGGTGGAGGCCTTTCCATTTATAAATTCATGAATGTAAGTTTATTGGGGCAAGTTAATAGCAATTTTACCACATGGTTTTATGCAGCCTAATTTTCCACTTCGATTATAGCTTGCATAATAGGTAGCTATAACATTTACAAAATTGAGCCCGTCACTGTTGCTCACCGATGCTTCACCAAAGAGGAGTTTAAACATATCATGTATCTATATTATTTTGCTACAGCATCCCTGGATTCGGTAACAAAGACTGATCCCATTCCCATTCCCGTAACCGTACTGATGGTAAATGAACGGTGGAGGCCTTTCCATTTATAAATTCATAAATGTAAGTACATTGGGGTAAGTTGATAGCAATTTCACCACATGGTTTAATGCAGCCTGTTTTCCACTTCGATTATAGCTTTCGTAGTGGATAGCTATAACTTTTTCCAGAATTGAGCTCGTCACTTTTGCTCACAAATGCTTTACCTAAGAGGAGTTTGAACATATCAAATTTCAATATTATTTTGCTACAGCACCCCTGGATCCTGTAACAAGGAGTGATCCCATTTCCATTCCCGTTACCGTACCGAAGGTAAATGAAAGGTGGAGGCCTTTCCATTTATAAATTCATAAATGTAAGTACAGTGGGGTAAGTTGATAGCAATTTTACCACAAGGATTTATGCAGCCTATTTTTCCACTTCGATTATAGCTTGCGTAGTAGGTAGCTATAACTTTTCTCAGAATTGAGCCGGTCATTTTTGCTCACCAATGCTTCACCAAAGAGAAGTTCAAACATATCAAATATCAATATTATTTTGCTACAGCACCCCTGGATCCGGTAACAAGGAGTGATCCCATTCCCATTTCCGTTACCGTACCGAAGGTAAATAAAATGTGGATGCCTTTCCATTCATAAATTCATTAATGTAAGTTCAGTGGGGTAAGTTGATAGCAATTTTACCACATGGTGTTATGTAGCCTATTTCTCCACTTCGATTATAGCTTGCATAGTAGGTAGCTATAACTTTTACAGAATTGAGCCCGTTACTGTTGCTCACCAATGCTTCACCAAAGAGGAGTTCAAACATATCAAGTATCAATATTATTTTGTTACAGCATCCCTGGATCCGGTAACAAGGAGTGATCCCATTCCCATTCCTGTTACCGTACCGAAGGTAAATGAGCGGAGGAGGCCTTTCCATTCATAAATTCATAAATGTAAGTTCATTGGGGTGAGTTGATAGCAATTCCACCACATGGTTTAATGCAGCCTGTTTTCCACTTCGATTATAGCTTGCGTAGTGGGTAGCTATAACTTTTTCCAGAATTGAGCCCTTACCATTTATAAATTCATAAATGTAAGTTCAGTGGGGTAAGTTGATAGCAATTTCACCACATGGTTGTATGCAGCCTGTTTCTCCCCTTCGATTATAGCTTGCACAGTAGGTAGCTATAACTTTTACAGGATTGAGCCCGTCACTGTTGCTTACCAATGCTTCACCAAAGAGAAGTTCAAACATATCAAATATAAATATTATTTTGCTACAGCACCCCTGGATCCGGTAATAAGGAGTGATCCCATTTCCATTTCCGTTACCGTACCAAAGGTAAATGAAAGGAGGGGGTAGTTCCATTTATAAATTCATATATGTGAGTTCAGTGATGTAAGTTGATAGCAGTTTTACCATATGGTTTTACGCAGCCTGTTTTTCCACTTCGATTATAGCTTGCGTAGTGGGTAGCTATAACTTTTTTAAGAATTGAGCCTGTCACTTTTACTCACCAATGCTTTACCTAAGAGGAGTTTCAACATATCAAATATCAATATTATTTTGCTACAGCATCCCTGGATCCGGTAACAAAGAGTGATCCTATTCCCATTCCCGTTACCGTACCGAAGGTAAATGAACAGTGGAGGCCTTTCCATTTATAAATTCATGAATGTAAGTTCATTGGGGTAAGTTGATAGCAATGTTACCACATGGTTTTTGCAGCCTATTTTTCCACTTCGATTATAGCTTGCATAATAGGTAGCTATAACTTTTACAGAATTGAGCCCGTCACTGTTGATCACCAATGCTTCATCAAAGAGGAGTTCAAACATATCAAGTATCAATATTATTTTGCTACAGCATCCCTGGATCCGGTAACAAGAAGTGATCCCATTCCCGTTACCGAAACGAAGGTAAATGAACGGTGGAGGCCTTTCCATTTATAAATTCATAAATGTAAGTTCATTGGGGCAAGTTGATAGCAAGTTTACCAAATGGTTTTATGCAGCCTATTTTTCCACTTCGATTATAGCTTGCATAATAGGTAGCTATAACTTTTACATAACTGAGCCCGTCACTGTTGCTCACCGATGCTTCACCAAAGAGGAGTTCAAACATATCAAGTATCTATATATTTTGCTACAGCATCCCTGGATCCGGTAACAAGGAGTGATCCAAATCCCATTCCCGTTACCGCACCGAAGGTAAATGAACGGTGGAGGCCTTTCCATTTATAAATTCGTAAATGTAAGTACATTGGGGTAAGTTGATAGCAATTTTAACACATGGTTTTATGCAGCCTGATTTCCACTTCGATTATAGCTTGCGTAGTGGGTAGCTATAACTTTTTCCAGAATTGAGCCCGTCACTTTTGCTCACCAATGCTTTACCTAAGAGGAGTTTGAACATGTAAAATATCAATATTATTTTGCTACAGCACCCCTGGATCCGGTAACAAGGAGTGATCCCATTCCCATTCCCGTTACCGTACCGGAGGTGAATGAACGGTGGAGGCCTTTCCATTTATAAATTCATAAATGTAAGTTCATTGGGGTAAGTTGATAGCAATGTTACCACATGGTTTTTGCAGCCTATTTTTCCACTTCGATTATAGCTTGCATAATAGGTAGCTATAACTTTTACAGAATTGGGCCCGTCGCTGTTGATCACCAATGCTTCACCAAAGAGGAGTTAAAACATATCAAGTATCAATATTATTTTGCTACAGCATCCCTGGATCCGGTAACAAGGAGTGATCCCATTCCCATTCCCGTTACCGTACCGAAGGTAAATGAACGGTGGAGGCCTTCCCATTTATAAATTAATAAATGTAAGTACATTGGGGTAAGTTGATAGCAATTTTACCACATGGTTTAATGCAGCCTGTTTTCCACTCCGATTATAGCTTGCGTAGTGGGTAGCTATAACTTTTTCCAGAATTGAGCCCGTCACTTTTGCTCACCAATGCTTTACCTAAGAGGAGTTTGAACATATCAAATATCAATATTATTTTGCGACAGCACCCCTGGATCCGGTAATAAGGAGTGATCATATTCCTTTTCCCGTTACCGTACCGAAGGTAAATGAAAGGTCGAGGCCTTTCCATTTATAAATTCATAAATGTAAGTTCAGTGGGGTAAGTTGATAGCAAATTTATCACATGGTTAAATGTTCTCCACTTCGATTATACCTTGCATAATAGGTAGCTATAACTTTCACAGAATTGAGCCTGTCACTGTTGATCACCAATGCTTCACCACAGAGGAGTTCAAACATATCAAGTATCAATATTATTTTGCTACAGCATCCCTGGATCCGGTAACAAGGAGTGATCCCATCCCCGTTACCGTACCGAAGGTAAATGAACGGTGAAGGCCTTTCCATTTATAAATTCATTAATGAAATTTCACTGGGTTAAGTTGATAGCAATTTTACCACATGGTTTTATGCAGCCTGTTTTCCACTTCGATTATACATTGCGTAGTAGGTAGCTATAATTTTTTTAAGAATTGAGCCCGTCACTTTTGCTGACCAATGCTTCACCAAAGAGAAGTTCAAACATGTCAAGTATCAATATTATTTTGCTACCGCATTCTTGGATCCGGTAACAAGGAGTGATATCATTTCCATTCCCGTTACCGTACCGAAGCTAAATGAACGGTGGAGGCCTTTCCATTTATAAATTCATGTATGTAAGTTCATTGGGGCAAGTTGATTGCAAGTTTACCACATGGTTTTATGCAGCCTATTTTTCCACTTCGGTTATAGCTTGCGTATTGGTTAGCTATAACTTTTTCCAGAATTGAGCCCGTCACTTTTGCTCACCTATGCTTTACTTAAGAGAAGTTTGATTATATCAAATATCAATATTATTTTGCTACAGCACCCCTGGATCCGGTAACAAGGAGTGATCCCATTCCTATTTCCGATACCGTACCGACGGTAAATGAAAGGTGGAGGCCTTTCCATTTATAAATTCATAAATGTGAGTTCAGTGAGGTAAGTTGATAGCAGTTTTACCATATGTTTTTACGAAGCCTGTTTTTCCTATTTGATTATAGCTTGCGTAGTGGGTAGCTATAACTTCTTAACAATTGAGCCCGTCACTTTTTCTCACTAATGCTTTACCTAGGAGGAGTTCAAACATATCAAGTATCAATATTATTTTGCTACAGCATCCCTGGATCCGGTAACAAGGAGTGATCCCATTCCCATTCCCGTTACCGTACCGGAGGTAAATGAACGGTGGAGGCCTTTCCAATTATAAATTCATATATGTAAGTACATTGGAATAAGTTGATAGCAATTTTACCACATGGTTTAATGCAGCCTGTTTTCCACTTCGATTGTAGCTTGCGTAGTGGGTAGCTATAACTTTTTCCAGAATTGTGCCCGTCACTTTTGCTCACCAATGCTTTACCTAAGAGGAGTTTGAAAATATCAAATATCAATATTTTATTGCTACAGCACACTTGGATCCGGTAACAAGGAGTGATTTCAATTCTATTTCCGTTACCGTAACGAAGGTAAATGAAAGGTCGAGGCCATTCCATTTATAAATTCATAAATGTAAGTTCAGTGGGGTAAGTTGATAGCAAATTTACCACATGGTCAAATGCAGCCTGTTTCTCCACTTCGATTAAGCTTGCACAGTAGGTAGCTATAACTTTTACAGAATTGAGCTTGTCTTTGTTGCTTACCAATGCTTCACCAAAGAGAAGTTCAAACACATCAAATATCAATATTATTTTGCTACAGCACCCCTGGATCCGGTTACAAGGAGTGATTCCATTCCCATTCCCGTTACCGTACCGAAATTAATGAAAGGTGGAGGCCTTTCCATTTATAAATTCATAAATGTGAGTTCAGTGGGGTAAGTTGATAGCAATTTTACCACATAGTTTTATGCAGCCTATTTTTCCACTTCGATTATAGCTTGCATAATAGGTAGCTATAACTTTTACAGAATTTAGCCCGTCACTGTTGCTTACCAATGCTTTACCAAAGAGAAGTTCAAACATATCAAGTATCAATATTATTTTGCTACAGCATCCCTGGATCCGGTAACAAGGAGTGATCCCATTCCCATTCCCGTAACCGTACCGATGGTAAATGAACGGTGGAGGCCTTTCCATTTATAAATTCATAAATGTAAGTACATTGGGGTAAGTTGATAGCAATTTTACCACATGGTTTAATGCAGCCTGTTTTCCACTTCGATTATAGCTTTCGTAGTGGATAGCTATAACTTTTTCCAGAATTGAGCTCGTCACTTTTGCTCACCAATGCTTTACCTAAGAGGAGTTCGAACATATCAAATTTCAATATTATTTTGCTACAGCACCCCTGGATCCTGTAACAAGGAGTGATCCCATTTCCATTCCCGTTACCGTACCGAAGGTAAATGAAAGGTGGAGGCCTTTCCATTTCTAAATTCATAAATGTAAGTACAGTGGGGTAAGTTGATAGCAATTTTACCACAAGGATTTATGCAGCCTATTTTTCCACTTCGATTATAGCTTGCATGGTAGGTAGCTATAACTTTCACAGAATTGAGCCCGTTACTGTTGCCCACCAATGCTTCACCAAAGAGGAATTCAAACATATCAAGTATCAATATTATTTTGTTACAGCATCCCTGGATCCGGTAACAAGGAGTGATCCCATTCCCATTCCCGTTACCGTACCGAAGGTAAATGAGCGGAGGAGGCCTTTCCATTCATAAATTCATAAATGTAAGTTCATTGGGGTGAGTAGATAGCAATTTCACCACATGGTTTAATGCAGCCTGTTTTCCACTTCGATTATAGCTTGCGTAGTGGGTAGCTATAACTTTTTCCAGAATTGAGCCCTTATCATTTATAAATTCATAAATGTAAGTTCAGTGGGGTAAGTTGATAGCAATTTTACCACATGGTTGTATGCAGCCTGTTTCTCCAATTCGATTATAGCTTGCACAGTAGGTATCTATAACTTTTACAGGATTGAGCCCGTCACTGTTGCTTACCAATGCTTCACCAAAGAGAAGTTCAAACATATTAAATATCAATATTATTTTGCTACAGCACCCCTGGATCCGGTAATAAGGAGTGATCCCATTTCCATTTCCGTTACCGTACCGAAGGTAAATGAAAGGTGGTGGTAGTTCCATTTATAAATTCATAAATGTGAGTTCAGTGATGTAAGTTGATAGCAGTTTTACCATATGGTTTTACGCAGCCTGTTTTTCCACTTCGATTATAGCTTGCGTAGTGGGTAGCTATAACTGTTTTAGAATTGAGCCTGTCACTTTTGCTCACCAATGCTTCACCTAAGAGGAGTTTCAACATATCAAATATTATTTTGCTACAGCACCCCTGGATCCGGAAGCAAGGAGTGATCCCATTCCCATTCCCGTTACCGTACCGAAGGTAAATGAACGGTGGAGGCCTTTCCATTTATAAATTCATGAATGTAAGTTTATTGGGGCAAGTTGATAGCAATTTTACCACATGGTTTTATGCAGCCTATTTTTCCACTTCGATTATAGCTTGCATAATAGGTAGCTATAAGTTTTACAAAATTGAGCCCGTCACTGTTGCTCACCGATGCTTCACCAAAGAGGAGTTTAAACATATCAAGTATCTATATTATTTTGCTACAGCATCCCTGGATCCGGTAACAAAGACTGATCCCATTCCCATTCCCGTAACCGTACTGATGGTAAATGAACGGTGGAGGCCTTTCCATTTATAAATTCATAAATGTAAGTACATTGGGGTAAGTTGATAGCAATTTTACCACATGGTTTAATGCAGCCTGTTTTCCTCTTCGATTATAGCTTTCGTAGTGGATAGCTATAACTTTTTCCAGAATTGAGCTCGTCACTTTTGCTCACAAATGCTTTACCTAAGAGGAGTTTGAACATATCAAATTTCAATATTATTTTGCTACAGCACCCCTGGATCCTGTAACAAGGAGTGATCCCATTTCCATTCCCGTTACCGTACCGAAGGTAAATGAAAGGTGGAGGCCTTTCCATTTATAAATTCATAAATGTAAGTACAGTGGGGTAAGTTGATAGCAATTTTACCACAAGGATTTATGCAGCCTATTTTTCCACTTCGATTATAGCTTGCGTAGTAGGTAGCTATAACTTTTCTCAGAATTGAGCCGGTCATTTTTGCTCACCAATGCTTCACCAAAGAGAAGTTCAAACATATCAAATATCAATATTATTTTGCTACTGCACCCCTGGATCCGGTAACAAGGAGTGATCCCATTCCCATTTCCGTTACCGTACCGAAGGTAAATAAAATGTGGATGCCTTTCCATTCATAAATTCATTAATGTAAGTTCAGTGGGGTAAGTTGATAGCAATTTTACCACATGGTGTTATGTAGCCTATTTCTCCACTTCGATTATAGCTTGCATAGTAGGTAGCTATAACTTTTACAGAATTGAGCCCGTTACTGTTGCTCACCAATGCTTCACCAAAGAGGAGTTCAAACATATCAAGTATCAATATTATTTTGTTACAGCATCCCTGGATCCGGTAACATGGAGTGATCCCATTCCCATTCCTGTTACCGTACCGAAGGTAAATGAGCGGAGGAGGCCTTTCCATTCATAAATTCATAAATGTAAGTTCATTGGGGTGAGTAGATAGCAATTTCACCACATGGTTTAATGCAGCCTGTTTTCCACTTCGATTATAGCTTGCGTAGTGGGTAGCTATAACTTTTTCCAGAATTGAGCCCTTATCATTTATAAATTCATAAATGTAAGTTCAGTGGGGTAAGTTGATAGCAATTTTACCACATGGTTGTATGCAGCCTGTTTCTCCAATTCGATTATAGCTTGCACAGTAGGTAGCTATAACTTTTACAGGATTGAGCCCGTCACTGTTGCTTACCAATGCTTCACCAAAGAGAAGTTCAAACATATTAAATATCAATATTATTTTGCTACAGCACCCCTGGATCCGGTAATAATGAGTGATCCCATTTCCATTTCCGTTACCGTACCGAAGGTAAATGAAAGGTGGTGGTAGTTCCATTTATAAATTCATAAATGTGAGTTCAGTGATGTAAGTTGATAGCAGTTTTACCATATGGTTTTACGCAGCCTGTTTTTCCACTTCGATTATAGCTTGCGTAGTGGGTAGCTATAACTTTTTTAGAATTGAGCCTGTCACTTTTGCTCACCAATGCTTCACCTAAGAGGAGTTTCAACATATCAAATATCAATATTATTTTGCTACAGCACCCCTGGATCCGGAAGCAAGGAGTGATCCCATTCCCATTCCCGTTACCGTACCGAAGGTAAATGAACGGTGGAGGCCTTTCCATTTATAAATTCATGAATGTAAGTTTATTGGGGCAAGTTGATAGCAATTTTACCACATGGTTTTATGCAGCCTAATTTTCCACTTCGATTATAGCTTGCATAATAGGTAGCTATAACTTTTACAGAATTGAGCCCGTTACTGTTGCTCACCAATGCTTCACCAAAGAGGAGTTCAAACATATCAAGTATCAATATTATTTTGTTACAGCATCCCTGGATCCGGTAACATGGAGTGATCCCATTCCCATTCCTGTTACCGTACCGAAGGTAAATGAGCGGAGGAGGCCTTTCCATTCATAAATTCATAAATGTAAGTTCATTGGGGTGAGTAGATAGCAATTTCACCACATGGTTTAATGCAGCCTGTTTTCCACTTCGATTATAGCTTGCGTAGTGGGTAGCTATAACTTTTTCCAGAATTGAGCCCTTATCATTTATAAATTCATAAATGTAAGTTCAGTGGGGTAAGTTGATAGCAATTTTACCACATGGTTGTATGCAGCCTGTTTCTCCAATTCGATTATAGCTTGCACAGTAGGTAGCTATAACTTTTACAGGATTGAGCCCGTCACTGTTGCTTACCAATGCTTCACCAAAGAGAAGTTCAAACACATCAAATATCAATATTAATTTGCTACAGCTCCCCTGGATCCGGTAACAAAGAGTGATCCCATTCCCATTCCCGTTACCGTACCGAAGGTAAATGAACGGTGGAGGCCTTTCCAATTATAAATTCATAAATGTAAGTTCATTGGGGTAAGTTGATAGCAATTTTACCACATGGTTTAATGCAGCCTGTTTTCCACTTCGATTATAGCTTGCCTAGTGGGTAGCTATAACTTTTTCCAGAATTGAGCCCATCACTTTTGCTCACCAATGCTTTACCTAAAAGGAGTTCAAACATATCAAATATAAATATTATTTTGCTACAGCACCCCTGGATCCGGTAATAAGGAGTGATCCCATTTCCATTTCCGTTACCGTACCAAAGGTAAATGAAAGGAGGGGGTAGTTCCATTTATAAATTCATAAATGTGAGTTCAGTGATGTAAGTTGATAGCAGTTTTACCATATGGTTTTACGCAGCCTGTTTTTCCACTTCGATTATAGCTTGCGTAGTGGGTAGCTATAACTTTTTTAAGAATTGAGCCTGTCACTTTTACTCACCAATGCTTTACCTAAGAGGAGTTTCAACATATCAAATATCAATATTATTTTGCTACAGCATCCCTGGATCCGGTAACAAAGAGTGATCCTATTCCCATTCCCGTTACCGTACCGAAGGTAAATGAACAGTGGAGGCCTTTCCATTTATAAATTCATGAATGTAAGTTCATTGGGGTAAGTTGATAGCAATGTTACCACATGGTTTTTGCAGCCTATTTTTCCACTTCGATTATAGCTTGCAAAATAGGTAGCTATAACTTTTACAGAATTGAGCCCGTCACTGTTGCTCACCAATGCTTCATCAAAGAGGAGTTCAAACATATCAAGTATCAATATTATTTTGCTACAGCATCCCTGGATCCGGTAACAAGAAGTGATCCCATTCCCGTTACCGAAACGAAGGTAAATGAACGGTGGAGGCCTTTCCATTTATAAATTCATAAATGTAAGTTCATTGGGGCAAGTTGATAGCAAGTTTACCAAATGGTTTTATGCAGCCTATTTTTCCACTTCGATTATAGCTTGCATAATAGGTAGCTATAACTTTTACATAACTGAGCCCGTCACTGTTGCTCACCGATGCTTCACCAAAGAGGAGTTCAAACATATCAAGTATCTATATATTTTGCTACAGCATCCCTGGATCCGGTAACAAGGAGTGATCCAAATCCCATTCCCGTTACCGCACCGAAGGTAAATGAACGGTGGAGGCCTTTCCATTTATAAATTCGTAAATGTAAGTACATTGGGGTAAGTTGATAGCAATTTTAACACATGGTTTTATGCAGCCTGATTTCCACTTCGATTATAGCTTGCGTAGTGGGTAGCTATAACTTTTTCCAGAATTGAGCCCGTCACTTTTGCTCACCAATGCTTTACCTAAGAGGAGTTTGAACATGTAAAATATCAATATTATTTTGCTACAGCACCCCTGGATCCGGTAACAAGGAGTGATCCCATTCCCATTCCCGTTACCGTACCGGAGGTGAATGAACGGTGGAGGCCTTTCCATTTATAAATTCATAAATGTAAGTTCATTGGGGTAAGTTGATAGCAATGTTACCACATGGTTTTTGCAGCCTATTTTTCCACTTCGATTATAGCTTGCATAATAGGTAGCTATAACTTTTACAGAATTGGGCCCGTCGCTGTTGATCACCAATGCTTCACCAAAGAGGAGTTAAAACATATCAAGTATCAATATTATTTTGCTACAGCATCCCTGGATCCGGTAAGAAGGAGTGATCCCATTCCCATTCCCGTTACCGTACCGAAGGTAAATGAACGGTGGAGGCCTTCCCATTTATAAATTAATAAATGTAAGTACATTGGGGTAAGTTGATAGCAATTTTACCACATGGTTTAATGCAGCCTGTTTTCCACTCCGATTATAGCTTGCGTAGTGGGTAGCTATAAATTTTTCCAGAATTGAGCCCGTCACCTTTGCTCACCAATGCTTTACCCAAGAGGAGTTTGAACATATCAAATATCAATATTATTTTGCGACAGCACCCCTGGATCCGGTAATAAGGAGTGATCATATTCCTATTCCCGTTACCGTACCGAAGGTAAATGAAAGGTCGAGGCCTTTCCATTTATAAATTCATAAATGTAAGTTCAGTGGGGTGAGTTGATAGCAAATTTATCACATGGTTAAATGTTCTCCACTTCGATTATAGCTTGCACAGTAGGTAGCTATTACTTTTACAGAATTGAGCTTGTCTTTGTTGCTTACCAATGCTTCACCAAAGAGAAGTTCAAACACATCAAATATCAATATTAATTTGCTACAGCTCCCCTGGATCCGGTTACAATGAGTGATTCCATTTCCATTCCCGTTACCGTACCGAAATTAATGAAAGGTGGAGGCCTTTCCATTTATAAATTCATAAATGTGAGTTCAGTGGGGTAAGTTGATAGCAATTTTACCACATAGTTTTATGCAGCCTATTTTTCCACTTCGATTATAGCTTGCGTAGTTGGTAGCTATAACTTTTACAGAATTTAGCCCGTCACTGTTGCTTATCAATGCTTCACCAAAGAGAAGTTCAAACATATCAAGTATCAATATTATTTTGCTACAGCATCCCTGGATCCGGTAACAAGGAGTGATCCCATTCCCATTCCCGTAACCGTACCGATGGTAAATGAACGGTGGAGGCCTTTCCATTTATAAATTCATAAATGTAAGTTAAGTGGGGTAGATTGATAGCAATTTTACCACATGGTTTAATGCAGCCTGTTTTCAACTTCGATTATAGCTTTCGTAGTGGATAGCTATAACTTTTTCCCGAATTGATCTCGTCACTTTTGCTCACCAATGCTCCACCTAAGAGGAGTTTGAACATATCAAATATCAATATTATTTTGCTACAGCACCCCTGGATCCTGTAACAAGGAGTGATCCCATTTCCATTCCCGTTACCGTACCGAAGGTAAATGAAAGGTGGAGGCCTTTCCATTTATAAATTCATAAATGTAAGTTCAGTGAGGTAAGTTGATAGCAATTTTACCACATGGTTTTATGCAGCCTATTTTTCCACTTTGATTATAGCATGCATAATAGGTAGCTATAACTTTTACAGAATTGAGCCCGTCACTGTTGCTTACCAATGCTTCACTAAAGAGGAGTTCAAACATATCAAGTATCAATATTATTTTGCTACAGCATCCCTGGATCCGGTAACAAGGAGTGATCCCATTCCTATTCCCGATACCGTACTGAAGGTGAATGAACGGTGGAGGCCTTTCCATTTATAAATTCATGAATGTAAGTTCATTGGGGTAAGTTGATAGCAATGTTACCACATGGTTTTATGCAGCCTATTTTTCCACTTCGATTATAGCTTGCGTAGTTGGTAGCTATAACTTTTACAGAATTTAGCCCGTCACTGTTGCTTATCAATGCTTCACCAAAGAGAAGTTCAAACATATCAAGTATCAATATTATTTTGCTACAGCATCCCTGGATCCGGTAACAAGGAGTGATCCCATTCCCATTCCCGTAACCGTACCGATGGTAAATGAACGGTGGAGGCCTTTCCATTTATAAATTCATAAATGTAAGTTAAGTGGGGTAGATTGATAGCAATTTTACCACATGGTTTAATGCAGCCTGTTTTCAACTTCGATTATAGCTTTCGTAGTGGATAGCTATAACTTTTTCCCGAATTGAGCTCGTCACTTTTGCTCACCAATGCTCCACCTAAGAGGAGTTTGAACATATCAAATATCAATATTATTTTGCTACAGCACCCCTGGATCCTGTAACAAGGAGTGATCCCATTTCCATTCCCGTTACCGTACCGAAGGTAAATGAAAGGTGGAGGCCTTTCCATTTATAAATTCATAAATGTAAGTTCAGTGAGGTAAGTTGATAGCAATTTTACCACATGGTTTTATGCAGCCTATTTTTCCACTTTGATTATAGCATGCATAATAGGTAGCTATAACTTTTACAGAATTGAGCCCGTCACTGTTGCTTACCAATGCTTCACTAAAGAGGAGTTCAAACATATCAAGTATCAATATTATTTTGCTACAGCATCCCTGGATCCGGTAACAAGGAGTGATCCCATTCCTATTCCCGATACCGTACTGAAGGTGAATGAACGGTGGAGGCCTTTCCATTTATAAATTCATGAATGTAAGTTCATTGGGGTAAGTTGATAGCAATGTTACCACATGGTTTTTGCAGCCTATTTTTCCACTGCGATTATAGCTTGCATAACAGGTAGCTATAACTTTAACATAATTGAGCCCGTCACTGTTGCTCACCAATGCTTCACCAAAGAGGAGTTCAAACATATCAAGTATCAATATTATTTTTCTACAGCATCCCTGGATCCGGTAACAAAGAGTGATCCCATTCCCATTCCCGTTACCGTACCGAAGGTAAATGAACGGTGGAGGCCTTTCCAATTATAAATTCATAAATGTAAGTTCATTGGGGTAAGTTGATAGCAATTTTACCACAATGTTTTTATGCAGCCTGTTTTCCACTTCGATTATAGCTTGCGTAGTAGTTAGCTATAACTTTTACAGAATTGGGCCCGTCACTGTTGATCACCAATGCTTTACCAAAGAGGAGTTCAAACATATCAAGTATCAATATTATTTTGCTACAGCATTCCTGGATCCGGTAACAAGGAGTGATCCCATTCCCATTCCCGTTACCGTACCGAAGGTAAATGAACGGTGGAGGCCTTCCCATTTATAAATTCATAAATGTAAGTACATTGGGGTAAGTTGATAGCAATTTTACCACATGGTTTAATGCAGCCTGTTTTCCACTCCGATTATAGCTTGCGTAGTGGGTAGCTATATCTTTTTCCAGAATTGAGCCCGTCACTTTTGCTCACCAATGCTTTACCAAAGAGGAGTTTGGACATATCAAATATCAATATTATTTTGCTACAGCACCCCTGAATTTGGTAATAAGGAGTGATCCCATTCCTATTCCCGTTACCGTACCGAAGGTAAATGAAAGGTCGAGGCCTTTCCATTTATAAATTCATAAATGTAAGTTCAGTGGGGTAAGTTGATAGCAAATTTACCACATGGTTAAATGTAGCCTGTTTCTCCACTTCGATTATAGCTTGCACAGTAGGTAGCTATAACTTTTACAGAATTGAGCTTGTCTTTGTTGCTTACCAATGCTTCACCAAAGAGAAGTTCAAACACATCAAATATCAATATTAATTTGCTACAGCACCCCTGGATCCGGTTACAAGAAGTGATTCCATTTCCATTCCCGTTACCGTACCGAAATTAATGAAAGGTGGAGGCCTTTCCATTTATAAATTCATAAATGTGAGTTCAGTGTGGTAAGTTGATAGCAATTTTACCACATAGTTTTATGCAGCCTATTTTTCCACTTCGATTATAGCTTGCGTAGTAGGTAGCTATAACTTTTACAGAATTTAGCCCGTCACTGTTGCTTACCAATGCTTCACCAAAGAGAAGTTCAAACATATCAAGTATCAATATTATTTTGCTACAGCATCCCTGGATCCGGTAACAAGGAGTGATCCCATTCCCATTCCCGTAACCGTACCGATGGTGAATGAACGGTGGAGGCCTTTCCATTTATAAATTCATAAATGTAAGTTCATTGGGGTAGATTGATAGCAATTTTACCACTTGGTTTAATGCAGCCTGTTTTCCACTTCGATTATAGCTTTCGTAGTGGATAGCTATAACTTTTTCCCGAATTGAGCTCGTCACTTTTGCTCACCAATGCTTTACCTAAGAGGAGTTTGAACATATCAAATATCAATATTATTTTGCTACACCACCCCTGGATCCTGTAACAAGGAGTGATCCCATTTCCATTCCCGTTACCGTACCGAAGTTAAATGAAAGGTGGAGGCCTTTCCATTTATAAATTCATAAATGTAAGTACAGTGGGGTAAGTTGATAGCAATTTTACCACATGGTTTTATGCAGCCTATTTTTCCACTTTGATTATAGCATGCATAATAGGTAGCTATAACTTTTACAGAATTGAGCCCGTCACTGTTGCTTACCAATGCTTCACTAAAGAGGAGTTCAAACATATCAAGTATCAATATTATTTTGCTACAGCATCCCTGGATCCGGTAACAAGGAGTGATCCCATTCCCATTCCCGATACCGTACCGAAGGTGAATGAACGGTGGAGGCCTTTCCATTTATAAATTCATGAATGTAAGTTCATTGGGGTAAGTTGATAGCAATGTTACCACATGGTTTTTGCAGCCTATTTTCCACTGCGATTATAGCTTGCATAATAGGTAGCTATAACTTTAACAGAATTGAGCCCGTCACTGTTGCTCACCAATGCTTCACCAAAGAGGAGTTCAAACATATCAAGTATCAATATTATTTTGCTACAGCATCCCTGGATCCGGTAACAAGGAGTGATCCCATTCCCATTCCCGTTACCGTACCGAAGGTAAATGAACGGTGGAGGCCTTCCCATTTATAAATTCATAAATGTAAGTACATTGGGGTAAGTTGATAGCAATTTTACCACATGGTTTAATGCAGCCTGTTTTCCACTCCGATTGTAGCTTGCGTAGTGGGTAGCTATATTTTTTTCCAGAATTGAGCCCGTCACTTTTGCTCACCAATGCTTTACCAAAGAGGAGTTTGGACATATCAAATATCAATATTATTTTGCTACAGCACCCCTGGATTTGGTAATAAGGAGTGATCCCATTCCTATTCCCGTTACCGTACCGAAGGTAAATGAAAGGTCGAGGCCTTTCCATTTATAAATTCATAAATGTAAGTTCAGTGGGGTAAGTTGATAGCAAATTTACCACATGGTTAAATGCAGCCTGTTTCTCCACTTTGATTATAGCTTGCACAGTAGGTAGCTATAACTTCTACAGAATTGAGCTTGTCTTTGTTGCTTACCAATGCTTCACCAAAGAGAAGTTCAAACACATCAAATATCAATATTAATTTGCTACAGCACCCCTGGATCCGGTTACAAGAAGTGATTCCATTTCCATTCCCGTTACCGTACCGAAATTAATGAAAGGTGGAGGCCTTTCCATTTATAAATTCATAAATGTGAGTTCAGTGTGGTAAGTTGATAGCAATTTTACCACATAGTTTTATGCAGCCTATTTTTCCACTTCGATTATAGCTTGCGTAGTAGGTAGCTATAACTTTTACAGAATTTAGCCCGTCACTGTTGCTTACCAATGCTTCACCAAAGAGAAGTTCAAACATATCAAGTATCAATATTATTTTGCTACAGCATCCCTGGATCCGGTAACAAGGAGTGATCCCATTCCCATTCCCGTAACCGTACCGATGGTGAATGAACGGTGGAGGCCTTTCCATTTATAAATTCATAAATGTAAGTTCATTGGGGTAGATTGATAGCAATTTTACCACATGGTTTAATGCAGCCTGTTTTCCACTTCGATTATAGCTTTCGTAGTGGATAGCTATAACTTTTTCCCGAATTGAGCTCGTCACTTTTGCTCACCAATGCTTTACCTAAGAGGAGTTTGAACATATCAAATATCAATATTATTTTGCTACACCACCCCTGGATCCTGTAACAAGGAGTGATCCCATTTCCATTCCCGTTACCGTACCGAAGTTAAATGAAAGGTGGAGACCTTTCCATTTATAAATTCATAAATGTAAGTACAGTGGGGTAAGTTGATAGCAATTTTACCACATGGTTTTATGCAGCCTATTTTTCCACTTCGATTATAGCATGCATAATAGGTAGCTATAACTTTTACAGAATTGAGCCAGTCACTGTTGCTTACCAATGCTTCACTAAAGAGGAGTTCAAACATATCAAGTATCAATATTATTTTGCTACAGCATCCCTGGATCCGGTAACAAGGAGTGATCCCATTCCCATTCCCGATACCGTACCGAAGGTGAATGAACGGTGGAGGCCTTTCCATTTATAAATTCATGAATGTAAGTTCATTGGGGTAAGTTGATAGCAATGTTACCACATGGTTTTTGCAGCCTATTTTCCACTGCGATTATAGCTTGCATAATAGGTAGCTATAACTTTAACAGAATTGAGCCCGTCACTGTTGCTCACCAATGCTTCACCAAAGAGGAGTTCAAACATATCAAGTATCAATATTAATTTTCTACAGCATCCCTGGATCCGGTAACAAAGAGTGATCCCATTCCCATTCCCGTTACCGTACCGAAGGTAAATGAACGGTGGAGGCCTTTCCAATTATAAATTCATAAATGTAAGTTCATTGGGGTAAGTTGATAGCAATTTTACCACATGGTTTAATGCAGCCTGTTTTCCACTTCGATTATAGCTTGCCTAGTGGGTAGCTATAACTTTTTCCAGAATTGAGCCCATCACTTTTGCTCACCAATGCTTTACCTAAAAGGAGTTTGAACATATCAAATATCAATATTATTTTGCTACAGCATCCCTGGATCCGGTAACAAGGAGTGATCCCATTCCCATTCCCGTCACCGTTCCGAAGGTAAATGAACGGTGGATGAATTAAAAAAAGTGATTTCAGTGGGGTAAGTTGATATCAATTTTACCACATGGTTTTATGCAGCTTGTTTTTCCACTTCGATTATAACTTGCGTAGTAGCCATAACTTTTTTCAGAAGTGAGCCCGTCACTTCTGCTCACCAATGCTTTACCTAAGAGGAGTTCTAACATACCAAGTATCAATATTTTTTTGTTACAGCACCCCTGGATCCGGTAACAAGGAGTGAATCCATTTCCATTTATATCACAGTTCCAAAGGTACAAGAACGGTGGAGGCCTTTCCATTTATAAATTCAAAAATGTGAGTTCAGTGGGGTAAGTTGAAAGCAATTATACCACATGGTTTTATGCAGCCTATTTTTCCACTCCGATTCTAGCTCATGTAGCAGGTACCTATAACATTATTTCAGAATTGAGGCCGTCATTTTTGCTAACCAATGCTTCTCCTAAGAGTAGTTTAAACATATGAAATATCAATATTTTTTTGTTACAGCACCCCTGGATCCGGTAACAAGGAGTGAACCCATTCCCATTCCCGTCACCGTACCGAAGGTACAGGAACGGTGGAGGCCTTTCCATTTTATAAATTCCTAAATGTAAGTTCAGTGTGTTAAGTTGATTGCAATTTTTCCACATGGTTTCATCTTTCCCAAATACATTTTAGCGTCTGTAACAAATATTCGAAGTGGTTATTCACAGCTGACACTTTATGCAGTTGTAATGATTCTGTTTACTAACGTCCTGTAAAGTCAATAATAATAAAAATGTATTAAATCCTATCCGATCATAAAAATGATATAGTCACTCAGACAGTACATACATACGTACAGTCTACTTTTATACATAAACAATTTCCACATAAACATAAAAATTATGCTGAAACAGCTTTTTACGAGGGGAATTGGAATACGCTGATGAAGGATTCATCACCTCCGATTGGAAATAGAAGGGTTTTGAAAAAAGTTAGTTGGTAGCTGGATCTCCTCAAGGTGTGAAACACCACCCCTATAGAAAATGATTTTATCAATTTTGTAAAGACCATTCATTATCTTTGTGTTTGTTCATTATTTAATTAGATGTATTTACTACATCCAACTGTTTCAATTGTTCACCACCTTACCTAATGAACTGGGCTCACAAAGCCAAATAACGTAATTTTGAATGAAACCCCAATATAGTTGAGTGGGTAATTGGCTACCAGAACCCCAATCTGAAATCCCCATGACCTGGGGGCGTGACATTTGTTGGAGGCGCCGGACATTCCCTCATAATAAAAAATAAAACCTTATAATGTTCCTTATGCCTGGGTGACCTACTCCTGCTTCTTCTCTTGGAGAAACTGCTCCTGCTACTCCTCTGACCTCTCCTTGCTTCTCTGTATCTTCTGTCTCTTTCGTCCGGACATCTTGACCGTACTGCAGACAGGCTATAAGAGCAACGCTTTCCTTATCGTCAACAACCAGGTCCCAATACTTTTTCTCATGTAGAAACTACATCCCACTCATGTGAGAGCTTGGGAAAATTTTATAAACGTTTTGGCCTACGTCGAAGCACATCCTCATATTTCGGTTCGTGCATTGATGGTGAAGAGTGGAATCACTAAGTCGTCTGTGCAAAGTACAGGTATCGTCCTTCATAAATACATTTACACCAAGTTCTCAGACCTACAGATTTCAAAAGACGACAGGCATTTATTGCTCACAAATAAATCCATTTCAACATACAATCTTTGTGCTGTCGACTTGATTCGTGAGACTTAAGACAATCACCCAAGTGTTTCCAAGTTTTAGTGAATGACAATCCCAACTTTCTCGATCAAATCTTGTGGAGTGACGAATCCTGCATCCATAATAAATGCACTATTAACCGACATAAAATACTGTATAACGATGTGAGGAGTGAACGTGTGGTGTGGTTTATACAGTGGACATCTCATCGACCCCCACTTTTTCTAAGACACTTTTACGGGCCATCAAAATCTAAAATTGTGCACCACCAGAAAAGACAACAGATGTGGTAGCAACAAGATGGTGCTCCCTCCCATAACCATAATATAGTTCTTACTTTCCTTAATAATACCTTTCAATATCATTTTGAGGACCTTTTTGTATGCCTGCACATTCCCCAGATCTCAGGCCATTAGATCTGTTTCTATGGGGATATTTGAAACTTTGATAAAAAAAACTTCAGCAGCATGTAATACATGCTTCAAGTCGCTGATTCGGCGACTTGAAGCATGTGTGACAAGTGCTAATCAACGTTTTGAACCATTTCTGTAGTGTAATGTATCATTCAAAATACAGATGAGCGTATACATCAATATTTCATTTGTCTTTTTATTCGCCATACTTCTGCATGCCATTCTAGCTACTACGATATATCATTGAATGAGAAATGAAAACGACTGTAAGTAGAACAAAATCAAACGTGATGGTGAAAACTAAAGTTGGGGATGGTATCTCGGGGGTGGTTTGACAGGGGGTGGATTTTGCGATGGTGCGTGAAAGAGCTTATGGTCTTGTAACACAAATATTTTTTTTGATTCTTTTCTGAAAATAACTGAAATATCCTTTGGCTTAAAATCCCTGGGACACTCGTTATACAAAAATATAGTAAAATCTAAATAAATGAATGAACATGAACATGTTATTTGAATAATTTTTCAACGTATCCGACCTACAATTGCATAATAAAATAAGGGTAAATATAGTCGAGATTCAACTAGGTTGATCTTCCATCTCGTCATTTGCAATATAAGTATGCCTAAAACTACAAAATATACAAACATAAATATCTATAATACATAAATAGACAGTTTCAAAATAAATCTAAATCTGAAGAAAGGGAATCCAAAACACAAAATACTTTATCGAGATAAAACATAGATACATACATAAGTTCAATATTATTAAATTTCAGTAGCTTGGTGAATTAGTAAAAATTCTTTAATTCTTTTTTTGAAATTATTCTCAAACTATTATTTTTCATGTCTTTTGGTAGCTCATTCCACATTCGTGCAGATGCACAAGTTAATGACTTATGATATGAAGCTGTATGGTGTCGCAGTATTCTGAAGTTGTTGTGATGTTTTGTATTGTAATTATGCATATGGGGGTTCAATCGGTCGAATAAATACCTGGGTTCTCTACTGTTCAAAATATTGAAAATGAAACAGTAATGATGCAGTAACCGTCTGTTCTTCATATTAAGTTTACATTTTATATTCAAATGGGGAGTTATATGCTCTCTATATTGAATGTTGTATGAATATCTCATACACACGTTTTGCAATTGTTGTATTTTTCTGGACGTTTCCACTGTTATATATTGGTTATACACAATATCTCCATAGTCAAGCAAGGATAGTTTAAGAGTATTACACAGTTGAAATTTGGTTCTATCATTGATCAATACTTGTAGGCATACATTGCTTTTAGTCTCATATATGTAATTTTTTGCCTATTTGTTACGTTACATGTTTTTCGAAAGTTAGACCACTATCGAAATCCATGCCCAAATTGCGAGCATTTAGCAAGACTGGAATATAAGAATCACCAAGTCTGACAGAGAAGTCGACAGATTACAGAAAGATGCGAGAGTGACGTGATCCAAATATTAATGCCTCAGATTTAGCTGGATTAATTTTTAGGCTATGATCGTCAGCATATTTTTTTATTTTTCCCAACTCGGACTGAATTATTGTTTGTGTTTGTATGTATATAATTCATTGAATAAAATTTTACACATATTTGTGAATCATCAGCATATTGATGTAGTTTGCTACTATCCAAAACAGTTCTCATATCCGACACATATATAGAAAAAAGATGAGGTCCTAGAATGGTTCCTTGGGGAATCCCATGTAGAACTTATTTGAAGGATGACATGGTACGAACTTCAGAAGAATCGAAACACACTGTCTACGATTGGAGACGAACGATCTGAACCAGTTGACACTATCAGGTGAAAATCCGAAGAAATGTAATTTGGACAACAGAATATCATGATCTATAGTGTCAAAAGCTTTAGAAAAATCCAGCAGCACCATGCATGTAGCTTGACGTTGGTCTATTCCTTCATTTATGTCATCTGCAATACAAGATTAAAAAGAGTATTTGTTTTATTCTAGAGTTCTGTTAAATATCGTTGCAACAAACATGAAGTTGACGGTCACCTAAAGAAATACAAATCCAAGTAAATTTTACAAATACACGTTAATTTGATAGAAAATACTCCAAACTGATTTGATTGTGGCTACTTCACATACATATTAAATCAAAATAGTTAAAATATGTATCATACGGGGGTAATTCAATATTTTCCAAACGAAAATAAAAATTCCAATAGTAGGCCATGACTTCGTATCTGAACATAACTTTTAATTCTAAGCAACTTTTTTCTTCAACATATTTCAATATTTTTTGAAATAAGGGTTCTTTACTCTTCAACGAACTTTATATTTTTTGGCCTATCCTGTATGGTGTTTGTCATAAAACCATTTCAGGTACACTCGATATAGTTTTGAAACATGCACTAACTTTTGTCAAGAATAAAATTTTCTGAGAAATCGATAATAAACAAGTTTCCCATTTGGTGCACACTTAGTGGACCACACTGTAGATACGATTTTAGATTAGTGTGAGCGCTTTGTCCATAAGAATGTATTTCTTCTATGACGATCAAGTAAATATCATCATCATCATCATCCTTCTTTTTTAAGTATTCATGTGTACTTTATGTGTGCACAAAACATGCGCTGTCGAATTGTTGATTTTGGCATAATTGCAATTCAACTTTTTCTTGCACTATCTTGCAGCGTGCCTGGATGCTCTCGTGATAGTCCGATTTCAATTTAATTTCCTTCAAATATTTTTTTATGTGGAAATGTGTGTACTTGATGAATGGTAAATTCATGAATTGAAAATTGAATTAAACAAATATTTCGTAAAACTGAAAAATACCTGTCTCTCCACATAATTCCACAGGAAATTGAGGCGGATGTCTGGCAAAAAACAACTACTTCCTTCCCCCTACGGATATTGAATTATATCTGTCGTTTATTTGTGCAACGTTCCTCACGGACACTTGCAAGTGGTAGTTGTTATGAAGCCATTGAATATTATCCTTCATTTTACCCTATCCTTGCACTGATATGAGGAAAATAACCTCAAAACATGCATGTATGCAGATGGTCATTTCCGACAAAGCGAAGGATAATATTTAATGGCCTTATAACAATTAGCACTTGCAATTATGTGTCCGTAAGGAACGTTGCACAAATATAATTCAATATCCCTAGGGGAAAGTAGCTGTTTTCTGTCAGAAATTTGCCTTATTTTCCACTTTATGGAATTTTGTGGAGAGACAGGTATTTTTCGGTTTTACGAAATATTTGTTTCATTGAATTGAACTCTCCTATACAGTGCATTACATTTAAAACGATCCACTCTGAATGACTATTGGTACAATGATTTTCAGGAAAAATAAAGAAACACGTCAACAATAGTATACAGGGGGACACATTCTGAAATATTCACATTTGATCTTACTGTCCCTATCGCACCCCAAGAGCATGTCACCATTTTTTTGAATGGATCACCTTATATTGTCTTGCATTATGAGATGCTCCATGATGAGCAGATTTCAACAAAGTATAAAACATATGGTCTGAAGCATATGGTTCGGGAGATACAAATTATTTGAGATGAAAACGAGCCACCTTGAATAACTTTTGAAACAATTACTTGCAGTAAAAATAAAAAACAGGTGAACAATTATAAAGGAAGCCACATTTTGAAATACTCGTTCAAGAGACAAATATGGAAGCAATAAATCAGAAAGAGAGATTTTCTATTAAATTCTTCAATCAACATCTGATATCTTGACAATGAGAAGAAACAAATTATCTATAGTCAATGTTCAAAAACGTTTCCACCAACTTCCATACAATGCTTTAAACAAGCGTCCACTGCCGCCCTCACATGGTTGAGAATCTCGGGAGTTATTTCTCTGCAATGCCTCATGATATTCTTTTTCAAATCTTCTAATGTTGTTGATTCTATCTCATACATTTCAGACTTCAAATGACCCCATAGAAAGAAATCTAAAGAAGTGAGATCCAAAGACCTTGGTGGCCATTCTGTGGGACCTCTTCTGCCAATCCAGTGACCTGGAAAATGATCATAAAAAAATTGTCGCACTGGAGCTGCTTAATGAGGAGGTGCACCATCCTGCTGAAAAACTATTTCGTTTTCGAATAAATTCATATCCTCCTCAATTGCCCTATTGATGCACGGTATTATTCGATTCTCCAACATATCCAAATATTTCTTACCAGTCAAATAATAATCGATGAAAAAAGACCTATGACGTGGTCACCTAAAATTTCTGCTCAAAAATTCAATTTTTGATGTCGTTGGGTATGAACTTGACGGTATAAATGAGAGCTCGTATCTTTCCAACCCATTCAAACTAAACGTACTTTCATCCGAAAAACAAATTGTATACAGTCTTTCACAAAACACGATACGTCTATCGAAGTCATCTTCGTTCAATTCATGAACTAGTCTTATCTTATATGGATGGAATTTGTACTTATGAAGGATTCTGAAAATATTTGTACGATTGATTCCTGATTCTCGAAATAATTTATTAAGAGATTGCGTATTTTCCATTAGTCACGTGCCCTAAAACTGCAATAGAATAGCTTCATCGTCGACAACTCCTAAACGGTTATGCTTTTTATTGTTAACACATCCAGTTTCCATAAATTTGTTCAATAATTCCGATACGTATTTGTGACGTACATTTCTTCCGGGATGATTATCATTGAACATACGGGCAGCAGCTCTAGCAGTATTTCTATTCTGGTAGTACAAACTCACTATTTCAATCCGTTCTCAAAACGTATAAATCATTGCTTCTCAAGAATTCATAAAAACAGAAATACCAATTGTAACTCCACCTGGTAGGTAATCGTTATTGTAAAATGAGACAAATACAAAATGAACAGAATATCGAATTCAAACTTAACTAGGCAAAATAAGACTATTTTGAAGTATACTCCAAAAAAACACCTATGAAACCTAGGTAACAGATTGTACTGAAGTTCATTCAGGGTAGCTCGTTTTCAACTCAAATAATTTTTAGCTTCCAAACTATGAGCTTCAGACTTTGTTGAAATCTGTTCATCATGGAACGTTTTTGAACATTTACTATAGAAAATTTGTTTCTTCTCATTGTCAAGTCATCAGATTCTGATTTAAGAATTTGATGAAAAATCTGTTTTTCTGATTTATTGCTTGCCTCTAGAACGAATATTTCAAAATGTGACCTCCTATATAATTCCCGAACCATATGCTTCAGACCATATGTTTTATTCTTTGTTGAAATCTGCTCATCATGGAACATCCGATAACGCAAAACAATATAGGGTGATCCATTATAAAAAATGATGACATGCTCTGGGGGTGCGATAGGAAAAATAACATCAAATCTGATTATGTCAAAATATGCCCCCCTGTTAACTATTGTTGAGGTGTTTTATTATTTTTCCTGAAAATCATTGTACCAAAAGTTATTCAGGGTGGCTCGTTCTAAATGGAATTTACTGTATACTCACTCGAACTTTGTTCGTTTTAAATGAAAATTCATTCAAAATAGTAGGGTTGTTGTACTAATGAGCGGGTTGAACCGTGAAATTAGTATGCAGTAGACACACCAGTTTTCAATTATCATTTGGTAGTTGTTAAAGAAAGTATTGCAAAGTATATTCTTTTATAAATACTTTGAAAGGCGTTGGGTTAAAATGATTCAGCAGTAGTATGGGCCTGTTGAGTTATTTACTGTATTGCATGTAGAATAAGCGAAAGGCTCAGCATATCTTTTAAGGGTTGACTCAAATTTATTGAACTTGGTGTTTTGTCACTTTTCTATCGACGGCGACGGAGCGAAATGTTTTACATCAAAATTTGCACGAGCCCCCCTGTAAGTATTTTGTCTACTAAATGAGGATTTATTATTCTGCACCTTCAATTCATAGACTATAGACAAAATTGCTGACCTACGGTCATACAATTTTCTCATGGTAATTTCTGTCGTGAAATTACTGATTGGTAACCTCAACATTTCATACAATATTTCATATAGAAGTTTTATTTCACAGTTTCCTTGCTTTTCAATTCCCCATTCATTTGTTCAGACAACTTATGCTCCTTCCATGCCGAAGCGCTAGGGATCAGGATAGTCATGCCATCGGATTTAATTAACATTGACCGCTTGCGTCTCAAGAATAATTCGTCCGAAGAAATAATCTATCAGGTCCAGGAAATGGTAAAGATTGAAGTAGGATGGTGAATAACGTCTGCGTCGGACATGGGGCATTCTCGGCATCGGCAGCAAAGGCAAAGCAACGTCCCGAGCGTCACATTAAGTGGCTGGCTCTTAGTTTGACCGTGAGCTATTCGGTTCCCTGTTGGGACCCCCTCGCAAGCCTCCTTCACCCACCTCTCGAAGCGGGATCTCAGGAGGCCGCCTTGCCCACCGCTTCCCTTTGTCTACCGTTCTTCGGGGAACCGATTAATTATTGCCCGTTGATCCTCGTTTCACATCATAACATAAACTGGCCACTGCTCCGCATTCTCTCGCTCTTCTGCACTACACCTGGGAAGTACAAACACTAGTCTGTATCCATTCCTACCATTTCGATAATTCGTGTTCGGAACTTCCAGTTGGCTTTGAGGGATTTACGTTAGACAATTGGTCGTCTGCATTATAATGAACATGATGCGCTGTGGTCACGTCAAAGTCTATGAATATTTATCTGATGGAAAAACGGTATCTAGCTTTGGGTATGTTTCTTCACCTGTCAGAAGCATATGATTGTCTGGATCATAATATATTGTTAATCAAATCAGAAAATGATGGAATTAAGAGGGAATGCCCTGAAATGATTTCTTTCATACTTAGCAAACAGAAGATTGGCATCACTAGAGACTCGAAAAAGTTTAAATCTGATATTACATATATAGGTATACCACAAGGAAGTGTAACGGGTCCACTGTTGTTCGTTATATTTATGAATGATTTATGCAAATCTGAATGACCAGCTAATCAATTTATAACGACGTATGCTAATGATACAAGCCTTTTGGCAGGTGGAGACACGTATCCAGAGATGATAATAAACTGTTTCAACTTTTATCATAGAACTGAAATATGGTTGAAAACAAATAAGTTTGTATGATACGATTGAATGACAGTGATATAGAAAAGGTGAACAAATTCGTGTACTTGGGTGTAACTATTGAAAAAAAAATTAAAATTTATGGAACATGCTAATCAGATTATCAAAAGAGTAGCTTACAAAATCAACTGTTTAAGAAGATGTTCTCCATATCTCAGCCAGTAGTCTAAATTATTAGTATACAACTCCATAATCCTTCCACATATAAATTATTGTTCTACCATTCTGTTTCCCCCAATCAAAATTAAATAAACAGACTACAAAAGATGCAGAACCGTGCTAAGCGAATAATTTTACAATGTTCGAGAATAACACCAATAGCAAATATGTTGCAAACTCTTCAATGGCTACCAGTGAAGAAACTCTTCTAGTACCAAACACTGATTCTTATTTTCAAAATAAAAATTGGATATTCACCTGTATATCTACAGAATAAATTAACTTATTTGGCTGAAATACACGAGTACAATAGAAGAAACAGAAACAACATAAAAATTGAAAAATATAAAATAATCGTACACATAATTCTTCATTTTATAAAGGAGGAGATTGTTTTAATGACCTCCCAGAAGAAATTGAAGAGAGAGGTTCAATAGATACTTCAAAAGACGATTGAAGGATTACATAATGAAAAATTAGCATATTTTTATGTATGACTTTTTTATGTAACGTTTTATTGATACGTGTGAATTTCTGTTTGTATTTTTTTCATGTTAATTTTATTTTGTTTATAATGTGACATTGTATTCACTATTGTAAATGAAATGGTTTTTCAACTAAATAAAAAGAGATATATAAATTTCGAACGAGTCCAAAACTGAAGTGATTATGTTTGCAAACTATTTAAAACTAGATCAAAAACCAAAAAATATATCATTTTCCAATATTATCTTTCGATTCTTGAACGACACCGAATTTTTAGGTTTTTATATTGATGAATGCCTAAATTGGTCGAAACATATAGAGGAAATCTCTTCGAAAGGTGTCCTATGGATTAGGAATAATGAGTAAACATCTAGAAAAGCAAGCAGTTTTTTCTCTTTATTTTGCAAAGTTTGAATATGTCATGAGATACGGAATAAATTTTTGGGGATCTAATGAGAGTACAAATAGAATATTTGTTATTCAAAAAAGAAGAATGAGAATAATCAATGGAAAACGTTGAAAGGGCTCCTGTCGGACAGTTTTGAAGAGTAATAACATCATGAGTGTGCATGCTCTGTACATTTTTGAATGTTGTTGTATTTGTTTGAGAATCGTGAAGTTTTCACTTTTAACATCAGAGCACACGAATATAACACTAGAAGGCGCGACCTCACTTATGCTATTCATAGATTAAGGCATACCGAAAAATCTCCTTATTATAGGGTAATCAAATTTGACAACAAATTACCAGTACTTGTTGGACATTCTGCAAGTTATAATCAATTAAAAAAAAATACTAGTCGATCTGGAACCCTATTGTATTGAGGATTTTTCAAACTATCAGTTTTGAAATATTATCATTGTTTGTGAAGTCATTTTATTACATGTTGTGATTATCTATTACAAATAATTGTGGAATTTTTTTAAATAAATATTTTTATTATTATTGAAAAGTTACTTATTATAATTATTATTATTTAAACCTTACGGAAAGAAGGAAGAATAGTAATAACGTGATGAAATATGTGTTCACAGAATTGCAATGAAAATAAGCGCTTTATACTGCTCGACAAAATTTAACATGCTACAGAACCCAATTCGCTAATGATAGAAATAAACTGACAGCTAAATTATAAAATAAAATAGATTTGATAGGAAAATGGAAAAACTTCGATGGCTCATTGTTTCCAGAACTTACGAAAGCGCTGAGAAGACAAAGTAAATAAATAATTATTGTCAGTTCAAACTTACATTTAGTTATAATTGTCAGTACGAACTTACAATTATAGAAAATTGTCAGTTTAAACTCACATTTTGGGATTATTGTCAGCTAAAAGTTACACTTATAGATCACTGTCAGATTGAACTTATATTTAGGTGTAATTGTCAGTTTAAACTCAACTTCAGTTGTAATTGTCAGTTTGAACTGGCATCTATACATGAACATGAAAGTACAGAACGAATTCTTTCAGCGGACAGTTGTTCGAGTCGTTTTCTAGATCTATCACCATTAATAAGTTGTTTTAGGAGTTCTCATCATAGGCGCCGGAATGATGGGGGCTGGGGGCGCAAGATGACGTGCAAATGACAAATTTGATAGTTATTTCATTCTCCCAGACCAATAATTAAATTGCAAAGATTCCTTTTTTTTTATTTACAAAAAGTCGCATCAACCGCTTGGGTTGTTAGTGACGGTTCTATACATATAATGAATAACATTTACAGTATGTGGTTATATCTTACGACGGCGTAGAAGGGACATGCAATATCTTTCTTCTTAATTTCGAGTTATAACTCGAAATTACTGCTAATTTGGAGTTACTCGAAATTAACACTAATTTAGAGTTATAACTCGAAATTAAGCTTATGAGTTGAGACCAGTGCAAACACTAGATCCTGGTGATCCTGAAAGACGATTGGTGTTTTGTCGGTGGTTTATGAATAAATGCAGACAAGAGTCAAACTTCTATAGTAATATTATATGGAGCGATGAGGCAAATTTTTTAAATCGTAGGATGTATAACAGAAAGAATTTCCATTATTGGAGTAGACATAATCCATTTCTAGTCCATTCCCACAATCCGCAAAGACGATTTAGTATTAAGAAAAAAAGAATTGTAAGAATTTTGTGAAATGTGTTCTTACGAATCACCCAGGTTTTTGGAGAAAAACCCTCAAACGCGGAGCTTGTGCAAGCAAGGAGGTTCCAGGACCTACAGATTACGTAAAAGTAGATTGCGAACCATTTCACCTCAGTGATAAGAGGTGGGGATCGAACCCAAGCCGCCTGGGTAGAAGCAAACGCTCTAACACAACGACCACTCCGTTTAGTCCAACCTCATTCCTCACATCATTTCGAACTTTATAATCGGTTTCATTTTCAATATTGTCTTCATTCAGGATCTGACGTGATTCGCTGATAATCAGACTGTGTATGCACTTGCTATGTAAGACGCAGTACGCTCTTGCAAAGTTGCAAATAAAAAACTCTCTTCTGCTCAGATGGTACAATTGACGAAATATTTGTTTGAGAATCCTCATTGTATGTTCGATGAAAACATGCAGTGGCCGAGTTTTTTCTCAAATATTTTCTCAACATTTGGTATACAGGTTTCAATTCTGAAAACCTGGCATCGTGGACACTTTCTAGATAGCCTATGAATAAATCTCGTATTTTCTTGAAGCTGTCTCGAACAACTCGCACCTGACACAAATAATAATCCCTAAGTGTTATTCTGTATCATTGATTTTTTTCATAAAACCAGAATAATTTCCTGAATAGAATAATATTTATTCCTGTTCAAACAAGAATCTGCGTCATCAATGGGTTCATCAATCCTTCTTTTAAATGAAGCTATGAATAATGCAGTTATTCTGATCCCTTATAGTGATTCTGATACAGAAAGTGATCAAAATATCAGTATACAAAATAATAAACAAGGCAAGAAACGAGAGAGAAATGAAAGAACCTGGAAAAGGAACGTGAGGAAAAAGAGTAGGCTATGTGGAAAAAAATATGTGAATACAAAGAATGTACTCATAAGTGAAAAATCTGTGAAGCCTCCTTGTCATGATAAGTGTCGCCTGAATTGCAACGAAAGGATTGCAGGAAAGCAAAGGCTGAAAATATATTGTTACTGTTGGAATGCGGAGAGGAGCTAGGACTCGAAACGTCAGTTCGTGATTTCTTGTATAAGAACTAAGCCTGTTGTTTGACAATAGAAAAGAGATGGCACAAGAGCAGGCAAAACCAAGATCCATTCATTTATTTTTAATTTGAATTGTAAATATTCATGAGAGTTGATTTGAAAAAAAGCAGTGACTATGGCAAATGAATTTTCGAGTGAGAGGTTGGAACGGATCAAAAGCCATATTTCGAAGTTCCCAGTTTATGAAAGTCACTTTAGCAGGAAAAGATCCAAGTATTTGGGGAATCTTCGAACATTTCCAGGATGTACTCATTGTATGTAGATGAGTGCAAACAAGTAAATCTCATACCAGAAATTATGTGGGTTTATTCCAAAGCATTCAATGAAGACTTCAACTTGTCTTTCCACTTGCCAGACAATGACACTTGTGATGCTTGCGATAAACTAGACTGTAAACTCAAATATGGAAAGAATGATGAAAATCTCATTGGACTCACTCTGGAAAAAGGAAACCACCTCAAAGATGCATCACAAAGGTATAAGTTAAAAAGGAAAGATAAACTGGAAGCTCGTGCTACTCAAGGTTCCAGAGTCATTATGTCTGATCTCCAAAAATGTCTTCCGCCTGATAAGAATTCCCCAAGTATGTACTCAAGGAAGCTCTGGAAACGACATTTGATAAAACTTGGTGTATGATGTGAGATGAGACTAGAGCTGGTCGAGGAGGTAATAAAAAAGCTTCATGTTTATTCGTTTGAGCGATGGAAGAACTAAGAAATCCTGATAGATCTACTGAGATGTTTACAGTGTAGACAGATAATTGCAGCGGCCAAAACAGAAATATTAATATGGTATTCATGTATCTGTGGCTGTTAGAAAAAGTAGGGACCCTTTCAAAAGGGAATCCCAAGTTCCTACTTGCTGGGCACACGCACATGGAAGTCGATGTTAACGATGAAATTGTCATTTTCACTTTTATTGGTCTCCTGTAAAGATGGCACAATGTGACTTACGTCCGTTTGGTTCTGAGGTACATATATGTGTGCCATCTATGCAGCCAGTGACAATAAGGAAACTAATGTCAGAAAATTCCTCTGAAATGTTTCTACATTCCGCTGCTGATGGCCGATCAGTGAAATTCATAGATATTGAACAGAAATGTTGTCACATGAACGATTATATGGAGTGTGCTCACATATAAGTTCAATCTATTTGCCATATCTCTGAATGGAATGAATTTATTTCTGGAAAACCGCAAAAAGTCCAAAATACATTTCTCACTACCTAGTAGTTTGAAGCCTGTATCTTTTTTGGAATAATACTCCGAAGTTTAGGTCATTTTCTGGATTTTGCCGTGGTCGTCTTTGGTTTGAATCTTGTTATGAATGTTTATAATGGGAAATGGGACAACCATTCATCTCAGTTTCTTGATCTTCACTTCACCCAACGAATGCGCATTTATAGGGGTGTTGTAAACCAGTATTAGAGATGGAAATAAAGTACCAAGACTGATCAAAAATTTTCAGACTTTTTGGTTTGTTCAGATGAAATCGTACGGCACATATTTTGAGTCTGCTTATGTGTTCTTGAGAGCGTTAATTGATTTTTATGGAACAACTTAATTTTTGTTGACTGTGTCCTGAATCCTTTATAATGTTTACTCATTGCAGAGATTACGATGTTATGTTTGATTTCTGTGCCTGGGTTCAAGGTTTGATTGAAAGTTATCGAAATTTCCTCAAAAATTTGAAATGGACATATTAGCTCCCAAAATTGTCAGTGGTGGGGAACTAAAAATCCCCAATTTATTGTGCAATGACAATGTTATACATGGATCGCGAAGGTGGACATGTGGAATTTAAATGATATTCAGTTAATTAGGGATGATAATGATTATGATTTGCTAATTGGTATAGCCCTCAGCAGTCTGATAGATAAATATCGTGTGCCTTTTTACTTTCCATGTTTGTTCTGGTTCCTGAAATAAAACATTATTTGTTTCATTTTCACTTTATAAAAAATTATTTGATGGACACAATTAAAATGATAATGTTTTTGGGAACATAATAAAAATTAAGTTGAAAAATAAGAATATCTCAAGATTCTACGTTATACTTTGGAAAACATATTGTTTTCCTCCTTTTTCTACAAAACTTGATGACGGTTGAGAAAGTTGGTCTATGTTGACTCTTCAAGTTCAAAAAGTTTCATAAAAATCGAACGAAGTTGGAAGATATGAACCATTGCAAAAGCAGGAGTCATAGTGAAAACTGGCTTTAGAAATGTTTCACTACCACTTGGAAAAAAACCTGAAAAGTACCATTTTATTAATTACATAAATTCATAATGATCCCTAAAAATTATTTGATACCAAAAAAGGGGCGTTTTTTTGATCCCGTGGTGGTCATGATGGTAGAGCTCTTGTCTCTTAACCTAAGGGTCATGGGTTCGATTCCCAGCATGGTCATCAGTCTCGTGCATGGCATTACACGTTAAAAGGTAAGGGCTGCGTCTTCCCTAGCTCGGACAAGTCTTTCGAAGACTTTTGAGGGTTGCACTCTTAAGGGTGTGCAGCTGGTGGACGGAAATAACAATTTTAACAATTTTTTTTCAACAATACATTGAAAAAAAATTGCTATTTTCAATTTTTTCGAACATATATTTCAAATTCCGCATATGGGCCTGATATTGAATTATAAGCAGCTTTCTCGAATAACTTTTTCTGATATCTCTACAAATAACCCCACTTTTGCCAATTCGTAATCAATTCTTGTAATTATTTTTGGTAAATCTGATAATAACATTTTTTCCCATATGCTGCAATCGTTATGACCCATACTATATAAAATAGGCATTCAGAAAAAATTGATTTCGAAAGTTGATTACTGTACATGAATATTGACACTTACCTGAAATGTTCGATGAATTGTTTATTTGAATAGAATGGCAATATTTTCTTGGCGTAACATTTATTTTTGGTTTTATCTGACAAAAATTCGAGAATCAACAAGTAAAGTATCACAATTTCAACAAAGAACTCTTTATTACGGCTGAGGACGATGAAAAACTACTATTATCAAATAAATGTACGAACTCCATAATTCATAAGTTAAATGAAAATGCAAAAAACAACACAAACGCACTTATTATCAAAAAATATGATACCTACAATCTGTCTCTACTGTGATTCTTATCCTTCTAATGGCGTATGCTGCTTCTGAGCATGCGTCAATAAAATTCCAGAACGGTTCTTGTTCGAAGATACTGATAAACAGTTCTAGGACCGTCCCAGGACGATTGTGAATGAACCCGAACGCGTAACCAATCTCACAATCATGTCTCCTGTTTTTGACAAATATATTGTCATCTGGCCTGGGTACCGGCGTAGATATCCAGGGAAACTGACAACTCCACAATTGATTATAAATTTTCACAAACAGGCAGATATTCAATATTCTCATCTCATCTCATCTCATATCCAGAATCATGGTAGACGTGGTGGCACTACAAAAGACCAGGCTTAACCAAGGCAAGAACTTCGAAATACCAGGAAACACCTGTTATATAGTCGGCGAAACAAATGAGGAAAAAAGTAATCCATAGCGAAAACAACTGGATGGCTATGGTGATGATAGATCTAGAGAACCTGAAAAATGGGACGGCACGAAAGTGAAGGTGCAGGAGTACCACAGAGAACGGTGCTGGTCCCGATTCTGTGCAATATAACGGGGTTTTCGAGTTGCGAATGGACTAGGAAGCAGAAACAATGGCATTCGCGGGCGACTTGGTCATCGTTATACACACAAAACTGTGGCGGTCATACTAAAGGGGGCGAAACAAGTAAGGATAAGGAATAAAATGAGTTTAAGAGTAGGAGAGGATCCAAAAAAACAAATATCTGCAGTACTTCTCGCTAGGTTAATGCCAAACATAGGGTGGCCGAGTACTAACAAAGGGAGGATACTGTACGGGGTAGTGCAGTCTATCCTACTGTACGGAGCCTCCGTTTGGATTGAAGCACTGAAAATCGGGATCAGTGTTTAAAAGAAGGCACTCATGAGGGTAGCCAGTGCGTACAGAACTGTGTCCGCGGGAGCACAACTGAATGTATGAAACCTGCCAGTTGATCCTCATCCTGAAACATATTCTGGAAGAAAAACATTTTTTGGCTGGATTGAAAAGTAATGATCTTCAATGAGCATTCATAGGGATATTATCGGCGTTATGAAGACTTCCACTGCCGAATTAGGAACTTTCGATGTATTTTTCGATTGTATATATTTTATTTCAAACACCGCTACCGTGACAATATGCTACCGTGACAACATGCATTTTTGTTTTTTTTTTATTTCAAGTGCTTTGCTTATGGAACAGCGGTTATTGCTCTTTTGAAAACATATCGAGAACCCCCTCTTCATTAGACACATTATAGAAAATACTGCCAAGCTTCAGAACTACCTAAAACCTTACATAAAGCACGATGATAATGTCAACGATAACAGAACAGATCGGAAAGGAAAGAGTATATCAAAACCACCACTACCACCACAGCTGTTGCAACCTCCTCCTGCTCAACAACAACGAGATCCTTTAAATGAACAGACACAAATATTTGAGGCTATTGAAATCGACGAAATCATGAAGAATCTATACCATGATTCTTCTTGATGAAAGTGATATTCCAACAGATTTTCTTCGATTAAGAACACGGAGCTAGTTATTACGTCGAGTAGCTGTAGACGATCGTCCACCACCATCAAAGACAGCAGTAACTGATATTACCACCACTCTGTACGATCTCCATTGTATCGATTCGTCTTATTCTACAGATAGTGATTAGCTACATATAACATGAGAGTAGTTGATGTCTAATGAGTGATGAAATAGTATGAGTTCAATTTCTGACCAATACAGTATGTTGTCAAAGAAAGTAAGGATAATTAATTACAACTGTAACGGCAGATATTACCATCACCACTACCACTACCACCACCACCCCAGCAAGTATACATACCATCGTTTCATCAAGATCTAATACCAACGCCGCCGCCGCCGTCTAATTCTTCATTGAGCATAACATCACACTACTCGTATCTTGCATATCTTCTGTTTCTGTTCTGCTGATATTAATATGTTATTGATGATGATTCGTACAGTAATTAATAAATAATATTCTAAATATATATATATATATATATATATATATATATATATATATATATATATATATATATATATATAAAGTGAATATAAAGTGAATAGAGTATTTTCGTTTCAAAAAAACAAAAATATAATGCTCTCAATTTCACAAATCATACTCACCGAAAATCGTAAACAGTGGACAGCTGTTTCAAACTTCTTGGTTATCATCGGCACTGTGCATACAAATTAACAACGAATGGAAATTATAAAACTGAGAGTATTTATATCCGAAAATTATCGCTAACACCAATTAGCTATCTGGGTTCAATTCTCTGTACCTGGTACAAATGTCACAACAACAAACATTGACCCGATTTTAATATTTGATATTTCCATACAGCCTATTATTTGTAGGTACGAAACAATATTCATCGAAGTTTATCGAAAACATGAAATTGAAAACAGAATTATGGGACAAGTAGAGTACTAGAGTTCTAGTCTCGAAGAAATGTAAGATATAAGAAAAAACAAAAATATAATGCTCTCAATTTCACAAATCATACTCACCGAAAAACGTAAACAGTGGACAGCTGTTTCAAACTTCTTGGTTATCATCGGCACTGTGCATACAAATTAACAATGAATAAAAATTATAAAACTGAGAGCATTTATATCCGAAAATTATTGCTAACACCAATTAGCTATCTGGGTTCAATCCTCTGTACCTGGTACACTGTACCTGGTACACTGTACCTGGTACTCAGTTTTCCGTTCCCGAGCTTCTTACTTTGTTCCATGGTCAGGACACCTTTTTCGGCTGTCAAACAAAGGTTGTTCGCTAGACAAAAGGGCGCCCTTTACTTTTCATATTAATCAGTATTACGAATCACTAGTACCCTGAGACCTGTGCATCACACCATTCGGGACTAGCTGTTTCTAAACGTTAAAGAGAAGGGAACAGTAATAAATAAAGTTACCAATACCGTCAGATCTCTCTAAATCGTGGCTGTATAGTATAATCGTAACGAATATAAGTTGCCTTGGCCTTCAACAAAGGCCCACTGTAGGAGGTTCGCGCTCCAGTTGCAACTTTCTTTAGACCTGTGAGCCAATACAAAGATGCCTACGAAACCGAGCTGATTCCGTTTGTTAGTATCCCATCAAAATTGGACATTGGACATCTTGTTGTGGGTTGTAATATTCAAACAAAGTTGGTTTCTACCTAGCTCGGTTGTGTTCTTTCCTCCGTGTATCATAGAGCTTAAACTAAAGCAGCTGGTATTCCTGCAAAACAAGTGACTGCAATTAAGGCCAGCAACTTTGCTCTAGACTGGGAGAGAGGATCATATCACTGTAATATAACTGGCGCCCAAGGATGTTATTGTGTTTTGATATGTTCCCGATGTTAGGGCATTGTCAAGAGACAATAACCGAAAGCGTCATAGTAACGTTCACCGACAGGACCACTGACAGTACATTACATATCTGAAAGTATACAGACGATTGATTCCGAAACGGATCAAATATGTCACTCCATCACAGAATTATCAGAGACACACGGTAGCCTTTATCAATCTTTGCGATTAGACTAACTATCAGATTTGCTCATCTTTATTTAGACAAGAATCTCAGTGGAATAATACACTGTCCAATGGTAACATCAAAACTAACCAACTTGCCAGTTCACAGACCATCGTCATATTCCACAACGGATCTAATGAGTAACTCTATTGCATATCTATTGAGAGCCAGACCGTCTCACTATACTACGCAGATAATTTAAAATTCACTACGTATGACTGTCGGGCGGCAAAATTGATGTTCAATTCTGAGAGTCATGAATGAAGAAGACGATGTCAATGGAAATTTTACCATAATCAAAATCACATCATTATCGCCAGTTTACAGACTATCGTCGGATTCCATAGTTGCTCAACCCCTTCTAGACGAATACCACAATAAACGAAATGGTTTTATACTCTAGGCATATCTTGGGTGAGACAAGTATGACACGTCACTTGGTGCCTTGTGAAGGGTACACGTGGAATAACCCAGTAATGAATTTGAAAATTGAAATAAACCGCAATGAACGTAAACCAACTCATACTGCCCCACCAAGTTATACTACGAAGACAATGCAAATTCCTTTCCTGTCCCTACGTATGTCTGTTGGGCGACAAAATTGCTGTTCAAATCTGAAAGTCATAGATCTAGAAAATTATAGAAAACGAAATATCACATTCCGTTCCAAATGAAAACTAATAGTTTCGAAAACCTTCCAATAGAAACCGGGAGCTTTGAAAAACTTTAATACAAGAACTAAACATTTGGTCCTAGAACGTTCATACAACCCAAACTCACAAAAAGCGATTATCCCCAGAACCTAAAACAGCAGACTGAATCAGGAAAAGATGCAAGCAACACAACGTAGTATTCACAAAGGCGGGTAAAGGTGATTCAATAATTTCAATTCAAAAGCTAATTTATGATACAAGTTCAATGAATTTTTAGATCCCGATAAATTCAAAGAACTGAACTATGATTCCACAAATAATTTTTAAAATCAAGTCAAAGCTACCTCCACAGACACCAACTATATTCTAAGTGATTGGGAAAAAACTAAGTCAACAATTGTGAACCCTAAACACCCATCTCTGTCTGATTTATTGAAATTTCATAAAGAAAACAACACGATGAGTCCGATGGGCTATTATATTGATAACCCTTGCCAGAAAGTAGCAACTAGGTTGGTCAGTTTAATTTAATTAGGTTGAGTGGAAGATAGCACTTGTCTAGTCACGTGTGGTTCAGACAAAAGGTAACTCTGTCTTTTGGTAGAAATTTTTCAGTTAGTGTATGTTTCTTATTATAATGTGTATTATTAAGTTTTTTTTCTATCAATAAAAACATTTATTAGTATAATTTCTAAATATTCGAAGTTCAAATCAGAATTTAGCATAGAAAACTCAAGTTCCTCAGTCCTCTTCCCAGTATTCCAACCACATTAACAATAGAAGTACTCCAAGACTTGCTAGAACAACACAACAATCTCCCAGGTATCACAGACGAAATCATTAAATCAACCAAATTTTGCATAGACCAAAATTATCTGGAATTCAATAATATATTTTATTTGCAGAAAACTGGCCTCCCCATTATCTCCTTTACTCGCCGAAATCTTCATGAACCACTTGAAAAAACAAATTCACAAATCAGCTTATGGAAGATGTTCCCATTAGTCTCCGAAATCACTCTTGATTCACGCACGATGGAGCCTCTGCTCATTTTAGTCTGCTAACAAGAAATATCCCCAACGATGGATAGGAAGAGGATCCACTCAGCATTGGCCCCCGAGGTCACCGGACCTCAATCCCGTCGATTGTTTCTTTTGGGGACACCTAAAATCACTAGTTTATGCTAGCCCCATTGAAAACGAGGAAATGTTAAGGGATCCCATCATAGCTGGCTGCGAAACGATAAGAAACACTCCCGGCATTTTTCAACGTGTGCGGATTTCTTTGATGAGGAAAGCAGAAGCTTGTATTACTGTTGGGGGTCGTCACTTTGAACAGTTGTAATAGTTGTTTCGTTCAATTTTTATATGTTTAATTGCCTAATAAATAACATAGTACTTCTCAGAATTGTTTACAAACTCCGAATTGTAGCACTTTCTGATTGAATAATTACACCTGACATTTTTTTTTATTTGTATTGATTAAGCAGTTTGATAATGCTCAGTTTGAGAAAAGTATGTGTTTAAAGTTTGATGAAAATAACTGCAGTTGCAAATAACTTATGACGGAAACCAACCATGATTTGGAAAATTTCAACCATCCGTATCTCGAAAACAAATCATTTTCCGATAAACATATCATAGAACAAGTAGTTTATTCTAACGAGATCTACTACATACTCAGTTTTTGTAATGTTCTCAGCAACTTCACTTAGCGCCCTAGGAGCTAAGTAACATGCATCGATATAGAAAATTGAAAATATCTCGAATACTATCACCTCCAGCGTTGTTGAGGAAGTGTACCTTTTTTACTTGGAAAAGGTGTGGGAATAAGGTTTTTTCATAAAAAGTACTAAAAGTTCACTGTCAAAAATGTTAGAGCAATTTGAAATAAATAATGACAGCCTCTAGACGTTACATGAAAATGAATGCGAAATTATGATTTCTCACGTGAAAAACACCCCGGGTACCAAATTTCGTGTGAATAACTTATTTTTTGCCAAAGTAATTTTTAAAAAGCTAGCAAAAAAATTCAATTTCAACACCATGTATCTCCGAAACAAATAATTTCCGGACACAAGTTTCTTTTTTCTTAAAATAGTCTCAGGAATACGTCACTTGAATATTTTAACGTACTTATGTTACACCCTGTATAATGACAATGGAAACTTCTCTTTCTTAAGGATGCCTGTCAAGCGGAAAAATTGCTGTTCAACTTTGAACTCTGAAAGTCATTGATTCATAAACGACGCGAATATAAATTCTTCCACAATCGAGAGGGCATCAACACTGCCAATCTATATATGACCATCATATTCTATAATGGATCATATGTATTACTTCATCAAGAAATTATCATGGACGTTCGGAAACCACCATTTGTCAAGCGCATACACTGAAATTCGGAGTTATTCAACCTCTTCCAGACGATTATCACAGTAAAAAAAGCTCTTTTCCAAAGACGTGTCTTGGATGAGGCATCGAGAGCACGTGACTTGGGCGCCTCGTGAGAAGGCACTCGAAATCACCCATCTGTTACAATTTTGTCGACAAGTCATTACCGCACCAAAATCATACTAGTAATCTAATGATGTTCAACCAAATTAATCAAGAAAATATTGTTGCGTTTTTCAGGTTCAATAAGTGGTACACTTACTTATAAACTCGCCTTTATTGTCACAGAATAAATAATACAACTGACAACACTGTTTGACACTTTGCAGTTCAAATAAATACTTCAAACTTCACTTGGTAACGTTACAACAGTCAAATGTTAAAAAGTAAACAAAACTCAAAAACTTCCCAAACTTGGCAAATCTGATCGTATTTATAGGATAACATTATTCTAGAAGCTATAGAACTTTCAACAGAACATTCCATACTAAGTTCTCGAATAAACTTTAATGATTCTAGTACATTCTAATGGGTTTCCAGAAGGCAAACAGAAGGATTCATGATTTTTCTATCTACTACCAGGTTCGTAACAATATGTTTATACCACATAACTCCAGCGACAAATTACGCCAGACTTCCCAAAGAAATAATTTAAAAAATTTCATGGAGACTCTTTGCTGCTTCCACCAATTGCTGTCGATCAGGAAGAAGGCGAGTCTACACTGAAAGTAAAATAAGACACGCTGGGCAGTTTTTTCTCACCTGGAGCGCGCTATCACTTGCGAGTATACAGAGGATCGACAGATGCCACAATGGTCAAATATGTCGACCCATCATAGAATTATCAGGGATATACGATAGCCTTCGAGAGTCTTCGCATTGAAATGACTTTCAGATTTGATCGCCTCTATTCAGACGAGAATCTCAGTGGAATAATGCGATGAAAAAAGTGTATCAACACTGCCTATTTACATATGACCGTCATCTTCTTCAATGTGTCTTGCGTATCACTTCATCATATACTTGTCGTGGACATACGGAAGACACTATCTGTCATAGCGCATGAACTATAATTTAGAGTTATTCAACCTCATTTAGACGAATATCACAGATGATGGCTTTCTACCAGAAGCGTATTTTGGGTGAGGCTAGAAAGGCACTTGACTTGGGGTTCTTGTAAAGGGGGCACGCGAAATGACCAATTATTGAATTTGGATATCAACATAAATCGCAATGAACTCAAATAAAATCATATAGAACAATCTAGTCTGCAAGTCACTACCGCACTTAAAACAAACTAGTCATCAAAAGAAGATCAGCCCAACCAATCAGAATTGTCCTTACTACAAGAATCTAGCGACTAGTTCACGCAAGACCTCCCTGCTGAATATTCGACAAATATCATGAAAAACCTGCAAGTTCACAGATAGACAAAAGCAACAACGGATCAAATAGAGTTATCACGAACCAATGCCTGTCAAGCAGGAAGAAGGCGGCTCTATTCTGAAAGTCAAAAAGCTACAATAGGACACGAAGGGTAGTTCTACTCTCTCTTTCGAGCATACAGAGGATCAACAGATTCCACAATAGCTCAAATATGTCGCTCCATCATAGAATTATCAGGGACACACGATAGACTTCAAAAGTATTCACGCTTGAACTTACATTCTGATGAGAATCTCAGTCGAATGATTTGCTGTCAAACGCTTACATCAAAACTAAACGAGAGCGCATCAACAACTCCAGTTGACTTGTGTGTCACTCCATCGTAGAATTACAGGAAACATACGGCGCATCAAGTTATGCTACAAAAACTATAAAAACTCATCTTCCTCACGGATGCCTGTCAAGCGGAAAAGCTGCTGTTCATCTCTGAATTCATTGATTGATCAAGAAAATGACGCGAATATATATTCTTCCATAATCAAAAGCGCATCATCACTGCCAATCTACAAATGACCGTCATATTCTATAATGCTAGGAATCGCACGTTAAAAGGTAAGACCTCATTAATACTTAGCTCGCACAAGTTTCGACTTCTGAGGACTGTCGTTCGTAGGGGAATGACAGCTGGTTAACGGAAAAAACCATTTTAAACAATTTTAAACCATTTTTAAACTTCATTACAGAATTATCATGGACGTATGGAAACCATTTCAGTCATAGCGCATAAACAGAAATTGGGAGTTGCTCAACCTCGTCTGGACGAGTATTACAATGAAAAAACTTGTTCTCTACTGAAGACGTATTCTGGTTGAGGCTAGAAAGGCACTCGACTTGGAGGACTCGTGAAGGGAGCACGCGGAATGACCCTTTGTTGAATTTCTCTGGGAGTCACTACCGCACTGAAAATATACTAGTCATCGAGAAAGGATCAGCCCAGCCAATCAGAAATGTCCCTACTACAAGATTACAGCGAAAGATTACGCAAGAACTCTCTGAAATAAATGACAAATTTCATAGATAACCTGCAAGTTTGCAGAGGACAGATGAATTCCATAACGGATCAAAAAGGGACAAACGGTAGCCTAACAAATCTTCGCGCTTCTGCTCATTTTCATCCAGATGGGAATTTCAGGGTAATATTTGCTGTCGATCGCTCACATCAAAACTAATCAAAAACGCATCAACACTGCCAGTTTGCGTTTGATCGTCATATTCTATAACGGGTTTATGCATCACATTATCACCAAAATGTCATAGACATACGGAAGAAACCATGTGTCATAGTGCATGAACTATAATTCAGAGTTATTCAACCTCATCTAGACGAATATCACAGTTGGAGACATGGCTTCAGAAGCGTATTTTGAGTGAGGCAAGAAAATCACTTGACTTGGGGGCCTTGTGAAAGGGACACGCCGAATGACCCATTATTGAATCTGGATATCAGAATAAATCGCAATGAACTCAACCAAAGTCATATAGAACAATCTAGTCTGCAAGTCACTACCGCACTAAAAACAAACTAGTCATCAAAAGAAGATCAGCCCAACCAATCAGAATTGTCCTTACTACACGAATCCAGCGACTAGTTCACGCAAGACCTCCCTGCTTAAATATTTGACGAATATCATGGATAACCTGCAAATTTACAGAGGATAGACAAATTCTATAACGGATCAAATATGTCCCTCCGTCATAAAGTTATCACGGACCAATGCCTGTCGAGCAGGAAGAAGGCTGCTCTACAATGAAAGTCTAAGAGCTACGAGAGGACAAGAATGGTAGTTCTCCTCTCACTTTCGAGCATACAGAGGATCAACAGATTACACAATGGCTCTAATATGTCGCTCCATCATAGAATTATCAGGGACACACGATAGACTTCGAAAGTCTTCGCGCTTCAACTAACATTCTGATGTGAATCTCAGTCGAATGATTTGCTGTCAAACGGTTACATTGAAACTAAACGAGAGCACATCAACGCTGCCAGTTGACTTATGACCGTCATATTCTTCAACAGATCTTATGTATCTCTTTATAACTTGCAAATTTTGAGTTAGTGTTATCTGACTCACAGTTTACGATGGCGTATAGAGGAAGGAGTAATAACCAAGGTCAAGGGACCTACACCCCTAGAAAACAGGTGGCTGGTGGCTCAAGTAATAGCAACTTCAGTATTGCACATTATGCTGACAACCAGACCAGGACTATTAGTGATGCACACGATAGATTCAATGAGCAGCGAGGCCGTGGATCTCAGGGGAGAGGCAGAGCCCACGAGAGCTATAGTCAACAGCGTCAGCAGAACTTTCGGAACATAGCAGGTTCTGAAGTGACAATTGATCTTGCGTAGCAATTATCAACACGTTCACAGCCGGGAGTGAATATGAAATCAAATCAAGATAAACTGCAACGAAGGTCAACCAAGTTATAAGAAAGAATCTCGTCCGCGAGTCACCACCGCATGGGAAAAGAATTATTCATCAAAAAAAGATCGGTTCAACCAATCAGAAAGATGTGTCTTTACCACAAGATTCCCGCAGCATATGTCAATCCATCATAGAATCATCAAGGACACATGGTAGCCAATCATAGTCTTGGCGGTCAAATTAGGACACAGATTTGCTCATTTTCATTCAGAAGGGGATAACATTGTAATAATTTGCTGTCAAACGCTCACATCAAAACTTATCTGAAGCGCATCAACACTGCCAGTTCGCGTATGATCGTCATATTCTATAACGGGTTTATGCATCATATGATCACCAAATTGTCATAGACATACGTGAACTAAAATTCAGAGTTACTCAACCTCATCTAAACGAATATCACTGTTAATGGCTTCCTACCAGAAGTGTACTTTGGGTGAGGCAAGAAAAGCACTTGAATTGGTGGCATTGTAAAGGGGGCACGCCGAATGACCCATTATTGAATTTGGATGTAATAATAATAATAAATGACTTTATTGGTTTCTCAATTTCTTACATGTATAAATAATACTCGCTATTAAATTTATTTGCAAGAAAACAAAAGGCGAAGTTCAATTTGGTTTCTGCGAACGTCATAAAATTGTTCTTTCACTTAACCTCAAACATACCTCTAAAGTTCAACATGGTGAAGATGAAAAAAAATAATTAAAAAAAGTAATCTGTGTTATGAATGTACGATTGAATTGGATAAGATATGTATTGCATGGGATATCGTATGACTCCCTCACTGCTGACTGTCAAACAAAAAACGTCTGTATTTTCTCTTAAAGTTTGGAAAATATTAATTTCTGATACTAGTGGAAACTGAAATATGGATTTCGCGAATCTGGTAGCTGAATGATCTCTTGAATTGTCCCTTTTTGAATTTAGGTGGCGTAAGTGTACCTTTGAACCTTATATTCAAGGATATCATAATAGATCGCAATGAACTCAAAAAAATTCATATAAACAATCCAGTCTTCAAGTCACTACCGCACTGAAAACAATCTAGTCATCGAAAAAATATCAGCCCAACCAATCAGAATTGTCCTTACTACAAGACAATGATCTCTGTGAAATAGATGGGTATAAAATAGCGAGGAATGACCGCACACTAGGTCGGGGAGGTGGTGTCTGTATATATGTTCAAAACTTTCTGACTTTCACAGTAATTCGAACTAATGAAGATATTGAACAACTCTGGATAAATGTAAGACATGTCAAAGGTAGTTTTGCAGTAGGTGTTGTGTATAAGCCCCCCGACTATTCATCAACTGAATTCATTGGTAGACTGGAAAATGAAATATCGATACTGGTTCCTCTTTACGATGAAATTTTTGTACTGGGAGATTTCAACATTGATATGTTGAGAACCAATACTACTATACATGATAAAATGACGAATATGCTTGAGGGCTTGGGACTTACACAAATTATCCAATCACCCACAAGAATTGCAACTTCTTCTATATCTCTAATTGATTTAATAATTACTTCAAACAATGAAAACATTGTAAAAAATTCAGATGTCGTTTCTGTAAATCATATATCGGATCATGAATTCATTTATGTAGAATTAGATGTCGCTAAAAAGTCTCATACACCCGTATATAAACATATAAGGGATTGGAGACTCTTTGATAGTGATAGATTTCAAGACGAACTAAGACAAATAGATTTCCATGAAATTCTCCTCATGGATAACATTAATGATAAGCTGTGTTTCTTTAATGATAATATAGTTTCTCTTTTCAATGCACATGTACCTTTAAGGCGGATCAGGATAACTAAACAATATTCACCTTGGATTACAGACAATATCAAGCTCCTTATGTCACTTAGGGATAATGCTCAGAAAAGATGGAAGAGAACCAAATTGCAATTGCATCATGACTATGACAAAATGCTCAGAAATTTCACCACATTGGCGTGTAGAAATGAAAAGAAAGCTTATTATCAATATATTTTGCGAACACAGGGAGTTACTAAAATGTGGAAAAATTTAGATCACCTAGATATTCGAAAACATAAATCAATATTGCCAGAAAATTTCACAGATGTAAATGCAATTAATGATTTTTTTGTTAACGGAATTCCGAACGGCTCAGCTGTTCAAGGTGCTATTGATTTTTATCGTGAGAATCACTTGGGAAACTTGGACGAACTCAACTTCCATACAGTTTCGCAGAAGGCTATTCAGAAGTCTTTATATAACTTAAAATCGAATGCACAGGGATCGGATGGGATAAATTTGAAGCTGCTTTTAATGTGTTGTCCATATGTACTACCATTTATAACACATATTGTAAATTTTTGAATTATGAACAGTGTCTTCCCGGATGACTGGAAGCATTCCCTTGTTCAACCACTACTAAAAAAACGTTCAGTAGAAGAGCTTAAAGATCTCCGTCCCGTAAGTACTCTTCCTACCCTGTCGAAAGTTCTCGAAAGAGAAATCGATTTGCAATTAAGAGCATATGCAACTCAGTTTAGTATAATCCCTGAGGAGCAGTCTGGGTTTCGAAAGCAACATAGCTATGAAACAACTCTTTTATCAGTTACAGATGATATCTTGACAGGAATTGACAAAAAGCAATGCACAATATTGGTTTTACTGGACTACTCAAAAGCATTCGACACTCTGGATCATGTTCTTTTATTAACAAAATTGAAATATATAGGTTTATCTTCCCGAGCGGTCGATTTCTTCAAGAGTTACCTTCGTGAACGAAGTCAATGTGTCAGAATTAATGAGAAAATATCACACCCCTACAGATAGTGTCAGGTGTTCCTCAGGGATCAATATTGGGTCCATTGTTATTTGCTCTTTATATATTCGATTTCAAAAATGCAGTGAGCCATTACAAAGTTAATTTTTATGCTGACGATACTCAGTTACATCATTCATTTCTTCCTCGAGATCTTGATGTCACGCTTGTTAACATCAACAGTGACATTTCTACACTTATAGGCAAATCTAGAACTCACTGTTTGAACGTGAATGCTGATAAAACAACAATAATGGTTTTTGGCTCCAAATCACAGAAAAATCTTCTGAATGACAATGTGCGAATAACTGTGGAAAATGCGGAATTAACACCTTAAAAATGTAGTAGGAATTTGGGGCTAATAATGGATACCGAACTGAGGTATAAATCTCATGTTTGCCATATTCGTCGAGCAGGATTTGCGAACTCGAAAAAAATTTATAACAATAGGCAGTTTTTGAACAAAAAAGTAAAATCTATCCTTTGTGAAGCATTGGTATTATCCCGTTTCAACTATTGTGATTCAATTTATGGGCCAAGCATCGACTCCGATGACATACGCCGCATACAAGTTATGCAAAACTCGTGTTTGCGACTCATATATGGAATCAGAAGACGACAGAGTATATACCATAAATTGAATGAACACAATTGGCTCAATATGACAAAGAGAAGGTTTCTTTATTCAGCCTGTCTGTTTCACAGAATTATTGTCTCGAAAATGCCCCCATATTTGATGAAAAAAATAACATTCCGTGAAGATGTGCATAACATAAATATTCGGTTCAAGGGAACTATAACGCCCCCCATTCACAGAACAACAATTTACCTAAAGTCATTTTCCTATCAGATTTCACGAATTTACAACTCAATTCCACAACACTTGAAGTCTTTTAGAGGTGTTAGTTTTAAAAAGCAAATGAAACAATATCTCCTGACCGATAAGATGCACTATGATCATGAGGATGAGCTATGACTTGACTATGACTATAAGTATATCATATATTCTGGCACATACTTACATATAGAAGAATATGACTTTGCCCAGATATGTATGAAATTAGATTTTTAATTTTTTTTTGTTCTTTTTTTTTCTTTTTTTCTGCTTAAGAATAATAACAGAGGTTTATGTATTGTGTATTTATACATGATGCATGACCACCTGATCTTCGGCAATTTCCCATTAATATATCTGCGTATTTTTTTATGTACTTTTTTGTGATATTTATTTTATGGGAAATAAAGACCTATTATTATTATTAATCTAGCGGCTGGTTCACGGAAGACCTCCCTGTTTGAATATTTGACAAATATCATGGATAATATGCAAGTTCATAGAGGATAGAGAACTTCTACAACGGATCATATATGTACCTCCGTCATAAAGTTATCAGGGACCAATGCCTGTCGAGCAGAAAGAAGGCGGCTCTGAAAGTCAAAAAGCTACAGGAAGACAGGAAGGGTAGCTCTACTCTTACTTTCGTGCATACAGAGGATCGACAGATTACACAATGGCTCTAATATGTCGCTTCATCATATAATTATCAGGGACACACGATAGACTTCGAAAGTCTTCGCGCTTGAACTAACATTCTGATGAGAATCTCAGTCGAATGATTTGTTGTCAAACGCTTGCATTGAAACTAACCGAGGGCACATCAACACTGCCAGTTGACTTATGACCGTCATGTTCTTCAACAGGTTTTATGTATCGCTTTATAACTTGCAAATTTTGAGTTAGTGTAATCTGGCTCACAGTTTGCGAAGGCGTATAGAGGAAGGAGAAATAACCAAGGTCAAGGGACCTACACCCCTAGAGAAGAGGTGGCTGGTGGCTCAAGTTATAGCAACTTCAGCATTGCACAATATGCTTACAACCAGGCCAGGAATATTCGTGATGCACGCGATAGATTCAATGACCAGCGAAACCGTGGATCGCAGAAGAGAGGCAGAGCCCACGAGAGCTATAGTCAACAGCGTCAGCAAAACTTTCGCAATGAAGCAGGTTCTGAGGTGATAATTGATCTTGCGGAGCAATTATCAACACGTTTACAGCCGGGAGTGAATATGAAATGAAATCAAGATAAACTGCCAAGAAAGTCAACCAAGTCATAAGGATGAATATCGTCCGCGAGTCACTACCGCACTGTAAACAAACTAGACATAAAAAAAAATCGGTTCAACAATCAGAAAGACGTGTCTTTACCACAAGATTCCAGCAGCAGTTTACGCAAAACCTTCTGCTGAAATATCTGACAAATTCCATGGATACTCGTCCGCTGCTCCATCGAGTGCCTGTCGAGCATTGAAAAGGCGGCCCCACTCTGACGATCAAAGGGCAGCAAGATGACGCGAAGAAAAGTTCAACTTTCATCTAGGTCAATCGACAGATTTCATAATGGGTCAATTATGTCCCTCCTTCATAGAATCATCAGGGACACACGGTAGTCAATCATAGTCTTCGCGATCAAACTAAGACTCAGATTGGCTCATTTTTATTCAGAAGGGAATATCAGTGTAATAAAATTTGCTGTCAAACGCTCACATCAAAACAAATCTGAAGCGCATCAACACTGCCAGTTTGTGCATGATCGTCATATTCTATAACCTAAAATTCAGAGTTACTCAACCTCACCTAGACGAATATCACTGTTGGAGAAACGGCTTCCTACCAGAAGCGTATTTTGGGTGACGCAAGGAAGGCACTTGACTTGGACGCCTTGTGAGTGGGGCGCGCGGATCGACCCATTATTGAATTTGGATACCAAAATAAACCACAATGTACTGAAAACAAACAAGTCGTCGAAAATTGATCCACTCACCAATCAGAAGTGCCCTTACCACAAGGTTTTAGCAACAGTTCAAGCAAGACGAATATTTTTAAAATGTTATAGATAACCTGGATATTCACAGAGTATAGACAAATCGCACAACGGATCAAATGTGTCCCATAGAGTTATCAGGGACACACGGTATCTAATCATAGTCTTCGCGCTTATACTAAGATTAAGATTTATTCATTTTAGACATGAATGTCAGTGTAATAGTTTGCTGCCGAACACTCATATCAAAACTTATCGAAAGCACATAAACACTGAAAGTTTACATAATATGATTCCAGAACGGGTCTTATGTATCACATTTTCATATAATTTCATAAAATTAGCGCATGAACTTCAATTCGTAGTCAATCAACCTCATCTAGACAAATATCACAAAGAAAGAAAACGTTTTCTACCAGAGAAGTAGTTTGGGTGGAGCAAGAAGGGCTTGTGACTTGAGCGCCTTGTAAATGGGGCACGCGAAATCACCCATTATTGAATTTGGAAATGAAGATTAACTGCAACGAAGGTAACCCCAGTCATACAGAAGAATCTCGTCCGCGTGTCACTAACGCACTAAAAACAAGCTAGTTATCGAAGAAGGATCAGTTCAACCAATCAGAAAGAGGTATCCTAACCGCAAGATTTAAGCAACAGCTTACGCAAGCCCCCCTGCTGAAATATCTGACAAACTCCATGAATACTCGTACGCTGCTTCCTCGAATGCCTGTCGATCATCGAAAAGGCGACTCCACTCTGAAGGTCAATGGGCAACAAAATGATGGGAAGGAGAGTTGAACGTTCATCTAGGTCGATCCAGACATTTCACAACCGATCAAATATGTCCCTACATCATAGAATCATCAGATACACGGTAGCCAATCATAGTCTTTGCACTTAGACTAAGATTCAGATTTGCTTATTTTCATTTAGACAGGAATATCAGTGTAATAATTTGCTGTCGAACACTCACTTCTAAACTAATCTAAAGCGCACCAACACTGGTAGTTTGCGTATGATCGTCATATTCTGTAACAGGTCTTATGTATCATTTCATCACATAATAGTCATGGACATACGGAAGACGTCCTCTGTCAAAGCGTATGAACTAGATGAATATTACATTTGGAAAATTGGCTTCCTACCAGAAGCATATTTAGGGTGAGGTGAGAAAGGCACTCGACTAGGAGGACATGCGGAAAGACCCATTATTGAATTTGGACAATGAAATAAACCGCAATGATCTCAAAGTCCCATGGAACCACCTCATCAAATACTACGAAGATAATGGAAACTCCACTCTTGTCTCATGTTAATGAAAATTCTATCATAATCAAAAGAGCATCGACACCGCCAGTATACAGGTCAACGTCGGATTCCGAAACGGATCCAATTTATCACACTATCTTAGAATTATCGAAAGCATGCGTAAGCCTGATGAAACTATACTACAAAGACAATTGAAACTCTTCTCCTGCTCCTACAATGCCGCCTATCAAGCGGCAAAACTGCTCTTCATATCTATAGATCTAGGAGACGACGCAAATGAGAATTCCACCATTATCAAAAGCGCATCAACATCGCCTGTTTACATATAATTGTCATATTCTAAAACGGATCTTAAGTAGAATATACGGTAGCCACTATCCGTCATGCTCAACCTCATCTAGACAAATATCCCAGCAAAAAAAATGACTCCCTACCAGAGGAAAGTAGTGCACGTGATTTGGGCGCCTTGTAGAGAGTGCACATTGTAACAAAAATATTGTTTTCACTTAATTCCATAATCGTACTAGGAGCGACGCCTAATAACTAAATGCGTAAACAGGGGTTTCTAATGCTATATTGGTTAATGCGTTGGGTTTCTATAGATGTCACTGAGCTGATGTCAGTAATTTAATTTGAGAATGGGAGAGGAAGGATCACCCTCTTCTTAGTTTGGCGGTCAAGGTGTTAACAAGTATCTTGAAGGTGATTCAAGTGACGGTAATAAATCTGAATCCATATGAATTGAAGCGATCATAAGCATTTCTGAATGAAGCTCAGCTGAATAGTACTGGAAATTAGATTGTCAATCGGTTCCAATCCAGAATACAGTGCCAATTGAAACGGAAATTATGATCTTATAACCTGTTGATCAACCATCAATTATGGCCGTTTTGGTTAATTGGAATGCAGTGGTGCGACGATAAACAAAGGAGTTTCATCACCTAGGGCAAATTCACAGGTCTGATCAAGTGGAAGAGAATTTACCTCAAAAGCTGTGAGTCTCAAATATAATAGTTATTTGTGCATGTTGCATACCAGAAAGCGACACCATTTTGTCAAGCTGACAATTGTATCTTTTCGTTTGCCGTCAAGAACATTTTATCAAGTTTACATATCGGAGTGCTAACCTCAAAACGTCAATTCTATGCATCTTGCGGATAACTAACCTACGAATTTGTGGAAATCATTGACATTTATTGATCTCTAATGATTTCAAGTAAAGTTTTTCATGGTGCACCATTATTATTCTCCTGTTACGATATCCTAGATCTAAGTACTCACACATCTCAACTCCTGTGTTGAGGAGTACATCATTTCATTAAAGTGCAATATTATATCACATATTCAGTGAGAAGGGTATCGTATACTGTTGACTTTCAACTCTGTGATAAACTAATATCCATCAAACCTTTTCTTGAATTCGACCCCTATCTACGAGGGAACACAAGGAAATCAGTACAACCTGGAGGGGTAATCCATACCAGAGGATTGCATGAAATTTTGGCTTGAAGTGTCATCTAGTTCGTATTCTGTTAGCAGAACAACAATTACAACGTTGGAGTTATCACTAGCCTGTGAATCCACCCACTGAATGAACTAAGGTAACCTGTGTCGCTGAAGCAAATTCAGTAATAATATTGTACTTTGATACTACATTTTGTTAAATTTATTAATATATATTTGTTTTGAGATATTATTTTATTGTTGGTCTGGTTACAGAAGGAAGTCAATTTATCTTATTTCAATTATCTATCATTAGGTATTTTGTACTTTTTATTCCTGTTAAATTAAAAATTGCTGGCGTCCAGCCAATCAAACTCTTGAAGTTCAAAATTTAAAACACTTGCCTGCCACATAAAAAATCTGAAACTGGCAATATAGTCCAAAGAACCTACACCGTTCTCTGCTGAGCAGTCAGGCAATCAAAGTAACCCCGGTTACGTTACACATGAAGTGAATAAATACTCGTTTTTCAAAACGCTCAACGACCAACTGGACTTATGAATTCTCCACTTCTGGATTTTGATGATACTAAGATTTGAACCTCTGATATTGGGAAACATCTACAGGTATTTGCCAATTACATGCATGACTTCTTTATCTATGATAATTTCATACACCTATGACCGAAATTCCGTCAATCTCAGCCACACCTACTAAATTATGTATAATATCTTCTTTTTAAGGGTGCCCAACTGAAAAGGAAATATATCCATTTCCATGAACTTCGTCAACGTCTTAGAAATACGCTCAAGCTTGTCGATTTTTGTTTGAAGGTTGACACGTTCATTCGATATTGATGACTTCACCACCTTATGATTACCACCTACTACTATTGAGTAAACGATGAAACTAATGACCGTCCTCTTCCATACAATAATGCTGATTTTGTTCGAAACATTCGCGCACATTCCGAAACATTTTTCTAGTGATTCTACGATACTCGTCATCGTTTCTTTGACGTAAATCTTACAGATTTCACTTTGTAGGTGCCTCCTAGAGAAGAAATCGAAGGGCAATAAACCTGGTGATCGTGGAGGCCATTCAGTGCTGCCTTTTCTCCCAATCTAATAACGTGGGAAACATCGGTTTGAAAACAAACAAACAGTAAACGCATAATGTGGAAGAGCACCATCGTTTTGGAAAATTAAATGATCTTCATCATACTGTGGATCAGTTTCAACGACTTTCAGTTATTGCGAATACATTTCGCCAGTCAAATTGATAGGTAGAAAAAATGGACCGACCAGTCGGTCACCTCAAATGCCAGCTCAGGCATTTAATTCCATTACATAAATGTTGAAGAGAAATCCTAAAGCCACTTTTTCTCTCAAGACAGTCAAAACAAATATGTGAGGTTATGAAATTCCTCTCAAAACTTCAAAGTTTGTAGTTAACCGATACTTCTTCTTTCGGTTATCTTTTTCATGGTTACCACCATGAGTCAAATTTAACCAACAGTTGTGAAACACCCATTCTGTAAATAACTACTAGTTTAGCGTTAACCATCAGTTAACTACACATTGTGAAACCGGGCCTTATATGTGTGTTAAAAAATTAGTGTCATGATACAATCAATTTCCCATTATAACGCTTCATCACCACAGTATTCAGATTTCTCTAAAATAGACTACAGCCCAAGAATATATCTTGAACAAAAATAATCCACATGCCCGCCACTAACTTCAACTGAGCACATAAAACAAAAAGTAGGGTGAAGCGATAGGAAACTAAAAAGTAGGGTTAATGATCTTGTATCTGTACAAACGTAGGTTACGTGTTATACGATGTTGTGTGACTGAGGGTCTGAATAGTCGATGGATGTCTGCTCACCCGTCTACGTGATGGACATACTGACATACGACAGCGGAAAGCAGTTCCAACTCCTATTCCGGTATAACCTTATCATCAATTCACCAAAACTTCCCCTTCATACTTAATTGATTCCATACATCTCGCAGATCCTATACTCGTCATATGTTATTGCCTCGACTTTCAGATCGATAAACCAACGGAGTGGGTCTCAGTCGGAGAGTTTATAGCCATTGAAGGATTACACTTATTTCAATATACTGTGAGTTCAAAATAAAGCTGACCACAACGAGGAAATCTGAAAAAGTAATATAAAGTTTCCATTAGGTGGGAAAAGAGTTGCGTAATAGGAAGGTCATCTATATGGAAGTATGAAATTATCAAAAATATTTCAGATTTTCAATTTTATTTGGAAAAACTGAAATTTTTGCATTTTTTTTTGGTCATAATGGTGTTTTCATCATGGCTAGAACAAGATGAAAAAACCCTCGTCACAGAAACTATTATAGACTTTCTGGTTGTGAAATAAAATTTAACTGTCCGACGTTTTGATGATTTTTATTTAAATTTATCGAGATACAGCTCTTTTTCAACAAATACAAGTTGGTAGCGAGGTAGTTAGAACATCTTCTAGTGCTTTGCCAGCATCGAATCCTAAGTGAAATAAAATTTTTGTCAATTACATCGCAGTCGATAGGCGACCACATGCCTTGTTTGAGTTTGCTTGGAGTGCGCACCAATCACACAGAAAGGTGCTGTAGGTTTTCGGGGTTTTCCTACAGCTGAAAAGTGAACAATCCACTTCAAATCAGTAAGTCGCCGGTGAGCGCCACAGTAAATAATAGCCGTTCTCTATCTGCACAGGCTCTGCCTTTGGGTACACTTTATGAATGTTCATGAATATGTATTATTATTTTTTTCCCTTAGGAGTTTTCCAGTCAGGCCCTGTCTGATCGAGGCTCACTTCCAGTTGCAACTGAATATTGGATCCGAGAATCATGTGCCCTGAGCAGGTGAAGCGAACCAAGGATGACGGCATTCTTCATTCATCCGGCTAAGATTTCTGCAATATGACAGCAAGCTGGTATGATTTTTAGGTTCGAGAGCAGCGTTCTCATCATTAAACAAAGACCCCTATTATCAGAACCACCATTTTCATTGAGTGATTTTGGTAAAGCCTGCGGATCAAAGAGTAGATTTCGAAATTTGATTTGTTTTTTCTTCGCTTTTCGGATGATTTTTGTTTCGCTAGAAGCCAAAAACTCCATGGTTTCAATATATTCGGCGCTTTTCATTCACCATAACGCACTTGATATTTCACGTAGTAAAAGACAATACCATTGTCTCTTATATACCGTACGAGTGTCGTGAATGCAATATACAATACTCGCAGCGCCGTGTTATGCCTGTGGATATAGGCTGACAACAAATGCATTATGGTCTCAGCTGCCATACGACACGCTCTGCATCTGGTGGCAGGGACCTCTGTACCCATCACGCGATTACGGTAGACGAGGGTGTTGAACACACAATCCTGACAGCATATTATGAATCCCCAGTTTTCGACCTCAACCCACTTGACCTGAGAAATGCGAAAGTCTGGTTTCTGAATAAGCCAAGGTTTTCGATGTTCTTGAAGGAGACCCCATTTATTGGATTATTCTTATGTAGCTGTAGGAGACTCTCAGTCTTCGTAGTTGTGCGTGTGCTTTCTGCTGAAAGGGTTACAACTCGGTGAAAGAATTTGGGTTCGTTCGATCAGTGTCGAATACGAGTCCAAGTTCATCGGCTGCACTGGTTGCTGCCTTGAGAAGAAATGCTGGAATTCCTGCTTTCCCATGGTCACACACTAAGCAGAGGAGATCTGAACTCCAGATGACATTATAGGTTCTATCCATTACCAATCTGTTATACACTCCAAGCTCAAGAGTCCACGGCCACCTCGTTGTCTGGGAAAGAATAGCCGCGTAATAGACGATTTATGATTCAAGCTCCTGTGAAGATGCATCATTTTGCAAGTTTTCACGTAGAGTTGTCGCAGCTCTCCCTGAGTCTATTTCATCACTCAGAAGAAGTAGAGTAGAATCGGAACAGCGGGCATATGCAGAAAACGAACACGGGAAAAATATATCAAAGATCTGTATAACAAAACTACTACGGCAGACCTGTTCATGATGAACAGGAGCCAGTTGAGAACCATTACGGGACACCTGACTGGACATGCACCAGTGAAGGAGCTCCTCAAAAAAAATGAGGCATTACGATGGAGACCTGACCTGCAGACTATGCGATAAGGATCCAGAAACCGTGAAGCACATACTGTGCTACTGCGAAGCTCTAGACCACAAAATACAGGTAATTTTTGGGCAGCCATCTGGCAACCCAGAACTATACAGTTGCCACCTAATACGAAACTCATACAAGTGTTCTGCAGTTTCCGCAAAAGTTTTGCAGTAGCGGCAACTATAACTCTTCAATTTACCCATCTTTTTGGGGTGGTACCCCAGAGGGCAGTGTCCACTGAGAAGTCCCTTTACCATCTTCAAGTCTTTCTTGCCAAACTCGAGAAGCTGTTTAGATTTATTTGGCGATATACACACTAGTCTTTTCGCTTGTCTTTGTCCTGGCACTTTATTCCAGTGAGATTTCATTTCATCGGTTTCCTAGCGTCGGAACTCTTCTTTTAAGTGGGATAGTTCACAGAATGGTTCTGGGCCGGGAAATTGTGTGTTTGCCGCTTCTTTGGTAAGGCGATCTGCTTCTTCGTTGCCTTTAATTCCTCTGTGACCGGGCACCCACATGCCAGTTGCCTTAGGGATTGTTGACAAGTCAACTTAGACTTACAGGTGTATGACCTCAGAGCTTTCAGTGCTGCTTGTCCATCTGACAGTATATATATATATATTTCTGCCCTTCTAGTGCCTCTTTCAAGGCATTCCACACATAATTCTGTAGCATGTACTTCTGCTTGGAAGATGGTTGGGGTGTTACCAAGGAGTTTTGAGAGCCTGAAATTTGGTCCTGTAAGGCCCACTGCAACCCTTTCGTCCATCTTCGATCCATCTGTGTACCACACTGATGCATCCCTTTCCAGTTGAGGTCCGTTTTCTGTGCAAGTTTGGTGGCTGTTTATGACCACTTCAAACTGCATTTTGAAGTCGTATCTAACTGGCATGAAATCTGTGGGTTCAGTCATGGCTTCTACGGAAATGTGTTCCAAAATCTTTAAGTGTCCGATCAGATCTCCTGATAGTGAAAGAAAATAATGTATCCGATATTCAAAAGTACTTCAAGAGTTCAAGAGTTCAAGAGTTCAGAAAAATCAACGGGAATAGCTATTAGCAAAATAACTTGTAATTATAAATTTTTTTGACGGACTGTGGGACGAAATTGTATATTTCAGGGCCAATGAATGCTAATGATTTCTGATGAGGGGTAGAATTATAAAGAGGAATATTAAAATATTTGAGACATTTTTGTGTTGTACTTTGAATGTGGAATATTCCTTGATGTTGCATTCTATTTTTGTACATGAATTTTGCAATAATGAAAATATTGTTATGTCAAGCATTTCACTTTCTATAAAGAGTTGTTCAGTGGAGAATCTACGCTTTTTTAAGCATTACTTTTAAAGTCCATGTCTGTTTTTCCATAGGATATAACTAATTCTACTTAGGCGATTTTCAAACAATTATCTGGAAGAATATCTCTGAGTTTATGAAATGCAAATACCAGTTTTTTTCCCATCTGAGTGTTTCATTGATAATAACTCCCAGATATTTAATTGCTCTAGTGTTTTGAATTGTGTTTTTACAATCACAGTTGATCAGATCACGCTTTTCGTGAATTTAATTTATTTTAGTTTGGGTTGTGCCTTAGAGCTGTTTGTGAAAGTTATGAAATTGGTTTTAGTCTTGTTTAAACTCAGGAGGTTACAGTTCATGCAACATTTTACTTTATATGAACCTGCTACAGCGTTTTCCGTAATTTTTTGCCAAATTGTTCCATGGAACAGGAGAACGGTATCGTCAATATATGTTCAAACATTTCATTTATAGTAGAAAGGAATAACTTTGGACCAAGAACTGTTCCCTGGGGAACACCATATCTGATATCTGACGGTTTGAAAAAACGCCAATTAGGAACATCGAATTATTCAGGTGAACTATAAAGAGTTTCTCCAACACTTGAAACATGATTCATAAAAATATTTGATATTTTGAATGCATCAGATTCATATTCTTCATTTCCATCATATATAGAAGAGGTTTAGGTTGATTCGTAATTTAGTGAGGATATTCCTATACTCCATGTACTCTTGTCGAAGTGTTTCGTTATCTTTATTAACCACACATTTTTTTTTGAAATATTCAAAAGAGGGATGGCTCATACCTAATCGTTTCGGAAGTGATTACTATTTCAGGATAAATAGAAAATTCGTCATTGTGAATCGGAAAATCCTTCAGCCAGAGAACTTTTGAGTATCAGGAAGCAGCGTCATATATTTTGCTTCAGTTGTAGATACCGCCGTTGTTGATTGCTCTTTCTCCTTCCAAAACACGGAAACGTTGCACATCACGAACACATATTATGTAACAGATTTTTGATTATCATTATTCATGGCAAAATTATTCACAATACCCAGGGATCTCGCAAGATTTGTTTCTATCATACTTCAGTTCCCAGCCTGCTTTTCCTTTTGTATATCCTTTGCCAAAATACCCTAGACATATGTCTGCTATACATTTCTCACCTCCATTGTATCATGTGTACCCAGTTTCATCTCAGAAAAAATATAATTTTGTTTTTTCCTATTAGAACTGCTATAATTTTTTCATCATTTTCAATCTCGCCAATATATTTAGTAATTGTAATCTTTTAGTTTCATTACTTTTATCAAGTTATTAAGCGTTCCTGTAACATTTATTGTTTGAAACATATAATTTATTATGTAATTTTTTTCTTGCCATGAACTGGTGTGAGCCCTTTGCTCGTCCAGTCGTTGGGTTTTCTGTCATATTCATTATTCAAAATTTTTTCTGTCCGTCAACTGGCTGCAACCACATAAACAACTTTCAGATGTCATTGCGATACTTGTGCAAGCTAAAGAAGACGAGACCCTTGTCTTTCAACGTGTGATGCCAGGCACAGAAGAGAATGTTAACGATTTAATTCCGTCCATGTACGTCACCCATCCAAATGAGAACTTTCAATTTGCTCAACATTATCTTTTCTCGTTTCGATAGTGGAAAACATTTCAAAGTTTTTTTTTTTCGATTTGAAATGATAAGATTTCCAGATTCCTGTATAGAAATAATGTATTTACTTACTACTTTGGCCCATTTTAATCGAATCATAAGAAAAATGGCAAATATTCAAATATTTGTGTGATCACATACTTTGCAACATATTCCTTCCCTTCTTCCCTCAGGAATAGCGTACAAATTTTCCAGACTAATTTTTGAATTCTTTATAAAACTATTAAACTGGCAGAATTGCATTCAAGACATAAGACATTGTACGAAGGCCTCTGGGGAGCAATGTTCAGTTGTACGTGTTGTGAAATGGCCATAGAGGCAAGCTTGTTGATATTTATCACATCTTACGAAGTTGAGACATAACCCGAGATGGACGGTCGGCAGCCGTCCAGTCTGAATTACCTATGTTTAAAAGGGGCCATGAATCAACTCTCAACTTAGTATCCCTCTGGTGCCTAATACTTTTAGGGTTATATGTCGTGTCAGATTTGTGAGATTGTTTGGAATTCCAACAAGAAATAATGCTTGCTGTACTTTCGTTGAAAACTTGCTTCACGCGCTTAACAAATAAGAGTAATTTTGATGAATGTATACGTTTGTTTGAAACTTTGATTTTCATCAGTTATCGTCCATTTCAGTGGCGTGCGTTATTGAAAATCCAGTCGAATCTTGCCATCTAATTGTAGTTGTTATGACGTGACTTGGTATTCGAAATACTTAGGATAAGGTGAATAAGAAGACCGCTTGTGAATAAGTACTTCATTTGATGGATACTGCGTACTGCAAGCCCTTGGCTGTCAACTAAAGGTTTACATTGTTGCCAAATTTCTACGACAATTCGTTCCCTCAAAAGTAAATGATGTCAAAAAATAAAGAATATCTATTTCAAATAACTGGAATTACGTTCAAAGTGATCTTTCTGGCTGCTTACAGATTCGATTTGATCCGGAAAGTGTATCACATATCATTTTACTGATTCACCGACTCGGATTTATGGAAAGTCGTCATTGAAAGGTGACATGAAGGTACTGCGTAGATTTAAGCATAATTAATTACAGTATAACATTCTTGTTCAATGCTTAGTTGATCCTTACGAATAAAAACCTGTTTGATTCCATTTCTATACGAATTTGATGAATTGCATCAGATGCATTTCTTTTCGGATTATAAAAATCAGTTCCATATATTCGATTCTGCTGTTTTCAAGTCTTTAAAATGGTGTTCTGACAACTGATTTATATGATATTTTTATTGTTTCACATATTACATAGAGGAGTTTCAGGCCAAATTCTTGATCGATGCAACAACAGGCGTAGAGAGCAGATACTGATAGTGTGGAAATATCAAGAGTAGAAATCGAGACTGCTTCCTTGATTCTAGACAAGGTTCATGACCATACCAAATCGTCCAAGGATCAGTGAAGGGCCTTCCTCGTGAGGCCAAACCACGAGTACGCAACAGTGCTCGGATTGGATCTCTCGTCCTTGAGGCATGCCAATAATCCAGATCTCTACTACTGTGCACAGTCCATCAAGTCAAAGAATCAACTGAGGAAGCGGGCTAATTCCGATTCGATAATCAGGAAAAGTAAGCTCGAGAAACGTTCTCTTAAAACTGGAAGACCTGTGTGTTTCAACCAGAGACATTGGCAGCGATTATGGAGAAGACGAAAGGCAGAAGATATCGAGGATATGTGAAATGTAAAGTACCTGATTCACATTAATGGTTTTGTCCTTTATCGTTATTACGAAAATGATTCTTCTATTATATGGCCCACCACTTGAACAATAGGCCTACGTGTTTAAAAACGACAAACTATATTTCTATGGTTCCAAGTCAGGGTGTTTCGAATGATTCCTACAAGGTGGAAATTGAGGTGCATATCTGTCAAATATCAACTCCTCCTCCTCAAGAATATTGTAAAACATCTGACAGTTATTCAGATTCCTATTTATTTCCCGATGGATAACGACACATATATTAGAAGTTCAAAAATGAATTGCCGTTCATAGCGATTTATTGGTGGTACTTAGAAATATCTTACCTGCATCAGGTACAGAAAAATTTGTATTTTCGGAAACTGCCTCTCAAGCTGGAACCATACCAAAAATTTTTGTAAGAGATTTGCAGGCAATGCTTCAGTTTGAATGGAATTATTTGAACATTCATTGCCTCAACATCAGAAGAAAAACCATAACTGTATGGTTTTAACTCACGATGTTTCGATTATTGGGTATCCTCAATCGTTTTCAAGTGATTATCACAAGTCAGAAATTGGGACGACTATCTATTAGACAATAACTACTTTCCCAAATGAAATTGAATGTTCGTGAGGGATATGTGTATTGCAAAAAAAATTATCATTTCCCAAATAGGAAAATGTGCAACTGAAGTACAAATTCCCATGACTAGAATTGTTACAAATATAGATTTTTTCATTTTACTTGCTGTTGAATAATTACAAAACCCGCATTTTTCATGCACTATTGCATATTTTTTGGAATCCTGTAGTTATATAGCGTTATTTTTTCTCTATAAACAATGCCATCGTCATTGTCCAAAACACATCGGACCTCTATTTACCTTGTAAAAAAGCATGCACGCAAATATATATTTTTTCTGAAAAAAACCGATAAGGTATCTTTTTAAAGGGAATAATACGAAACATCTCGCCAGCACGAGCAGCTAGGGCTTCGCGAGACCCAGAGATTAGTCTTTGTCTTGATTCAAGACCACGACTCAATAAATCTGCCCAAGACCAAAACTTGACTTTCGAGACTAAGACTATCCCCCAGGAGTATTGGTTTGGTCTCGAGAGAAAAATTGTGAACTTAAATCCACTTAATATTAAGAATATTTTGGTGGAAAATGTTATGGTATTTTATTTCAATTATTTATTTTCCATATGGTAGGTTTTTAAATTTTGTTCATTCAAAATCAAAAATAAATTTTTCAAGATCGGTATTGCAGTTATTTAGTTTACAACAACTGGTGTATGTTGCGATGTCGCAGTGGTTAATAAGTATTGCAATTTCTTCGGAATTCCGGCCCTCTGCCGCAACCGCATCTTACTGCTCATCACACAATAATCCAATAAAGACTGAGAAATACGAAATACCTATGCATATAAACTATTGGAAAATTGAATTGAATAATTAAAATTTTGATCCAAGAGCAAGACTGAGCCAGTCTCGTCTTGGTCTTGAAACATCAAGACCAATACGATGACTACATTTATTTTTCGAGACCAAGACCAAGATTGATCAGTCTTCCGATGACTAGCAGGTTCTGTCAACGTGGGAATTCTTCAGCAGATGATTCAGCTATTTTTTATATCAATCACTGTTCACAGTCTGAATTCATTGGGGAATTATATGTTTAAGTTGCAGTGGAGTCAGGAGAAATAACAAGAAAACTCCCAGCTCCCAGAAAATGTTGAATTATTTATCTTGACGTAAGAAAGTGGTTCATTTTGACTTCGATAGAAGCGGTTTCAGTTTTGAATGTGGTGAATCGCCTTGAGATTGAATTTATTCAATTTCAGTTCTGTTCATTGGAAATTATATGGGTTTCCGTTTATAAAAGCAGAGGTCGAACGATTGTATTCAAAATAAGTAACAGTGTCACAATATACTCCAAATTCAGTCAGATTATTTTTCCTATCACTCGTTAGAAGTTCTTAACAATATTTTCATTTTGTGTTTTTTTTTGGGAATTATTCTACAATATGATATGACATAACCGTCCAAGTATATCTCTCCGTTTCATTTATTCTAAATTGACTTCGAATAATCGTTATCTCTTGCGGAAAGTGGTATAGATTCGACTCGAATGTCGATTGTTTCTTGGGGCTTACTACGGTCCTGTGCTATGTTTCACCCCCATGTTTTAAGAAACTTAATCTGAAGCATACAAACGTATCACCACTTCTTAATATTCTCAGGAAGCGAGACACAAGCAATGCTAATTTGACTTCGAAACGTTATAAAAAACTCGAGATTGACGTTTATAAATCATAAAAAGTTTATTCGACTCTGTTGCTCCAGGAGATGAAAATTTATACCATAACTTATATGCGTACCTGAACTTTATGTTCCTCTTTGTCAATATCGCAAGTTCATTAATTCTACTTATTTCTTTGTGAAAAAGCAGAGTATATCAAGATTAGGCCGAATGACAAAAATATGTATGGATCGTAATTCTGTGGAAGATACAGCTGAATGTCTTGAATAATGATTCATTGAATTTCAACTGGTTTTGGTGAATATACTTGAATTTCACATAGATCTCTACCTGAAGTAACTTCCTGCAATGATATCTGCGACTTCTTCATAGATGTGCCATTTGGAAGGCTATTTTAAAACGCATAAATTAACTGAAAAACGTTAATTCCATATTCGATTCTACGCGAACACTTCGGAAGTGATATTATGTTTTTCAATTTGCAGAAAAAAAGATTGAAACAGAAGCTAGAGGATCGAATAAATCTTTCTATTAATGAACATGAAATCATAACTTCTGTTTAGTCAGGTTTTAGAACGCAATACAGTACTACCACAGCCCTTCTTTCAATTACAGATAATATCTTCAGAGCTGTTGATGAAGGTTATATTTCTTTTTTAGTATTACTTGATTAAAGTGAAGCATTCGATACCATTGATCACGAAATCCTTTGTGAGAAGCTCGTTGCTTTCGGTTTTTCGAGAGGTGCAGTACTGATATTGAGAAACTATTTATCTAACCGAACTCAAAAGATAGTTCTAGATGGAACCACTTCAGAGGCCTCACCTGTAACTAAAGGTGTACCGCAGGGATTTAATCTCGGACCCTTATTTTTCAGTTTATATATATCCGACTTCCATTCTTTTTTGAACTTTTGCACCATACACCACTATGCTGACAACACCCAGATCTACTTTTCATTTTCCATTCGCGATCTAGACTTCGAATAAACATGGATCTCCAAACCATATTCGACATCTCTTAAGCCCATCATGTGCCTTAAGCAGGCGGAGTAAACCAAGAATTACGGCCTTCTGTATTCGTCCTGCTAAGATTTCTGCCATATCACGGCAAGCCTGTACCAAGGACCCCTATTATCAGAAATACCATCTTGACAGAATGGTTTGGGTAAAGCCTGCGGAGTTCAAAAAAGCCTGCGGAGTTCAAAGAGTAGATCTCGATATTTAGTTCGATTTTCCTCCTCTTTTCGGACGACGATCGTTTCGCCAGAAGCTGAAAACTCAATGACAAAAATCGTCCCACTTTTATGGTCGAGGAGGACAACAGGCTTATTGGCTTGTATTTGCCTGGAGGTGGGAAATGAATTAAGACATTATTATTGTTATTATCATTAATATCATTATTCCTACTGGTTCTGTCAGAGAAATAAAATAATGAAGAAAAACACGAAGTGAAAATATGGGGTATCAATTTGAGAATGTTGCATCTTCAATACAGAGTGTTTCATAGTTGAACGCTGATCCATAATCCTTGGATGATTTTAAGGAAAATTTATTGATTAAACGAAGGTCCGTAACCACTTTCTTCCTGGGATACAGGGTGTTAAAAATAAACGAAATAAAGTTTTTCTCCAGTACCAAAGTTTTTTAAATTTATATCATTGGTGTCTTTGTTAACATGCCTCAAAAAGTTTTAATAAAAATCATGATACGCTTCTGTTTTTTGTCAAATAAATATCATATTTATAATTGTCATCCATCTTTTCATTACTATTGTTTCCTGACTTTTTTTTGGATAAATAAAAAGCTTGTCTTCATTTGTTTGAAATATTTGATTTCAGCCTTATGCTATAGCACCTCACTTGTGGAGTTATATTTTTTGACGGATTCTGTTTGATAGGTATGGAACGCCCCATTTTATATAAACCGTGATATCACACAAAAATATTTTAATAAATAAAAATAAATTCAACTACTTCATTCATTCCTTGTTTTGTGTTTCAGATCTTTCAAATCAATGGGAGGAGTATGGTACACACGATCTTTCAAAATACCCCGAAAAGAATAAATCCAGCGGTGCTAAATCTGGAGATCTTGTAGGCCATCATATCGGTCCGTGTGTGCGTATCCATCTATCTCCCAATGTTTCATTTAAATGATTCCTTCATGCTATAGCATTGCAGGGGGATGCACCATCCTGTTGAAAATGAATGTATCAACGCATATGTCAAGGACAATTTTCAATAAAATGAGGAAGTCCATCCTGAAATAATTCTAGGTACATTCGACCAGTTGAAGTACCATCGTAAAATTTTGGTCCTAGAATGAATCCATCAATCATGCCGCACCATACTTTTGACTCCCCATATAACTTGAAAACTAATTTGTCTAAGCCTAACGACAATTATGTCGATTTACAGTTGAATTATTATGGAAACGACTCTGATCTGACCACAAGATCAGCTGATGATACCATCTTTACGTGCCATGACTTATCAAGCAAGAAATGCAAGTCTGCTCTCGCAATCTGTGGGTAGTAATCCTTAATGCAGACAAATTTCAAATGATTTGAATTTGGCAATTTTGAAAATGAACGAGAAATGCCGCTTTTCTGTTATATGTTTCTAATAGGGATCTGGGGAATAACAACCACTCTTCCTAAAACTGCAGCAGTATGCTGTTCGTCTATAGCATTTTTTCTTCTCAAGAAAGTACGCTTTCTATGAAATGATCCACTTGTTGCCAAATCCGAAGCCAAGTGTGTGAAATACATACCGCTTGGCATTCGTCTATCAGGATATTTCTCTCTGTATGCACTTAGAGTATCCTGACGATTATTTTCGCATTTTCAATAAAGCAGTATCATATTCAATTTCTCTTGATGAGTAAAGTTATCATCATTTTCATTCCTGAATATTAGTTCCTCTGACACGCACACAACTTTTGAGAATTATCAACTGTCAAAGTTACAAACAAATGTATTCAATTGTTACCATGGCACACTATGGTTTTCATTTCAGAATTGTTAATTCTTCCAGTTCTACTACAGTTCTAATAGTTTGAAATTTGACGTTCTCTCCATCAACTCGAATGCAAAATTGTTCATGAATTATCAATTATTATTGAAGTCGGAATCAAAATCACACAAAATATCGTAGCCTACGGCAATTCTTTCCTTTTGAAATTTCAGTTGTCGTTTTCCATGAAATCGTATGTACGCTGAGAGAAATCTGGAGAATATACTAGTAAAAAAAAATATTGTATGGTTTACTATTTCAAATCATAATTTGAACTGTAAACAGTAAATTATTTTTATAGTAATGACACACAGTTATATATTAGGATATTGCACTATATAGAATTACCACATTTCGATACCCCCAACGAACAAAGCCGTAACTGAAGTTACAGCAATTTTCAGTTATAGGTGTAGGCGTATTCAGCTTAAAAAACTGATGCTGACGATAAAGTAGCCGTATCTCTGGACCAAGTAGTTACGAAAAAATCTACTTTAAAAAAATTGTATTCCGATTTAAAAAAGTTTTCAGTATTTTGGCTCTCCTGAAATATGATGAAAAATGAGTTACGTCTTTGTTCGTTGGGAGTGTCGATTTTATCGTAAAATGGTGAGGTATAAAATATGCTAACTGATATTATACAGTTTTCCAAAACTTTATGATACATTGAATACAAATAAGCATCATATTGTAATGCATAAAAAACAGGAAGAATGATATAAATCACGTGGATGTTATTATGACCTTCACATTCAGTTGCCTGCATTGTGATTGGTTGTTGGTTGCTACTTGCTACCTACACATTGACAGTCTGTCCGCCGAAGCGTCTGAGGAAGAAATCGAGAAATTATGCAGCAGTAGCAGTAGTCCACGTAGTAGTAGTCAGTACGCCACAGGCAACAACATGCTCTCAGCTTTCAATCAGTTCAGAGTTCAGTTAACCACAAAAAGAATTTGTTGCGGTGTAAATTGTCTGGTATTGTTGAAATACGTTTTTAATCAATGTGGATTGTGGTGCAACTGGTTCTATCCCGTTCCTCCATGTGAGCACGTCTGCTGTTTTTTGAAATCCTCCATAAATATACATCGATGGAGGTTCTTTTAGAAGATTGGGGGTTTGGTTACCATACCATTATACTTTATGCCACAATTTATGTGTAGTAGATGTTATCATAATAAAGTTTTATAATTACAAAAAAAATATCTCAATGTAACAATCAATTATCTTCATATTTATAAACACGATATATTTATTGATAAAATCACATTCCAATAACTAACTGTCTGAGAATTGTAAAATTCATAATATGATATATTGTTAGGACTATAATACAAATATTTTAATGGTGATAAGAATACTAGTATAGTAGTCATTACCATAAATGGTCAAAAATATATTTTTTTTGAACTTTACCATATCGTATTGCTGTCACATAGAGTACCAGAAACTTTAGTAAAAATTACCATATTTCTGGTAATAACCACCATACATTTCTCAGTGTAGAATACAAAGTGTGATACATCGTTGAAAAGATAATTTTGAGTAGAAAACAAAAATTGCAAAAAATATACAGGGTGATGTTTGAATTTAAAAAGTCAGAGTCACTTCCGGTCAAACCAAAAGTGACTTTCAAATTTTGTTTTTCTCAGTTGGAGGTTCCTTGGACGAATTGGAGATCATGGAATTTTCAAATTTTTATCTATCGTAATAGCTGAGAAACAGGTATATTGGGACACCTGGTATATAAATGAAATATAATAATTATGTTCGCTAGATAGGAACAATAGGAATAAATAGATCATCAACACGTGTTTTATATTTGTTGTGTACTTTTTGAATGTCACTGTAGATGGAGATCCATAGAAAGTTTGCTAAAAACACTCGTTACACTTTGAACAATAGTGCAATGTCATACGAATATGTGACAGAAAACAGAATATGTTCAATCTGTTTGAAACTGATTTATCAGTACAAATCATATAAAAAAAGGTCACTGGATGGGTGGGGAAGGAAATGGAGGTGAGTAAGGCAATAGCAACGCGATGGTAAGAAACATTTGAAATGTGTACTGACTATAATTCAAGGGAATACACTAACTTTAATTTATTGAATAGATGAAGAATTGCTTTGCAAAGATTGTATCACTATATCTTCACGAGTTACGGTCCTGATATCTCACAAGAATTCCTGGTAGACTTGGTCCTTTTCACTTTTTTCCGGAGTATAAAGCGCTAATTTAATTTTGCCCCTGTTTATAATAGGATGCGAATGTCAAAGCGTTTCTCCTTCTCCCTATACTTGTTGCCTGCGGTGGCCTTTGGCTTTTTAGGTCCCCAAGTCTGTACAAATCCCCAGAGTTGAACCGGAAGCTTTAAAACACGTTCGCGGGATTCTCTTTTTTTGTTATTAATCACTTTAAGGTTTTACGTCGCTTTATCGCTTCCTCGGATTTCCTACTGGAATGTCTTACTGAATGTCCCCTCTTAGAGTGAAAGTTTAGATACCACAACAATACGAAAAAAGGATATAATTTATCAATTGAAACCTGAATACACATCAGCTTTCTTCATATTTTCGTTATCAGGAAAAAATCTCTTCTGGTGTTCAGAAAACTTGAAGGAACAAATATAAACAAGTTAGAAACTTGTGTTGAATTTCAAAGTTTTTATGATTTTGAGCTGGTGAGGATAACGTTCTAGGCAGATTTTCTTGAAAAACTTTGTATATATAACATTCAACATTTATTTCGTGACTGCATGTCAAATATCCTTTTCCTAGGTTTTCCTCAGCTTGATTGGAGAGTATCCCTTATTTTGTAGAAACCCCACATTCCACAGAAATCATATAAAATATTTCTCCATTAAAATTGAATGAATTTTCAAACAATGGAGTTCAAACTTTATTGCTTCTGAAATATTTGAGTTTTTTCTCTAGTTTCTTTGGAAACAAGGCTTTAAAATGAAATATATTTCATTCACTATGTATATGGTATTACATTTTTTGAATAGGTACCGCACTAATCTATACCGAATATTTTTGAACGAGAAGAATTGCTCTAAAATAGCATATTTCGGTCTCTGAAATATCAATAAAATCCGTACATTCAAAAGTATTTACCCAACAGACGAATTCGGAGACCTATGCTGATATTGATGACACAAACCGTACATTATATCAAACATCCATGGGAAATAATCGATTCTTTTTCTAAATACAATGTATCCATTGAAAAATAACGCATTTTTCTAAGAAGCTTGAACTACTTTTTCTTACTCACCCTTTATACATGAAGTGACTATTCGGAAGAATGTTTAATTACCTAATAATTGACACACTCATTCTTATCCGATCAAAAAAAACTAGGGGTTGACATACTCCTATTTTTGAACCACCCTGCATGGGAAACAAGATGTCACTCAACTTCGATCAATATTGAAGGAGTGGATTCAGGCTTAATTGAACCTTCAATTTTCATCAGAGAACTCACACTGTTGTAGAGCACAAAACGAAAAATTATAATGGATACGAGAGCAAGGTGACATTGTCCGATCATTATAACATGGTGTTTTCAAAATAAATAGGTGTTTTGTCAATTCTCAGAATTTTTAAAGATTTTGAATGGAAGGCTTCACTTTTCAAATTCGACACCCTATATTTCAAAAACTAGTCTTTCGATTTTTTGTGTCCATGAACACTTTTCCCAAGGAAGTCAAAATCTACAACATACCAATAATTCAATGAATTTAACTGAAAGACTTTTTCCATAAGGATGGTGTCCTCTGACAATTTTCAATTTTGAGTGCGAAGTAGATAGAGAGATAAATATATATATAAAATATAGTATTGGTATACAATTTTATTTTTTTTTGTTTTAATATTGACATTATTTACAAAAAGGATATGAAACTTTAATGGCTTCTAAATGTTACATGCGAGCGCTTTCGATAGCTGTCTGTGCTATCATCTTCATGGCTTTACTGAACGTTCTATCTTCCTATCTGTTCTCGTATACGATTAGATCGCCTCGGTAAGTTTGTTATTGTTTGTTCATTAGTTAGGGTCTGGTCAGGTATTTCATCCGGACGTCTTATTGAATTTGCCTGTACCTGGGTTATATCAGGTAATATTATGGTCGGTGTTTCTCTAGGTACATTGTTTCTGGGGGTGTGTATTTTTTCGTGGAGTATGTTGAATGTTAGGTATTGTTGTGTTTTGATTTGTATTTGTTCATCGATATGTGAATTATGGTTTTTGAATTTATGGATGTTAAGTTTAATCGTATAAGAGAACAGATAGGAAGATAGAACGTTCAGTAGAGCCATGAAGATGATAGCACAGACAGCTATCGAAAGCGCTCGCATGTAACATTTAGAAGCCATTAAAGTTTCATATCCTTTGTGTAAATAATATCAATATGAAAATATTGAAAAAAAAAGGAAAACCAGTTGCATCAATCAAAATGGTATACAATTATATAAATGTAACATATTCGTTCCAAGAGGCAAATAATGCCCCAGTTGAAAAGAATCCTTTGAGAAGTGATTATAACTTTGTGTAGTATGTATGGCATATGCCCAACCGAAAACAACTACTTATCTGGCTAATACCTCGATATATATTGAATTATTTCTGTTTGACACATGTGCAAAGATCCTTACTTTGAATCCGTGATGAAGATTGGGGAAATATAAAATTATCGAGTAAAAATACTCAGGGGCTGAATTCAAGTTTGTGATAAAATATAGAGGCTCCCAGTTCTCATTTACCAGTGTAACATTCAAGCATGAAATTTCATTATAATCTATGAAACACGATGTTTCTGGAGAATCGTTGTGAACTTCTGATATAACAGAGAGAAATCAATTAACAGCCACGGTCCATACAAAATCTCTTTTTTTAATGCTATCCGGTGTGGAGACAAAAAAATATTTAAGAAAAATTGCGATTGAAAATTTTCTTCCCATTTTTTTTTCAATTTGCCGTCATACCAGTGATCATGCGAAATGTGTCAATATGACTTCCAGGTTGTTGGAAATTCACAATCATCCAAAAAGCTGCTTCCTTTACTCCAATAATACACTTTTGTATTGAGTTCTTCATGACGGTCACTCTATATAAATGAATAAATGAAACTCAATAAGAAGATTAATTGTCAATGGTAGAGTGGATGTTCTTTCTAAGACGGTTAATTTTACATAAAAAAAACCGTTTTTCAATTATGTGTGACTCGGTCGTCATTCTCAATTCAATTCATAAAAAAAAATCACCTGCAAACTAAAATCGACTAGTCCTAATAATTTTTTCACAAGATATCACATAAAATGTTCATGTCGAGTTTTCGTTGGAACGCTCTATACAGGGTGTTGGTGAATAAGTGCAACAAACTTCAGTAGATGATTCTGCATGAAAACATGATGACAGTTTGTTACATAGCTTTTGTCCGCAAATGCTTCGTATTCCGAGATATGAGGTGTTGAAGTTTTTCTCAAAAACTGACTATTTATTTATTGCTCTGAAATCGGTAGAGATATGCAAATGAAATTTGATGGGTTTCAAGAGGCATTTATTGCTCATTTTCTGACATGCAATTAAGAATTTTATGTTCATCATTGGCGCGCATAGGAGTAATGATCTAAATTTTTTTTAAGAAAAAAATGGTACGCCACCGAGATTCAAAACGGTAATTACAATAAGTATTTCTTTGTTAAAATCGAGCATATAAACACTTGACATATCTCACTGAAGCTTTCGCTTGTTAGTGAGAGTTGGTTCACAAGGTGTACCAATTAAGGCAATAATACAATTTTTATGTCTAACCTAAAATATGTAAAATGATAAAAATTCATAATGAAAAGCAATACAACGATGTCTAACCTAAGTGTATATATAAAAGGAATAAAATAATTAATACGTAAAAACCGAACAACTGGATTTTTCAGATTGTTGATACAAGTGACGTTAATATGTATGATTAACATTTACGTTTTCTATCTTATTGGATTAAAAATCTTCACTTTTCAATATCATTTCATCGAGCCTCAGTTACAAAACACTGTAAATGGATTGAATATGGTGAAGTCCATAAATAGTATTTCTGGTCAGTTTATCAAATTGTGGATTTGTTCTGAGGGGATTTGTTTCAGATGGATTTCCAGATTTTTTTAAATGAGAAGTTTGTTTTACTTTTCTGAACGTGCAGGGGTAAGTTATTGTATAATTTTGGACCCGAATATTACCAACTAACAATCATTTTTGGATTCTTCGTTCAATTTGTGCTTTTTTTTTGTGTTGGGCGCCGTTTTAATGCAAAAAATAAAACATCTTAATGCGTATTTTTCATTTCTTCATTAAACCAGAGCAATAACAGAAAATAACACTAATAAATAAATAAGCGCAAAGCTACAACATATGTTGAAAATTACCTCCCTCAGAGGTGATACAAGATTCAACTCTTCGCCTCATCGATTGTCGTATTCGCACAAACATTCCTGGTGTATTTCTTATTGTCTTACAGCCGACTATAATTCGATTCCTCAGGTCATCAACATTTTCTATGGGAGTGGAATAAACTAACGACTTAAGATAACCCCAAAAAATCTAGAGGATTTAAATCCGGCGATCGAGCAGGCCAATGTTTCGTACCTCCCCTACCTATCCAACGATATGGATATACTGTATTTAAGTGGTTACGTACATTATTGCTCAAATGGGCTGGTGCACCATCATGCATGAACCATAAGTGTTGTCTCAGCTGTAGTGGGATTTCGTCAAGAAGAACAGGTAACTCTTCCTGTAGGAAATGAAGGTAAGAGTCGCATGTTAATCGTTGTGGGAGGACATATGGACCGACTAAATGATCATCAATTACCCCAAGCCATACATTCACTGAAAACTAATGCTGAAAATGAGCTTCAAAGATTCCATGTGGATTTTCCTCAGCCCAGACGTGATTGTTATGGAAATTTCGTATACACTATTGTCCAAAATTAGCTCCGTCAGTAAACAAAACGCAATTGGAAAAATTAGGAATTTGAACGATTTGATGAAGAATCCAATGACAGAAAATTAGGCGCGGAAGAAATTCTCTTGGTAGTAAAGCTTGCACACGTTGAATATGGAACGGATACAATTACTGTTCTTAAAGAATTTTAAACACAGTGAAGTTTTTTGCATTCAATATGTTGTCAATTTTTCCTATTCTTGTTTCAGGTGACTCCGCAATTAACTAAAGAACTGCTTTTTCCAGTTGCACAGTTCGTACTTCTCGAGGGCGCCGCAGTTAGCCGTTTGTTTCTCAAAATGTAACAACTTCGCTCAAACATTGGTGAAGACGAGCCAATATTGTGTGATGGGGTACCCACGTCTTGGATACAACTCAGCACACCGACGAGCTTGCCGACCATTACCATTAGTTCGACCATACGACCATAGACCAAATGCATGTCTGACAATTCCGCGTTAGTATAATTTTCCATTCTTTTCGATAAAGGAAAATTTAATCACTTATTAATATTAATTTCATACCAAACTGAAAGCCTAAAATTGATAAAACGCTAATTTGACATTTTGTTGAAATATTCGTATTTAAGAATGTTGCCAGTAGCCTGCTGGCGTCGCTACTAGATAATGTGCTGAAGAAATGAAAAATATGTGTTAAGAGCTTTTATTTTTTGCATAAAAACGGCGCCCCACACAAAAAAAACCCAAATGAGATTTTTTGTCACAAATGCAACGAAGAATCTAGAATTGATTGTTAAATTTAAATATCTCAGTGGCGTACCATTTTCTTCATAAAAAAAATGAGTTGATTACTCGTATGCGCGCAAATGCTGCGGACATGAAATTCTTAACTGCATGTCAGAAAATGCGCAATAACTACCATTTAAAACCAACCAAATTTCATTTCCATGTCTCGACCGGTTTCAGAGCAATAAATAAATAGTCAGTTTTTAAGTAAAACTTCGACACCCCATATGTCGGAAAACGAAGCATTAACGGACAAAAGTTATGGAGCAAAATGTCATTATTTTTTCATACAGAATCACTCTCTGAAGTTTGTCGCACTTATTCACTAACACCCTGTACAGATCATCTCCTCCTGAATTCTTCTGCCACGATTTACACAACGAACCCAAAATCAGCGAGTCATTTCACCGATTCATTTTTTATGTAGACGTATTCCGCAAGAGAACATTATGTATGTTAGTGACAGTTTGGCATGTATCGAGAGAACGGCTATCTGAAAGGGTTAGGAAGATAAAGGGCGACCGTAAATGAGTTAGCTGCCGGTTCCCATAGCCTCTGGTCACTTTCATTAACCAGCCACTTGACAAATGATAATTGGTAAAGCTATTGGTCACTCTGTTCGCTGTCACTTACCTTCAGTTCCTCATTTACCAAGTCTATTTAGTAAATACTGTGGAATGGCATTCACTAATCGGTCATGATTTATATGGTCTATTTCGTGAAATATCACTGTTTTAATTATCTTTTCGAACGTGATTGGCAATAGTTCCTCAAGCACGGATATATATCATGAAGAAACAACTTTAAAATGTTACCATTATTAATGAAATGATTCGATTCAGAATTATTGCAGAAGTGGGCGATATTGAATCTATTCTTGATCTTTACAAAAAATATACTGGGTGAGCCAATGGCAGCAGCTCAACATCTGCAGTTTCATTCATCAGTGTTCATATAATATTTCTCAATCATAGAGGGACATGATATTTGAAAGAATTTCTCTGTCGCTCTAATTTTTGCAAAATAAATGGAATTTAGGTATATTACAGTCAAATATGATCATACAAAAGTTGTCGAAGATATCAGACGTGTTCTTGTGTGAAACAGCTATAACAAATAATAATGCTAAGACACTTGTATTTCTATGATAAAAGATTTTTAAAATACCATCCTGTATAACAACCCACGTCGGAATATACTTTGTATAATTTTCGAACAAATTCTTGTTCGCGAAAATAATTAATCTTTCTCGACTCAATGTGATGAATTCGGCCAAGCCATAGTCAATATGGAATTGAATGAATGCTCTCTTTCATACAAAAAGCTAATCCCAACCTATTAAAGAACGGAAATACTTCAGGTTGAAATGAATATTTGGTTCCAGACAGACTTAAAATAACTGTCAAATCAGCTACTGTAGTTTGATATAGATTTTGACGCGAGGGATCTATTGCTCTCAGACACGTCTTGAAACTAGATAGGAATTTTGTGAATATAACAAAAATTACGACAAAGCTATTTGGAATGGGCGGTACAAATTTCATTGTCAGTACCAGAAAAAAATAAATTACGGTTTGACGATTGAGAGAGGATTCAAATCTGTGAGTAGGAAGGCATCCGGTATCCGGCCGACGGGGATAGAAAAATCTCCCTTGTACCGGGAGATTTTTCGGGAGTTAGTTAGTGCTGAACATCGAAGATGAATTATAACGTTTTTTGAGCGATCGTGCCGGCCTCGGGTGCTTAACTTAGACTTGTGATATATAATAAATAATAAATGGAACGTGCAATCAATAATAAAAATGTGTCTCCACAGACGATTGAATAGGACTAGTATAAATAAGTCAAGGATGAATAAGAACTATGATATAAAAAATTGTTGTAATTTACCACTGAGACACTGATTTCGAAGGCTGGAATTTAAAGATGATAATAAGAATGATAACTGAAATGTTACGGAGCCAGACTTTCCCAGAACACCGCTCAAGATTGAGTATGTAGTAGGACTGTCTCCACAAGGCTCGTTTAGCTAGTAGGAGAATATAGGAGACACCTCCCACACAGTTTATTTGTTTTTTTAAGATATGTTTTTTTTTGTTTTGTTCTCTTTCCAAATTATTTCTCTTATTTAATTGATTATTATACCTATATTGTCTTTTCAATCAATGTTTTTAATTTGACATTCCACCGAACGACATTATCTGAAATCGAGATAACTTCAAGACTTCTCCTTCACGCGAGAAGCACGAACTTTCTATCCTTTCGGAGAAGTAGCTACAGATGGAAGAACCAGTAAGCCTTGAGCACTCAGATACCTGGTATCCTCTAGCCAGCACCAATTCGAGGTGGTGACAGCATTTTGCCTTTTGCTCCTCAAGCAACCTACAAAGATCCGGTTTTGGGGACTTCATCCTTGGAGACAGTAGAGTCAGTGAGTGAATCTGCAGGCCAAGAAGCCAGACAGGAAACAGGTAAAACCAAGTTTAATTTTAAAGCCTTAAGGACACTCACTAGAACATAAGGTGTTTTAGAGTGGAAGTAGAAAAGTATCTGATAAATAAACCAAGCCAGTTTACAGCTGTGTAGTGACGAATATTATATTACGTGAATGATGATTAGGCGTGCAAACAGATAAGCAAGGGATTTCGAAAGTGTTCGAAAAAAAAACACCGAATATATCCATTCATATGTGGATTAGGCAGAATGTTGATCTCTGTTGATCAAATACAAGGAATACAGTATATCACTGAAGATGAAATCAAGGACAGGATGCTGTGTTACGTTATGGTGTGGTAAAAAGTATATGAAACAGACAATATGGTGGTGAAGACTTGTACAGTGCTTTCATTTTAATTTGTCTCAATTTTGAAAGGCTATAAAATATATATTTTTTGGATAAAAGGTGTGCTTTGTTAAGTTTCCTGCTATCCAGTCAAATATTTCATAAATTGACAAGTGTCAAAATCATTGACTCAACTTACTTTTTTAAAATATTTAAAGATATTTCTTTTTTCTGATTACGAAAATATGCCACATTTGCACTTTTTTTCCATAACTTTAGTGCAAATTGGTGTAAATTTGATTCCAATTATAATTTTTCTAGAACATCAAGATACCTGCGTTTATTATTTGGTTTCCAAGAATTGTCATGGTCTCGCACGAATCATTAAATAGCATACGTGGATGTTGTTTCCTGACAGATTGTTGATCAATAAACAAAATAAGATATTCCATAGAAGAAAAATGTTTAATGTTCAATATTTACCGAAGTGGTAGTGTTACAAAAGCTCTTAAAAGATTCAGACTGCAATTCTCGGGTAGAAGAGCTCCATCTCAAAAAATGTTTTATTGACCTATGAACTTTTTCGAAACTGGTAGCCCGAAAAGAAAAAAAAACTGTTAGGCCAAAAGCATTTTCAAAAGAAGAAACATAAATTGATATTCTAGCATATGTTAGAGACAATCTTCAAAATTGGATCAGCCCACGCAGTGACTGAAAAATACAAATTTTGCTCATAAAACCTTAAAAGCATGCAAAAGATGACGCCAGCGCAAAAGGAAATCAGACTGAAAATTTCCAGACATATCGTAGAAATCATTCATAGGGATAAAATATTGTGGACCGATAGACACACTATTGATCTGATTGAAATCCTCACCGAATACGGGAAATTCAGTATCAAGGTAGGCAGTCCGTAAGTGTTTGGTGCGGATCAATTAGTGAACGTGTTCAGAACACTATAAATTTTTATGATTCACTTCTTTTAATTTTCTAAAAGCAGAAATTGAAGAAAGTATTGACGATTCACCTCTAGCCATATCAAGATACTTCATTTTACAACGTCATATCGTGTTGCCCCAGTTTAAATATGATATTGATGATGGATGAGAAATATCCACAATGAATTGGGTAATATTAAGTAGCCTCCTGATAGTCCCGGTCTTACACCGTGTGATTTGTTCTTATGGGGTAACGTTAAAAATATTGTCCTTTTTACGCCGTGCTATTCTTTGGACGATCTTAATATAAGAATCAGGAATGCCATTCGACAAGTGCAGGACAACACACATTTAGTTAAAAATTGAAGGACATATAGACAAAGTATATATTAGGTGAAATAAAAATCAAGGAGGTCGAGTGGAGCAGCACTTATAAGTGCAAAAAGCTGTTTAAGTTTTTTCAAATATTTCGCTATTTGTAAATTGTATTTTTTTTATTTTTCAATGAATTTGTTGCTCTTGAATAATCAACTCGGCGATTTACGAACCAGCAAATCATCTATATCATAATAAATACAAAAGAACTATAACTATAAAAACCAAAAAATAAACACGGGTATCTTGATGTTATAGAAAGATCACAATTGATAATAATGAAAAGAAAAGGCAAGTGTGGCATATTTAAGTAGTCAAAAAAAAGAAGTGTATTCAAATAGTCAATGATATACAGGGTGTACCATCCAAAACAAGTAAGTTGTGTAAATCATTTTGTCATTTGTCGATTTATAAATTTTTTGATTCGACAGCATAAAACTTATCGGAAAACACTATGATTTCTTCTCTCATTCAACCCTTCAGCTCAAGAAATAAATATTTCAAAGCCTTTTAAAATTGGAACAAATTAAAATGAATGACTTTTTTGTATTGCACAACTTGATGGCAAATTAACGTCTTATGCCAATGAAACTGCTGTTTTTTTTGTATGTAAAACTCGAATTGGGTCACTTCAAGAAGCTGAAGAAGAAATTAAATTAATTTCTAGTTGGTTCAATAATAGTTTATTGAATCTCAATACTGAAAATTTATTGCATTATCCTCAACGGTCAAAGATCAACCAAACTTCCAGACTCTTTATATCCAAGAATTCACCTGTCATGTGTCCACAAACTGTTCCTAGTGTAGAGGAAAATGCATCGACTAAATACCTGTTATAATTGAGCAATACCTGAGCTGAACTAAGCATATCTGATACAATACAAGAAGGTTGCGTAAACTGATTTACAAATTTTATCAAATTAGGAATTTTTTGAATAAAAATGCTCGTCTTATATAGTGCTCTATCCGAATCAATCATTCGTTATTGTATCGTTGTATTGTTGCGGAACATTCAAAACTACATTGTGAAATTTGAATACAATTCAAAATACACCGCCTAAAATGATTTTGAAGAAAACTGAAAGATTTACTACTACACTTTTATTTGAAGAGGCAGGCGTCTTCACTGTCAAAATCCTGTATTCCTATTATTGTGTCTGCTATGGCTCACAAGTAAACTCTTGACTTGAGAAAATTTTCTACAAATCCATGATCTGCAGAAAATGAACTTCGCCCTTTATTTCTGAATATTATTTGTACTGATTGATATACTGGCACTGTGGTTCTACACAATTAGAGACATATTAGACAACAAAAACATAAAACTTATATATAAATCATTATTCGCTACTGTATTGTCATATAGGGAGGTTCATATTACAATGTCATATAAATTTTGAAAACTACTCAGAATTGTATAGTGAAAATAGGATTGAAAAAATCTCCACAGATTGGCTTTACGAATAACTAGACACTTTCGATATTAATAAATTATATATGCACCAATGCTTGCTACATAATATTGCATACAGTAACGCAACAGGTTATAAATACCAATAAAACTATCCCAACTCGCTTCATTACAATCGATTGATACACCCCTCGTTAGAAAAATTCACTCTCAGCGCAGCCTCTTTTATATAGGACCCAAATTACAGTGTGGTCCAACGAAAACTTAACACCTCGATTTTCCGGCTTTAAAATGAAAATGTGGAAAATCGCTCGGACCCGTCAATTTCTAATACGAGGGGGAACAACTTTTCCGCTGATTTCATCCCCGTATCTTCAACCACCTAACGGGGGTGAGCACAACCCCTTGATTTTGAATAGGGATGCGGGGTGTTGCGATACCTCATTTTGAAGATCTCATCGTGTACTATCTGACCGTAAAATTTCGCTCCAAAATATCCATCGATAACGAAAGGACAGGTAAAGTAGTGGAAGAGTACGTACTTTTGTGATTACTTTATTAAATGCTCGAAATGGGCACCATCCACTTCCATGCAGTAATATAAGTTTTGCTGAAAACGTTCACGTACATTACTCAAGATTTCTGGTGTAATTTGACGGCATTCATTAATGATCCGAGTTCGCAAATCATCCAGTGACTCAGGCTGGATAGCGTAAATCTTGGATTTCAGGTGACCCCATAGAAAAAAGTCCAGTGGAGCCAGATCAGGTGATCTGGGTGGCCACTCAATATGTCCCCTTCTTCCAATCCTGGCGTGAGGAAAATTGTCATCTAAGAACTGAGGCACTGGTTGAACAAAGTGAGGTGGTGCGCCATCTTGTTGGAAAACGATCGTTTGATGGTCTTCTGCATTCTCCAATACTTGCACGAGGGCTGGATAAATAGCGTTCTCCAATAGATCGAGATAAATTTGGCCTGTGAGATTACCGGGTATAAAAAAAGGGCCGATTATGTGATTTCCATATATACCCGCCCAAACATTTAATTTTTGGGGGCGCTGTGTATATACCTCACGAAATAATCTTGGATTTTCATCTGACCAATACCGACAGTTATGCCGGTTTACAATGCCGTTAAGGTAAAATGAACACTCGTCCGAAAAACAGATATCGAACATGTAGTTTTGATTGCCGTTAATTAGTTCACTGATCACTTCACAGAACTGGAGTCGGCGATCGGGATCATCCTCATTCAGTTCCTGAACCAATCGTATCTTATAAGGATGGAATTTATGTTGTTTCAGGATTCTCATGATTGTTGTGCGTGAAACACCAGTACTAAAGGTCGGATCCATTGCTATATGACTTAAGACAGCCACGTCCCTCGCTTCGTCTCTTTCATGCACCCTCTTTTTGTTTCCAACTGAACCAGTAGCGTCAAATTTGGCAACCAGTTGCACAACGTAAGCAGCGGATACATTTTTTCCAGGATGTCGTTCGTTAAATAAAGCCGCTGTTGTGCGCGCAGAGTCGTTATTTCGGAAAAATAATTTTATCATTTCCACCCTTTCTTCTACGGAATACACCATTTTAATTCCACTACCAATTTAAAATCGCTTTGACACACTTGTACCGTTCTTAAACATTCACGATAGACCAAGGTACAAAAACAAGGTCCGTCTACTTTATTGGACAAAAAATTAACGACTCAATACCTTTGAAATGCGTCGGATACGAATACTATTCTCGAGATAAATTCCATATTGCCTCTTTCACTATTTTCGCTGTTATTTCATTATCGATGGATATTTTGAAGTGAAATTTTACGGTCAGATAGTACACGATGAGATCTTCAAAATGAGGTATCGCAACACCCCGCATCCCTATTCAAAATCAAGGGGTTGTGCTCACCCCCGTTAGGGGGTTGAAGTTACGAGGATGAAAACAGCGGAAAAGTAGTTCCCCCCCGTATCAGAAATTGACGGGTCCGAGCGATTTTCCACATTTTCATTTTAAAGCCGGAAAATCGAGGTGTTAAGTTTTCGTTGGACCACACTGTATATAACAGACTACAACTCCAAAAAAACAAATAAAATAAAATCAGTTCCTTAAGATATGAAATAAACAAAAATGCTCAATGGGAATAAAATCTTCATATAAAGTAAAAACAATCTTCTTTTTTTTATTTTTCTTTAATCTTCGAGTCACTAAGCACAAAATCTAGTTTCCACACTACGGATTGCATCTCTTCCAGCTCTCAAAACAAAAAAAAAAAGTTTTACCTTTTACCTTCCTCGTTCAGAAATATGCAAAACAAGCATTTCATGCTTAGTCAATTTCTGTACAGGACTGCACAATATGTTAACAGTGTTGAGAATGAATAAACTTTGATTTGATATGTGTACTTGTGGAAATGATTAAGACGATTATTCCCAGTCAGGACCTGTCTCCGGAGCTTCTATTCAATCGGAGGGCGCGCTGGTGGGTGATTAACCCCAGTAAACACTCCCTACGTCCGTGAGGTGAGCGATTATTGGGTCCAAGAATCATGTGACCTAAGCAAACGGAGTGAACCAAGAATTTCGGCCGTCTGCATTCTTCCGGCTAGGTTTTCTGCTGCATCACAACAAGCCGGATGATTTTCAGATTCGAGAGCAGTATGTTCATCATTCCACCAAGGACCCCTATTATCAGAACCACCATCTTGACAGAATGGTTTGGATAAAGCCTGCGGAGTTCAAAGAGAAGATCTCGATATTTAGTCCGTTTTTCCTCCTTTTTTCGGACGATGTTCGTTTCGCCAGGAGCCGAAAACTCTATGATGAAAATAGTCCTTTATTGATGGTCGAGGAGGACTACATCAGGCTTATTGGCTTGCACTTTTCTGAGGGTGGGGAATGAGTAGTTCCAATAGATTCGGCACTTCGCATTCTCCACAACGGACTCAATATCCCACAGAGCATAAGGCAACACCTGTGTCTCATCTATACCGTAAGAGTGTCGTAGGTGGTAGTACAACACTCGTAGTGCCGCGAGTACTTTGAAGAAAATCAAACCCAAACATTTGAGTATAATATTTTTATTGGGGATATGAACATAAACATTCTAGAAAACAGTGTGATCAAATTTGAATACATGAATATACTTAATGAATTCGGGTACATTTCAATGATTAACAATCCCACAAAACAAAAAACATGTCTAGATCATATCTTTTTCAAATCAAAACTTTACCATAGAATTGATATGACTATCCCACTGATACTAAAATCTGAAATCACTGATCATGATACAGTCATCCTACAAATCATATTGGAAGAATCAAAAGATCAACACAAAAATAGGTATAAAGAGTACATTAACTATGAGAAATTGATTAAAACTTTTCAAGAAATCTCATGGGAGTTTGTCTATTCACAAGAAGATCCAAATGCAGCAACAAATGCCTTCATTAGGGAAGTAAAATTAGCAATGAAAAAATGCACAGAAAAAAAATTGGTCAAACGCAAAAATACGCCTTTTGCACCATGGCTCACACATAGTCTGCTGAGGATGATTAACAAGAAAAATGAAATGCATAAAGAACTAAAGATTCATCCTGAAAATCAAATTTTGAAAAATGACTATAAATTGCACAAAAATAAACTCAATAACAAATTGAAGAAAACCAAACAAAATTATTACGAGCAACAGCTAAGAAAAAATAAAACTAACGCAAAATATTTATGGAACATGGTACGGAAACTATGTGGGAGGAATCAAAAAAAATTCAATATCGACACTATCGCGAATGAAAATGGGGATCCACTGACAAACGATGATGAAATGGCAGACGAATTTAATAGTAAATTTGTAAGTTTTGGAAGAATTCTTGCCGAAAAAATTGAAAGGAACCCTCACTTTAATAACACTTCAAAGGTCTTGCCTAACTCTATGCAGTTAGCGCCTACAGATTCCAAAGAAATATGCAATCTTATAAGTGAACTAAAAAACAATAAATCTCCAGGACTTGACGACATAAGAGCAGAACTCTTGAAAAAGGTCTCAGGACATATTTCGGCCCCGCTGACTTTCATAATAAATAAGTGCATTGAAAAAGGAATATGGCCTGATGCCTTCAAGAGTTCTGTTGTAGTGCCGGTATTTAAGGATGGTGACAGAACATCCGTCAGTAATTATAGACCAATTTCTCTTATTAGTCACTTGGCGAAGATATTTGAAAGACTCTTAAAAAACAGAATGAGTTCATTCATAAATAAATTCAACTTGTTGTCTGAGAAACAATTTGGTTTTAGGGAAAAAGTCTCAACTGTGGATGCCATACTTAACTTAACCAAAAAAGTACATACTTCTCTAGAGAATGGAAGGCCTAGTTTGTGCCTGTTTATAGACCTTAGTAAGGCGTTCGACACTGTAAGCCACACATTATTAATTCGAGCATTAGAAGACTCAGGTATCAGAGGAATGGTGTTGAGTTTATTCAAAAGTTACCTAAGCACAAGAAAGCAAGTGGTTAGAGTGGGAGATAAAATAAGTCAAAAATTGGATATTGAATATGGAGTACCACAAGGAACGGTTTTGGGTCCAACACTATTCAATCTTTATATTAACGACTTATTCAGCTTGAAGATAACTGGTGATATCATAGGATTTGCAGATGACACTGCTGTTTTTTATGAAGCAGATACTTGGCCAAATTTAAGGAAGAAAGTTGAAAAAGACCTCAAGGTAATAAAGGACTGGTTTGATCACAAACTCCTCACCATGAACCTCAAAAAAACCAAATTCCTACCCTTCAGCTGTAACGCTGCTGGTATGACAGATATGGGACAAATCAACATGAGCATAAATGACAAAGAATATGGTATTCAGTCAGTGGAAGAATTCAAATATCTGGGTGTATATCTCGATCGACATTTGAGGTGGGATAGACATGTCAACTACGTGATAAAAAAAATGCAAAAAATAATTTTTTCCTTCAAACATATGAAAGAATACTTACCACCGGAACAATTGAAAACACTGTACTTTGCACTTGTAGAAAGCCACCTCAGATATGGAATACAGGCATGGGGCGCAGCTGCGCGAATATACATAAATCCACTAGAAATACTACAAAAAAGATTCCTGAAAATAATTATGTCGAAACCGCGTAGATATTCTTCTGATGACCTATATAGTACATCACAGATTATGGATATTCGCCAGCTATTTTATTTCAATGCGTGTATAAGATATCATCTTAGTGAAGATAAAGCACCTCATCCCTACCATCAGTATGAAACCAGAGGTCGTCAACTACTAATGCAACCATTAGTGAAAAAATCAATATCACAGAGGAGTTACTCCTATATCGGCACTAAAATATACAACTCTATTCCAGGAAATATAAAATCTCTTAGCAACAAAAAACATTCAAAACACAACTGAAAATGTTTTTACTTCAGACTCCTAGATTGTATTTCACTACCTTGATAGAGTCAAAATGGTAAAAACACTGACTGAAAATATAAATGTTTAACCTCAACCATAATTATGAATTAATATTCTTATTGTATCTTACTGCATTTTATTGTATATTATTATTATTTTTATATCTTGATACTCATAATGGTAATAATAATGACTAAATAAATACCTTCTTCTTCTTACCTTAACCATAATTAAAAAGGAATTTTTGATTGTATTTTCTGCATTTTATTGCGTCTATTGAATTTATTGCATTTGTATAGTATCTTTTATTATCTATATTTTATTATATAGCATTTTTATAGCATTTAATAGTATTTTATGGTATTTTATGGCATTTTATTGCATTTAATGTACATACTGTAACTTCATTGTTTTCCTATATACCCTTACTTATAATCGAAACAAGTGCATTGCACTTATCGATTACCAACTTTATTTATGCTACTTTTATATGTACCTACTCTCAAAAATTATTCTTATTTCATGAATAAAGTTTATTATAATATTATTATTATTATATTATTATTATATGCCTGTGGATATAGGCTGAGACCGCATAAGCTTGATAAGCTGACAGCAAATGCATTATGGTCTCAGCTGCCCCACGACACGCTCTGCATCTATACCCATCACGAGACTACGGTAGACGAGGGTGTTTAAGACACCATCTTGCCAGGCCATTATGAATTCCTCGGTTTCCGACTTCAGCCCACTTGACTGGAGAAAGGCAAATGTCAGGTTTTTGGATAATCCAAGGTCTTCAATGATCTTGAAGATGACTCCATGTATTGGCTTATCCTCATTTAGCTGTAGGAGCCTCTCACTCTCCGCAGCTTTGACGTGGGCTTTCTGCTGAATGGGTTCCAACTCGGTGACAGAGATTGGGTTCCTCCGTTCAGAGTCGAATACGGGACCGAGTTTATCGGCTGCACGAGATGCTGCATTGAAGAGAAATTCTCCAATCCCTGCTTTCTCATGATCGCATACTAAGCAGAGAAAAAAATCTGAACTACTGATGATTTCACAAGCTCCATCCAGTACCATTCTATTATGTAGACACTCCAAACTCAAAAATCCATGACCTCCTCGATGTCTGGGGAAGCTCATTTTGCGAGTTTTTACGTCGAGTTGTCGCACCTCTTCCAGAGTCCATTTCATTACTCCAAAGGAGTGAAGAAGAATCGAAACAGCAATCATATTAGCTGCAGCAACTTCGTTCTTCCCCGACAGTTCTGATGACCAGGTCTGTCGGAGTTTGTGCTGAAACTTGCGGCGGAGAGAGCTTTCAACAGTATCTACTTCTTGGGTGTGGCTTTGTTCCACCCCTAGGTAGGTATACGTCTCTCCGGCATCCAAATGATGTAGGATGCTTCCGTCTACGAGCTGAACTTTCTCTCCGTATTCCTCGCATCATCCTGTTTTGAGATAAACCGTGGCACATTTGGCGACCCCAAACCCCATTCCGATAGCATGCGTGTACTCTTGCACCACCCTTAAGGACTGATTAAGGTCCTTTTCTCCGGATGCATGAAGCTTAAGGCCATCCATGTAAAACAGATAGGTGACCTTATGCCTCCAGTTGCGGGGGGGTGCCGCTTGTTTTCCGTAGTGCAACGGACAGTTGCAGTACCGAGGTGCAGAAGAGAAGAAAGCTGAGGAAATCTACCTGTAACACGCCCCTTCTAAAGATAACCTGCTCTGTTTGAACTCTGACTTGAACAGATGTTACGGTGAAGCGAATCCTCCAGAGCGGCATCAGATGCTCAATGCATCCCACTATTTGATAAGGTACCGCAAGGCATCGGAGAAAATGCATGATGAGCTCATGCAATGTTGTATCAAATTCCTTGCGATAATCGATCAAGTCCATTGAAATGTTACGCTTATACTCCATAGAGTCCTGCGTGATGCATCTGTCGATCAGCAGGTTTTCCTTGTAGCCAGCGACCCCATTCTTTGATCCTCGTTGCTCATATATCCGTTCATACACTAGCTCATCTGCGGAGAGTATTCGCATGTATAAGATGAATGAATGTTCATTGAAATCTCAAATATAAATACAATTGAATATACAAATAATAAACATTGAGTAAATCCATAAGGGTATAACCCGCGCGTGGATATTAACATAAAACTAGGTGTTCAGTACACTAGTTATTAATTAAATGAGAAATTTACAAGGGGACAAAAAAGTATAAAAGATTATATAAGCATTGAAGATCAAAAGTGTTACACATGTTATTTAGTAAATATAAAATTGATAAGGGGACAGAAAAAGTAAAAAATAGTATATAACCATAAAAGATAAAGAGTGTTACACAAGTTATTAAGTATATGTAAAATTAACAAGGGGGCAAATAAAGTATGAACGAATATATATATATAAACATAATAGATCAAAAGTATAAAATAATATAAAACAAAATCACCTATTGCCGATATAATGATCATATGCATAGCGCATGTAATAGAAGTTGGAAACCCACAAGAGTAAGACCCGCGCGTGGATATGAACTTACTATTTAATTGTATGCAAGCAGAAACTAGAGCTATAAAGGGATTTAAATGTATATATTGTAAAATCAATTTGTATGGGTATGATGAGGTAAGAAAAATTTTACGGGGTAGCGAATATTCAGTTAGAGATAGTTTACCAGTGCTATTGAGTTCAATTAATTCGATTCATTGAGAAGGTAAGTGGATTAATTAATAGCTGAAGATGTTTTTAATGTCGACAAGTTGATTGATTTTTTTCCTAGTTTGTAGAAATATCCAAGATGTTAATTTGGTTTTGAAAAGCGAAAACGAATTTAAGTATTTGATTTGATCTGGAAGGGTGTTATATATTCTAGGGCCCAGATAAGTGTGACATCTTTGTCCTATAGTTTTGAATGTTCTCGTTACATGAAGTGTATATGTCTTTCTCGTACTATACTGGTGTTCAATGATGTGGTATGTTTTATTCTTGTGTTGGTTCAGTAGTAGATGCTGACAGTATATCTGTCTGATATCAAAAATTTTGGCAAGGTCATATAACTGGTCGCTTGGGAAAAGGTTATTTTTTTCCATAAATAATCTTCAAAGTTCTATTTTGAATAACAGATAGGTATTTGATATGAGTGTTCATTGCCCCAAGCGATAATTCCGTAAATGATATTAGAATATACAAGGGCGTAATACATTGTTCTCAGGTGCGGAATATCAAAATATTTCTTGAGATACTTGAACTTATAAATAATTCGGTGTAGTTTTTTCACTACATAGTTCATCCCATTTGAGATGGCAATCGATTATGATGCCTAAGTATTTCATTGTAAACTGTGATGATATTTCTATGGTTTGGCCTTGGTTTCTGATGGACAGATTTTCATAGGAGGGTAGCCCTGAGGCGTAACTTGTGAATGAGATATACTTCGTTTTTTGAAAATTAATTGTCAGGAGCTTAGAATTGAAGTACTGTATGACTTTTTCCACATCCCTTTCAACTTTCACCTTCAGGTTCGTCCAATCATCATCCTCATAAAATATTGCAGTATCATCTGCAAATGTAATAATTTCTCCAAGAAGTGGGAGTTTGAATAAATCATGCAGATATGCATTAAAAAGGATTGGACCCAAAACTGTGCCCTGTGGAACTCCATATTGGATATTTCTAGGGGAGCTGGTTATATCATCAATCACTGTTGACTGCGATCTCCCAGATAGGTAGCTGCACATTAGATCATAAGCCGGTCCTCGAAAGCCCATTGATTCCGATGTTCTCAGCATTCCCAAGTGACTGACAGTATCAAATGCCTTAGCCAGATCAAGAAAGATGCACATCGCCGGTCTCGACTAATCTACTGCTATATACAATCTTGATATTAAATCTACAATAGCATTCTCGGTTGATTTGGCCTCTCTAAATCCATACTGCTTATTTGACAGCAGTTTATATTTTTCAAAATATGAGTTTATACGGTTTTTTAATAATTTTTCGAAGATCTTTCAATTTGGTGGAAATAAGCGATATGGGTTTTTAGTTTGACATAATCTATCTGTCACCTGTTTTGTGAATTGGACGCACTATAGCTAGTTTGAGCTTCAAAGGGTATATACCATCATCCAATGACTTGTTAAAGAGATAAGTAATCGGAGTTGAGATATACTTGATACACTCCTTTAGAGCATCTGCTATTATTTTATCTTTACCTGGTGCCTTTTTGTTTTTCAGGCTGCCTATCATTCTTTCCACTTCATCTCTGCAGGTAGGTTTCAAGTATATTGCGTTCATTTGGTTTTCGTTCTGTGTTGGAGAAGGAGTCAAGGATATTTTGCATGCAAGTGCCTTTCCAATGCTTGAAAAGTGTTCGTTGAATGCTTCGCTCATTTTAAGCTTGTCTGTGAGTATATTATTTCCGTTTTTTACTTTTGTTATTCTCGAGTTCTTCTGGTTTTTGCCGTGTAGATGATTAATTAATTGTCTTCCATACATTTTTAGGCGATGTCTTATTTTTTTCTATTTCGGTTCGATGGTAGTCAGTTTTTGCCTTAAGTATGAGATTATCTAAATTGTTCCTATAGTTCTTGAAATCTTTCGCGAGCTCCTCATTATTTGGGTGTTTTTTAATTTTTTTATACATTTCATTTTTTTATTAATCGATTTGAGTAACACATCTGTTGTCCAAGCACTTCTCTTTATATCTTTGTGTGGTATTTTGAAAGTTTTGGTGTGCTTTCCAGTACAGTTTTGGAATACTTTTGTGAAGTAGTTGGTAGCTTCATTTATATCTTGTATGTTATATAAGTCATCCCAATTTTTTCTGGAAAGTTCAGCTCTCAATTGACCGTAGTTGGTAAATGTTTCATAATTGGGTGAGTTGATGATATTTTGGTTTGTTTCAGGCTTGGGACTAAATTCAAGTATGGTGGAATAATGATCAGTGATGCTGGATTCCAGTAGAATTGTTTTGAATTGTGATAATTCGGTGTCTGTCTTCAGGAATAGATGGTCAATACAGGTTTTGCTATCATGATGTATTCTAGTTGGAACATTGATCGTGGACGTGAATTTGAATTCACTCAAAATATTCTGGTATCCCGCATTATCCTCGCTGTTAGACATTAGGTCTATATTTATATCTCCCACTATTACATCAATATGTTTTTTTTGTGTGTTATTTTCGAGGTATTGTTTCAGGTTTTCAATGAATGTGGTTGAGCAAGTAGAAGGTGGCCTGTATATTGCTAATATATGGATTATGATATTATAATAAGTTATATTCAATTTCATACATTTAATATTTGCAAAATCAACGATTTCTATATATATTCTAGGCTTTTTTAATGTACACCACAACTCCATCATTTTTATTGATTTTCCCTTCATTGTGTATTAAATCATAATTTGGTAAAGAAAATATATTTGGGTCTGGTATTCTCCAGCTTTCAGTTAACACTATGCAATTGAAAGGTTTTTCAAAATTTCCAAGGGCAACTTGGAGCTCATTGATATTTTTGGAAATGCTTCTAATGTTATTATGAAAAATTGTAAATTTTTTGTTGTTGTTCGACATTGATATTTCATTACATTTTTTGTAATCTTCAACTATAGAGAATGGGACGCTTTCTACTTCAAAAGTTTTCACATACTCATCCATGGTGAACGTATTAGGGCATTAGATAAACTAGAATGTGGGAAAAAATATATAGGCAATAGATAATGAAAAAAAATAAGTTGCTATCAGATATAAAACACTGCGGTAATACAATTATAGAGAATAAAAAGAATAGATATACTCAGGCAGGAAAATTCAAAAGGAAGACTGGGTCTGCTGTTTATTTCGTAGCACTCTGCTATCTTTGTTCTCCTTGTTTGGTACAAATGATCCTTCTTTCTTGTCTGACACAGATTTTTTTCTAGGAGGTGTACTTTTGACTATTTCGGAAGGCGTTTTTTGTTGGCTAGTTAGTTCTTTTTGTGGTAATATCTTTTCTTTCCCAGGATTCTCTTTAATTTTCAGGATCTTGCTGCTACTTTGAAAGGATTCTTCAAATTCTCCAAAAGAATTCCTTTTGGTTGTTGGAGTGGGTGGTGCACTTGTATTTTTTCGGGGAACTGTGAAGACGGCCTCTGTATCAGTATCAATATCTACGGATATTTTTGATTCATCAGCTGTGTATGCTACACCATTTACATGTAGCTTAAAATTCTTAATGTATACGTTTTGATTTTCGGCTTTGGCCAATTTTAGATTTTGGACGAGAGTTTCGTTGTTTTTTTGATCCTCGGGACGTTAGTCATCTGTTATAGAAATCCCTGTTCCTTTTAACTTTTATAGGTGTTGGAAGATTTTTCTTTTTTGTAAGTATGAGATGAATTGTATATTATAGTGTTCTTTTTTCCAATATTATAAATATCTTTTATATCCCTCTCTTCTAGATTGCATCCAAAAATCAAATTCAATTTTTGAGTGTGATACCTAAAAGATTATCCCGATCTACTGGTTATCCGAAAATCACTATATTATTTTTTCTATTTGCACGTTCGATACGGGTTATTCTCTCCTCGGCAACCTTGTATTTCTCCTCCAGATCTAGTACTTTCAGATTTATATCATCGTTGATTGCTTTGATATCTGCTTTTATTTCAGTGGATTTTTTGCTAATCAGTTTTTCCAAGATAGAGAGCAAGTCTTGATTTGAGAGTTGTTCCATAATTCTACTCTACTATTTGTATCAAATTCCAAAAGTTGGCTATGCGTTTTTAGGCAGAAATAGTTTGTTTTTATTTTCGAGTAGGTTGTTTTATTGATTGTGTGTCAGGGACGATTAACAATTAACAAATGTTCAATTATTACGTTTTCACTACTAACTATTTACTCACTGTTCTATTTTGTTTTATGATTTCATTGATGCACATTTAACTATCGTGAAGAGAAACACACTCTGGATATACTTAATGAACTTCAACCCTGAATCCCTGAAACGGTATATTCCCGTCAATCCTCGTCTTGTTGGTAGATGAATGCTTTGAATTGATGGTTTCGATTGGTTGCAAGAATTCATAGATGTAGTTCAATGTCTGTCCTGGTATTAGCTAGGGAAGTTGTTGTTTTCTGGCAGATGTTTGCCTAATTTTTGCACATGGTTAAAACATGTGGAGAGAAAGGATACTTCGACTTTGTCAATTTTATTCGTTTCATTATGGATAAATGTTATTATTATAATTATTATTATTATAGTGTTCTCCATGGGGAAAATTTAACAAACGGATGGCAGATGTGATTTAATGTCCTCATAGGAAGGTAACTGTTTTCTGTCAGATACTTGCCTTAATTTTGCCACTTTGTGGAAATGTGTATAGAGAAGGATATTTTCGACCTTAGTCGGAATTACTTGATTTCACTTATTTATTTCATTTATGCTATTCATTGGTGCTTTCATTCATAGAATCGCAAGAATAAGTTTCAAGTCGAAATGATAGACCTTAACGATACTAAAATTTCTGTCAAATTGACCGACCGCCGTTTCAGGAGAGTACGTATGCCCTATTATTCCACCCTGAGGAATTTTCACAAATTCAGAAGAATGTCGAAACATGATCTACGCGATCCACTCGCCTTCAACACTCAATAAATAGGTTATGCATTCTACAAAACCACACATGCTACTTCCATCAAATTATATTAGGTAATTACTGAGCTAATTTTAATTATTGATGCGAACTAACGAACACACAATATTTGTGGTCTACCGCAATCGTTAAATGGTTGAAACTTAGTTTATCAGGTATGTAAACGAAACTATTACAGTAAGTGGTGATGCCAAGCACGTGTAGGCCAAAATTAAATGGAAATCGGTAGGTGGTCATGTTATTATAATTCACAGAGAAATTTTATGAAAAGTGTGCAGCCAGAGTATCTCAGAATTCGAGTGGAGTAGGGGAAATCGTTGAAATAGGACAACAGTTGTTTTTACAGAATATGGGATGAAACTACTTATGGCACATTTCTGGAGAGCTCTGGTAAAAAGGTTTACCGGTTTTTAATTTTAATTCAACAAGTAAGTTTTTCACGTTCATATAAAACTTCATTGATGACTTTCACGAAGTTTTGGTTGAAAAAATCACGAAAATTGTTTCGCCATATATTGGCTTCTCCATTGAATTATCCTTGAATACTAATAAGCCCTTAATTAATTAGGGTATAATACGATGAGCTGAGTCGACAGTTATATGGAAAACTACTGGAGAGTGTTTCAAGGAGCTCGTTTAAGACTTCTGGTTATTCTGGAAGTTTACCACAACTTTGTTTTTTTCTTATTGCATTTTTTTATTTCAATATAACTTTATTTGAAATATCATATACATGTGCAGTTTGAAACTGCTCTACCCATGTTATTTTGGAACCCATGAACCGATTTAGAAAAAGCTGATTATAAAAATAATCCAGCTTTTCGCACATTTTCCTATACTATAGAATTGTCGGCAAAAGTCCCAGAAGAATAATTTAACAGCCCCATACGACTGCGAATCACGTCTATCAAACGCCTGGCAAAGTTTCTCTATGAGAACATACTTCGCAAAATTTCCTGTAAAAACCACCACGGTTTGCCCGCTCATCAGTACAGACCCTGCCACAATATTCAATCGATTTTTAATGGAATTTGTTAACTGGCACTACGATAACTCTTTTATTGCCTTTCATCAAGTAATCCCAGTTCAACATGGAAACTATAGTTATTCAATAAATAGGGATAAATTAGGAATCAAATTAATTATTCCGTACAAATGAAGGAGATTGATGTTCGAAATCATTAATCGCATTTCAATATACGAGTTGATTACAATATTTTTCCATCAACCTCACTCTTGTTGAAAAAAAGGAATTCTTGATTCGAAGATATTTAATCAAAGAAATTAACAGTAGATACAAACTTTATTGAACATTGATCATATTTCAGTTATTTGAATACATCTGTGATGGTACAATCAGAGAAAATGAAAAAGAGTACATGAGAAGTCCATCTGTACATTTGTATTTTACAGCTGCTTTACGAAATTGAACATTAATTTTTGTTTTAATGGTCGATTTTGAAAAATCATGTATCAATGACAAATTAACCATTAATAGGGGTCATTATCCCTCGCAATAGATTTGTCCTTTGGAAGGGGCACAATTTTCTAATACATGTAATGCTGTCCCATGATATTCTACGCCACTATCTGCTTTTGTACCTAACCAGAGAATCCTAGGATTCACATCGGAACAGTTAAAATCGTATCATCTAATTATAACATTTGACAGTGACTTATAGTTTGTTGTTAAAAAGTTTCGTTGTTATTCTGTGATGAGCAGCATTTGAAATCGATTTTTAGTAAGTCAAAAAAATATAGTTTCATCTATAATTATCGTGTTTGTGTTTCGGGAACGCTTCAATGTTTGTTATTGTTCTCAAAGAACATGTCCCTACAAACAGATGCAACAAATGCAGATGCTGATACACACAGTTTTGTTTCTGATGAGAAAATAATTTTTTGTTGAATTGTTAATTTCTGATTTCGTGATCATATCAGAACGTATTTTATTTCAGATGTCTCGTAAAGATCTTTCTTATGAGCAGCTTCTTCATTACCTCAAAACTGACGATCACTCAAATGTACCCGATGAATCGGACGAGGATGAAAGCAGTTGGAAAAATGATTCAGAGGAATTCATGACAGATTCAGAAAAATCAGATGATGAGGAAGAGGAAATGAACGATGCAGTAAGCCAAGAAATGGAAAATAACGTAGTGGGTAACCGAGAATCGTAAAGACGCTAATAACACTTTCGAACAATCCCAGGTCAAACGTTTAAAAAAGCCAATGAAGAAAAGGAAAAACAATGTGATTTTTTCACAACATTCGATCTAACGCCAAAAGACAATATTGAGTGGTTGAAGAATGTTCAGTTTGAGACGAGAAACATAAACTGGTGGTGTCAACATATTTTGCCATATTGATCCACCAGCACCTATAGATTTTTTTAACAAGTATATCACTGAAAACGTTTTTCAGACCATGTCAATTATGACAAATTTATTTGTCATCCAAAACAATATTCATCGTTTTATGTCTACCACAATAAAGGAAATAAAAACATCTATTGAAATACACATTGTTATGGGGAATTTCCACGAGTAGAAATGTACTGGAAACCAACAACAGGAATTCGACTTGTAAGTGATAACATGATTCTGAGAAGATTTTATATACTCAAACAAACAATTTAACCTCTAGTGGAACCGTCTATGGAAGGTTCGTTTGTTGTACGATTCAGTAAGAACAAGATGTCAAGAGATACCATTAGAACAAAACTTGTGTGTAGACGAGCAAGCGGTGCATTTCAATTAATGAAATTAGAATATTGAATAATATATAAAAAAAAGGCCCAAAAAATAGGGCATGAAGATCTATATTTTAGCTGGACACAGTGGTACAATATACGATTTTCTCATTTACCAAGGAACAACTATTTTCCGCGGGTAAACGGTGTAGACCACATGGCGTTTACCCCTTAAACACCATCCCAGCTGTCTGGGCAAAGTGCTACCGCGGCTTCAGCAGATATGTAGTAGGCTGTCGCAGCGAAAGCTGGGCCGAACTGTGACCATTCTGGTCATGATCGAAGGGTCATGGTTAATGGTACTGAGGGGGAGGGAAGCTCCGAGTATCGGCTAGCTCGCCCCTCTGCATGGTGTTGGCCTCTCAGGGGAAAGTGGTTCGTTAGGGGGACTGCGGGGATTTGGGGAATCCGTTCATGAGGCAGTGCATAATCCTTGGATAGCAATGCTGAGACATCTTCGGCAACATCTAGAGGTGAAAGTCAGAGTTGTAGTGAAAGCTATGTTAGCAGCGATCTATAGAGACGTGGGATAGTCCGGTGGTCCGTAGCTGTCCCCATGGCGCGTACCATGTAAAGGGAATTCCCTCGGTTTCCACGTCAAACTTGTATGCGAGAATAGCAAGGGCGCGCAGCTAACACCCGAGGGGTATTCACTATGGGGGAAAAAGTTAGTGCCTCATAGCAAACCGGCTGAACCCACGCACCCCGGTGCGAGTCTGGGCGATAGCAGATGGGCCTAACCGGCCCCCCCCTAACCACTCCGGTGCGGTCGTAACTATGACTTTCTTAAGGTAACATTTTTTCATAATATTATCCCTCAAGTCATGACAATGTTGCCATGTCGCAATTTTTTAAGGAGACAATAAGCACGTCAGCTAGATTTTGATGTCCGTCTGGTACATTCATGGCAACAAAAACCCAAAAATACTGTCTCAGATGAAATATATAATGATAATAATAAAGTAATTCAAATGTTCATTGCAGATTGTTGGGAGCATGTAAATACCATTATAGTTTTTCCATCGCCGAACGGAAATTCTTAGTTGTCGGTATAGTTTGGTCAGTACGGCAACGCTGCATTTGATATTTGACAGAACCTGCAAAAAAATTTGTGTTTTGGTTTTTGGCTCAAGGAGTGTTTTTGTGTTTAACTATCATTCGTTTTTATTATCAATCAATGGTGAAGCAATGCATAATGTGTAAGTACTATTTGAAGCTGGAAATCAAAATATATTGCTGTTAAGATTTTTTGTTATTAAAATTGTTTTATTTTTTCGTCAACTAGCTGTCTTCCCCCTACGAACGACAGCCCTCAGAAGTTCAAAGTTATGCTAACCAAGGATTACCGAGGTATTAACTTGCGATTCCCAGAACTATCTCAGGCCATTAGAAAAATAAACTGAAATCGCTGGACTTTCAACCCAAGCCAGAATGATTGAAAGCATTTACTGTAACCACTCGGCTACCTGACCTCAACTTCACTGGTAAGTTATCAGTGTCGTAACTATCGACAAAGGGATACTGAATTTGAAAAGAGTCAAATGAATGAATTATAAAAAACCTTCCAATTAAAGCATCGGCTGTTTCCAGAATCATGTGGAGATTCTCATCATAATTTCAGGTCTTCATTCTATTTTAGATTTTCATTATTTCTATTGTATTGAACCTCAATATTTCTGTAAACAACGCACGACCCTGCCGGTGAGGGAAAATGCAATTGTTATCTTCGTCTATAATAGGTCTCTCTCTCTCAGAAGATGTCCCTTACAATCAAAGTTCAAGGCGTGAACGGCGAGTTACTCATCTTGGTTTTGTTACTTATTTTCGAATACCAGAATCAATACAGTTGTATAATAAAAATATGGGGGCGTAGATTGGGGGCGTAGATAAAGTAGACTTTCTCCTCAATATAACACATGCTATTGATCTTCCATTAACCAATTCGTGGATTGAATATAAACAAGCGAAGCAACTGGGTGTTCTACAAGGGAATATCTTTGATTTATTTGCATTCAGGCAATCTCTGGCAAAACATTATTTTTTTTTCAAACGTCTTCCTGTACGTGGAAAACCTTCTACTGGTAAATTGTCTCTGATACCTCCAAAACAGCACTGCAGTGAAGTAAGATATCTGGTTGAAGCACGGTATGAAGGATATAACCATTTTCCTCACTTTGACAACAAACCGGATAATTCAAGATGTAAGATGGAAGGTTGCAAATCCAAATCACACGTGCTTTGTGTAAAATATGAAGTACATTAATGTTTCCAGAACAACAGAACGTGTTTTTATAAATTTCATTCAAGATAAACGTTTTATGGGTATTGCTTACTTTTAATTTTCAGGTGTTTTATTTTTTCATTATGAGTTCCTTCAACTGTATACGTCCCTATGCGAAACAAGTGACAAGAAAAAACAGATAGGTGTCTCGAATTTTTTTTCGATCAAATCTGCCTATATTCATCACTCACTATAACTACAACCATACGTGATGATAATTTTTTTATCTATGTATTACCGGTCGTACAGTCAACGGGTTAATGGTCGATTTCAGTCGCACTGAAGAACATCAAACAGAGATGTTGATACGAGGTTGACGAAAATTTTTTTTCATGATGAGCAGGAGATGTTGATAAATGATTCTTATTTCAAGTCCTTGAGCATATTTTGAACTGTATACCAAGTTTCATCTTAATATCCCATATAGGCTGATAGTAATATGATGACAAATTTCAAAATTCATGCTTGATAAACTTCTTTGGAAAGATTGAGAAGCCATTCAATGAAAAAATACTCCGCGTACTCAAGTATGGAGTTACAAGGTTGTAATTGTTTCATGGAATTTTCTCTAGTTTAATCAAAATCAACAATTATTGTTGTTGTTATATTGTTATATCCGTCAACCGTTTGCACCCCTACGTGCCACCCTCAGAAGTCAGAGACTTGTGCGAGCTAGGGGAAGACGTAGCCTTTACCTTTTAATACGTGTGATGCCATGCACGAGACAGGCTGAAATGCTGAGATTCGAACTCATGCTTTTACGGATGTTTTGGCTTATGGAGCGAGCGCTTTACCCACATGCCACCGCGGTCCATAATCAATAAATCAAAAGTTCAATACGCGTATTTCATTTGAGAACAATAACCAACACCTGGAATAAATTGAACAGTTTCCTGAGATATTGGTGTTTCAATATATCCCCTTTTATGCTTTATACATTTTTCATAACACCGTCTCAAATTATGGCGGGTATTCCTCAAATGGTCTGGTGTGATTTCACAACACTTTCACCTTATGCTGTAATTTAATTAGTTCAAGATTCGTTTCTTTCAAGATCACCTCAGACAAAATCTGATGGAGTCTGGTCTGGTAATCGAGGCGGCCAAAAAATGAAAGAACTGTTCCCCCCAATCAATCTTCCACGAAATGTTTCATCAAGCCATTTTCGTTCAGTTATCACATCGTGAATGGATGAAACTGATGAAGTTCAGTAATCCTACTGAAGAAGTTAACTTGGTGAACAAAATGCGCCTCTAGGAATGTAATTACCAGTGTGGTGAAGGGGAAAACTTCTTTTGTTCTCCTTACAATGAATACCTATTATCAATTTTCTAATTTGCATATTGGCAGAATATTCAATAAGCAATATTGGAATAAATTGTGATTAAACCTGTGTAAGAAACCACTAGTTGACTCTACATATAGAAATTTAGCAGGAACGTAGGAAAATACATCAATTACTTCTCACATCAAGATTTCAAAACAGTTTACACTGTGGTTATAATAACTAAAATCCAGACTAAAGTGACAACTTAATTGAAGGAGAAGTATAATTGTAGAAGTTTCGAGTTATCCGACATTTTTTTTTATTAATTCAGTTTCAATATTCTTCCAATATACCCAAATTACGTTTTATCAATATACGTTACAAAAAATATTCCACCAACATTGCTTTCAAAATATTCAAACATAATATTGCGAAATATTTACATTTTCCATTTCTCAAATGATACCGTTGAATATTTTATCAGTATTCCAATTGTACCAATATCATCCCAATATAGTCGTACCAATATCACTGAATATTTCGAGGCCAATATCATTTCACCAATATTATCCAAGTAACATTAGATCATTATAACGATTTTCACATTTTTCGTTTCGCCAATATTTTCATAATATTGTCTCAATTTAAGTGTGCTACGACGGGTGTTGGTTTCTACCAAGTGGATGAGAGTTCGATATCCGTACTTGATGCCTGGTCATTTAATTTAGATGAATTGAATTATTCTATACAAAATTATCTGAACGCATTCCATGAAATGCCATATCTGATCATGTCTTTAGTCTCTATATACAGTATTTCTGGTGGCAAACGGAACATATAGGTAGAAACAAATGTTGAATGTATTGATAATTGGAGCGATTCAGCATTTTTGAGCATCAAGCCGTATTTTGATTTGTTGAATTCAAATATGTGAAATATATTTAAATTCCATTCCAAAACATCAAAAATGGAAGTCGTAGAGATTCTTACACTAACCAGTTTTACACAGCAATTTATACTAGTTTGCCGAATTCATAAAAGTAATAGGTCCTAGGCTACCCGATATGCCAAAATTCGATGAACGAGTATTATATTCGCTTTCAAGAACCACCGTACTTTCCATTTCATATCCTATAGTCGTAAACCATATGAATCAGACGGAAGGGTATCAATTATGTTTAAGAAGCACATGCCAACATGATGTACATACTTGTACTCTATTTATAAAAAGTATTTTTGGTTATACGAGTACCTACATCGATATGTGCCACCACTTCAGCTCGTGTTTTATAAACAGCACAAATATTGTCAATATTATTAGAATTAACAAAGTCTTTGTTGCGGTTTGTTTTAATGGCGTATTATGGGGGGTCCGCCTGGAAGATACAGTTTGTTCTATTTTGAGCTCAAGCTTCCGAAACATTTACATAGTATGGTGCCGTGGCATTGGCGTAGAGATTATACTTTGACAAATCATCGGGTGTATTGAAAGTACCCAGGTAGCACCCAACTCATTTTTTATCCACTTAAATTCATTTGTTCATTCGACAATACGTCCACCAGGTCATGAGACCCAAATACAAGTGTATGAAATGATACTACAATACACCTTCTCGATAAAAATTGACAGTTCCGTTTCCAAAATATTTCATAAAATGTTACTTTTTTCAATGGAACACCCTATAATTCATCATGTACTTCGATTCGTAATTACATTCTCAACAATTAGCAATTAATACTTTCAGTAGGCTAGGTAAGGTAAGGTTCGGTGAGGTTAATGCTTCATATTTGAAGCAAATCTGTCTCTTTCAGCTCTGTGTGCCACTTTTTTAATAGTTTCGGTTGATTCTTCAGAAACTGTTCTGAACGGTCGATTTCTTTCTTAGACACATTTTTTGTACACGAATCAAACAGCAATACGAGAAATGGAAGCTTCCTGAATTGTTCCTGAGTTTGGATTACATTGGAGAAAATGAACCTATTGGAGGGTCAGGGCTATGGAATTCTCCATTGCTATATACATGAACTTCTTATAAATTGAAGCCCTGAGTGTGTATATCTGTCGAAATTTTGTATATACTTTGACATCCGCTATTTCATCAAGATTTCTCTGCTCACAGAAAATAATGTTTCCAGCCCTGATAAAGTGAAATGGCGCCAATCCTGGAAAAATATATCTGTTTTGCAAAAAATACAAATTTCTCCATTTTTTGACATCCTACAAACAAACGCATTTATTAAGATTTAATAATTTGAATCTACACCTATGTTCTCTCTTATTCGACCGGCATTTATATCTATTTAGCATTCTCTCAAAGCAACTCAAAAAAATTAATATTATTTATAAAAATATATCGAAAACATATTTCTTCAAATTATTGTCCTGGGACGGAAAAATACTTATGATTTGTGTACGTACTCTAGATTCTGTACAAATTCCAATATCCCGAAAATAAATTTGTTAGCACACAGCTATTATACTTGCTTTCACTTCAGAGAAGATCAGTGCATGATAGTATACAGTAAGTCTGCTTAAGTTCGCACCATATGGAAAACTTATTTATTATTCATTGTACGAAAAAAAGTTATTCCCTATAAAAATTTTTGTATGGTCTTAAACCTAAAATGCAACCATCAGATAATGACTATTATCAGTCGCATACGCGTTTTCTAAAAAAATATTGTTTTGGCTCAGGAGTAAATTACCTTTATTTTTGACAATATCGAAAATTGTTATTAAGAAAAGTTGATCAAAACTTAAAACTACGTTCAAATGAGCAATTACATCCTATCACATGAAAATGATATTTTTTTCTTTTTTTATCTACAATAACAATGCAAATGTAACCGTAGTTACGTGAAATCTAGGATGCACTGATGAACGAATGATTTTTTGATAGCAAGAATTGTTTGACAGTGAACGTCAAATAAATTTTTTTAACATGCCGATGATATTTGGTGTGGAAGTAAAAGTAGAAATTGTGTTAATCGTTGGTGATAATTATAAAATTTATCGTGAAGCAGCTGAAACAGAGAAAAATATACACCTTACATCGGTAATGAGAATTATGGAAGAATTCAAATCATATGGAGATGTTAATAATAAATTCACAAACAAACGTCGAGAACCTGTTGCAAGTGAGGAGATGAAGTTGAATGTTATGTTATCTGCAGTGGAAAAACCTAAATTGTCTTTGCGAAAAGAGGCATTTTCGCTTTCAGATGAAATTGGTAAAGATACAATGTAAAAAATTTTCATCCATATAAACCACAATATATCCATACGTTAAAACCTGGAGACTACGACAGACGACTAGAATTTTGTTTTCTAATCCAAGGAAAGCTAGAAGACGATCCTTTTTTGGCTAGGACAATATTTTTTTCAGACGAAGCTACATTCACGTCTAATTGAACAATGTCTTCGCAAAATTGTCGATGGTGGACTGACTTCAATCAATCCTCACTTTACGATTAAAACTCGCGATCAATATTATTTCAAAACTAACGTTTGGTGCGGCATTTACAAGGATGAAATAAGTGGCCCTTTTTTTTTCGACCATCTATGACTTCTCAACGATATCAAAATTTTTTACAAAATCAGTTGATTGATTTTCTTGGTGATCTTCCAAGAAATGAACAGCACCAGGTATGGTACCAGCAGGATGGCGCAACATATCATAGTACGATGCAAGTAAGGCAATACCTTGAAAATATCTGGGGTTACTTAAATGAAAAAGTATATCAACACAGACCATTCACAAACGTAGAACATATGATGACAATTAATACAGAAACAATTCAGGGTATAACTAAAAATTTATTGAGGGAATTTTCTTCTAGAACGGAAACCTGTATTGTAAGAGAAGACGAATACGTTGAAGCAATAGTGAATCGATGATAAACTATTACACGCTTGTTACGCAATTGACATTACTAGCACTGTATTCGCGTAGTTCATAATTAGAGTGAAATAAATAATTTTGTTATGTATTATTTATTTTAATGCATCATCAAAATAATGCAACATAGAGGTTAAGAGACGTAAAGGTTATCAAATTTTTAACGAATAAAGAGATAACAGATAAAAGTTTCCGATATTTTCAAAAACAAATTTAATTTACTATTGGTCATAATCAATATTTTCTGACAAACCTCGTATTCGACTGAAAAATTTTCATATCTGATGGTTGCATTATAGGTTTAAGACCATGCAGAACTTTTTATGAAAAACAACATTTTTTCTTAAAATTAATAATAAAAAAGTTTTCCATATGGTGCGAACTTAAGCAGACTTACTGTATGAGATTCCATTATTTTTTTTTTACTTCAAATACCCATAGAGAGAGAATATTCTTATGACTTGGTTTTCAACTCGAATAATCCCTTGAGGAAATATTTTTACATAACAAATTCAAATAGGAAAGAAAATTGTGGTTTATGCACTTGACCAGCCAATTAAATACCCTGACACAATTTCCATCCCACTTCTTTCTTTCTGTCCACATTTGGTAAAATGTCGGCGGAGATCGCTACCTAATTAGGCCTACCTAACCCTGAACGTTGCACAGGTGACAATTTTAGATCCTCTCGGCAACGTTCCTAGCAGATTCAGTCGAAGGGATAACCAACCAAAAACGTCTAGGAGTCTGGAAGTCAACTGCTGTTAATAAAGATTATTAGGAGAACCCCACAGAACTTGCCACCGATGCCGTCTCCGTCATCTTCTTGCTCTTTGCAAACTACGAGTATAACTCTTAACAGCCAGTTACCACTGACTTATTACTATGAACCGGCTATTCTGACTCATTTTCAGGATGCAACAAATCGTGTTTCTGACATTAATATCAATAATGATTAGTGGATTTTCATTAGAAATTTTCGAAAAAGAATCATTGTGAGTATTCAATTTGTTATGAAATATCCTGAAAATTTCATGGTTCTACGTCGAAATCTACGGAAGATACGAGGATGTTTTCATGAGAAGTGAAACAAATTAGAATTCCTCAGGACTGAAAAATTTTCAGGAGTATTAGTAGTAATTTGGGGATCCTAAACACGAATCCGAAGGAAGTTTTGGCTAATTTTACCCCCTACTTTCCGGAAAAAGTGAAACACACTGTATATCGGCAGGTATATATTGATACCTACCTCTTAAAATATAGGATCTAAAATATTATCACTCGCATCAGAAGTTTTTGAAACTTTGGTAACAAATACATCAAAACATCACCTGATGAAACGTACGAGAAAAGTGCACAATCACGATGGCAACACAGTACTAGCAAAAATAATATTTTCCGAATTTTCTGTTATCTCTTACGGTATCTCATTATTATGAAAGTGCAAGTCATTATGAGTTAAATTATCTCATTGTCATGAGATACCGTAAGTCATTATAATGAGGCAGTTATCTCATCATAACGAGATACTCAACTCATTATAATGACTTAAACTGTCTCATAATGATGAGATACCGTAAGTTGTAATAATGAGATAACAGAAAATTCGGAAGAAAATATTTTGGCTAGTGCTGCTTTGCACTGAAAAGAAATATTACCATGTCATTTCAGAGCCATCGTTATAATCCATGAAGTCAGTATCAATTCAACAAAACATGTGCTGAAGAACAAATCAATTTCTGGGTTTTTCACAAAAATCTCTCGAGTACATAACGCTCTGTATATGTCAAAGTAAGAAATAATTCATTTCCTTCGGTGGCGTTTCCGAATTTCACTAGTCTAATGTTGAAATATCGTCACTCCCAATTTCTTGTTGAGCGAACATATTTTCCTCAATAACTGAATCTGTATGACAAAAAACAGTAAAATCAATAATCTAACAGTGTGAAAATACATTTAGACTCGCTAACTGAATATAGCGAAACCAGACATCTCGAAAATATCAATAAATCAGAGAATCAATCAAAGACAAACATTCCGACAAAAATAGCTGGGTGGGTTTAAATAGACGATTTGAAGTACAGATTGACGTAGACCAACGACATGTGTGCCTTCTCCAGATAAACTCGGAGAAGCAATCTAAAGTTGACGAGAGCCAGGATCAAAGTTACCCACCTTTTTATCCGAAATCAATTAACTTCCTATTAGCTTTTAAACTGACCCCAGAGACATTTTTTGTTTGACACCGTCGGAGAAAATAGTTTATTGCTTCACCGAATGCCGGCTTCGATGCCATTTACTGTTTTGCTTTGGTTATTTGAAAAACAAGTTTTGAACCCATGGACGATATTCAGACAGAAATGATATATGGTGTTGGGAATTTTATGTTTCATTTTCAGGTGTGTCTGATTAACAAAATCCTGTATTCCTCATTAAACATCGTAGGTGTAAATTTCGTTATTCGTTGACATGAAGAACTGTTGAAAAGAGTTTTGTAGGAGGCTGTTGAAAAAGTGGAAAGTCTGAAATCGTCGGGATAATCGCACTGAGCAATTGAGGTGGACTAATAACGATATCTGATCGTGAAAGTCGTAACAGTAAGACGCGTATGAGAGAAATTCAATGCATTTACGACGAACCCGGAGGTAGGACGAATAAAATATCACAAAATATATAAGACGCAGCACACAGGATCTAAAGAAAATCTCTTATAGCCGGAGACATGAATGTAGTAACAGGGAGCCTTTCAACACAGTGCACATTGAAGGTCCAGAACCATTTGAACAGGAAGAAGTACTATGACTATTTCACTCTAGTGTCACAGTAAGAATAAGCCATCTAGGAGCCACCCCTCCATTTCCATGAGAGAACATCTAAGGCTATGGGAGGCAACTCCACTACCAGTACCCAAAACTCCCCTTACCCCCAAGCTCTTTTCAATTTTCCAACGGCTTCCATTATTTCTCACCCCTCATTAAAAACCATTACGGCAGTGGGCTTCATCCCAACTATTACCAAGCTCTCCTTTACATGAGCCTTTCCTTTCAGGGGAATGGTGCGCAAAGTGACCATGGCGGGCAAAGTGGCCACTGGTTATTTTCTTCCCGTTTGGTGCTGCCACGAAGCGTTGAACGCCTCATCTAATAGAATAGTTCGTCATCATTACCATAGGAACGTTCGGAGCTGTTCTGTTTACTTGGGCAAAATGAATCCAAGATTTTCGTGTTTTTCAACGTGTTTGTGTAAGGTAAGTCTATTGAACTCATTATTATGACTAAGAACAATTTCCCAATACATACAATTCACCGTAACCGCTTCAAATAGTATGATTTTGGCTAAAATTGTGTGTGTCAAACTATGGCCACTCTGCCCGACACATAATATTTCGTGTTTTTTATGAGGAGAATCAATAAATAAAAATATTTCTACAGATATGCCGTTATACGTATATTCTGATGTTTCCAAACACTAAAATGTGGATTCATTTATTCCCAGCAAATCAATGCTTACTTTGTTATTACCAATGTGTTTGCATTTACAAATTTTATTTGGATTTCAGACTTGTTTATGGTCTCCAGATACCAAAGGAAGAGTCAGCAGTATACCTGGGACCCTGAGGCGATGCAACGAGCTATTAATGAATCTTTATCTTCATTTAACCCAAAGGATATTGTTTTCGGATAGTCAATGTTGGCAAATGAAACATACAAACACATGAAATATATAGCTACAAATAGAAAAAATTGTCTTTGGTTATTAAATCGCCGCTGATATTGCGGTTTCCTAAATTTTATTGTCCAAATTAAAAAAATTCTGTGTGGAAATATTCTTCAACTGTATAAAAACAATGAGTTAAAATAAAATAAAATTGAATTCACCAATATGATTCATTGACTTGATACTCCTGGGTAAGTGATTGAATAAACTAAAATCCACAGTTATTTTAGATTTTGTGAGCCGGTGCTGAGGTAATCTCAAATGATCGGCATTTCTTGTCAAATAGTTAGGGACATCTGAATTGGTCTCTAGGTTGGCTTTGATTTTATTGATTTCTATGAGTGAAACAAAAATATACAGCGTGATTTACGTAGGCCGTGCATTAGAAGTTTTTTAACTTGCAGTTGGACTAGAAACTTGAAATTTGGTATGCTGTCATAATTGATCATGTGCGTTCTACCTCAAATGTTTTTAGTCCTACAACTATACAGGGTATGCCAAAGGTCGGTACCAACTTTCTTATTTTGAATGGAAACCTAATGTTTTTTGTCATGGTTCGATTGGTCTTCTTATTATGACTTTAGACAACCTAAGTTATGATAACTTATCTATCACAGTTTTTGAGATATGTCGATTTTTCTGAAAAAAATTACGGCTGTAGTAGTTTACGAAAACACGAGTAGCCCGCAAACTGTTCAAAATTAGGAAACCAAATTTATGGAGCAGTTAGCTGGTAGTCCAGGATAACACCTGATGTCCCATCGACAGTCCCATTTTGTACCATATGGGCGCAGCCGATTTTTGAATGTCGCAATATAAAATTGTCATAAACTCAATTTTTTCAGATGGCACCTACCATTCCTTTTTAACCATTCCAAAGAAAATTGAATTTTAGGATGAGTTATTTCAGCTTTCTCTGTACCCAAGTTCAACCTCTATCAAGTTATTCAATAAGAATCAAGAAATGCCTTATCTTACAGAATGATTATGTGTGTATGCCATGGAAACAAAAGAAAATTGTAATAATTTAATCAAAAATATTGAATAATTTTGACAGAACTCTAGCGTAAATGTTCAATATGACCACCATTGTTGTTCCAACATTCTATTATTCTACTTTCAATAGATTGCGTAGCACGTCTGATTTCGTTGGGATCGAGACTGTCAAAAGTCTGTATTATTCTAAGTCTCAACTCATCTATATTATGAACTGGTGAAGAATAGACCAAGACCAAGAAAGGGTCCTCGATTTCCCCACCAAAACGGTGCTCGAACATGGAAGTCAATTTGGTATACACAGTTCGTGTATTGTGCGGTGGTGCCCCATCCATCTGGTACCATGAACGTGCAGCTCTAGCCAGTGGCAAATTGCCAAGAAATGTTTCTATTACGTTTTGAAGAATTTCTACATATCTGTCACTATTCAGATTTTCATCGTACATAAAGTAGCGTACCTCTTGGTTCATTACGAAACAAATCACATTTATTCGAAATTGTACTTTATTTTCAACTTCGAACACCATATGTGGATTTTCAGAAGCCCAAAAATGTCGATTGCGCCTATTGTAAACTCTTTGCTGATAAAATTTTGCCTCATCAGTCAAATTATGTTGTCTAAGAATCCGGCGTTCTCTTGTATTTTGAGTAATAAGTCCTCGCAAAAGTTTACTCTACGGGGAAAGTCACCTGGGTGTAATTTTTGCAATCGTATAAATTTGAAAGGATGTAGCTTATGGCGGTGTAAAATGGTTTGTATTGCAGAGTATGAAAATCCCAATTCCAAAGACGCCGTTCGTATTGAGGATTCAGGATATCCTTGAAAATATCCGAGAATGGTAATTTGATTATCGTCATTGCCAGTTAGTGGTTTGACTCTCGTAACGGGTCTAGCCACCTTTCCAAAATGTATAAAATTAGTTTTCAATCGTGAGAACTTGCCCCGTGTCAAACACAACTTCGTTTGTATAATTTTCCATATTCCAATCAATTTTATTTAAGAATTAGCACGACTCGTTTTGACTTTGACAGAATAGCACCTTCTTGTTTATAGTTTTTTTTGTTTTCATGGCATACTTAAATAAACACAAAAGCATTCGGTAGGATAAGGCATTTCTTGATATTTATTGAATAACTCGATAGAGGTGGAACTTGGGTCATGAATTTGTTTTTTTCAACATTCATACTCAGTAGATTATCGTTTAGCCACATCAATACTTTCTGGAGATCTGTTTCTGCAGTTTGCAAAATATCATGCCATGTTTCACTTTTGAATATTAAGGCTGTATCATCAGCGTAGCAGACAATGTGTCCCTGAAAATATTTGATTTGAGTGATACTGTTGATGTAAACAAGGAACAGAAGTGGACCCAAAACTGTACCCTGAGGAATAGCAACAGATATATTCGTCTGTTCACTGAGTTTTTCGCCGATTTTCACTTTCTGTGTCTTCCGTAATAAATAACTCTTCATCAGTTCTAGAATGTTGCCACGGATACCAAATCCAAACAGTTTTCTCAGTAGTATATCATGTGACACGGTGTCCAAAGCTTTTGCTAAGTCAATGAAAACCGCTAGGCATTTCGAATATTTTTCCAAGGCTTCCACTGTTCGTTCCAGAAAATCTAGTATAGCACTTGCAGTATTCTTGTTATTCATAAATCCAAATTGCTGTTCTGTTATCACGTGATGTCTATTAAAGAAGTCTATCAACTTCTTTTTTAAAGACTGCTCGAATAATTTTGCGAAATTGTTTATTACTGAAATATGTCAATAATTACTAACAACGTTATGTTTGCCACTTTTATATACAGGTTGAATTTTTCCACTGACGTGAAATATTTCCATTTTTGTAACACAGGTTTATTACATGTACAAGTGGATTCAATATTTGGTCATGGATGATTCTAATGATTTTTGACGATATTCCGGCTGGTCCTGGCGAGCAATTGTTTTTCAATTTTGAAATTAATAATATTATTTCGTTCTCATTTTTTGGTTTGAGAATAATGTGGATGATACTGTGGATTCTTTCAAAAAGTCAGTTGGTAAATTAGTTTTTTCGATTTTGTTTGCCATTTTTTTTCCTTTTCGTTAAATAGGTCGGCTTTTTCTTCATTATTTGTTATATAATCACCATTTTAATTAATAATAGTTGTATTTTCTATTGTGTCTTTGTGGAATGTGGTAGTAGAAATATCATTAATAATTCTTCATGTATGTTTGTGATTACCATTAGTCTCGTCGAGTTTGTTCTTATAATATTGGTTTTTGGTTTTTCTAATGAAGTTGTTGAATTTATTTCTGTATTATTTAAATTTTATTTCTAGTGCAGGAGTGTGTTCGTTCAAAAGTCTTCTTTTTAAATAGTCCCTACTTTTGATTGAATTTATCAAACCTACTGTAATCCACGGTTTTATTTTACGATTACATTTATTATTCATTATGATAATAACATTTGCTTGGCATATGTACCGTTTCAGTTTGACAATGAAGTTTTCATACGATTCTTGCGTTTCATTACATGTTATGGTTTCATTCCACTGTTCACTTTTTGGATGTGATTTTAACTTATCGAAATTGTTTTCTTCATATTGGTTGATTTTATTTGGTGTTTGTTTTGTTCCATTTGGTTTAGATAGAAAAAAGATGGATTGCATGGTGCTCTTTTATGCCACTATGAATAACTGACGACTCAAAATTGATTCTGTTACGCAGGCAGTTGTTATTCCTGATAAAAATATCGTAAATAATAGAACTTGTTTCTCTAGTTTCCATTGTGGGTGTATTCATACAGGCCGTTTCTTTTATCATGTGGTAACATTGCTATATTCTAAACCGTGATAGATACAAAGACGTTTAAATGGGAAAAAATGTAACTATTGTGGTGAGCAGTACATTGGTCAGAGAGAATCTACGGCGACTCTCGCCCTTCCCGACTTATACAGGGAAAACTAGAAATGCTGTCGGGTTTTTACGAATAGAATGGTTATATCAGAAAATATAAAAAAATGAAGGAGACAAGTTTTATTGTATTCAAAATGTACTAGAACTACGTAATGATAAATTTTTAATTAAACGTTTCGTGTCAACACGGCCACAATCAACTATTTTTTTCAAATACGGACCTGTCTATTTCATCACAAATATTTATAAAGCGACGAAATCACAATTCAGTGGTATATCACACTTGACATTTTTATAGCGTTTCATATAAAATAACTGGCATCATCAGTGACAACAATTTTTAATTACGGTCCCGTCGTTAATTCTTTTGTAAATTGTTTTGATTTCTTCAAAACTCATTCAACTATTAGGATACTTCAGTCATTACCCAATACTTTCGATAGGAAGGTACCCCAACACAACGAACATTCGTATTTTTTCTCTTTGGGGATTTTTGTAATACAGTAAGTAATCCTTGATTCAAGGCTGATTTCTCCTGTATCAATTTTTTCACGGATTATTTTCATAATTCTCAATCTTGGAAATAATGAAAATATCAGTTTTTGATCAAAATACAAGTGTTGTCTAATTTGGTACAATTAAATAGCATCTCACTTCTTTCACCATATTTAAACACGTAGGCTTTGCTTGATTTCTATGGCAGGAAAAATAAATGAGTTGTTGATATCTGTTAAGAACTGTCAGACATTTAAGCACTCGGTTACATATTAAAGATGTATTCGAATGACCAAAGGACTGATATGCTATTTACTTATGCAAAATCAAATAGAAATCCTCTTTTGGCAAGAAATTTGTATGGTGAGCTATACCCGAATCGTCGCATTCCAAACATTAAAATGTTTAGACGATTAGAAAGAAATTTGAGACTGTAGTGCATTTGATAGAAATAAAACTAGAAAATGTGTTGTTACTGGAAGTATAAGGAACCAAATAAATGTTTTGGGTAAGCAAATATTACCTTATAAAGACTAAAAAGTGAAAAATAACGTCTTTTTTTGAATCTAGGATTGGTCAGTTACAAAAATTCACCAACAATGGTTGGTTTAACAGAAACATCCATTATAGGTGGAATAATACGAATGAACATTTACATAGAGAAACCAATTTCCAGGAGAGGTTCGGAATAAATATTTGGTTGGGAATTTTGGGAACAAACATACTAGGTCGTTTCTTTTACGATGAGCATTTGAATGGTGAAATGTATTTAAATTTTTTATCCAATAAGTTTGATGGCTACTCAGATGAATTGCCATTAAGCACCCGCCGTGAAATACAATATTTTCAACAAGACGGTGCCCCTCCCCATAATGCAGCAATAGTAAGGGAACATTTAGATGCAATATTCCCAACAAAGTGGATTGGAAACAATGAATTGCCTGAAAGCTCGATCTCCAGACCTTACTCCTTTGGATTATTTTGTCTGGGGATACATAAAGGATAAAGCTTTTTCGACACCTAGTACCGATATCGACCATCTCAAACAGAAAATAAGAGATGCATGTAATAGCATTACAACCATCATGCTAGAAAATTGCCACAGAAATTGTATGGACAGACAACTTATGTACATTCAACAAAGAGGTCGTCAATTCGAGCATTTAATGTAGAATTCTTTTTCTGTATTGGTTTTATTTTCTTCCACAAATTCCTTATGAAATAAATTGTTTTTCTGTTTGTTTGATTTCTTCTCCTCTTAAATAGGTTTATTTGGACGGTGTTTTGCAACAACCGTCTAACCCACAATTTATTTACAATTGAGTATTCCATGTTAAACTGTCTATTATGAACCATACTACAATATTTGCTAGGAATCGCACGTTAAAAGGTAAGACCTCGTTAATCCTTGGCTAGGTGGTCTTACCTTTTAACGATTCCTAGCCCATATTGTAGTATGGTTCATAATAGACAGTTCAACATGGAATACTCAATTGTAAATAAATTGTGGGTTAGACGGTTGTTGCAAAACACCGTCCATTTCTGGGGTAAATTGCTATCGTTCGTCTCTGAAACTGCAGAAAGCTTTTATGAATTTTTATAGTATGAATACAATTTTCATAGATACATTCCTTCAAAACGTCACTGATAATTTTTATAACGAAGCGTTAGATTCTGTGGAATTTATAAACAAACTAACGACAGGACCGTAATTAAAAATTGTTGTCACTGATGATGCTAGTTATTTTATATGAAACGTTATAGAAATGTCGAGTGTGATATACCACTGAATTGTGATTTAATCGCTCTATAAATATTTGTGATGAAATAGACAGGTCCGTATTTGAAAAAAATAGTTGATGATGGCGGTTTTGACAAGAAACGTTTGATCAAAAATATATCGTTACGTAGTTCTAGTACATTTTGAAACTTTAATTTTTCATTTTTTGATATTTTCTGAAATAACAATTCTATTCGTAAAAAACCGAAAACAGCATTTTCAGTTTTCCCTGTATAAGTTGGGAAGGGCGAGAATCCCCGTAAATTTTCTATGACCAATTTACTGCTCACCACAATAGTTACCTTCTTTCCCATTTAATCGTCTTTGTATCTTTTACGGTTTAGAATATAGCAATGTACTACATGATAAAAGAAACGGCCTGTATATGAAGTGAAGCCATTTTCAATCATTATGTTTCGATAGTAATTAATATGTGGTGAATTTGAGTCCCATAGATTTATATTTATATCACCAAAAAATAACTCAAGTGTTTGTTTGTCAATATTTAGAGAACATTTTTGCAGGTCCCTAAGATATGATTATATATTGATTGAGGGGAGTCTGTATGAAGCTGTCATACCAACTTTGATATTATTTTTCAAAAAGGTAATTCTCATAAGTTTTGTATCAGTAAGAGATATTCTTTCAATATCTGCTGCCAACGAATTTGTTATATAAACTATCAGTCCATTGCGTTTATTTGTTTTCGATCCATTGTAATCAATTGTATAATTTGGTGTAGTAGTAGTAGTACTCAAGGGGAGGCTGTTGGTACAGCCAAGCAAGTAGGCCCCCATGGGCCCTTTTTGCTATCCCCTGCTCTACTCATGCATGGTGTTCTGCCTGCCTGTGGTTTCCACCAGCTCTCCTTGAAGTCTTGGTGTGTAGTGTGTATGTGCTTGTCAAGGGAGCGAGTTCCTTCAATCCGCCACTTTGAGCCCTGGTAGGGCTGGTTCTCGGTCGAGCGGTGCGGCGTCCACGGGTGATTATATCACCGGCTACCAGACCCGAAGTATCCGATCCGAGGCCCCTCCTCGGCTTTCTTTGGAGACTAGTTCTCCAGTTCTCACTGCAAGTTCCTTCCATCTTCCTCCTCGGTAAAGTCCTGGTAGGGCTGGTTCTTGATCGGATGGTGCGGCGGCCACGGGTGATTCATTCCCGCAGCACCCGAACCAAGGCCCGTCCTTGGCTCCCACCGAAGACCAGATTTTCCAGTTCCCGCAGCGAGTTCCTTCGATCCTTCTCCTCGTGAAAACCCTGGTAGGACTGGTTCTCAACGCGGCGGCCGCGGGTGACTCACCGGCTACCAGACCCGCAGCACCCAATCCGAGGCCCCTCCTTAGCTCCCACTGGAGGCAGATTTTCAAGTTTTCGCATCCCTCTGTGTGAGTGGGTGTATGTTAAGTGTCGGGGAAAATGTGTGTTTTTGACGTTGGTGTACGGTAAGCTAGGCCCACGGATCGCCAATCCCGTTGGCTGCAACGCCTCAGCCACCCTTGAGGAATAATTTGGTGAAGTGAAATCACTAACCGACTCCACGTTCCATGTTTCAGATAGAACGATGACATCTAATTTATCAAGATCCACTTGTAAATAGATAAGTAATTCGACTAACTGTTTTTTTATGCAACGAATGTTGAAGTGAATCCCCCTATACTGCTCATTTTCCCGAAATTTTATCTTCTGAAATAGGTTTGTAGGTCATTGTATGTTTTTGTTTGTATTTCCTCATGAGTGTCTAAAGTATTCAAGATATCTAACATCAATAGCCTTTTACTCTGATAACTCCAAAAAAAACATATTATAACATACAACTAATTTTCACATTATGCAAAATATATACACCTAAGAATATTATGAAACTTTTCAAAGAATAAAAAATATATGATGAGAAATGAAAAGACATCATCTAAATTGTTTTATCATGTCGCCTTTGGATTTCACAATAAAAACTTTATTTTCTTTTATAAATTGTTCCAGAGTCTGTCCACACATTTTTCAGGCCAACAATTTCAATCGCAGAAGATAAGAGTTTTACCCTAACGCTTGTGAGATCCTCTCTTACAACAACTCCAATTTCAAAACCTTCAATTAGGTAGAATTTAATTTTTTTTTCCTTGATTCCACATGGAATTCCAACAGAGTAAATATCATTATTTTAGCGTGCAATTTACTTTCATCTCCAATCAGATGCCAGTACTCACATGCGCCTTTTGTGTGGAAATCATTGAAGGAATTGGTATATGGAAAGAGAAATTAAAGTGAGAAAGAAGTTATATTAAAAAAAATTAGGTTAAAAAAAGTCAAAAACTAACAATCTACAAGTATATCATTGCACCTCGTATCTATTATTGTGGCACTTTTTTAACTTTTCTCAATAATGAAGAAATAATTATACCGCAAAAAAACCCAAATTCGTGCAATGAGAGCTAATTTGAGTTGATTTTAATTTTTAAACTGAGAAATAACATGTTTCCGTTTTATTTATTCAGTGAGCTGCATTAAGTGCAAGATCTACATTGTCACAATACTAGAAGGAAAGCTGCAAATTATTTTTACAATTATTTTGAAAGTGAGTTTTATGATACCTAATTTACCAAAGATCAAGTCATTTCCAACAATATGTCATGTGAAATGGAAAAGTATGTGTTGTTAGATAGTTTCGGAAATGTGTGTGTTCCATTCGTGAAAGATAATTATTGTTAGTTTGAGATAGGTCCAAATTATAACTCACTAGTGGCAGCAATATATTTTCATAAGATAAGATTTGATGTTGAACTGTGCTCATTGTATTATATTATATTGATCATTTATTTAGTCCATGACTAATGTACATGTGTGAAAAAAAAAAAGGTTTCATATAAATAAAAGATGCACCTGAGAAGCAGGTGAATGAAATAGCTTAAAGTACATTAAATACAAGCCGATAACAAGAAACATATCAGTCAACAAATACCTCAAATAGAGATAGCGAATTTGCATTTTTAATTCATCTGGGACGTCATAAAATTAATTAAACCTTTGAAAAAAAATTTGCGATTTCTTCGCTTCAACAGGCTCAATAAATATATTTTTTCTAGATTTGGTTATAGTAGTTATGGTGTTCAGAATCAGATATTTTTTCTTTCAAATAAGTTGGCGCATCATCTGTTTCTATTTTGAAAATGAAAATCATTGTTTGATTTAAGAACATTACTGGCAAAGATCTCCCCGGCAACTTCAACCAAGCCAGATCGAAGACACTGATTAACCTCAGCAAATCTAGTCTAAAGACAATCACGGGATTTCTGACGAGGCACTGCAGACTGAAATAACACCTAAGGAAGCTAGGCTTAGAGGAGGACAGCACCTGCAGATTCCGTGGGAAACATCCAGAAACACCCCACCATATATTGATGGAGTGTTATGCTGTACATAACAAAAAATTGAATATACTTCAGCTGGTGTGATAGCTGACTGTTGGAGAAATACCATGAATAGACCCCCTCAAGGAATTGGGGCTTGAGGGGCTGCTGTAAACGAGAACACCTTGAAATAGCAGAAGAGGATGGGGCATAATAGTTCTAATTAGGTCGCAGCGCATCAGTCACCATCCTTACCTACCAATACTGGTAGCCACTTAATAAAGTCAACATTTGATTTATAGATGTTCGTTTATAATAGGATATTATTGTTCTCATTGCCCGATTCTGGAGTTTTTGTAAACAGCTCATTTCATTTTGTTGTAGCGCAAATATAGAATGGTTGAGCAGTAGTTGAAGAGAGGAAGTACCAGTGAATTATATATAATAGTTTTTGACCATTGCAAGAGGAAACTGGAGCATCTGAATAAATAAATAATTTTTAGAGAAATTGTTTTAGTTATATAATTCGCATTATTTTTGAATTTTAATAGATATTTGAAAGTACCCACCACTTCAATTGAGTTACCGTTTACTTGAATTTCACAATCATTTTCTTCAAATTCAATATTCCCTGTTACTACCTATCATCATAAATATAGTTTTGCTTGTATTCATCTTAAGTTTATTTGCACAACACCATTAATATACATTTTGCAAATTTTCATTCACTGTCTCTACCACAGTTAAGAATTCTGGATTTGAAAAGTGAATCAGAGCGTCATTTGCAAATAAGTGAACCGAGCACCTTCCGACATTTTCCACCACATCATCAATGTGAATGAGAAATAATAAAGGACAACGTACACTATTCTGTGGGGCTCCCTGTGAATTCACTATTTCATCAGATAAAATATTATTTAATTCAAGTTTCTGTCTTCTATTCTCCAGGTAATCCACCAGCTATTCCAATTCATAATCAATAATACCGATGCTTTCTAATTTTCTTACCAATCTATTTATTTTTTCTTTTTTATTTATATCCAGTTTATTGACTTTTAACGTACACACATAATATATTCCATGGTTATGGAGAGCGTTGGGCCGATGGAGTTTGATATATTCATATATCTGAGTCATTACATATAATCCACCGAAACGGTTAAATATAGATCAGAGTAGTATGATTTGAAACTAACCGAACTAGATAGGAAATAATTTTGAAGAAGTGAAAAAGAATTGAAAAATTACTTTGTGAAACCAAAACTTTACAATAACCAATTTTTATCAGAACCAAATTATCCCAGAATCAGAAATGATCACACCAGACAATTTAAGAACCAAATTTCGATGAACTGAAAAATTACAAGACGGTATACGTGTAATACCATAAAATGAGAATAAACGAAAATATGAAGACGAATATTCGATCAAACCATCAAATTACAAAAACAACATCTTGTAAATATTTTGAATTGTATTTTTATTCCCGGCTTCATATTTGTCTCGGAAAGCTATTACTTTTTGAATTTAGAATTTAGGCACCTATGTCTAACACATCTGTCGAAGTAATAGCCATGTGAGTAGTTGTTTCCTATTAGATATCGTCGGTTCGAGCCCGATGAAGGTACAAGAGATTGTTGTTGAAAAGCAAGTGTATTGGGAGTTGTCTAGTGCTAGCTTGGAGTGCACACCGACCACCCGAGGTGGTGCTGTAGGTTTTCCGGGTTTTCCTACAGCTGAAAAGTGAATACATCACCTAAAACATCAGTAAGTCGCCCCGGAGCGCCACGGCAAATGATAATAATAGCCGTCCTCTACCCGCACAGGCTAAGCCTTTGGGTACACTCAACGAGTGTTTATGAGGGAGTATTACTATTATTAATATTATTATTATTTTTCCATAAATAATGTACCAGTCAGGCCCTGTCCCCGGAGCTCCGATACTACCGGAGGGCACACTAGTGTATCAATAACACCAGCAAACACTCCCCACGTCCGTGGGGTGAGTGATTACTGTGTCCGAGAATCATGTGCCCTGAGTAAACGGAGTGAACCAAGAATAACGGCCTTCTGCATTCTTCCGGCTAGGTTTTCTGCCGAACCACGGTATACCGGTAGATTCGAGAGCAACGTGTCCATCATTCCAACAATAGGGGTCCCTATTATCAGAACCACCGTCTTGACAGAATGGTTTGGATAAAGCCTGCGGAGATCAAAGAGTAGATCTCGATATTTAGTCCGTTTTTCCTCCTCTTTTCAGGCGATATTCCTTTCGCCAGGAGCTGAAAACTCAATGACGAAAATCGTCCTACTTTGGTGGTCGAGAAGGACTACATCAGGCTTATTGGCTTGTATTTTCCTGAGGGTGGGGAATGAGTAGTTCCAATAGATTCGGCACTTCTCATTCTCCACAACGGACTCAATATCCCCTGGAGCAAAAGGCAACACCCGTGTCTCGTCTACACCGTACAAGTATCGTAGATGGTAGTACAACACTCGTAGGGCCGCGTTATGCCTGTGGATATAGGCTGAGACCGCATAAGCTGGACAAGCTGACAGCAAATCCATTATAGTCTCATCTGCCCCACGACAAGCTCTGCATCTAGTGTCAGAGACCTCTATACCCATCACGCGACTACGGTAGACGAGGGTGTTGAAGACACCATCCTGGCAGGCCATTATGAATCCCTCGATTTTCGACTTCAGCCCGCTTGACCTGAGAAAAGAGAAGGTCAGGTTTCTGGATAAGCCAAGGTTTTCAATGTTCTTGAAGAGCCCATGCATTGGCTTATCCTTATGTAGCTGTAGGAGCCTGTCACACTCCGCAGCTTTCACGTGGGCTTTTTGCTGATCGGATTCCAACTCGGTGACAGAGTTTGGGTTCGTCCGTTAAGTGTCGAATATGAGACCAAGTTCATCGGCTGCATGGGTTGCTGCCTCGAAAAGAAATGCTCCAATCCCTGCTTTTTCATGATCACATGCCAAGCAGAGAAGGGGATCTAAACTTCTGATGACTTTATAGGCTCCATCTAGTACCATTCTGTTATGTAGATACTCCAAACTCAAAAGTCCACGGCCTCCCCGTTGACTGGGGAAATATAACCGTGGAACAGACGATTTAGGATGCAAGCGTCTATGAAGATGCATCATTTTGCGAGTTCTTACGTCGAGTTGTCGCAACTCTTCCTGAGTCCATTTCATTACTCCGAAGAAGTAAAGTAGAATCGGAACGGCAAGCTTATTAGTTGCAGCAACTTTGTTCTTTCCCGATAGTTCTGAAGACCAGATCTGTCGGAGTATGTGCTGATACTTGCCGCGGAGAGAGCTTTTGACAGTAGCTACCTCTTGGGTGTGGCGTTGTTCTACCCCTAGGTAGGATGCCGGAGAGACGGCATCCAGATGATGTAGGATGCTTCCGTCTACGAGCTGAACGTCCTCTCTGTATTCCTCGCATCGTCCTCTTTTGAGATGAACCGTGGCATATTTGTCTATCCCAAACTGCATTCCGATAGCATGCGTGTACTCTTGCACCACCCTTAAAGACTGGTGAATGTTTTTTTTTCCGGAGGCATAAAGTTCAAGGTCATCCATGTTAAACAGATTGGTAACCTTATGCCTCCGGTTGCTGGGGGTGCCGCAGTTGTATCCGCGGGTTTTCCGTAGTGCAACGGACAATGGCAGTAGTGAGATGCAGAAGAGAAGAGGGCTGAGGGAGTCTTCCTGAAACACGCCCCTTCTGAATATAACATACTCTGTTTAGACTCTGACTTGACCAGATGTTATGGTAAATCGAGTCCTCCAGAGCGGCATCAGCTGTTCAATGCATCTCACTATTTGATCGGGTACCGCAAGGCATCTGAGCAAATGCATGATGAGTTCATGCGATGTTGTATCAAATGCCTTGCGATAATCGATCCAGGCCATTGAAAGGTTACACTTATACTGCATGGAGTCCTGCGTGATGCATCTGTCGATCAGCAGGTTCTCCTTGTAGCTAGCGACCCCCTTCTTTGACCCTCTCTGCTCATATATCCGTTCATCCACTGGCTCAACTGCGGAGAGTATTCGCATGTACAAGATGCGTGTAAACATCTTATAACATGCGTTTGATGGTTTGATGGTTAACGGCAAGCCTTGATTTAGTGTGTAGTGAGCTCGTCTTAAATTTGCGGCAATTCGCCGCACTGCGGGCGTGAAGGGCCTATTAGCCGCCACGTAGTCCGCCACACACTGGATACGAGGCGCGTGTTGTTTCGCTGACCTGATCTTAGCTTCCATCTTGTGAATGCGTCGCTCATGCCTCCCATTCAGAGGGTTGGTATCCCTCCTCTCCGTTTGGGACAGGGCCTGAGCGGCGTCATACACGGCAGAGTTGATCTGCCAGATGTCAGCCTCTTCTGAAAGGACATCGTGAATATCCGCATCCACCCGTGCCAGTTGTTGTGGCTTCAGTCTTACTCACCACCTCACCCCTTAAACATAACTCTCATTAAGTCCGCAATAGATAACTAAGATACCATACCGTTCTGATAATAACAATTGAGATAAAACTGAAGTCCGAAATACATTATGAAGTTATCATTATGTTTGGAAGATATTGATATAATCCAATTTTCCACCCTGTATTCAGTCGGTAGCTCAGTTTAAAGGTACGTATTGTGGTCTCCAGGCGAATTCACTGAAATTACACAGCTCGACCCTGCTCATTATTTAATGGCATATTAAATTATCAGGGTTTATGTCAAATTTGCGGCTATTATTGCTTGCTTCGAGGTGAAATCACGGACAACTGTTTACCAACTATTTAATTCATCAAGGATCCTTCAACTTATGTAATATGCATATGGGGCGGACACTTTGTCTCGACAGACAACGAAATCTAATATTCATAAACACCCCTAATTTTAACGTTTGTTATTCTGTTTGGATAGTGGATCATTCACAATATGAATTTTGCAGATAATGAACTGCCCTATGGAACATAGAACAAATGCACTATAGATGGTGTGTTAGTGTGAAATGAGAGAAGTGGAAATTCCATTCAAGTATATAATAATAGATACTGTTATTATACAACTGCTCATTTTATAGGAAATTAATATGTTCCAGATCAATAATGAAAGGTTACGAATATTACATGAGTATTGTCCATATTTGGCATTACGAAATTCAGGAAAAACGAAGCCACGAATATCAATCAAGCAATGAAAATAAGCTTCATTATCAATGAATAGTTTTCTCATTGACAAAGAGTATATGAATAAATATGTTAAATAATAACATTTATTAAATATATAAGCTTGTCACAAACACGTATAATAAATGAATTAAAGTTAAGACAATACGTCACATAATAAAATTTCCATATAAACATATATAAACAGTCACATACATTTTAAAATTCAGAAGTATTAGAAATTTAAAAAAAAACTTCAACAATGCACATCAACATTTATTGAAATCTGACATCACAGTACTTAAAAAAATTTTTGTTTATTTATCATTCAATTATATCTGCATAATATTCTTTCAGGCTACAATAGGGTGCAAGGGACCCGGACAGATTCCCCGCTCAAAAAAAAGGAGAATCTCGTCGTGGAAGGTGGAAACCCCTACCTCTACCAGGCTGGTGTGAAGCGAAGGAAAAATTCTCTGACAATAGCCTCTCCACCAGTAAGGCCGTTTGGGTGCCTACTCGCGGCGGGCCTGTTTCTTACAAAACTCAACGGACCTAGAGGGGGAATCCTCGATAAAATAATCCTCCTGGAGACACACATCTGGTGTGCCCTGGGATTTCTCCGGCCGGTCATACCTTCTTTCATCTAGCCTAGGGTAAGACACCTTTTTTCTTTCTCCACTTGGCTTCCTTGCCAACACTTTCTCCTAATACTTTATCTTTCCAGGACACAGAGGTTGGCGACTGTGTCCCCTATTCTCAGCCAAAGGAGTAAACCTAAAATCCGCAACCCTAGATGTTACGCGACCCGTATCGAGGGGTGAATGGCCAGGCGTTATATGGTCTTTAACGGAGTCGGCGGGAATTTGGCGACTTCCCGTCGTAATTAGCCTTACTCCTGCATGCGGGGCTCTGCGGGGGTGGACCATCCTTCCCTAGCTACTCGTGGGAATTATCATGTTTGAAAATAAAACAAAAAAGACAATTGAAAAGTTAATCAAGGAAAAGGGAGAAAGGGAACGGTTCGAGATGGAATTACTCGAAAATCAACGTAAAAAGAGGTCTTGGAGATCACCACAAACCCCAGTGCCCGATAGACAGTCGCGGATAACAAATTCTCGGAAGTACAACCTTGTCAAGAACTGGAAGAAAACATACACGCCACAAGCGATGAGAGCTGCATCTTGTTTGCACTGGTGAACTCAGAGGATGAACGAAGGAATAAAGCGGAAAAAACAGAAAAGACCAAACGAAATAGGTCGAAAGAAAGCCCCAAGCAACGAAATAGAAAGACGGATCACTTGATGCAACTGAAAACGGCGATAAGAAGGCTGGAGCGTAAAGCAAAAGCGTTGGTGGAGATGGTGAAAGAAACCCAGGGAGGAAAATCCAAACTTATGGAAACTGCGTGGGACATAAGTGCAATCTCAGATACGATTAACGAGGAACTCGAGAATTACGAGGATGTTATGAAGAGTACAAAATTAGGTACTAAGGAGGGCACGACCCAAACAGATATGGATGAAATAACGGAGGAAGACCTAGCAGGCTTCAGGGAACTGACCAGAATTTTGGACAGAGACTGGCCGGAAAGCTTTTACCAAACAACCGAAATTGTCGTGGGAAGCGTCGCGAAAGCAACTGATAAAGGGGATGTAGCTCTGGCAAATGGGAAAAAAGACCTGGACGAGAAATACCTAAGGGGGCTAAAAGAGAGATATCCGGGGCTCAATAGAATCGTTGAGGCTATGACCAATGAGGTAGACTACCTAAAAAGCGAAAGCAAGACGACTACGAGTAGAGGAGAAGATCTCACGCAGGTGAAGTACATTTATGTCATGCCCATGGAAGTGAACAAGGATGGAACAAATGATGTAGATGAGTTCTACGAAGTCTGCAGTAAAATGAGGATGATGGCTCAAGGACACGGCAGGAAGGAGTTGCAAATAGTGACCCCAAATGGTCTAGATAGAGTATACGCCAGGAAGATCATGGAAGGTGTGTTCAGAAACAGCGGCATACTGGTCAAGTACTAATAAAATAAAGGAATGGAATGTGCTCGTGAAGGAGACTGGCAGCCTCCATAAGTACATCACATTTGAGATAACTGGAAGCGGGAGAAGTAAACAAAAGGAATGGATGGGCGAAAAATATATAAATATGCAGGAATTCGAAGATTTACTCCATATCAGATCTGAACGGGCTAACAAGGGCCATGAAAGAGTCGCAAGAGATATGTATATCCCGTAAAAATGGAGGAAGACACAGGATACAGCCGGTATGGTGGAATAACACCATTGCGGATATCAGAAGGGAATGTAACCGAATCAGAAGAACAATAGGCAGGGCCAGACGGAGGAACGGTATTGCAATGGAACAGGAAGTAGAATACAGAAGGCTACGTAAGAATCTGAGACGCGAGATAGACGAGTCCCAGAAAGAACAGTGGAGATTGTTGTGCGATAGGCTCGAGGAAGACCCTTGGAGACAAGGCTACAGGATAGTGGCTAGGGGAATGAAACAAGTTAGGACTCCATATGAACTTCCGGAACAAAGAAAGGTAGATATAATTAAAGAGCTCATTGATTTACAAGGCTGTTAAGATCTTTAACCATTTACCAAATGAACTCGGGAATATTCAATCACAAAATCAGTTCAGGAGATCTATAAAGAAGCATCTATTGGAAAAGGCACTCTATGATATTCAAGAGTTTTTTCTTTCCACAAGTCACAATTAACTCAATATACGCCTTTTGAGAGCATGTTTGTTTGAGTGTAGTATATTTTAGTGTATATATGACACATTGATGATTCCTTTCAACAACTGATATTGTCTTTAATCCCATTTACTATATTTGTGTTCTATCCTAGATCTATAAGTAGCCATTTTACATTTTACACATTTGGTTTCACGACTCAAGGTTATGCCGATGACCTAGTCGTCACCATTAGGGGCAAACATGACGGAGTAATCTCCGACCGCATGCAATTAGCAATAAACACAATCAGAAGCTGGTGCGCTAAGGAAGGACTCAACGTCAATCCTAACCAAACAGTGCTGGTTCCATTCAACAAGAGGCGAAAGTACGAACTCAAAGACCCAACTCTGAATGGAACCCAGCTAACATTTTCCAAAGAGAATATTTGGGAATTATATTAGATCCAAAACCGAATTGGACCACCCAAAACAACCACATTCTTTCCAAAGCGATAGCGGCAAGCTGGACATGCTGCAAAGTCTTTGGTAAGACATGGGGTCTGAAACCAAAAATGATTTATTGGTCATACCAAATAATCATTAAACCCATGGCCACCTCTTCGCCTCACTGGTATGGTGGCCAAAAATTCAACAAATTTTGGCACAAGTCAAGCTGCAGAAAGTGCAGCGGCTAGCCTGTCTGGGAATCCCAAGGGCAATATTTACGTGCCCCACTACAGCCTTGAAGGCAATGCTGAACCTTCCGCCATTGCACCTATGTGTAATGAAAGAAGCAGCAAACAGTGCCTTCAGACTGAGCCAGACAAAAAACTTGAAAGCAGGAGATCTGATCGGGCACTTGAAGATTGTGGAACACATTTCCCTAGAAGCCATGTCTGAACTGACAGATTTTCATGCCAGTTAGGTACGACTTCGAAATGCAGTTTGAAGTGGTCATAAACAGCCATCAAAGTAGCACAAAAAACAGACCTCAACTGGGAAGGGATGCATCAGTGTGGTAGTCAGATGGATCTGAGATGGACAAAAGGGTTGGTAACACCCCAACCATCTTCCAAGCAGAAGTACATGCTATAGAATTATGTGTCCAGAAATGCCTTGAAAGAGGCACTCGAAGGGCAGAAATCTATAAACTGTCAGATAGCCAAGCAGCACTAAAAGCTCTGAGGTCAAACACTTGTGAGTATTTGTGACTGTAAACAATCCCTACGACAACTGGCAGTAAACAATCAGGTCACCCTGATGTAGGTGCCAGGTCACAGAGAAATTAAAGGCAACGAAGAAGCAGATTGCCTCGCCCAAAAAGGGGCAAACATACAATTTCCCGGACCAGAACCCTTCTGTGGACTCTCCAGAGCCCACTTAAAAGAAGAATTCCGACGCTGGGAATCTGATGAAATTAAATCCCACTGAAATAAAGTGCCAGGATAAAGACAAGCAAAAAACCTAGTGTGTCTATCGACAAAGAAAGCTAAACAGCTTCTCGAGTTGGACAAGAAAGACTTGAAGATGGCAACGGGACTTGTTGTTGTATAAAATTGTTTTTTTCTGTTAACCAGCTGTCATTCCCCTACGAACGACAGCCCTCAGTCGAAACTTGTGCGAGCCAAGGATTAACGAGGTCTTACCTTTTAATGTGCGATTCCTAGTACGAGACCAGTGACCATGCTGGGTATCGAACCCACGTCCCTCGGATTGATAGACAAGCGCTCTACCATCATGACCACTGCGGCCCACTGGACACTGCCCTCTGGGTACCACCTCAAAAAGATGGGTGAGTCAGAGAATGATAGTTGCCGCTACTGCGAAAACTTCGCGGAAACTGCAGAACATTTGCTGTGTGATTGCCCAGCGCTTTTCTGCAATAGGCTTAAGTTCTTGGAAGGGGCTTCCTCAATGCCCTCCGACATCAGGAATTCAGCTCCCAGGAAACTGATGAACTTCTCAAGAAGTCTTGGAATCCCGGGCTTCGAATAGATCAAGAGTCATGCACAGAAGAAGTTATAGGTCGAAGTGCTTGTGAGGCTGCACAGCCTGTACAACCCCATTACAATCTATAATCAACAATCTACATCAACATCGAACTTTTACACATTGAGTAAGAACATTTTCACACCTTAAGGTAATAAATCCTAAATATAAATTAAGGACCATTGTACCATAGACTATTAGTGACTAAATTATCTTTACACTTTATCAAAAAGAATTCTTTTCTTTTTAGCATAAAGTATATTTTGATTGTGATAATGAAAAAGGGTGGTTTACTGTTGAATAACTGACCCTACGTAATTCTGAGTTGAGATTAGAAATTCAAGTTCTGAATAATTGAAATTTTGGAGTTGGACATTTTCTGCTCAACTCAGAATAATTCATTAGCAACGCGTGGTCTACCTATTTCTGAATTCTTGGCATACTCTGTTCTTATCCAACGTGTCTTTAAAATTCCAATATTATTCCAGAGGTGGTCGTAACAGTTAAGCATTCGCCCTAATGTGTGTTCCCAGTGGATATTGGAGACATATATACTCGTATTCGGTGCATATGCGAGCGAGCAATGTAGCAAGTGGTGAGAAAGAGGTCGCGATAAGAGAGGGGCTTTAGGTGGCTTGTCGTGATAAGAATGCTAGAAGCGTGATAAGGAGCCGGCCTAAGCGGTCGGGAGTGTCTTTAAAGATGGATGACTGTCACGGGAAATCCACCCACCTATTTTTCTGCTTTCAGCTCACGTATAAACGGCTTGTGACAACTGTGATCTATAACACTGATTCTCCCAGAGATAAATTCCCGATTCTTCCCAACGAACTATTATCAACCTCTGGATATTTTTAATTTCTCTTTCCCACTCATTCTGGAATTTATATTGGTATCTGGCCATTCTTTTCTGTTTAGTGACAGCAAGTGCTGAAGGTATGAAATAGAGTAGTGTTTTTCAGAAAACCGCTATTTGTAGAATAGCCACTAAAACAAAAAAGCAAACTTTCCACAATGTAGGATTCAATGTATACGTTAAAAATTGAAGATACTGTATAAAATCATTTTCACTTTTTTGATAGTGTCATTCATTTTGCAATAAAATTTTTCACAACAAACTTTTGTGGCACTTTTGTCTATCACATTTCCGTAGGAAGACAGTACACACTAAGGACGATGGAGAAATTGAAGGGTTCATATACCGGGTGTCCCAGATTTTAGGACATCAGATATTGCAGTAATTCGCAGAAAAAAAAATTAATAAAATATATTATGTCGTAGGAGAAATTACACCCTCATATAATTAGTCCAGATAATTAAATGCGTTAGTTTGACTAAAATAATTGTTCTACGTTGTAGAGACAAGAAAAAGTGGATGCTAAAGAAAAAGAGACACTAAAATGTAAGAACTTCTTGTGTTTTGTTTTATTCTCAAGTGTCTGGATCACAAATTGCTATCAGTAGTGATACAGGTGTTGAATATCATAATGCCTTTTACCGTCACTCCTAACGGATACGTTCATAAGCTTTTAATTTTTGGTGAATGCCAAAAAATTAACGTACGAGCAATGCTTTCCTCATGGTGGACAACCAGGTCGCAGTATTTTTTCTTATGTAGAAACTATAATGCAAATGGAGTCATTTTCAGAGAAAAACATCAAGTACATCTCACTCATGTGAGAACTGAGGAAAAATGTATGAACTTTTTGACCTACGCCAAAGCACATCCTCATATTTCAGTTCGTGCATTGGTGGTAGAGATTGGAATCAGTAAGTCGTTCTGCAAAGATTTCAAATCTCGGCCTCCCGTACGCCTCGCCCAGAAAGTGAAACAAAGTTTCTTCGATTTCTTCGCATTTGCGGCAAGTGGGGTTGTCTTCTATACCAATTAGTTATAGTTGTCTGGCCAACTTGTTATGTCCTGTTAGTGTTCCTATAAGGAAGCGTAGTGCTTGGTGGTTTCTGCCTAAGAGCCATGTCGTCATTGAGTTGCTGGAGCCGGCCACAAAGTCTTTCGACTGCCTGCAGTCAGTATTATCCCTCCAAAGTTTGTACATATCTTTTTCCGCCCAATCGTCAAAGGCTGAAGAGGTTGTTTGGACTCTTGCGATGCCTAGTACTACGGCCTACAGAACGGCGTTGCAGAACCGATTCTAGCAAGTTCGTCTGCCAGCCCGTTTCCACGCACCCCTCTGTGACCCGGAACCCATACAAGCTGAACTTCCTTCGATTCAGCTAATTTTTGGAGAGCATCTTCGCATTCCTGTACAAGTGCTGTGCTTGATTTAGGATGACAGATGGCTTTGAGCACTGCCTCACTATCCGAACAATTATATATTCTCTGCTCGGGCCCTTCTTTCACCTCTTGTCTCATAGCTACGGTTACGATGGCGAACACTTCATCTTGGAAAACTGTTGTGTGCCTACCCAAAGCGTAGCTTTCTCGTACGTCTCCTCCTTCCAGGTAGATGCCTGCGCTCGAAGCCTGTTTATCAGTCAAACGCGAACCGTCCTTATAACATATTAGGCTTTCCGTGCGAAACTCCAACTCAACTTTCTATTCCATCGCAGTCTATCTTTTGCACTTTTCACTCTGAGGGCGGAAATTGGAATCTCCTGCTCCGCTCACTTCGCGATTTCCGCATGACCTATCACCGCTCCTTTGTTTACTTAAGTTCCCGAATCCCGCATTCTCAAATGAGCTACCAGTCCAAACCAGATGCGGCGGCAGTCTCAGCAGTACCTTCAACGCTGCTGCAGTTGGAGTCATTCTCATTGCACCCGTTATTACCAAACAGGCCAACCTCTGCACCACACTAAATCTTCGGCTTAGTATGCTGCCCTGGGCGCCTGGTCACCACACAGCTGACCCATATTCGATCTTTGGCTCAACGACTGCCGTGTACAGCCAGCGCAAAATATCTGGGTTAGTACCCCAATTACTTCCTACAATTCTCCTCTGAGTCCAGGACCACCCCTAGGTATTTGACCAGCCCAAACCCGTCTTTTATACTTCATTTGGTGGTCTGTTTTTGTCGGATTAACTGAGAGTCCTACTTCACCGCACCATCTTTCGTTTATTCTGCAGGCTGTCTGCATGCGGTCACAGACGAATCCAATGAATCGTCCGCTGACAAGGACAATACCGTCGTGCTCTAAACCTTCATTTGTGAGTTTGACCAAGAGTTCGTCCATGACTAGACACCATAGGAAGAGAGTGAGCTTTCCTGAGGGCAGCCCCTCCTACTTCGGCATTCAGTCTGAGGACACTTCGGGATACCTCGACTTTCCTTCTCGTTAGCGACGATACAACCCAGTTGACCAACGAGTGCGGCGTTCCTCCGGTTATCAGTGCTGCCTGTATGGTCGTTGTTTTTGCCTTGTCAAACATGCCTTCCACATCGAAGAGTACTCCTAACGTTACCTCAAGGTCCTTCCAATCCTTCGCATTACAGTGTGTAGGGCCGATTCTGTCGACCTTCCCCTCCTGTGTGCATGTTGATTCTGTGAAATGGCTCACCCTTATGGGCCCCTCCAACAGGAACCTGTCAACCATCTTTTTCAGCGTTTTAAGCGGGAACGGTGTTAGACTAATGGTTCTGAAGGACTTCGCTATTGTGTAGTCTTCTTTATCCTGCCTCGGGGATAAAGACTACTATCGTTGACTTCCAAGCCTATGGAACGTACCCCAGCGCTATGCTGGTCGGGAATATCCTCCCCAAGATTAGGGTTAGAAAGTCCAATCTCCTCTGTAGAGAATCGATCTATATACCTTCTCTTGCCACAGAACATTTCAAACTTGATTTAATTGAAAGATGATATTTCTTGGTCTCTCAGATCATTTCAGGTCCTTCTTCCTGTGGCTATCGAAAACCAGCTCTCTGAATGAAGATGAAGAGTTATTGCCAATTCTGAAGGCCAAGTTACATTTATGGTTTGATGTTATTAGCACTTGGTTTTACGATTTTATTTCAACAGGTAACTGTCATTGTCATTATTGCTCTGATAAAATTCAAGCTTTGTCAACTCTTTTCTGCATTCCTTTAATATTTCTTGAATTGATATCTTGAATTGCCAAACTTCAAACTCATTACATGAAACTCAAATTTTAGCTATGGCTTCACGCAAAGTCAACCATCAATGCTGGACAAGTGCCACTTTCCACCCAGATATTAACACCGAGTAACTCCGGGTAGCTCATGAAGTGATTTGACAGACTACGAAAAATAATTAAGTCTTGTGGAGTTCATTTCAAGAGTAAAAGGCTTTCAATCATAAAGCGGTTTATATTTTCGAAAGCAAATTTCAACATATCTGTCACTATACTCAATGGCGAATGACGATGGAGACAATGACAGGAATACAGTTTTTTCAGCAACCCAAACGTAAACCTACAGGAATCCCGAAATACTCATCATCCGTTGAAGTTTCAAGAAAAGCAGCAGAAAGGGCATTGAGCCCAGCTTCAGATTCTTTTCCACTTACTGCCTGGAGACGACCTTTTTTAAATAGAGAGTCTACAGCTGACTCAAAGAGTTGTTTGGATGACAATTCAGTGAGAGAAATTTCCCAGGACTTCTGCAAAATTATTTTGTCAGGTATAGACGTAAAAATTAAGTACACTAGAGGAAGATTCAAGTAAAATATGATCGATCGGATGTTGAATGCTCTTGTAGGCAGAAAGAAATGCTGGTAAAGCTATCGAAGATGCTTGATGGATACCCAGATCACCTTTACTCGCAGAAAGGGTTATTTGAAGCCATGTAATTGAGCTGAAATTATTGTTAATATCAGCTCTGGAATCATACGAATTGTAGAATCGAAGCCAGCACTGATGATCTAGGCGAATTTGTGCTTCAAGGATACTATCTGTGGATTTTACACAAAACTGAATGCATTAAATTTTTGTAGATTGGCAATATCCTGGGGTGGGTAATTACCCCCATCACGACCCGGATATGAATCACAAGTGTTCCCACTTCAAGAACATTTTATTTCTCATTGAACTATCTGGTATTGTTTTTGTGGCGACGATTATGACTTTCTCCATAAAACTGTTCATGTATGTTTCGTCATTCAAACACCCTCTAGCAATTCCTATTAGTTCAATTCGGCCAATGTGCCTCAATATTTTGCGCTGTTCCCCCCATGTTAGTACCTACTGTATGACACAACTTCATTAAAATCTGATGCTAGTGTTTGAAAATTCCATAAATGTGAATTGCAGGCACACAAAGCGCAAGGGGACACTGACGCCTCTGATGATTCACTATCAAGGGAATAAAAACGTACGAGGCTTCTAAAATAGCTCATGCCCTACACCTTCCACCCTGAATTATGTCACAATGTAGTCATCTCTTTTATTGAAAGATGGAAAGGAGAGAATCGACGTGAAAAATAGTTGTTGGCTTGTAGACGACGTTAACAGGAAACTGGGAACAGAAATAAATGTCAATATTGTCTAAAAGATAGTCTTCTTCGTTGAGGAGAAAGATTTCGAATTGCAAAATATGTCATAATGGTAAATAATTACATTTGACAACTGGCAGCTCACAAATGAAAAATATGACGTTGCCAACTTTGACGAATTCGGCAAAATATGATGAGTATGAATTACACCATGGTTAGTTCGACAATGGAAATGGAACTTTCTCTGATTATTTTATTCACAAAAAAATTTTGACTTCCACATATTTTATACCAGTGAAGTTGTCACCTTGAAATGTGTGTAAAATACACGACTACTTTGTCATGGAAATCAGAACCGAACTATAATTGTTCATTTATGATCAAAGTTGGTCAGATTCTTGAAATAAAAAAATGCAAGTTTTGATGTTTCATTGACGATGAATTACGTTTCTTGTAATGAATTTTATAAAAATATACAATATTAGCCAAAATAGGCAAGAATTCATGTCCCACCTGCGAGCTTGGGGACTTATACCTCGGCAAGGAGAGTATTTATGCCAAAAATGCAACGGGCCACTTTCCCTTAATGATGACGCTTCCAGGTAAGAAATCCTGTTTTTATTGTGTGGAAAATGTTTCATATCTTCCTCAATGTTATGGTTGAGATGCACAATTTTTCAATTCAGTTCTGTATTGATAATTACTATGTATCGTTCATCTTTCACATTTGAATTTATTTTGTTGAACTAATTATGGTGTTGCTCTATTAGAGCAGTATTACCAGCTCTCTCTGTCTCTCCCTCTTACATAATATTGCTATTACTCATTCAACATTGTTGTCACTTCATAAATTCCATATCGCTTCAAAAACATTATGACTTTCTTGTCTATAATATGCTATTGATTTTCACAAGGGCAAGGATATAACTGTAAGAATCCTTCTCTATCAGAGTTGATGGTTGGAGGTGGGACAACAGAAAAAAAGGAAATGCGCTTTCACATGAGAGTTTTAGCACGGAACCTTTTTTTAGTGAAACTAAATTGTCCATATTCCAAGTATTGTCATTCGTTAATATATGGATTTCAAACGCTTTCCTGCCTTTGATTATCGAACAATTGGAAATGTATCGTCATCCTGCTCTAGACTGGTCTAGTTTTTGCAGGGAAGTGCTGGTTGAGGCATTCTTTGCTAATCCAGAAAAATTAGGTGAACCAGGAAAAATAGTTGAGATTGATGAAAGCAAATTTGAAAAGAGGAAATACAATCGAGGGCATAGAGTTGAAGGACAATGGCTATTTGGAGGATATGAAGGTGACACTGGCAGAATTTTCATGGTAGTAGTAGAAAAAAGAAATAAAAACACGCTTTCGCCAGTTATAAACGAATGGATTGAAACGACTATATATTCGGATTATTGGAAATTATACGAATGCCTTACGAGTGAGGGGTTCGAACACTTGACAGTGAACCATTCTATATGATTCAAAGACCCAGAAACAGGCGTTCACACTAATGCCATCGAAAGATTCTGGCGTCATGCAAATGCAGTTACCTTATCAAACGGAAGAAAAAATCACATATACCGGACAACTTGCCGAAATATATGTTTTTCAAAAAATGTTTTCAATTGAAATTGAACAAAACTGAAGAATTCCTAAGATTGGCTCGAAAACTATATGATCCAATGAAACCGCAAAGGAAAGGCAAAGGAAGCTATTCCAAAGTGGAAGAAAGAACATCCTACGTATACAAATACACCACAAGAGAAAGAACATATTCGACTAGAGGAAACAGAAAGTAAAATAGGAGGAAAATCTCCTTGCTGAGTTTTCTCTTTGTACTTCACTGATGAAATCTGGGATAAAATAATCATAATCGACATTCCTTTGAACTAAGCAGGGCAAGTCTGTGATATATTATTTTTTTAGGCTACCATACTTCACCAGCTACAAAAATGTATTGGTCAAAGGACGAAGACAAAGGTATACCGCTAGTGAGAAGTTGTATGAGCAGGAACAGATTTGATTCCATGAAACAAAATATACATTTATGAGATAATGATCAACTGGATGCGAATGATAGATGTTCGAAAATGAGACGTATTTTCGATATGATAAACGAAAGAAACATTCGGTATTTTTCCCATAATTTGTCTATTGATGAGGAGATGGTACCATGTTTTGGTCGACAGTTGTAAGATGTTTATAAAAGACAAGCCAATAAGATTTGGATTCAAATTGTGGTGTTCGTGTAGTTCTAATTGGTTTTTTTTATAAATTCATCTCATATGGCGGGAAAACCAATGATGAAAGAAACGAATTAGGGTTGGGAGAAAAGGTTGTCCTGGATATTTTGTCCGTCGTACCTCAGCCATCTGAACATCGTCAACTTATTTTCTTTATACAAACGATGAAATGATAACTCTGTTGTAACAATGGCAAGTAATACCTGCAGCATTGAATCCCTGGTAGCTGCGAAAAGATACAATGGGAAAGAAAAAAAGAAAATTGCAATTCCTCAGCCAAAATCTATTGCCGATTACAACCAGTACATGGGAGAATGGTGGTGGCCGCTTTTTATAAAGGACGTCGCACTTTTTGCTATATAAAATGGCGTTCTATCAAATGTTCCAAATTTTTGGTATTTTGTAGGAGTCGGTCTCCTTAAGAAATACGTCCGGGCCCAACTCGATCCTATGACTAGTTTTCGAAATACAGGGTGTTAAAGTTGGGAAATGACGACTTTTCCCCATCTTGTATCTCTAGAGATAATCAATTTATTTGAATTTTTTGCATGAAGTATTTTGAAAAAATCCGTTGGCAACTATCCTCCCCCTAAAAACCTCAAGAACTCTTTTCCGTTACAGGGTGATTTGAATTCATACTAATACGATTTTTCGAATTTTGAAATATTGATGCTATATGGTTTGAAAACACTCGCAGGATGAAAATTTTCACATTGTAGTTTATTGTTGCTTCATGTAATATCATCCCATGTCTGAATCATACAAGGCGATTCACAAATGCTGTGGTATACCGTAATAAATTTCGCTTGAGTTTTCTCTTCCTCCTTGTATGTTCGAGTTGATGAATTGTATTCATTCCAGTTTGTGATGATATTTCATTGAGGAAACTAGAGCATACAGGGTGTAACTATTTCTAAAACCAATGTAAACCACACCAAAAAAATCAGAAAACCACATTATTTTTTATCACTCTGTATTTTGAAATTATAACCGTTATATTTGTACTTTTCTCATTATTCTAATCGAAATATTGGTGAATAGAAGTGATAGAATTTTCAGTTTTATTCTATGACTAGTTTTTGATGGATTCGGAGATGAAGGTGAAGGAAATATTCTAACTATACAAATTGACGAGTATATATAAAAGGGAACCCAATTTTTTGAGATTTAGAATATTTTCTAGGTTTAGGAATGCCACAAAACATATGTTGTGGGTAGTATTCAGAGATATCCAAAGTGATAATTTAGAAGATCCGCCTATTTTAGGATACTACTGCACTTGTAGGTGCTAGGACTTTAGGGACTTGTGCTCAAGCAACTAGTGTGATATGGTTCATGGGTTACGCAAGGCATCAAGAAAATATAACATTTCCATTTTGTCGGCTCCTGAATTCTATTTCAGATGCTTCAGATCGAATTCAACTGGAAATTATGAACCTCGGTCCGGAATTGATTAGAGTTTCAGGACAATATCTTTGATACTTGTTTGTTTTCGTGAAATAAATTCAAAGTTATCATTAAATACGTGATGTGAAATGACTCATCATTAGTACGCTATCAATTCGTGTAGTTGAGATAGTCTTGTTCTTTCGAAAAATATCTCAATTTTTCGGAGAGATGAAATAGAAATAGGCCACATAGTTCAGGAGCATAAAATGTAAACCCCGTGGTTGGTAATTAGATTCTTCCGTAATTTTCATTAACACGAAGGTAATATTCAAATCATGTCATTACTGCAAAAAATTCTACCTGACAATATCAGTTTCAACTCGAAGTACAAAGTAAAAGAAAAAAAAAACAGTTTCCGTGAGGTTACAAGAGTAGGTATACAATTTTTCAAGCTTGACAATGTTTCCTGAATCAATCAAAAACTAGTCATAGAAAAAAGCTGAAAATTCTACAGCTTTTAAATAACAATATTTTGAATAGAATAATGAAAAAAAATACAAACATAACGGTCATAATTCCAAAATACAGGGTGATGAAAAATAATGTGGTTTTCTGATATTTTCGTGTGGTCTACATTGGTTTTAGAAATACTGACACCCTGTATGCTCTAGTTTCCTCAATGACATATTCTCAAAAACTGGAATGAATACAATTTATCGACTCAAACATACAAAGAGTGAGAGAAAACCCAAACGAAATTGATTACGGTATAACACAGCATTTGTGAATCGCCCTGTATAATTCAGACATGGGATGATATTACATGAAGCGGCAACAAGATGAAATGTGATAATTTTCATCCGGCAAGTGTTTCCAAACCATATAGCATCAATTTTTCGAAATTCTAAGAATCGCAAGAGTATGAATTGAAATCACCCTGTAACGGAAAAAAGTTCTTGTGATTTTTTGAGGGAGGATAGTTGCCAAAGGATATTTTCAAAATACTGCATGCAAAAAATTCGAATAAATTAATTATCTCTAGAGATACAAGATGGGGAAAAGTCGTCATTTCCCAACTTAAACCTGTATTTCGAAAACTAGTCATAGGATCGAGTTGGACCCGGACATAATTCTTAAGGAGAACGACTCCTACAAAATACCAAAAATTTGGAACATTTGACAGAACACCATTTTGTATAGAAAAAAATGCGGGGTCCTTTGATGGATAGTGTTATTGTAAATTCCTGGAAATGAAACAACAGAAAAAGTCACAGTTAGAGTTCAAGTCGTATGTGGCGGCCAGTCTGATGAAAACAGAGAAGACTAAAAGTCAATGGAATGAGAAAATTCTAGAACCCAATGTGCTAAATAGTGATTCCGTAAACCAGATCTGTGGAAGACCATCCAAAAATGCATTACCTTCCACTTTGCGCGTTGTCAATGTTGGTGTAAAAGCAATACCATATATATGTGTACAAAATGCTAGGTACATCTCCATCCTGACTGCTCCAAACAATTTAACAAAGCTTGATGAACTTAATGTATCCTGCAAATCCCAAAAGCTGCGTAAATGTAACATTTTGCTGAACCTTGTGTTATGGAGAAATTTATATATTTTTTGTTATAACTGGCTATTCGAATATATTCTCATCCATAATAAATAGTTCAATCACCAAAATAATTCTAATTGTTACCTTTGGGAATAAATAGGTTAACAGACCCAGTGACATTATTCATTGCATGTGATAATAATTGTTAAAAAGCCATTAATTGAGGAGGTCCATTCCGAAACTCGCCTTATCCACGTTTCAATAAAAATGTGTTAGTGGTGTCTGTACATTCCACATGTAAATCGCTATATCCTGAACAGGTCATAATGTTCGAAAATTCGCCTTATTCCATTTTAAATTCATTTAAAAACTGACTATCATTCCAAAACTCGCCGTATCCATCGGTAATATCATGTCAGAAATCGTCTTATCCAATTGAGCCTATGATCGTTACACAACTCGATCACGTGACCATTCCACGACTGAAACGCCATATACGCCACTTGTTGAACTGGCAGACACTCATAAAACTAATAATAATTAATCATAGATGAATTACTGTTGTTTGGCTAGTGCTCATTTTGAAAAATGGACTTGCGCAAATAGGCAGAGGTAGAAAGAGAAATAGTGATCCTACAAAATGGAAGAAAACACTTGCAAAAGTCAAGAGGTAAGTACTGATTCGGTAATATTAGTTTTTACTCCTAAACATAACCGACCCCATGTTGTGTTTATATATAAACAAAATAAGTTGTTGAACGTACTGTTTATTTCCAGGCATACAGCATCTCAACCACCTCAATTTCCCCAATGCAGGCACAACAGCAATAAAACATACCGCTGTAATGCACTGAAAATAGGCGACATTCAGAATTTTCACGCAAATTTTTACCCCCTGAAGAATAAAATTACGCAGGACCAGTTTATTCCTAAATTTATCAGTGTACACTTGCCCGTTAGAGACAAAGCGATAAAAACTACATCATCTCGAAAAGGAGTTGCTATAAACTATTACGTGAAATTGAGGGATACCAAATATTTCAATATCCAAGTGTGCCAAAAAGCTTTCCTGAATATTCTCAACATTTCGAAGGATCGTGTTCAAAGGATTGGACGCAACTTTTTACACACAGGGTTACTTCCCAAAGAAAGACGTGGTGGAGCTAGTCCGAGTGAAATTTACATTGAAAGACGACAAACAGTTAAATCCTTCATTGAGAAGCTTAAATGTTGCGAGGTACACTACTGTAGAAAAAAAAGCACACGCCAATATCTACCATGCGATTTATCCATCAAGAAACTATTAAAAATGTACAACAATCAAGTCTCTAATGAAACGTTGAAAGTAAAGAGAACTTTCTTCCGGAATATTTTCTGTTGCGATTATAATATTGGTTTTGGAGCACCAGCGACCGATACATGCTCAAAATGTAGTTCTCTAACCGAGGCAATAAAACGGGAACAAGATAAGGACAAACGTGCAGCAATCCAAATAGAGAAGAGGATACATAAGCTGAAAAGCAAGGCATTCTTCAACAAATTACGTGAAGAGCTCCCTGAAATGATTACGTTTTCATTTGATTGCCAAAAAAATCTTGTCATCCTAAAAGTTCAAGATCAAATTGCATACTACAGTCGTCAGCTTTATACGTACAATTTTACAGCAGTAAAGGGTTCTTCACATACTAGACTTACGAAAGAAAATGTATTCATTTATACTTGGATTGAGCAAGAATATAAGAAGGGGTCAGATGAGATTTCTTCTGCAGTTTTTCACTTATTGAATTTAAACGATTTGTCCCCTTACAAAAAAATAAGACTTTGTGCTGATGGTTGTGGAGGGCAGAACCGGAATTCAATCATGATCTGCATATGTATATTCTGCTCATCCAAGCATTGAAGAAATTGAACTAGTATTCCCTGTAAAAGGGCATTCGTTTTTACCCTCTGATAGGGTATTTGGAGTTATAGAAAAAAAAACTTTGGAAACTGCCAGTTATAACGAATCCACAGGATTATATTGAATTGTTTCGTGACCATGGAACCGTAATACGATTGGAAGATTGTGGAGTGAAGACGTGGAAGGACGCTGCAAAAACATATTTAAAACCAGTAAGCTCCTGCCACTTTAAATTTTCCATGGCTAAAAGATTTTTCATTAGGAAGTCAAAGAGTCAAGTCATAACTAACTGGTGGAGAAAACTACGGAGTTAATTTGGGAACTGCAAATTCCGTCTTCAAACGTGGAAAACGATGTACGCAGATGCATGTTTTCGACGTGGAAAAGGGAGTACCTGTTGAGTCAAAGAAAATTGCAGATATCAAAAAACTATTAAAAGCACACTTCGGTGAGAACTGGTTAGAAGAAGAAGACCTGCAGTTTTATAGGAACTTTTTTACGGAACAGGAACAATATGCAAGAAACGAGATAGAGGAACAAGAGGAAGAAGTACCACAATGTCAAGGGGGACAGGAAGGGGAAGACTCTTTAAGAATTTAAGTTTATTCAAATGTAAAAAAGGTTTTTATAACAAAATACATTTTTGCCGTTCCATAACTGGTTTATTTCAAAACGGATCATTCCAAAACTTGCATTATCCAACTGGTCGCGCAAAAACTCGGCTTATTCATTTTTAAATACATATATGGTTTTTTACATTTTGCTCGAAATCAACTAACATGGACAAGGCAAGTTTTGGAATGGACCTCCTCAAATATTATCCTTCATTTTGTTGGATATAACCACCTGCATACATGCAAGGATAGGTCAGGCGACAATGTAGTCGTCTTGTTCTACAATATGAATGAAAACATTCAATGCCTTATAGCATCCGTCTACGAATAGAGCTGCGACTTACAATAAAGTAATTCGCAGCGCCATCTACAAATAGATCAAGAAACACTCCTTGTAGCACTGTCTCCAGGCAGAGGCCAAATACAAATAAAACGAACCAAAGTTCGAGTGTGTTTTTGGAGAGTTCAATTCAATAAAACAAATATTTCGTAAAACCTTAAAATACTTGTCTCTCCACACAATTCAGTGGTAATTAAGGCAAATATTGGACAGAAAACAACTACTTCCGCCTACGGACATTGACTTATATCTGTCGTCCATTTTCACAACATAGGATTGTCACTTGTGGAATCTGATTCTCATAAAATTTTATCTAGACTTTCTGTTATGTTATTTTGGTTTCTTGAATTTTTAATCTCCCTACTTCAAATTTCTGTCTACCTTTCCACTTGGTTACGATCTTTTTTTAAAGCCACTCTTGGTTTTTGTATTAGTTTTGAACATTACACTATTTTTACTTTCTCAATTACTAAAATTACTCATTCTAACAATGCTGATCTACATTCAATCAGTAGTTAGTATTCAGAAGTTATCTAATTCTTGCTCATCATTTCGATTTACCTGTTCTATCATTTTATAGACGGGTTTGTTAGTTATACATTCTTCAAATTTCCTTTATCTCTGTCTTTGTTTCTTTTCTGTAAATACTGGTGAAATGTCGCATACAGTTATATTGAATTCAAATCAAAATAATTTTGAATTTTGAAAGTCAATTTGTTTTCTAGCTGTTTGTCATAGTAATAATAACTGTGTGTTCAATGTGTGATATCAATATCTTGTATCACATCTAAATAAACTATAGTTTTATCCACATTTTCATCCGGTCCAAGCAAATTCAAACATATACTTTATCGGTTCTATGGGAATGCGAGGGCATAAGACTCAATAGATTACAGGTAAAACAAGATAAATACGCACTAAATCTAGAGGTGTCGGAGACCAGTAATATTACAGCAGGATGTCCTGGCCATTTGAATTGTTTATTTAGCCACATAAATTCATAAATGACGTTATAATTACTTTGCGAATAACTTATATCCTCAGGCGTAAATTTTTGAATTGCTTTGATTCCTTACAGTGTGGGATACAGGCTGCTTCATAATTGAATACTGATCTTGAAGTGCGATAAACCTTGATTCTTCATGAATATGTGTCCACAATAGCTTAATTTCTGAAATACAGGATGATGAAATTCAATTCCCCTTCTCAATTAGGAAACTCAAAGATGCCCTGAGTAGAAATAAATTTTTGTTAGTGAATTACTTTAGTTGATCATAAAATGATTAATGTCTTTATTGATGAAGCAGGCCTCCGTAGGCTCTTTCTGAACTACCCTTTGTTCTAGGTCCATACACTACCGTATGAATGGCACTGATGATCCATAATTGAAAAAAGGTTCAAATCTTGACTGCGGTTCAGAACCAGGGCCTAGCCACAAATTTGGACGCAAAACAAAAGCAAGAAAATATTTATTATCTTGTCGATAACTGTTTACATGTTAACTGTATATGATACACATAAATTCTTTTTCCAACTCGGTTCAGTATCTGAAAGGAAAATAATGCCAGGGTAGGGTGAAACCTGCGACAACCCGGAAACCAGGAGAACGGATTAACCTAGTATGCCCACCTCCCCGCTTTTAGGTGATGAATTCCTCTGTCTTGACTTTTTTGAAATCTTCATGCATATCAAGCAAAACCATGACAGCACTTTGTCCTGGATTTGGGGACTATTTACCCGTAGAAAACCGTGACAACCTGAGATAACGTGGAATGTCCCTTTGAAGCCAAACTGAAGATACGGCCTATTCTCCAAGAACAATAACTGTTTGAGAATAATTCGGTCGACCACTTTGGTAAACGCACTCAACAGTGATATTAGGCCGTAACAAGGACTAAATCCTGTTAGTTCGGTCAACATGAGGAGCCTCCTCTTTGGGAAGCCGCTTCATTGTATCCTGGTCCTTCAAGAAACTTGTAAGAAGCTACAAAGGTTCCGGGTATTCTAGTTCATTGATTTAATATGTTTGGCTTTCCTTGAAGTGCGCCTTTGAACTTCACTGGTATTTTTTATACCTAGAAGGCACTATAGAATCATTCCCAAAACCCAGGACCTCCATCCACGGAATTGGGCGTTATTCTACTGCCTAGATCTAACCTTGGTTTAACTGAGGTGAGTAGTTGAGAATAAATATAATCAAATTCACTGAAAGGGTCGACGAGTATTCTCACTGTATTGTATTGTCAAGGATCTGGATAAACTCAATATTAAAGTAATGGAGAAACTACCCAACATGACTTGGTGATTTCACTGAAGGATTAAATGAAAATTTTCCTTGATTAGATTCCATGTGGATAGATTTTCTAAGAGACGTTAAATAGATTCCCTTGTTTTTGACTGCGATTTCAAGACAAAAGTGACATATGTTTGTTTGAAGGTGGTTGATTTGGAGAGTCTGTACACCAATATCCCGGTTGAAGAATCCTTACAAATCGTCCGAGAAAAATTACATCAATACGATGAGTGGATGAACAGAACGAATCTACTATTGGCTGGCGTCATGGAACTTCTGAAAACAAAAAAAAAACAAAAAAAAATTACATGGAGTGGTTCGAAGCCTCCACCACAGACAAAGCCGACAAAAAGCCTCGGATGTGGCTGAGATATGTTGATGACACCTTCCTTATTTGGAACCACTGAGACGATGATCTTGATGCCTTTTTACAGCTCATCAACAACATCAGGCCATCCATAAACTGTACAATGAAAAAAGAAACCCCGGATGGATTACCCTTTCTTGACGTGAAAGTCCAGAACATAAACGGTAGGTGTCAGTGTACCGGAAACCAACGCACACTGGACAATATCTGAACTTTGGCTCCAACCATCAGGAGGCGACGAAGAGAGGTATTGTCCGCTCATTGGTTGACTGCGCCTACAACTTATGCAACACCGAAGAAAGTCTGTCTCACGAGAACAGTGACTCGAAAATTGCAGTTACCGGGTTCCGTGTGAATGTGGGAAGGATTATGATGGAGAAACGAAGATACCACTCAACGTTAGAATCGGTGAACACAAGAAAAACACCCAACGAGGGGCAACACCGAAGTCGGGAATAGCGGAGCATGTTTGGATGAACCAACACAACATCAAATGGTCGGAAGCCGAGACTATCCACAAAGAATCGCATTGGTACAAAAGAAAGCTCATCGAGTCGGCGTATATTATGAGTAATTATGTGTTCAGTAAATCTAGCGTGGAGATTTGGAATGAGTGGAAGCCTCTCATCACTCGACTAGATCGACTGACTGATATATACCAGAGGTATGGAGAAGGAACAGGGTCACCTTCATTCTCGAAGCAAGAAAAAGGGATACAATCCATTATAAGCGGTCGTGGGTTCAAAGCACAGCACGGCCATCGGCCCCGGATCTTTTCCTTGCTCGCACAAGCTCCTAGGAGCTTCTGAGGGGGTTCTTTCTCTGGAAACCTAGAAGATTCTTACGAAATAATACAAAAAAGTATCGTAAAATACCTCGAAGAATATCAGATCGAAAAAAGAGATTTATCGTCCGACATTCTGAACTTCTTGAAAGTCATAGGACTAGAGGAACTGCTCTAGTGGTTGAGCCATCCTGAACGGCATGGCATCAGAAGGGGACTTAATATACTTTCAGGTCATATTTTATTGACACCTCTGAATAGAACGAAACAGAATTTTGTCACCTCCTTATGGATTATAAGGTGCAGATTCGGCCTGTCCTGAAATACTATTCACTCAACGCATATCCCCAGCGAAATGAAGGATGATATACTGTTTGATTACAAGATAGGCAAATGCAATTGTGTCTTCTTGGCACAGATATCTGTCAGATGTAGTTCAACGTCTGTCGTGGTATTAGCCGGGGAAATAGTTGTTTTCTATCAGATATTCTCCTTATTTTTCCACTTTGTGGAAACGTGTGGAGAGAAGGGTACCTACTTCGACAGTGTCGATTTTATTGGTTTCATCACTGGTATTCTTCTTATTCTTTAGTTTTTTCATTAACAGTTCGATTAAATATCAATAAAACTCAATGTATCAACTGTACCTGAGTCAAAGACCAATTAAATCCGAATAAAAAAATAATAATTTAGCCTTGAAATCACATTCGGACATTAAGTAGGTAACTGTGAAAGGACTTTCTGTAGTCAAGACGAATTTTTAAAGTGGTGACAATTGTTAAACCTGAAAAACTTTCATAACAGCAATCTGAGGTGCTAGTACTGTAATTCACTAGTATATTTGGTGGATTTGCGAAAAATTACATTAACAGTGTCAAATTCTGGGATCTCGCCTGTTGTTTTTTCCCATCAGTGATGAACGAAAAAACGACGTTGTAGCATATACTATTCACGTCGCAATTGGAAAAAAAAACCTTGAATGAATACTTTGTGCAGGGTGACTATGTTCTATTCAAGTGTCATGTATCACTATTTCATTCATGTCTATATTTCTGTGCTATTTCATGGAAAGCACAATAATAAACAGTTTTCTCTGCAACCGAGTTGAATTATACCTAAACGAAGCTTTATGACCATCAACTATTTATGAGTTTATGTTTTATTTGGGTTTACTACGTGAATGATATGAGACAACATGTATTTAAGTTCGCGACGTGAGCCAATAATATTTATTCTAGTCCCTGAAAATTTTCTATTTCTGAATCGATTTGTTTATGGTTATTTATGTTTTTTCCAGCTTATAGAAATGAAGTTACTTTTGGGTCACGGATCTACATGATTAATTAAAAACAAGAATTCTAACTGTTGAAACTGGCCATTTTCAATAAATTACTTGCCCAATGCAGGCTTGGCCTCGATTTATATTCGGATTAAAGAACGTATTTTTCCGATCAACTCAGACACTTCCACTTCGGATGGAATAGTTGGATGATGATAATTGAACAGGAACCAAGCGCCAAATTGCAAAAGTTGAGATAAAGGTTCCAACAGATGCCTTAATTCACAAACCAGCTAACTCCATATGGAGTTAACGGGTTTGCGAATTAAGGTATCGAATAAAGAAATAACTTGTGATCACCATAATGTCAAATATGGGCGTTTATAAAGATTCATTCCTACTATCACATAGTCAGATAGGGAATCTGAAAAAAAAGTTTGTTATATAAATGTTATCACTGCAGATAAATTCTCCCTCTGGATTGAATGAAAATTATATATCTCGCAGTAATTGAGTTATTGAATCATTGGCTAGGGGGGAGTTAGAAAAACAACACTCGCTCACTTAGAAGTACTTCATACATTAATTTTTTAGATAATTTCTCTCAAACCATCTACATATCCTTCTGAGGAACTATTTCTAGAAATGAAAGTATGGACCTCCGACAGATATATGTAAAGGCAATACTTCTTTTCACTTATGATAAAGAATCGACATAAGTACTTTGTAGACCTTTAGCATACACACAATACACAAAATAAAACATCACCTAATGTACACGTCCCCTGAAGTCAAAAAGCAATTGTGTGTAAAATTATTTTTCATTTGTATAAGGCTATTGTTAAAAAAATGTTTTTTTCCTTTAACGAGCTGTCGTCCCACTATGAAGCTGGGCTTTGAACCCACGACCAGCAGCCAGAATGATTGAAAATCATTGAATCTAACCACTCGGCTACCTAACGAAAATCGATTCTGATTGCACAAAAAACCTCTACTGAAGTTAAAACGAACCAATTCTATTACCATTATATTCAAATTAGGCTAAAAACATGTAATGGTCTGAACGTAAAGGAAATATGCTTTTCAACAAGACGAACAATAAAACCATTTCCAGGCCGTTTCAGCATCACTCTTTACTAGTTTCATCTGAGGAGGCCATTAAGAAGGATCTTCTTTTATGAAGCGTATAATGACATGTACGGACAACCCTTTTCAGATTTTTCCGTACCTAATGCATTTCATAGCCTTTAGTGGCAGTGTCACCCCTTTAATGAGACGGTAAAAACCAGTTTGTTATTTAGGATTCAAATTGTAATGAGGTTGTAAAAAATAATATGCCATCTTAATTAACACCAAAAAAAGATCCTAAGATCAATCTCAGAGCTCCGTAATAAGGTACAGAAGACAATAAAAAGTTAGTGTTGCTAAATAATGACTTCGCAAGAAGTTTAATGTGGATTAGTTTGGTCGGACAGATCCGGATTCCAGATGTACTCTGAATCATTTAGTATGTGCACCAGAGCAGAAAACTTACTTCTACGTAATGTTGCAAGTTCGACTTGAAATGGAAGATCTTAATGCAACTGGAACAGAGACAGTTTTACCGTTTTTTCACAATTGATTTCGGAAAGTCAAAAAAAAACACAATGATTCATTCAACTTATCTGATATTATAGAAAATTCCCCGTTATTAAATGAATGCAATTGAGTGTTGAATCCTATGGGATTCAGTTTATACATTTCCAGGTCAACACGCGCGTCTAGAGATTTGCGTTTATGAATTTTTAAACATTGTCGATGCCGTACCAAAACCGAACCTAAATGTGGTGTGCAAAAGTAAAAAATCGGAAAACAATCCAGCCAACCTTCAGAAAATGATGTAAACTTTTTACCTTGACTACCCAGGAAATAGAAAATGAAATATTTGCTAAACTGAACAGTAGATTCGTGCCTTTTGACCTGTTATCAGTAGTCTCCTTTGGTCCCACTTAATAGTTACAATTGAGTCTTCTTGGAAGGACGTTGCACAAATTTCTGTCAGTTGTAGTTCAATGTCCGTTGTGGTATTAGCCAGGGAAGTAGTTGTTTTCTGACAGATTTTTGCCTTTATTTTTCCACTTGGTGGAAACGCATAGAGAAAGGGTACCCTGTATTCTTTCACATTCAAAATACAGGTAGTAATCCATACCAGATCTATTTAATTTTGTTAAGGAATTTATGTAATTATTTTAGGATAACTAATGTCCATTAATTATTTCAGGTAATACTTTTTGGGTATTGAGGTACTTCAAAATTAGGTTTTTAAATAACTGTTTGAGAATGTCCATATAGGACGAAACTGCAGTAACGAAGTGTTACAAATTATATTTTATGATGATCTCCTACCACGTAGTAACGGCTACATCCATCAATTTATTTTTTGAATCTGTATATTGTCAAGAAAAGTCTACTTACAAATTAGCTTAACGATGACACTCATCTCTCTAATGATATATTTCTATTGAATTCAATGAATAAACATGATTACAACGAAGCAATTGAAACACTCAAATCCAAAAAATCAGCTGGTACTAACGGAATACCACCTAATATACTAAAAGGGTGATATGAGTGGTTAAGATTACCCTTGGTTCATATTTATAATGGTATAGTGAGTTGTGGTATTTTTCCCGATTTTTGGAAAACTTCTGTGACTACACCAATTTTCAAATCTGGTAGTAAAATTGAGATAGAAAACTACAGAGCAATTTCTATTATGTTTGCACCATCTAAGATATTCGAACAAACTATTTGCACAAAATTGTACAACTTCACTAATAAATGCATAGTTCCACAACACGGCTTTGTAAGACAAAAATCTATTAACAGCAATCTATTTATATTCAGTCATGAAGTTTTTGAAATGAAACCATAGCAAGCAAAGTACAACAAGATAAAATATTCACAAATTTTTGTAAAGATTATAATATCGGCAACTTCCCATATTGATCTCCTTTTATGGTTATGTTTATATCAATATGTACACTCGATGTTGGTTTTATGTTTATGCCCCTCTTTTATCGTGTAATATTGCTAAAATTCTCGAAATATCTGTCGGATTTCCAGTTCCATATAATTTAAAAGTGTGAAAAAATACTCTTGGTTCATGATAGATTCAACATATATTTGAGTAACTCATTTATAAAATGCTATAATCAACGATGTCACTCGTTTGTTTGGATCATGGATCTGACCTCGTGGTGTTTACTTATGAGAAAAATAGTTCTTTGATATATGGAAATATTAATATTTTTGAATTATAAACAAAATTAAGCCTCTACTTACAGGTCTCCCAAAACAGCTTTTTCTGTGACTTTTGGATACGCGAGCTCATATATTTATAGCGGTAAAGAACGTTCTGACAGTTTTGCAGTGCTACTTTGAGAGACCCACAGTGTATTTAGAGACGCCTACAAATATAATAACTTTGCCAATGTGTTGGGCTTGGTGTATAGTATCTTCAGATTGTTCGCAAGATATATTTCTAGTAATTAGGAATATTTCTGTTTTTTGCTTTGAAGTGTTTCCCATAAGATATTGGGGATTCTTCTTTATTTTTTTTTGTAGTTTTAAGTTTGCGAATTGTCCGACTCTATTTCGAAAATAAATGCTTGAATTTTGTAGTTTTTGTTACTTTTTCCTGAAAAAAGTTTTGTTTCTTGGATTGTTAGCTATTTGTTTGTGAATATGCCGGATGTTACAGGATCATGGTACACCCCCCGTATCTCCGTTAGTTTTAATGGTAATTGATTGAAATTTGGGATATCTCATATAAATAATAAGCGGCACTTTTTGACCTACAAAAGATTTTTTTTCATTAAAATCTGCGATAAATATAGTCAAAATAAATGTACACCTAACAAAAGAAATACAGGGTGTCGAAAGTACGAAAAAAAAATTATTTTTTTGTCCTCCAAAATTCCTGAAGCAAAATATACCAAACTCGGTACACCAATCAAGGTTTATCAACGTGATAATTGGAAGTTATAATTCTAAATTTTCGTAAACCAATGGCGTAGTTAGGTTGGTATGTGGAAGTATTTTTCTTCATATTTTCTTTGGACGAGTGAGTGGACAAGTGAGCGTTTGACATCAGTTAGGCTCATCGATACTCAACTTAAGTCATAACATTCCATGTACCTAAAAGTAAAGGTTTCTGAGAAAATTGGGAAGAACAAACTGAAGATATGTCCTGGAGTAGCAAAATAATTTCCTCTGTGAAATAATCTCATAACACCAATTTCGCACAACATATTGGAATATTTGTCAACCTCCTCAACATTTTTTAATGTTGGGTGAATCAGAAACATACTACGGGTGAATCAGAAACATAGTACGGGTGATTCAGAATGAGACCTAACTCAGTGATTACACGACATCAATTTCATCAAATAATATGATGAATGAATGACTCACCTGTACTATGTTTCCGATTGTTTCAACATTGAAAAATGTTCAGAAGGTTGACAAATATTCCGATATGTTGTAAGAACTTAGCATTATGTGATTTTTGCACATGAATAAATTTTGCTACTCAGGACATATCTTCAGTTTTTCTCAATTTTCTCAGAAACCTTTACTTTTAGGTACATGGAATGTTTTGACTTTGAAGTTGAGTATCGATGAGCCTAACTGATGTCGAACGCTCACTTGGCCGAAGAAAATATGGAGGAAAATATTTCCATATACCAACCTAACTACGCCACTGGTTTATGAAAATTAAGAATTCAAATTACCACGTTGATATTTTTTGCTTCGGAAATTTTGGTGAAAAAAAATTAAATGTGATTTTTTTTCTACTTTTGACACCCTGTATCTCAGAGGAGATGTGTTTTAGGACATACCTTGATAGGAACTTTTCACCGCGAAATGAGGTGAGTAATCTGTAGTCGGATTTCGTCGGTCTTATTCTGACTCACCCTGTATACTCCCGTATTCGTAATCCTAGACGCGTCCGAAAATAAAATCTTTTTCAAAAAAAGCATTGTTTGGCTGCACATTATTCTGCAAGATCCAATTGCAATTTCTATTCTACGTCCATAATCATTTTCGTACGTGTGTTAATACAATTATATTTGTACAAGATTCGGCTTACCGTTTGGTGACTAATTTCTAATTCAAACCCAATTGTCTTGAAGAAACAGTCTTATCAACTTCTGTTCGAGCTAAAACATTGATTTACGTTCCTTCGTCAAAGATAACGTTTTCTTCAGGATCATGCAGTCCCTCTTCGGAATTGATTTTCAAGACGATTGAAATAACGATTGAAATAATTGTCATCAGGATATCGGTCGGCATGAAGGTTTCTAGCCGCAACTGCATTTTTTCTACATTCCCTATAAATAATTAACATGTCCACTTTTTCATCACTAGTATAATAAATGTGTGACATTTTGAACAAAAATAACAACAAATGTGAAGACTTTTCCAATACACAATAAAAACACCGATAAAACAACAAATATTATTCATTTGACAATCTGAAGGAATTATTTTCATTGTTTTCAAAGCCTTCTTAGTAACTTCTCAACATTAAATTAGAACAAAATAATTTTCATATTTTCTTTTAGCTGTAATTTTGCTTGTATTCATGGCATATTTTATTACCAGTTATGAATAAATTCCTTATTAATAGTACTAATAAATGGTACCACGGTTTCAATATGGTTCCATTTGAAAAAATTGAGTTTTACCCCAAAATCGATCACGATGAACTTCATTTGCTCATAAAAAACGCAATTAAGTATTTTTGACGGGATTTCGATTTTTCTAGCATTAGACACGGGTCAATTGGAATAAATCGGAACCATCATGGCACACTTATGCAAAACTGAAAATTGAATTATCAAAAATTATTACGTTTGAAATGTCCCTTATGTGATATGACTGGATTCAGAAAATTATGCAGATTTCAGAAAAGTAACAATATACAGGGTGTAACACGAGTAAACGTCATTATCATTATCAAAAAATTTATTATTATCGTTTGATGGGGAAAAGAATAATTTAATTGTCATGAATCCACAAATTCCAAAACTGTATTCTCTGTTGAAATTACATAAAGATAACAAGCCTATTAGACCAGTAGTATCTTTTGTTACTTCACCATCAGTTAAAATTTCTGAAAAACTTATTTCTTTAATTCAAAGTCAAAGCAATTTTAAATCAAAATTCAGTTTGAAAAATTCTTACGAATTGATAGATAAGATTAAAGATATTAAATTACCAAATAACACTAAATTAATTTATTTTGACGTACAGAACCTTTTTCCTAGTATTCCTCCCAATGAAACAATAGTGTTAGTAAAAACATTATTAGATATTGATCATGTAAACCCTGTCATTAAACAAGAGATATTGGATTTACTCAGTGTTTGTTTAAGCCAAAAGTACTTTCAGTTCAATCATAAATTTTACTCATCAGATGAAGGGTTGATTATGGTTAACCCATAAAGCCCTCTATTGGCTGAAATTTTTATGGATAATTTAGAAACAAAAATAAAAGGAAATAATATGTTCAAAAACTTCATATATTGGTATAGGTATATTGATGATATTTTGGTATAGTATAGGATCCCGATATAAAACGACCTTCACCGAGATGTTTATTTGATGAAACGTATTTTATATTTAATTTAATATGTCAATAAATATATTGCATATGGGTTGTCTAACAAATTTCAGTCCAGGATATGATTAATTAATAATTTTTTTTAACATTTCACCGGTTTGATTAGTAGACAAATTCTATACTAATCGAAAGTATGAAGCCCATAGAATATGCAAACGTTAGGTTGACTATTTTTTTCCGGTCACAACTCTCGGGTTGCCAGGTATAAACAGGTAAATCGATACTAGCATTTTGCACAGGTCTGATTATTGAATTAAAATTAAATGAAAATAAAGATTATTTCATTATAAACACAGTGGTATAGGGTTGCTTGCGAACAGTCCCGAACTCCGGTTATCGAATTTTGAAAAGTGAAATATTGCTGAGAGTGAGTATGTGCGACTGAGAGGTCCCAACCAACCATCCCATGCGATAGAAGAGGACACAGCATAGCAGCTGCTTGAAGTCTGGAGCCGTATGTTTGAATTTTAACGCGTGCGATATCAATGATATATCTCTCTCCAATGCGCGGTGTTTGTATCGCATATTTCCTAAAAAAATAATCAAAACGTCAGTATCAGAGGCTTTAATTAAAATTTTTGAGCCTGGTTCCGCTTTTGAAGCATGAAAAATAATCCTTGAATCTGCCTCTTCGTGATGACATTCATAATACTTTCTTCAGTTTTTTTACGGAATTTTTATCAACTTGATAAGAGTAACACTGATGGTCGATGGTTAAAAAGATTTTTTGTTTTGGATTATTGTTATCAAATGGTCGTTTTCCCAATAATAGGCCAGAAACAGCACCAGAACCTCTTTAAAACGATAATTTTTAGGCTTTGTTGAGTTCCCGAGATTTTGTACGAAATATCGAATTTTTTTCTGCTTTCACGTTTGGAATCTTTGATAAGTAGCGATCAAATATTAAATGTATTTCTGTCGAGTTTGTTGAACATATTTTCATATGTAATGACTCGGCAATTTTATCAAAAGTTTGAACTATACAAGATCCGATTTGGTGCAAGTAGTAAGTTTTTAACATCTCTCCAGTACATGAAAAAAGAGGAGGGGGCAATGGTGCTGTGTCCTCATCTATCACATGGGATGGTTGTTTGGGACCTCTCAGTCGCACATATTCACTCGCAGTAATATTTCACTTTTCAAAATTCTACAACCGGAATTCGAGACTGTTTTTTCGCAGGCAACCCTATGCCACCGTGTTTATAATGAAATAATCTTTATTTTCATTTAATTTTAAATCAATAATCAGATCAGTGCAAAATGCTAGTATCGATATACCTGTTTATACCTGGCAACCCGAGAGTTGTGACCGGAAAAAAATAGGCAGCCTAACGTTTGCATATTCTATCAAACCGGTGAAATGTTAAAAAAAAAATTAAATCATTAATTAATCATATCCTGGACTGAACTTTGTTAGACAACCCATATGCAATAAATTTATTGACATATTAAATTAAATATAAAATACGTTTCATCAAATAAACATCTCGGTGAAGGTCGTTTTATATCGGGATCTTAGACTAGTAGGTTTCACTGGAACAATGAGGCAATTAGATCAATTCTTGGAATGTATTAATTCGCTGCACCCTTCTATCAACTTTACAATAGGGTTTGAAAAGGACAATTTTATAAATTTTTTGGACCTAACAATAACAAAATAAATAATAAACACGAATTTTCTATTTTCCACAAACCATCGCATACAGATATCACAATCCATAATAACTCATCACACCCATTTCAACACAAAGTAGCAGCTTATAACAGTATGACATAGATTACTTAGCATTCCTCTTAGTGCTCCAAATTTCAATAAAGAATTTAATATTATTAAACAAATTGCAGTTAAAAATGGCTATAAATCATATTTGATAGACAACCTTCTGACCAAGAAGAAATACAAAAAAGCTATTCAAGAAGTTTATCCTACTACAAAAGACCACTAAAGGTTCAAATCAATCACACATATCGGTGAACCAAGCAATAAAATATGTAATTTCTTGAAAAAGCAAGGTTTAAATATTGCATTTAAGACAGACAAAAGTTTGGGCAGATATATTAAAAACAACAAAAAAAAGGTGGAAAAACAAGAAAAGTGTGGAGTCTATAAATTAAACTGTGGTAGTTGCCCCAAGTTTTATCTTGGCCAAACTGGTAGAACCTTCAAACAACGCCTAGCCGAGCACAGAAGTAGTTTTGTAAACGGGAAAACAAATTCCATGTATGCTAACAATTTATTAATAGAAAACCATATTTTCGACAATGATTTTGAAATCCTTCATGTTGAAAACAAAGGCAAGAAGCTGAATCTTTTAGAAAGTATGGAAATTAATAAATGGAAAAATTCTCAGTACCTGCTCAATGACCAACTCGAATTAAATTTGTCACTACTCATGAATTTGTTTTCCTGGAAAGGTTAGGTAATTAATAGAAATGTAAAGGTACTTATCCTGAATTTATTGGGAGTTAGGTATACAACCGGAAACTAATTAATTTTAGATAAGTATTTAAAGTAAGATAGCAAAATGTAATTTAGTATATATATCTTCCTTGAAATATACAGTGTGGTCCAACGAAAACTTAACACCTCGATTTTCCGGCTTTAAAATGAAAATGTGGAAAATCGCTCGGACCCGTCAATTTCTAATACGAGGGGGAACAACTTTTCCGCTGTTTTCATCCCCGTAACTTCAACCACCTAACGGGGGTGAGCACAACCCCTTGATTTTGAATAGGGATGCGGGGTGTTGCGATACCTCATTTTGAAGATCTAATCGTGTACTATCTGACCGTAAAATTTCGCTCCAAAATATCCATCGATAACGAAAGGACAGGTAAAGTAGTGGAAGAGTACGTACTTTTGTGATTACTTCATTTAATGCTCGAAATGGGCACCATCCACTTCCATGCAGTAATATAAGTTTTGCTGAAAACGTTCACGTATATTACCCAAGATTTCTGGTGTAATTTGACGGCATTCATTAATAATCCGAGTTAGCAAATCATCCAGTGACTCAGGCTGGGTAGCGTAAATCTTGGATTTCAGGTGACCCCATAGAAAAAAGTCCAGTGGAGCCAGATCAGGTGATCTGGGTGGCCACTCAATATGTCCCCTTCTTCCAATCCAGGCGTGAGGAAAATTGTCATCTAAGAACTGACGCACCGGTTGAACAAAGTGAGGTGGTGCACCATCTTGTTGGAAAATTATCGTTTGATGGTCTTCTGCATTCTCCAATACTTGCACGAGGGCTGGATGAATAGCGTTCTCCAATAGATCGAGATAAATTTGGCCTGTGAGATTACCGGTTATAAAAAAAGGGCCGATTATGTGATTTCCATATATACCTGCCCAAACATTTAATTTTTGGGGGCGCTGTGTATACACCTCACGAAATAATCTTGGATTTTCATCTGACCAATACCGACAGTTATGCCGGTTTACAATGCCGTTAAGGTAAAGTGAACACTCGTCCGAAAAACAGATATCAAACATGTAGTTTTGATGGCCGTTAATTATTTCACTGATCACTTCACAGAACTGGAGTCGGCGATCGGGATCATCCTCATTCAGTTCCTGAACCAATCGTATCTTATAAGGATGGAATTTATGTTGTTTCAGGATTCTCATGATTTTTGTGCGTGAAACACCAGATACATCAGACAATTTCCTAGTACTAACGGTCGGATCCATTGCTATATGACCTAAGACAGCCACGTCCCTCGCTTCGTCTCTTTCATGCACCCTCTTTTTGTTTCCAACTGAACCAGTAGCGTCAAATTTGGCAACCAGTTGCACAACGTAAGCAGCGGATACATTTTTTCCAGGATGTCGTTCGTTAAATAAAGCCGCTGTTGTGCGCGCAGAGTCGTTATTTCGGAAAAATAATTTTATCATTTTCACCCTTTCTTCTACGGAATACACCATTTTAATTCCACTACCAATTTACAATCGCTTCGACACACTTGTACCGTTCTTAAACATTCACGATAGACTAAGGTACAAAAACAAGGTCCGTCTACTTTTTTGGACAAAAAATTAACGACCCAATACCTTTGAAATGCTTCGGATACGAATACTATTCTCGAGATAAATTCCATATTGCCTCTTTCACTATTTTCGCTGTTATTTCATTATCGATGGATATTTTGAAGTGAAATTTTACGGTCAGATAGTACACGATGAGATCTTCAAAATGAGGTATCACAACACCACGCATCCCTATTCAAAATCAAGGGGTTGTGCTCACCCCCGTTAGGGAGTTGAAGTTACGGGGATGAAAACAGCGGAAAAGTAGTTCCCCCCCGTATTAGAAATTGACGGGTCCGAGCGATTTTCCACATTTTCATTTTAAAGCCGGAAAATCGAGGTGTTGAGTTTTCGTTGGACCACACTGTATAAGCGCATACAAACAGTACGGGACTGTGTAATGCTACAAAAAGACATTGATAGCATTTTGGAGTGCAGTTATATGAAAAAATTACTTTTCAATGTAAAAAATGCTATGATTTAATGATAACTCGATTGAATAGTAACATCAACTTTTATTCACGGAAAACCGAGGTGAGGGATTTAAGAGTATCTTACAACAATGTTTTGTCATTTAGCAGTCATATTCCAAAAATAGTGATACAAACCGCATATTGGGATTTTTAATAAGACGAACTCGTAGCTTCAATAATGTAGATACAATCAAGTCACCTTATTTCACATTGGTAAGACCTAAACTTGAATTTGCCTCATTGATATGGTTAGGAGAGTACGTTACAACATTGACAGATTTTAAAAAAATACAAAATGAAATCCTCAGATACTTATTAAAAAATATCACTTTTGGCCTAACTATAATTTGGTGCGCACAACACAACTAAGAATTGAATTTGATAGTCTAGCTTTAAAACGGAGAAGAAACCTGGCAGAAATGATGTTCATATATGAGGTTATATATAAATAGTGAAATATACTCACCGGAAATCTGGTCTTTTATACCATTAATGTACCTTCTCGTCGAACTCGCTATACGAGACCGTTTAATATATTATTGAAAGAAGCAAGTACAGCTAGACAAGCCACATACTATTTCAAACTAAAAATTAAGCAACACCAAACTTCCATGAACGTATGGTTCAACCAGGAGTGCCTGAGAAGAGGAATCACCCCCAAATACATAAATATTAGAACCAGGACCAAAACACCTCAGCAGCGGAGAAAGCAATGAAGACAGCAAGAGTGGCATTACTTAAGGAAGGATACAGGACACTCTTTTCAAAAGGGAACATCCTGCAAAATTATTTCACGCCCTGAACTGACTTATAAACTCCATCAGATAGAATTTTGCATATTTGATGATAACGTTAGGTCAAAAATTAGTAGTTTTATATAAAAAAAATACCAAATCCATTGTAAGAAACTTCTGGCACTTACACATGAACAGAGACATCCCCATCAGTAAACATTGAAGAATCAATCAAACCGAATGTCTAATTCAGTAAACCAATCATTAATTTGACTAAAGTAGTGTATAACAAAGAAGAAATTTCTACATTATCCAAAAGCCCAAAATTTGCTCCAGTAATAATCAATAATTAAGGCTAGATACGATAATAACAGATACAGTCATTACGTTCAATCAAAAAAACAATAGAGATCTGAGTGCAAATAAAATTAAAGAAATCATTCAGAACAATCCACTTGTATCATCAAACCAAAGAGAGACGAGAACTATGGAATCATTACAACAGAAACTAAAAGTAAATTATATCGTCCTTACTGAAGTAGACAAATTCAATGATGCCATAGTTATACTCGAACGAGATCAATATATTCAGAAAGTTGAAACACTCATTAATAATGAAAATGTTACTGTAATTAAAAAAGACCCAACTAGTGATATCCAATTTGATGTTGAAAACTTCATGACAAATACAAACATTATCTTCACTGAATTCGATACATGAAGAATCACCAACATCAACCCTTTCCCAAACTATATGGCCTTATCAAAACACACATACACATAGTGTGAAGAACTCAGTCAATCTAGTAGAAAGAATAAGCAACCAGACCACGCCACATAATTCAATACTAGTTTCATCCGATTTAAAAAATATTTTCTTTATCTAACATACATACATCGAATGTAAACCTCTTACTTGGATACTCTGGAGAGTATCAATACTGACCAGCCAAACATTTTTGGAAATGACGTCCTGGTACCGCAGGTTCATTCCCAACATTCTTCAAGTTGTAACCAAGTATTTTGAGTGGAGTCTACCAGTGAAAGATTTCTTCAATCATCTTAAAAGATATGTGACCGAAGCTCCGGTACTGACATGTCCCGATTTCACTCAAGAGTTTCCCCCACACACCGACGCTTCTGGACTGGATTTAGGCGTTGCCTCAATCCATACCATCGACGGCCTAGAAATCGTATTGGCCTATAGCACCCTTTTCCACATTCCGGACCGGACCCTCAAAGTCAGAGACTTAGTATGAGCTCACCTTTAACCGTGCGATACCATGCACGAGACCAGTGACCATGCTGGGAATCGAACCCACACCCCTGCTATTCAGAGGCAAGCGATCTACCATCCCGACCACTACGGCCCATCATGAAGAATCTCTACACATGAGAGGCCTGCTTTGGTTGATTCCGATGCAAAAAAACGACAAGAAAACCTACTTGGCCACTACAATATTGCCAATCCATTTCCAATATTTCTACCTGTAGAGCGAGGTTCTGTGTTGGCTATCCATCTACTTCATCAGCCATGCACCACCATACTCCACTTGAAAGGTTTTCTTCTTAATCAAGTACAACCGTTTCGAAGCAAGCCCACACCTACCTTTGATCCTACAACGATATCCTACTACGTTACGTTATTCTCTTACAATACGTTTTATTGTTACGTTACGTTTTCCGTTACATATTCATGTTGAGTTTTTTCCGTTACGTTATATTTACCGTTACGTTGTTCTATTACGTTACACTTTCCGCTACGTTTACCTGAAAAGTTTTTGCCCGTTACCAAGTACATGTTGCATCGTGGTTTGATTTTTTGTTCGAATGCTACCTTTGCCGAATCCACTACTCGGTTAACTTGACATGATTTGTTGAATATTTCATTTTCAATTATGTTTTGTTTTGCATTTGAATGTATAAGCACACTTCAGGAATATCTCAAAATAATAATTGATTTCTTTCGAGGGTTGTTCGCTGTTAGCTCAGAATTATTCCATCGTTTGAAAGTACCGTGAGAAGGAGTGTACAAAAAGCCTACAGATAAAGATATATCTTAGGTTGATTTGAAAAAAATTGTTAAACTATGTTGATGTATGTTCAATTCCGCAGTCGAGAGGGATATGTAACGAGGCATATTTTTGAGGTAACGTTACTAAAACGAGTAGAGGAAACACTTATATACTTTATCAATAATTATTACACTGACTCAGTTCTCGAACAGTTTCATGATGGGTTAGTGTTTCACCGATACAACTAATAGTGAAAATGGTGGCTCGAGTGTTGAAATACTTGCCTTTCGTCTATATTTTTTAAATAGCTATCCTTTTGCGAGTTCATAGGGATAACATTATACTTGTTCAATACTATACCATTTTCATTTGCTAACTCAATTTAGGGCACTTGGAAATATATTTTTCGTATTGTAAAATAATAGGTTATATCAGAAAATTACGAGGAATCCAAATCTGCAGGAAAATTTCAAGAGTTGAAATGCCTTGCGAAAATCGATCTAGGCCATTGAAAGGTTACGATTATACTGCACGGAGTCCTGTGTGATGCATCTGTCGATCAGCAGGTTTTCCTTGCAGCTAGCGACCCCTTTCTTTGACCTTTTCTGCTTAAATATCCGCCCATACACTGGCTTAACTATGGAAATTATTCGCTTGTATAATATGCATTCCATCATTATACTCATGTTTTCTAGCATTTCTTACCTAATTAGTAAAAAAAAATCAGGTCATATTTTGTTAGTTCCCTTGCTTGGTATCTTGTGGAAAACCATACCAGATGAATACGAGTATCTCAGACAGCTAGTGTTCATTCAGTAATTGATATTACTCCGTAAAACATCATAGGTGAAAGTTACCTGCAACAGTTCAATTCTTGATTCAATTGTAAAAATTGTGATTTCGAAGGTGAATCTCTGGCCGAGCTTCATGTTCTATTAGTTTGCAGTGCAACGTTTAAAGAAAAAAATTATCCGTTGCTAAAATTCTGAAACCGTTTCTTTACCGAATTAACTTTTTGAATATTGAAAAGTTAACATATATTTCCTTTCATTTTGAATATTTTGGACAGCCACGTACAAATTGTCATGTTACCTGCTTTTTGAATAAACTGGTCGCTCGAAAGAAGCGAGTCCTTGCCCAGGGAAGGAAGAAGCGAGTCTCTGCCTAGAGAAGGTCCCAAAAAACTGCTTAAGCAGCAGGTAAGAGACCAAACCGAGCAGATAAATCGGTAAGCAGTTCTACTGGCCAAACAGAAGAAAATGCCAAGCTGTCTGAACAGCTGGCGAAAGCCCTCGCGGCGATCGCCAAACTAACAGCAGCCATCCCCTAGGACAAGCCGGCGGCGAAAACACCCGTGAATATAAGACTATGACTCTATGACCGCAACGGAAACCCCTGCCGAGACCTCACCGAGACCACTGAGGCCCTCACCAAGAAGAGGCAACATACTGACTCCTCGGAGCCCGATGAAGACGACGAGTTCACAGAAGTGAACCGACAGAAGAGGAAAATGGTCAAACCCGTGGTGCCAACTTCAAACCGGACCCTCGTCACCGGTAACAGACGGGAAAAAACAAGGGTAGCCCGTACAGGCACTAGTAACGTAACGTAACGTCATTGTATATTAAACTCATTTCAGATATAAGAGAACTTCGGGTCGCTGAAAGGCCGAGCTCTCCGTATCAAACGGTCAAATTTTTTCCTGCTGACCGCCAATCAACAGGATGAGGACCGCTCTAGGAGCGGGAGTGGATGGAAGGGGGTGCATGGTAGAACGTTCAGTTTGAGTAGAGCCGTGAAGATGATAGCAAAGACAGCTATCGAAAGCGCTCGCATGTAATAATTAGAAGTTATTAAAGCTTCAAATCCTTTTGTGAAATAGTGTTAATATTGAAACATTTAAATGAAGGAAAACCAGTTGCATCAATCAAAATGAATGTTTAGTAAACTTAGAAGATAGAAACAGAGCTAAAAAAACAGGCCAATAACAACAAAACACACAGCAGATATATTTCAGCGTCAATTTCTGATTCTGATTATTGGATTTGCTACAGGAGCAACCAGCCAACCAAGAAATCAATGAAGAAAAGTGGCGGTCAGACTTTTCGAGCACCTTCAGGATACCAAGAAATTGAGGCTTATCTTGAATATTTCACATCAGAAATATCACTACCGAGCGTTGCTGACCTAGGAATCTTCAAATTTTATGGGGTCAATAGTAGGCACCGCAGATGCTCGAAATTGCTAAAGCGCTAAATGAAGATTTTCGTAAAGTGGCCAGAAACTATTAGGAAAAAATTACCATATTCATGTCGTCTATAGAAACTTCAAGAAGAGTAATAGATTCTGAGATAAAATTGAAATATTTCAACAATTCGACAGCAACAATAATAATAATGATGAAATGATCATATTGCATAACTGTCCAAATAAGAAACTAAAATACCTTACATGTCCACCTGATATATCTGTGAAATACATGAAGAAACAAGAATAACATATTTTTTTTCGTTAAGGCTATCCCAGTCAGTCCCTGTCTACAGAGCCCCGACACTTCCGGAGGGCGCGCTGGATCATTTATCCCAATAATCACTCCCAACGCCGTGGGGTAAGTGACTATTTGGCCAGAAAATCATGTGCCTTGAGCAGGCGGAGTATACCAAAAATTTCGCCCTTCTGCATTTGTCCGGCTAAGATTTCTGCCATATTACGGCAAGCCGGTATGATTTTTGAGTTTGAGAGCAGTATGCCCATCATTCTACCAAGGACCCCTATCATCAGAACCACCATCTTGACAGAATGGTTTGAGTAAAGCCTACGGAGTTCAAAAAGTAGATCTCGATATTTAGTCCGTTTTTCCTTCTCTTTTCGGAAGATGTTCGTTTTACCAGGGGCTGAATACTCAATGATGAAAATTGTCCTACCTTGGTGGTTGAGTAGGACTACATCACGCTTATTGGCTTGTATTTGCCTGAGGGTGGAGAATGAGTAGTTCCAATAGATTCAGCTCTTCTCATTCTCCACAACCAATGGACTCAATTTCACCTGGAGTATAGGGCAACTCCAGTGCCTCGTCTACACCGTTCGAGTGTCGTAGATGGTAGTACAACACTCGTAGGGCCGCGTTATACCTGTGGATATAGGCTAAGACCACATAAGCTGGACGAGCTGACAGCAAATGCATTATGGTCTCAGCTGCCCCACGACATTCTTTTCATCTAGTGTCAGGCACTTCTATACCTATCACGTGACTAAGGCAGACGAGGGCGTTGAAGACAGTATCTTGGCAGGCCATTATAAATCCCTCGGTTTCTGACTTCAGCCCACTTGACCTGAGAAATTTAAAGGTCAGGTGTCTGGATAAGCCAAGGTCTTCAATGTTCTTGAAGACGACCCCAAGCATTGTCTCATCCTTACGTAGCTGCAGAAGCTTTAACGTGGGCATTTTGCTGGACGGGTTCCAACTCTGTGACAGAGTTTAGGTTCGTCCGTTCAGTGTCGAATACGAGGCCAAGTTCATCGGCTGCACGGGTTGCTGCCTTGAAAATAAATGCTCCAATCCCTACCTTTCCATGATCGCATGCCAAGAAGAGAAGGGAATCTGAACTCCTGATGACTTTACAGGCTCCATGCAGTACCATTCTGCTGTGTAGACACTCCAAACCCAAAAGTCCAGGGCCTCTCCGTTGCCTGGAGAAGTATTACCGTGGAACGGATGATTTAGGATGCAAGCTCCGATGGAGATTCATCACTTTGCGAGTCAAACATATATATCATTATTATTATTTTTATTATAAGTAGTGAAAATATATGTTGATATTGCCGTCATGGGCGGAAGTAGCAGTTTCAACGATTGGAAAACGACGAAGGGTGACGTTTCCTTCACTATTAACATTTTGAGACTGTTTTGCTTTTATATGTAGAGAATAAACATAATTGTTTATATTTTACGTTTAAACTATGGTGCCGGCCTTGTACAAGAGCACAAAATTTCATAGTTTTATTGAACACTAAAACACAACTTTTGTGACAGATTACATTCTTTAGCTATTATTTCACCATTTCATATTTTTGATACTAAATTGATTTGCCTTTATAGTGTAGCTCATAATGCGACATGTGAACCAATATGTGCATACCTATGAAGAACTTTTATTGAAAGACGCTTTATATCGTAGAAGTTTCAGCTTCAAAGTTACGGCCCTATACAAGAGTGAATTAGTGAATGTCCTGAAAGTCGTTAATTAGTAATATTTTACAGCAACGTACTACGTTTTCTGTCTTGCCTTGCTCGGTAATTGTAGTAAAATGTAATTTGTACGACGACGAACCTGATAAATAACTAAACTCTGCAACTTATCAAAGTAAATTCCCCTACTTCGTCTTGAATTGTGAAAGTTCATTGGAAAAACTTGTTCGTTAATTTGGTTACCCAACATATATGTACGGAGTGATTGTTTTGAGAGGTACTTGAAATATCACATCTGAAATATAATAAATTCTATCATGTAATACTTCTGAACTGTTCGAGTTCAGTGATAACTGCTAATTTCAGGAAAAATTTAGTATACAGTGGAGGTTAACTGTATAAAAACTAGAATCGTTATACATATACCGGGTAATTCAAATTCGAGGGCCACCATCTTCAACTCTAATTTTTCTAATAGGCGTGATATTGAACTGTTACGAATTGAAATGGAGTGTTTCATTCTGAATCCAACGATGTATAATATGTGATACTTTGTTATGTAACAACCATATAAATTTCATGAAAACTAGAATTCTCAAGTGAGCTCTGACTCCGTCAAAAACAGTTGTTAAATGAATTGATTCGTTGTTACCCTATTATCTATTACGTGGTCACGTCTGCTGTCACAATTTGAAAGTAATGATAAACGTTGTTTTAAATCAAGGTAAACGAGATATGATGAAACTGTTGCATAAATCAGACAGTAATACTGAGAGAACTGCAGAAATGTATCTTCAACTATGATCAGAAAGAAAGAATACAACCAGCAAGAACATTATTCAAAAAATTGGTCTAAAAGAAAAAATACAGGTGCGCCACAAAGAAGTGTTTGGAGGGAGCTCAGAAGAAATGGTCTAAAATGCAACAAAATTCACATTTGCCAAAAATTATACCCAGATGATCCTGAACGGAGGTTGGCTTACTGTAATTAGCTAATAAATTTAAATGAATTTCCTCTATTTCTCTCAAAAGTCATATGGACAGATGAGAGCACTTTCACTAATTGTGGTATGTTCAATAGAGAGTTCACAGCAGTTAGGCCACCGGTACGGTTCAGTTTGAACGTATGGGCTGGAATTTGTGGATATCAAATCTTTGGTCCTTATTTTTTTAATGGAACATTCAATAACTGACACTTTTTTGTGGGGCACATCAAAGAACCGGGTTTATGGCCAGCAAGAACTCGATAATGTTGAGGATCTTGGAAGAAGCATAATTGAATAGTGTTGTGTCAATAAGAAAAAGGGATATAGCAATAGGGGTAGGAAACTTGGGACAACGAGCACCTCTATATATTCAGGAAAAAGGCAGAAATTTTGAGCAGTTGCTTTGATGTTTCCGATGTTTCTACGTCAGTGTTGTGTTATTTGTAGTTAAAGATAGATATTTTCAATAAAATTCATTAAAAACTAGTTCAATCAGATTATATCTCGTTTTGTGTTGAATTAAACATTCTACGTAATCATTACTTCGACAATAACAACAGACGTAACAGACAATGGGATGACAACAAAACGATTAGATTGACAAGTGGTATTTGATGGAATCAAGGCCAGCAAATTTTTTTTACTGTTATGTAAAGTTGTGATAATCAAATATCACATATTATACATTGAATTTAATTGATTGAATTAGAATGAAAAATTCTATTGCAATTGACAATTTAATATGACGCCCATAGGAAAAAATAAAGTTGATGATAGTAGCCACGAGACGAAACGTCGGATGGTGAATCTGAAAATACCGTCGTAGAGCCGAGACAAAGTGGCAACGTGAATGTGCGTTTTTTTCTGATATCTATCATCAACTAACGCTAAAATATATTTTTTTCAAATTTGTTTTTTTCCGGGAATCTCCGGATATACTTTGAATTTTGAAACTTTCTTAAGAGAATACTGTTCGTCACGTAGATACACAAATTTATCCCACTTCAACCATCTTTATATATTTATATACGATAAACGATTACGATTCGTCCTTCAGTGGTCCTGGTTAGGTCTCTGAATGTCTGATACAGTTACTTGGCTTTTCAGTAAGTCATCAATAAAAAATATTTGAAATTTTTTAGACTTATCATTCTGTATCTCTGTATAGAAATACTTATAAGAAAACAGATAATAGGAGAGTCCAATCAATATTTCGAGGAGAATTTTCCGTTTCGATTTGGCACTATAGTTTCGGGACACTTTCTATATACAGGCCGTATTTTTTATGTCGTACCACTATTAGCACCTCGAAAAATTACTTGGTTGAATTAGATAAAAGTTGCCTAATTTAGTGAACAATAAAATGATGTTTCCGAATCGGAAATATCACGAACCGTTTTCAAAATATAAAAGGAAAACGAAAATGGCTCATTTTCATGCCTTTGCACTGGCACCTCAATTTTCAGGAATATGGAAATGTGTTCAGGAAACTTTCTTCTCTGTTTTAAATTTGTTTCGATGTGCTGTGCTTTGATTTTCGATACGACGTTTCGTATTTCAACTCTATTTTGTTAAATACGGGCCTGTACTTTTTTTGTGTATCTATTCTTAGGCAATAAGCAATACGTATTCCTCAACCAACCCATTTCAAATAAAAACGGATAGTTTCAAACTTCATGAAGTATGTATTGAGTCATGGAATGAACGAAAGTAAATGTCAAACTACAAATTAATCAGTTTAAATCTGATGGGTGAGTTATTCACACATTTTGGAATTTTCTAATGATGAAAAAGTGGATGTTGTTCGTGTATTCGAGGTGTTTGAGAAATAGTACCAGATCTCTGGCTATCTATCAAAAAATGTATCCCGAACGTCGTCGGTCCAATTCCATAAATTTTCAACGTATTTAAAGAAGTTTACGAGAGCATGGTTCATTTGTGAAACACTATTACTGGAAATGGAAAGTTTTTCGAAAGTATCATGTTACACATAGTAAAATAATAATTTGAATCAGGATTCGTGGAATATAAGAAAAATCAGAATGAGGAAGTATCTCTTTGAGAGATAGCAATGGAAAGTGGTATATCGCATTCATCACAAGAAAAATTTTGAAGAAACATAAATTCAAGCCCTGCACAGTGAGAAAAGTATATCATTTGCGTTTAACAGACTACAATAAAATAGCAGTATTTTGCACATGGCTACTGAGACAATTTCAACAGGATGATGAAATTTGTAGTTAAATTTTATGGTGCGATGAAAGCAGGTTTACAAATAATGGATGGTTCAACAGGAATATTCATTATCACTGGCCCCAGAAAAATGCTTATTTACATAGAGCCACTAATTTTCAAAAGAGGTTCGGAATTAATGTCTGGGTTGGGGTTTTGGATACCAAAATCATTAGTCATTAATTCTTTTATACTTCGTTGACGGGAAAGCTGTATCATGAGTTCCTATCGGAGATTCTGGGCGATTTTTTGGAAGATTTGCCTTTGAATGACCTAAAAAAATATGAATATTTCAAACATAATGGAGCGCCACCACATCGCACACGAATTTGTAAATTTGGAAGAGTTGAAAGCTTCAGTTTATAACTCCCCGAATGCATCAAAACTGCCACAAACATTCCATTTTCAGAGTGAAAATGTGTTTCGAGGAAGGGTGGGCGTCAATTTGAACACCCTATTAAATGCCTGCAGCGATGACTAAAAAAATTTGTACTCAAGATATGAATTGTTGTCCTTTTTTATTTTTATAGTTTTTTATCTCAATTTTATATAGTTTCAAGTTCAATGTGTATTTTAAAGAGGAATATCGCCTTTTTCCTGCAAATGCTAGAGCAAAATCAGTACAAAAAAATTTGGAATTTTCATTGTTCGTACCTTGTTGATGGAACTCATGGGCAGAAATGTAGAAACAAATACCAGGTGAGATACTTATCTGAACTCGGTGAGATAAGACCTACTTAAATTCAAGAAAATAAGTACATGCCATTTTTGTAAAAGTAGAGTTGAGGGTGGCCCCCGAAGAACGAAGCGTCGTATCGAAAATCAAAATACAGATCATTGAAACAAATTTAAAACAGAGAAGAATGTTTCCTGAACACATTTCCATATTTCTAAAAATAGAGGCGCCAGCGCAAAGGCAAGAAAATGAGCCATTTCTGTTTTCCTCATATATTTTGAAAACGGTTCTTGCTATTTCCGATTCAAAAAAATCATTTCATTGTTCACTAAAATAGGCAACTTTCGTCTAATTTAACCAACATCCTATCATTTACCGTTTTCGAGATGCTACTAGTGGTACGACATACAAAATACCGAGGGGGAAACCGCTGAGGAAATTGTGTACACTTATTCCTTTAATATCCAAGTAATTCCCTAGTAATACCCAACTAATGCCCCTAATGCCCAAATAATGCCACTAATGCCCAACTAATTCCTCTAATACCCGAGTAATACCTCTAATTCACCAGTAATACCTGTAATTCCCGACTGATACCGACTAATACCTGACTAATACCTATTGATGCCTACTAATTCCTTGCTAAGTTCTATGTAGATTCATTATATTTCTGAGGTTTTTTACATAAACCATTAATTGATTTAGTTAGAAGTCTGAAATTTTATTATTTCATGCCATTATAATGCACCAACCAAATGTCTATTATTTCTCCACAACGAAACAATACTCATTTCATATTTTGTATTCGCAAAGTAGTTTACGTAATGTATTTTTTTATAATACGACCGTTAGAGAGTATTATACTAAGGCCTTCCAGCCGACACCACAGGGGGCCTAACTTCTTTATTTTTAGAGTTAGATCTATAGTTTCTGAGGACGAAATCCTGATCTGAGTCCTGAATCCTGAAAAAAGTCTATCGTCTGCCCGTCTGTATGTCTGTCTGTCTGTCTGTCTATCCGTCTATCCGTTTGTCCGTCGTGCCCAGAAACCGCCTTATATCTCCAGATTTCGTTGAAGATTGAGAGATGAAATTCTAATGATGCCCATAAAAAAAAAAAACGTATCTCGAGAATTAAAAATTTTCGAGATCGGAAAACTCGGAAAAGTTTCAGGGCTGTTTTTCCGAAAATCGAATATTACTTGATAGGGGTCGGAGCTTTCGTTTTTTCGACCAAATTTTTTTTTGAGAGACGTGTTTTTATGCCCTTCAATAGCCTATAGTATTTGGTGGAAACCGAAAAATTAATAACGATTTCCCGTTCGATTTTCCGAATTGAATGGGTTTTTTAGAAAATTAATTGCGGTTATACCGATGAAGAAAATGAGAATTTGAAAAATGCAATCGATAGAGCCGGAAAATAAATGTCAAAAAATCCGTTTTATTTTTTAAACGCTCGGAAAATTATGAAAACCGATTTTTCCGAAAATCGAGGTCCTCATTTTGGAAAATATCGAATAATTGGAAAACAGCTGCGAATTTTCAAATTTCACAAGATTCCTTTTCTGATCGCCTTTCAAAACTCCATAACCAGTGTTTCAACATGCTTTCCATAAAATCAATAGTGCAGGAAATAATCCAAATAAAAACGGAAAAATCAATATATCTCTCGAACTAAGAGGAATATAAAAAATGTTTAAGTAAGTAAGTTCTAATTACCTTGATAATTTCGTTTCTTCAAATTGATAAACAGCACGGGAAAAAAATTAAATACCAAAAATATCGGAGACTTTTTTTTATAAAAGCACCTAAAACTCGAAAACTGAAAGAGATATCGAATAACTTTATATGAACATGTGGTTGTTGTATAGATGTACCCGGAATAAGTTTTTGTTTTTTAAAATCCGAAAAAAAAAAAATTTTAGAAAAATTAAAAATAGTTATCTCCAAAACCAATGCAGATTTTCAAATATTACATTAAACCTTTTTTAATCGCCTTTCAACGTTCTACAAAAAGTTTCCATAATTTTTTTGTCTAGTATCGATAGCCCGGGAAATATCCGAAAAAAAAACTGAAAAATGAATCATCATCAAAACTCGAAAACTAAAGGAGATAACGAAAAAACTCATATGAACACTTTCATTGTACTCGATCCGATGAACTAGATGTCGAAAAAATGTATACCGGGAGTTTCATTTATCTTAATTAGATCTACAAAAAATGTATATGACCTTATCGTCTAATACGAAATTTTACGAAAAAAATTAAATTTATAGACTTCGAAATATTTCTCATGAAAACAACAAAAACTCAAAATTCTCGAAAACCATACACCTGACGAAAAACCCAATGAAAACATTTTCATGGAATTTGTATAGGTGAACAAAAAACGTCAATGAATTTTTCCTCTAATGCTGGTAGTTTAGGAAATAATACGAAATTTATGGAAATTTTGGATATGAAATTATTTCTCATGAAAATAACAAAATCTGGACATGAAATTATTTCTCACAAAAATCTCAAGAACTTTAAAATCTCGAAAACAATACACTTGACAGAAAACTTCATGTGGACATTTTCATAACCCAAAACATGTAAATGATTTTTTTCTCTAGTACCGATAGTTTAGGATATAATAATAAAATTATGAAAATTTTGGCATATCCACCACTAGGCCTCGAGGCACCTCAACTTCCGATCCACGTAGGTCATATTATCAAAAAGTTATTGTAAAAATAATTATAGTTTAAATACATGTTTCCATCGCTGCTGGTATGCAGTGTATATGACGTAGGATAGCCCTTTTTGTGTAGTGAGTTCATTTCTAGTGTATCTATCGATCCCGTAAATTTTATGATTCTTCGTCAAAAACTACAGATGATGTGAGGGTGTTTCCATCAGTAGTGAAACACACTGTATATTTGGTTAAGAAAAGATCACTTAGGTGCTTTATTGAATATAAGGAATCGCACGTTAAAATGTAAGACCTGGTAATCCTTGGCTCGCACAAGTTTCGAATTCTGAGGTCTGCCGTTTGTAGGAGGAGGACAGCCGGTTAACGGAAAAAACAATTATTTTAAAAACAACTTTTTATCAGGAGAGTTGAGAGGCGAGTAATAAAGTTTATGCCGGAATTTAATTAATCCAAAATAAAATGAACAAGAAACATATATATTTTTCCCTTGGGAAACATTTGTCCACATTGACATTTTTCCTCTGCATTTAAGTCAAAACACGTGGCTGTAGCAGTAGAAAATAAATGATTTAGAAAAGTTCTCCTATTTCTGAATTCGTAAAAAATATAATGGAAAAAATTACTACAATTCTCTTTCTACTCCTAATCCTGTTCTGATCTTAGGTTTTTAACAATTACTAAAGCTTCAAAACATACTCTCTGTCGTGCAATTTTCATACACCAGCTGAATTCAAGAACGAAGTGAATTCATTGAGTTGGCCAAAAAATAATTAGTTGTCGTAGTTATTCCCAGTCATACATTTATAGCTTCATTGAGTCTTAATATATACTTTTTCATCAGTATGATTTTTTTCCTCAAATTCCCGAATAATTACACTGATTCCCATGTAATACCCGAGTAATGCCACTGATTCCCGACTAATTCCTAGTAATACCCAAAAAATTACAGGTAATACCTCTAACTCAGGAAGAAATTAGTGAAAAATACTTCGAATTGCTTTTACTCAATTCCCTCTATCTTCGCGAAGAACGGCATTTGAGAAAAAAATATCAGGAAAGTCACATTTAAGCTTCAAGGGGAATCTTCCTTCTCAATTGGCACAATAGTTCTGGAATGAAATAAAAACTAGCTGAATAATTATCCACATTCCCCAATAATTTGATCCCAACCAAAAAACCTCTGGCGTCCAAAAATGTGGCTCGAAGTGAAGAATTTAGAGGTAGGTACTCGAACCAAAAACGATAACTATTTTTCCTTGGTTATATCTATAAACGTCTGGCATACTAACTTGTCTATTCACGAATTAATGAATGAATAATAATTTGAATGTTTCATATTCAACACCCTGTATCTCTACAAGAAAGACATGTGAAAAGGAAGATATATGGTGGGTCCTATACAGTGCATTCCATTTAAAACGAGCCACCTTGAATAACTTTGAGTACAATGATTTTCAGGAAAAATAAAAAAATGTCAACAATAGTATACAGGGGGACACATTTCAACAAAGTGAAATTACATTATGGTCATGGCTCATAGTTGCTAAAAATTATTTGAGTTGAAAACGAACCACCAACGAAGGTGTTTCTTTGAAGTATAATTCAAGTCTCATTTTGCATAGTTGAATTTGAATTCAAAATTCTCTTCATTTTGTATTTGTCTCATTCTACAACAACGATCACCTACCAGGTGAAGTTACAATAAATTGGTGTTTCTGTTTTTGTGAATTCTTGAGAAGCAATGGTATACGCTTCAAGAACGGATTGGAATATTGAGTTTGTACTACCAGGATGGAAATAGTGCTAGAGCTGCTGTCCGACTGTTCAATGATAATCATCTAAGAAAAAAATCAGTAGTACAAATGTTTTCAGGATCCTTCATAAGTACAAATTTCATCCATTTAAGATTAGACTAGTTCATGAATTGAACGAAGATTATTTCGATAGACGTATCGAGTTTTGTGAAAGTCTCACTGAACAGATCAACTTGCATCAGAATTTTTTGTATGAGATTTGTTTTTCAGATGAAAGTACGTTTAGTTTGGATGGAGAGGTGAATCGGCAAAATTGTCGATATTGGAGTGATACGAATCCTCGTTTATACAGTCAAGTTCATACCCAACGACCCCAAAACCTGAATGCTTGGGCAGGAATTTTAGGTGACCACATCATAGGACCTTTTTTATCCATGATGATTTGACTGGTGAGAACTATTTGGATATGTTGGAGAATCGAATAGTACCGTGCATCAATAGGGCAATTAAGGAGGATATGAATTTATTCGAAAATAAAATAGTTTTTTAGCAGGATGGTGTACCTCCTCATTATGAAGCTCCAGTGCAACAATTTTTGGATGATCGTTTTCCTGGTCGCTGGATTGGCAGAAGAGGTCCTACAGAATGGCCACCAAGGTATCCGGATCTCATTCCTTTAGATGTCTTTTTATTTGGTCATTTGAAGTCTAAAGTGTTAGAGGAATCAACAACATTAGAAGATTAAAGAGATAATATCATGAGGCATTGCAGAGAATTAACTCCAGAGATTCTCAACCATGTGAGGGCGGCAATGGAAGCTCGTTTGTACCATTGCATGGAAGTTGGTGGGAACGTTTTTGGACTTTTGGGATTTAATCTAGAATATTTGTTTCTTCTCATTGTCAAGTCATCACATTTTGATTCAAGAAGTTAATAAATCATCTCTTTTTCTTATTTATTGCTTCCATAGTTGTCTCTAGAACGAATACTTCAAAATGTGGCCTCCAGTGTAATTGTTGATCTGTTTTTCATATATTTACTGCAAACCGTTGTTTTAAAATTATTCAGGGTGGCTCCCGAACCATAAGCTTCAGACTATACGTTTTATACTTTGTTGAAATTTGCTCATCATGGAGAATCTGATAAAGCGAAACAATATAGGGTGATCCATCTTAAAAAAATTGCTGACATGCTCTTGGAGTGCGATAGGGAAAGTAAGATCAAATGTTGACATGTTTTTTGATTTATCCTGAAAATCATTGTACCCACAGATATTCAGGGTGGCTCGTTTTAAATGGAATGCACTGTATATTTTTAGATGGAATTCTCTAGTTTCAATTTGGAACTATTTTTCCGGATCACCATGTATATAAGATATCAAACTGAGTGATTTATTATCCAGATTCGTCAATGATTCGATATCACCCAAGAAAAGTCTTGCGTCCAAAAATATGGCTGTGCAGAAGTGAAAAATAAAAAGGTACTCGAACGAAAAACGATAACGATTTGTCCTTTAATGGTCCTGGTTATGTTTCTGAACGTCTGGCACAGCTACTTGTCTATTCAGGACACCTAAGTTAAAGGTCATAGATATCGTTCACCGGTGACTCGGACGGCCCTCTTGAGTGCCACACTGATCGAAATGATGGAATCTTTTAACCGCCGAATGCGCGACTGGGGGGAAATAGCCATGATTGAAAGCAACTTCTCCCGCACCAAACATCCACCTTTGTATATAGGGTGACGCAACACCATATTCAATAATGAACAAAACATTTAAGGTGTACAAGAATTACGAAAGCTTCAGCTCAATTTCTCCTTTCTTTGCTACATATGAAAATTTTTGTTTATTTGAACATAATCCTCAGGGGTCCTATTCCTTATATTCATAAATGATTTACAATCATATCTGAAATACTCGGATTGTCTTCTCTTTGCTGATGATTTGAATCTCTTCAAAGCCGTATATACAGTGAAGGACTGTGTGCATTTTCAAAAAGATATAAAAAACATCTTCAAGGAACAAATTATATTCCAATCTAAAAAAAATGCTCTGTGATCTCTATAACTCGCATAAGAGAACCGATTATCTTCAGTTATGAAATGTGGTAGGTGGTATTAGAATGAAAGACAGAAACGAAAGACCTGGGGTTGATATATAATGTTCAATTCTCGTTTGTAAGTCACATCAGAGACTTAGTGAAATCTGCTAATCGAACTTTAAGCTTTGTAATTAGACATCCTCATTTACCAATATTAATGTAATAAAGTTACTATATTATTCCTTGGTGAGACCAAAATTGGAGTTCGCAGCCATTGTCTGGTTTGGTGAGTATCAAACTCATTTGAAAGAACTAAATTCAAAACAATTCCTTTAGGTATCTTTTTTTCAAGAGATATCAAACAATAACACAACAAGATCCTCAGATCTACGACATAAATTTAAGATATTGCCTTTAAAACAAGTTCGAACTTTATCTTCGATGGTAATTTTACACAAACTCTTGAATAACAATATCGAGTCACCAGAAATCCTCAGTATGTTACCATTCAATGTACCCCCTCGCCACACCAGATTTTCCCTCATGTTCAAGATAACAAGCAGAATGAAAGCACCATTGATGTCTATACTCAAATCAGCCAACACCTTGAATAGTCTTATCGATCTGGACTGGACTCTTTGTCCATCGGTATTTCGTAGAAGAATTTTAGAACATTTGTTGAACATTGCAACTTAGGGCGTTATTGGGGCATACTCACCTTTTCTTTGTCTTCATTAACAATATTTTTTTTCAATCATGGGTATATCTAGACTTTTTTCTCCCCCTCTCTGGTAAATAGTTAAGTAGTAGTATTAATTTTTTTCGAATTTATCAATTACGATTTCTTATCCATCTAGTTAGGCTATAATAGCTTGTGTGGGTAAAATAAATAAATAAATAAATGAATAATATCAAGTATAAGAAATAGCACCCATTATAAATATTTTTCAAAATTCAAAATTAACGTACCAAGCCTGAAAACAAAAATAATATTTGGATATTTTTTTATGTAAAAATCTTATAGAAGATGATTTTTAATAACATACCGTGAGATATTTTCTTATTTTTGTTATCCTTTGCTGAGGGGATTTTGTAATTTCTCCTTCCATGAGTTTTTTTTGAATAATCTTTACAGTTATAATGATTGAAAGTGCACATATTCCTACTATCGAATTGATTAGTCCTTTTTTTGTTTACCTACATTGGATCGTTCGAAAAGATAATGGGAAAATAACGCATGAAAGTAATATTTATCTGGGAATATTTCGGGGACTTAATTAGATGTTTTATATATTTTTCTGAGTTATTGAATAAAATACAGGATTATAACTATTGCTAGTATGTACCATATTATCGTCAACAATATTGAAATACGTTCATATATGAATATATAAACAGATAATATATTATAGTTATTGAATGTGAAGTGTCAGTGAAATATGTTAGTGATATCATTTTATATTGTTGAAATCATTAGGTGTCACACTCACCACCAGCCCCCTCAAGTCCAATCCAGGTACACGAATTTATCGTGCCACAGGTATTTAGCCAAAGGAAGCATCGACAATAAGTACCATTTTTAGAACTTTCCGACACAGATTCAGAGGAGATTTCAAGAAGCCCATGAGAGTGAATCGCCCTAAAACTTCCAACTTCTGACATAGCTTACTAGGATTTGTCAATTCTAATGCATTCATTGATCATTAAAAAAATTATCAGAAAAAAATTGTTAGACTCCAGTAGGGATGATTCACATGGTTCAACTGAACCATCTCCTAGTTGCCGGTCACTTTCGTCTGAATCACCACATGTCATGATTAGGACTGTCGGACAATCTGGGATACCGGTTTGAAGATGGTAAAACAAAAGCAGAATATATACTTTGAGCCTGCCACACCGAAGGCAGAATCATGTCTGATATGTTTAGCAGAGCCTCACACTTGGCACCGGACTTAAAAAAATCATTCATCAGGTGAAACAAACGGCTCCTTGGAATCGCTGGATTTATTTGGGAAAATATGAATTTTTGTGAACCACAACAGATCTTTCCACAGGTCGCAGTAGAGGGTCGCATTAAACACACTTACCTGAAACCCAACCAAACCTAACCTACTTCCAGAAAAAGTTGGAAAATTAGTCTCCTAAATGGACCCCTCATGGATGGTTGGTTTGTTTGGAGCTGACAGGCCAGATGAAGGGTTTACCCGTGAGGGTGTCCCTTAACACTGAGACCTGCTGAGGTCTATTGTATCATTCTGTCGTCAGTGGTTCCTAGTTGAATAGGCCTGTGTCTTTTGCCATGTTCAATAGTTTATTCCCCTTGGTGGATTCATGCCTATTTCTAGGTTGGTATGTCCGAATGTTCTGCAGCGCCTGTTATGCAGCACGTCGCATTTGAGAATAATGTGAGATGCTGTTTCCTCCTCGTCACCACAAAGTCTGCACAATACAGTTCCTCTGTTCATTTCAATAGTTTGCAGCTATTTTCTAAGGTCGCAATGTCCGGTTGAGAAGCCAGTAATTGTGCGTATCTTAGATCTGTTTAGGTTGAGAGTGTCAGCCGTCAGGTGCCTCACTATGGCTGCGCTGTGTCGATGCTCTTCGAATTTTGCAAATTCCAAACACGGGTTCTGGAACTGTAAAAGGTGATTCAGATGCACGTCTTGCAAGTTGGTCTGCTTTTTCATCATTTTCTATCCCCCTATGTTCAGGCACCCACACAAGTATGACCTTGTTGTATTTGAAGGCATTCCCAAACCTGCTTTAACTCGATCTGTACTGAACTCAGAGCGTTTATTGCGCTCTAGCTGTCAGATAGAATGTAGATGTGTTTTCTTTTATACCCACTGTCTATATTCATCTGTATTCATGTCCTTATGGCATGTGTCTTAGTTTGAAATACTGTGGTGTTATTGCCAAGTGAAAGTAAAATGTTCCTTTTTGGCATCATTCCATGTATTCCTGCTCCAGTTCCTACCTCTGTTTGAAAGCCAGATTATATTGATTTTACTCCCGAGTCTCATACGTCCCACTTGGGCTGTGTTCTGAATAGTTTTTTGTATGAATATTGGAGTAGCATGTAGTCTGATATCATTTCCAGTTCGGTAATGTTGACTTCATGAATGATTCTGGTGTGCCCAGTAGGTGGTTGAGATCCTCAGTTACCTGTTTGTATGAGCCTGTATGAAAAGTTGAGTGTCTGTCTCTGTTTCACATTGGGCCACCAAAGCAGCGAGCCGTATGTGATTCTGGGTCTCATCTCATGAAGTAACATTAAAAGTTTATGGAAAAGAGTACTCTTTGTATCAATTTACTTCAAATTTCAAAGTATGGACATTTCAAATTAAAATTCGATATTTTTTCTGGGGCATTGTAATGAACTGACTCACTATTGCTCATGTCTTCCAGTCATTTTCCTAAGCGTCATCACTTTCGAAATCATCTTATACAATCAAAACATAATTCTGAAATCGAACCATCAAATTAATAACTATATAAGACATCATCGCCCTATATGATAGATCTAACAAAAAAGTTCGACACAAAACCAGCTCGGTTCAAGCCAAAAATATAATCCAGCTCATGCAATGATAGACACCCAATGCCTCCCAGTTATTGGGATTACTATTGCGATAAACTTTTTCTCAACCATTTCCCTATCCTATAAAAAGCCATGCGTTTCACTGAACTGCATTATGAAACACTTTTCGGCTTTTTATTGGCATCAAAGTACGATATCAATATATTAGACATTTTATATAAGGTCTCGATCTTTTGGGGACGAGACTTATTGTAGCATGTCACAGTAATTGACAAAACACGACTACGGCAAAACGATGATAAAAGTTCTGGGGTGAGTATCACGCGGATTACATACAGGGTTATTCAAGCATGTCGAAACATGTGTCAACGTGAAATTGAAGTTGTAGAAAATTTTCTCTGGTTGCCAAGGAAAATATGAATGTGATGGAGTCGTATTTGGCAACTGTTAGCGAAAAACGAATGTCTTCAACATGTGAAGAAAGCTCTCACACATGTACGTTTGAATTCTCACGACGATGTGTATTCTTTTATACCCACTCTCTATATTCATCTGTATTCATGTCCTATTGGCATGTGTCTTAGTTTGAAATACTGTGGTGTTATTGTCAAGTGAAAGTATAATGTTCCTTTTTGGCATCATTCCATGTATTCCTGCTCCAGTTCCTACCTCTGTTTGAAAGCCATATTATATTGATTTTACAGAGTACATATACAGGAAATTTAGTGGACAATACAGAAATAATATGAAAAATCAGATGATATCATAGAAAATGGGGTATTGGACGCCTGTGGTGTCACTCAATGAGAACAAAAGAAGTTTTCCCCTTCACCACACTAGTAATTTCATTCCTAGATGCGCATTTCGTTAACCAAGTTAACTTCATCAGTAGGATTACTAAACTTAAAGATTAGATTTTCGTCCTTAGACCGGGAAGTCGATTCCATAGAAAATGGGTAAGATAATATTATGAGAATATTCATATATCTATAAAGCAATGTTTCTGCTCCTCCTAGACAGATTGGTAGACTGTATGATTATATTTTGATTTTTGGAAGGAAGTAAGAAAAATCGTGAACAAATGACAGTTTTTTCATAACTCTCCATAGTTACATTGAGTTTATCCATTTCAGCTGAGAATATTCTCGGGCTCATTAGTGCTATAGCGATAATTCTATTGAGTAAACTGAATGTGTACAAAATAATATTACTCCTTCTGATTTACAATTTGAGAAAATAAATCGACCGAAAAAGATAATACACAACTATATTTTCAGACTTGGCTAGAGCATTTGATGAAATAGGCCATAACATTCTTCTCCAGTGTCTACCTGGCACTGGTATAAATAGCATTTCTTTAGATATTTTTGAGGATTATTCATGTCATATGTCATGACAATCAATGATTCAGATGATAACCAGTAAGCAGGGATGTGCCGCAAGAAACGGTATTGTCCAGTCGATGATTTTCGACTGGATAAGTGATGACTTACTGAGGGCCGATTTTTCAATGTCCAGTTAAGAGTCTCAGCTATCTGGCTGCAGCTAATAGTCCTCGGGACCATTACCTGGAGAAAATAAATTATTCACTAAACGTTGGAACTTTGTTAATCTGTTCTTCAATTCAAGTTGGACGACAGGCTATATGTACAAATTCTTGATAGTATGCTGTCCAAGTCGACATTGGAAGAAGATATACGAAGTCTCAAAAGTTGGGTAATGACATCTTTTCTCCCAGGACCCCCAAGGACTATTAACTCTAAGCCAGCCAACTGCGACTCCTGAACATTGAAAAACCGGCCCTAAGTGTCAAAATTGAGACAACTGAATACACTATAGCTATTTAGCGGAAAATTGTATAGAGAAACAGATAATTTTGTGAAAATGATCTCCAATGTGGTTCTTCCTTTATAAATGAAAGAAATACAGTAACATGCATGTGGTTCAATGTCCTCCGATGTGATTCAAAATATTATGCTGAAGATTATGTTGAGGAAAAACAAACGACATTCTATACAGTCGCTCCACAATGGAATTGATTTGTTGGGTATGATAAAACTATACATATACTTTATATTATGGATTGTTGACTCTCTGAGTAAAACTATTCAGCATTCTTATGACACGAAGATATTTGGTGATGATGATTTTCTTGAAAATATGAACATAATGTTCATAAAATCAGACGTGAAATCACCTCAGACTGGAAGACAAACTTAAGTCTTTATTTCTCATCGTTCAAGATGACCTCATGAAAGGTATACATATTGAAAAGGGAAACATTCTCAATATTTGAAAACTGAAAAATATTTTATTTCAAATACGATAAAAATGCAATTTTTTATGATAAAATATGTATTGTGAATGATCTGCTTTCTTCAATTCATCCCTGCAGCCAAAAGGAAAAATACGAGCAAGAGCCGATGTGGAATCGGTAAAAACTCACCTATATCGAGTTAAAGGAGTTCAAACTCTAATTTCTGAAGAGGTATCTATATACAATGCTAGTACAAATTGAATCGCTTTTGAACTCTCGCCCCCTTTGTCCACTTAGTAGTGTCCCGAATGATATCTTGGTTCCGACGCCGAGACACTTCCTTGCCCTGGAACAACTGTCTGCCCTTCTAGATCCCAATATCACTCATTCGAATTTGAACTATTTTGGAAGGTGGCAGCTTTTACAACGACTCCACCACGATTCTATGGTCGAAGTGGCAATAAGAATATTTGCATACCCTTCAGCAGCGAGAAAAGTGGTAGGAACCCATGTAACCTCCTGCTGTGGGCACTAGGGTTTTAATTGAAATGAACAAGTATCTCACACGAAATGGCCAGTTAGCTGAATTACGCAGTTGTATCGTGGTGAGGATGGTATTTGCAGAGTGGTGAAGTTGTGCTCTTTATCAGGTCCTAAAGTTGATTAAAAAATTATGTATAAAATTGGTTGGCAGTTTGTTCAGGATCTACTCACAATAAACTTTTTTATTGTATGGGTTCTCATATTATATAAGTTTTATTATTCATCTCGTTGGGAATTCAATTTATTGTGTTTACTTTCGGTAATATCCTATTAAGTTGAAATACGCACCAAAACTTCCTGTGCATCTCCGGGCAATGATAGAACATGTAGTGGGATGAAGAAGGAGGTGACACATTTCAAAACGTCCTCCCGGTAGACATATAAAGTGAAACTGAATTTTGCTATTGGTTCTCTTTCAATGTATATGTATATGTATAAAAAAGCGGAGATGATTTTGAGGATGCAGTCAAAATACTGGGCTGGTTTAAAGAATACTCTTTGTCATTTGGTCGAGCTTTCGAGAATGATTATTCTCTTTATCAAGTCTCCTAATGCCATATCTTTTTTCAGATCTTTACCATATTTTCAGTCTCTCACACCTAAGCTTCTTAAAGTGTGTATGAGTGAAAATATAAAATTTGCGCAACGAATCGTTACCACCACCAATAGCCTTTTTTCCAAAATTAAAACTCCATTATAACCGATAGAGAGGTCTAATGTAGTAAACAGAATTCCTTGTCTGTCATGTGATAAGACATATGTTGGACAAACATCTAGAAACTTATCAGGACGCCTAACGTCACACAAAAGTGATTGCAATCTTAAAAAAGCTACATGTGCACTTGCTGAACATGTTATTGCTAATAAACATTCAATGGACTATAACCAAGTTGAAATAATGTGTACTGAGAACAAATATCAAAAAAGACTCTTCGAGGAAATGTTCTTCATCAAAAGTGATATCAACAGTATAAACAAAAAAACAGACCTAAACAATCTTAGTAACATTTATAATTACATTTTAAAATTAGAATCAAATCCTCCAGTTTCCTCAAACAACGGGTATACATTTTTTGAATCTTGGCGTAGTGCTTAATCTTTGTTCATAGGTGGCAGTATCTGCGTCAGGAGTCAAAAAATATCCCCAAAACATTGTTTATGTTGGTCATGGTTGTTGGTATGACAGTTGGTACCCTTGGTTTCAGTCAACGTAATGTCAATTTTCAAATGTCATTTCGTCAGTTCTCTCTCTTTGTGTCAATCCCTGCACGGAGCACGTGCTTCCATTTGACAGTTAAACCAATTTTTTTTAAAAATGTTTAAAGTTTTAAATTATGTCCAGTAATTTTTCAACCTGGAGGTAGATTTTTTCTCCAATCATGATGAGATAAGTCCATGTTTCACCTTTACGCTTGACTTTTACTATAAACCTCACGTTTACAGTAAGTACTGTTTTTACCTACTTACAATTTGTGCAACTTTTTAAAATTTTGTAGATGTCTTGATAAAGATAATAAACATTCTCGAAAGCTCGACCAAATGACAAAGAGTATTCTTTAAACCAGCCCAGTATTTTGACTGCATCCTCAAGATAATCTCCGCTTTTTTCCTCAACTAGTCAGTCAAGACTACCCTTCGTCTCTGTATATGTATATGTATATACCTACTCTCTTAAATAATGTTACTCAATACTCAAGTCCACAACGCAAGCGCTTGCCAGCAACAGAAGCAGTTACACCGAGAAAAACGGTGGTAAGCCAAGTAACTGCATTGATTCCAAAAGCAAAAGCGACAAGAATTTAGCGCTCCTAGTGGGGTCATGCCAGTAAGGTCGTGGATGAGTAGTGAAGCTAAGGACAACTCAACAGGAATGAACCTGCCAAAAACCGGAATCCAAGATGTCAATCGGACCGTGTTGATGGATGAATAACTCCACGATAGTGAGTCATGAACAGTAACCTACAAGTACGTGAGTATACTACTGAGATTAAGTTATTAGGTGCAGATGGTTTGTAAAAACTTGTGAACGTAATTGTGTTTCCCAAATTTATTCAAGTTTTGGTTGCGAAAAATTCTCCAATAGCAGATTTTCTAGATTAAGAAATCGGTTATCGCTACAGTAAACAAAGTAGGCTTGAGATTCAAGCATACGACCTTTACAAGTAACTTACATATAGGCTTAGCAATGAGGAACGAGAACAATGTAATGATTAGCAGAGGAACCCATTTATAGCTATTGATGCTAAGTATATTGAGAAATAAACACTTTGAATGGTAAAGCTGAGAAGTTAATTAGTGAAAAATCGAAGAGAAACTCCTCAAAGGTCATCAACATTGTTGAAAAATTTTCTTCTCAACCATTTGATGTACTAAACTGAAACTTCCGAAGAGAGGCCTGAAGGTTGGTATAAGTATACCCGAACGGGATCTAGAGGAGGTGGTGGTAATTGTTGAAAGTGCTATTCAGAGCTTGCCTGAAAACTCCAAGGGTTCCGTTTGAGGAGCATGCAAGAATAAAATTGCGGAGAAAATTAGTAAAGTGAAAACTGATAGCGGGTCAACAATGATGAGAAAATCATCAGAGGACTGAAGGAAACGGACTTTTTCTGTCTGAAAGCAGATAAAGGCAAAGAGGTGTTAATTCTTGATGAATCTGATTATCAAGAAAAAGCAGGCAAGATAAAGTGGATGAAAGAACTACGAAAATCAGAATATGGTAAGAGAGACAATGCCAATATATACCTTAAGGTAATTCATACTGAATTTCTTCATAGATTACATCATATAGAATTCGATAATTTGGATTCGAATGTGAGAGAACAGTCAGATTATACATAGAAAATATCTCAAGAGGGACTTTGAATAACGTAAATAACAAATACCAGGCGTCACATATTATAAAATCCGAAATTTTTAAAGATAATGATTCTATGAGTGAAATTAATGTTGTTAAATCTATACGAAGTAAAATTGGCGATGAAAATGTTATATTAACTAGGGCAGATAAAGGTAACACAGTTATTGCTATTAATAGAGATGACTATGTTCAGAAGACTCTATTTCTTGATTTTTGGAAACTTAGGAATACTAAATCGTGTTCCTACCAATTCGTTCCAAAAACAGGTGAAAGATTTTTAGAAGAATTCAATAGGACTTTTCAATGAAAGAGAAAAATCCAGATTAACTTTAATGAACCCGCAAACTTCAAAATTATACTCACTTATAAAATTACACAAACAAGATTATCCCATTAGACCAGTAGTATCCTATGGTACTGCACCATCAGTGAAACTATCAGAGAAATTGATCAGCATCATCAGGAACCATTGCCAATTTCAGCCTAAACTTAGTTTACGGAATTCATATGACTTAATAGTTAAATACAAAATATTACTCTTCCAGATAATTCAAAACTGATCTCTTTCGATGTACAAAGTCTTTTTCCTAGTATACCACCTGATGATACCATAACTTTAGTCAGAGATTTATTAGACAAAAATCGAGTTAATCCGGGTATCCAACAAGAGATCATAGACGTTTTGTCATTATGTCTCAAACAGAATTATTTCCAATTTGATAATAAAATCTATTCTTCTTCAAAGGGTTCAATCAAGGATAATCCTTGTCCCTTACTTGCGGAAATTTTCATGGATAACCTAGAGAAGTTAATTCATAAACATCCTTTGATAAAGAATTCTGGGTACCAATAGGCAATCAGATATTTTTCATACATATATCAATAATATTTACAGAAACATAAAATTCATTATTGAATTAGAAAATTCAAAGTCGATTAATTTCTTGGACTTGACAATAAGTAAAATTAACAAAAAGCACGATTTTCAAATTTACCACAAACTTTCCCATACGGATATAACTATTCATTGCGATTCTACTCATCCTTTTCAACAAACAACAATTTCAATAAAGAACTCAACATAATAAAACAAATAGCTATAAACAACGGGTATTATGCAGAATTAATAGATAAATCACTTTCCAAAAAACTTTATACAAAAACTATCAGCAATGTTTTTCCTATAACAAAAACAAATAATTAAAATGATAGATCCTTAACATACTTTGGACACCCATCCAAAAAGTTAGCTTCACTTTTAAATAAACAAGATATTAGAATCGCATATAGAACTGAAAATACGTTGAGAAAAATATCAAAAATAATGAAGACAGTACTTCAAAATTCGAGAAATCTGGGATATATAAATTACAGTGTGGAACTTGTCCTAAGGTGTATATTGGTCAAACGGGTAGGACATTCAGAAGTCGCACTCATGAACATCATATGGGTTATGTAAACAAGAAAAGTAATTCAACATATTCTAATCATTTATTAGAAGAGAGTCATAGTTTAACGAAATCATACAGAGATCACAAAGTCATTCCCAAAGCCTTCCGATTGAAACACACTGATAAGTCATCGGCGACTCAGCGCATTTTCAAGAGAACCAGCGAAGCACTGATTCGAAAAACAATCCACGACATCAGACGTAATTTAGACATCACCAATACCTCACTCTACCAATGTTTCAGCAAGCTATCCATCGCACATATCCATCCAGTCATCTGGGACACCCTATCCAGGATTTCTCAGGAAAAAGCAGATCACATCAGTAATACGAAAACAGAAACACACTTATAAGTAAGTATAAGTCATCGGCGGCTCAGCGCATTCTCAAGAGAACCAGTGAAGCACTGACTCGAAAAACAATCCACGACATCAGACGTAATTTAGACATCACCAATACATCACCCTATGAATGTTTCAGCAAGGTATCCATCGCACATATCCATCCAGTCATCTGGGGCACCCTATCCAGGATTTCTCAGGAAAAGCAGATCACATCAGTAATATGAAAACAGAAACATAGAGGAAGAAACTTTGTTCATTGTTAGCGAACATAACTCCATCAACGGCCCTATCCAACCCTCCTGTCGTAGTACATAACCTCTCCGACACACCACTTGATGAAACCACTCAATCACTACTATCCAGAGGTTTTAATTATTCCATAACACCAAACAAAATACCGACAGAAACCATCAGCACACAAGTAGAAAGCGCCATAACCCATCTTCCAGATAAAATAGCGAAAGAGTCCAGACAAGATATAGCTACCACATTGAGAAAAGCAAAAACTCTGACATACTAGTCCTCCCAGCAGATAAAGGCAATGCTACAGTAGTTATGAATACTTCAGACTATGTGGATAAAATGAAAACGCTATTGAATTCCTGCGAGTATCAAACCACCCAACGAGACCCGACAACCTACCTCGAAAAGAAAACCAAAACTCTGATCATCAATTCAAAACTACCTGCAGAAATCAAGAAAGCCACCATACCTAGAGAAAAGTCCTTACGCACCCCTCGTATCTACGGACTGCCAAAAATACACAAACCCGATACCCCACTCCACCCGATTGTAAGTGCCTTCTGATCACCAACTCATATCCTAGCCAAACATCTAGCAAGCACTCTTCAGCCACTAGCAGAGGAAGCCTCATCATATGTCAAATACTCATTCCACTTCATAGATCTTCTCAAATCCCATAGAATCCAAAGTATCGACATCCTGGTGAGTTTCGATGTAGTATCCCTCTTTACAAACATCCCCCTGACAGACAGCCTCAAAACCAAACATGTGATACCAAAAGACACCTTGGATCTTAATTACTGTATGAAGAGCACGTACTTCCTTTTTCAAGGAACCTATTACAAACAAGTAAAAGGTACCCCTATGGGTTCCCTCCTTTCACCAGTCCTTGCAAACCTCTTCATGGAAGATTTAGAAACCATGTCCATAGAAACATTCGACCACAAACCTACCTGCTGGATTAGATACGTGGACGACATTTTCGTCATATGGCCTCATGGCTTCGAAATCTTGCAAACATTCCTAGATCACCTCAATGGTATCCATCCCTACATGAAGGTCACAATGGAAACAGAAATGAATAACTCTCTACCTTTCTTGGACGTTCTCATCACAAAAGCCAACACCTTCACGCACACAGTATACAGGAAACCAACCCATACCAACCGATATCTACATGCTAACTCCCACCACCATCCAGCACAAACCAACTCGGTTTTGAACTCCTTCATACACAGATCAATCCAACTTACCGATAGCCAAAACAGACAACAAGAATTGAACACACTAAAATCCGCCCTACTACAGAATTGTTACAACAAGTCACGAATCGACAGGTCCATCCGCCGTCAATTAACCCACCTGCAAAAAACAGAAAATCCTGTAGACATCATTCAGCCTCACAAAACGTTCCTACCATTCATCAAAGGTGTTACCTACAACATCAGCAGGATCCTACGAAAACAATCAAATTTCGAAATGTCTCAGATCTCCTATGGGCACAATACCAAATGATCAAGGGATATATGAAATTCCGTGTTCCGAGTGTCCAAGAACATACATTGGCCAAACTAACAGAAGAACTTGCAGAATATATGAACACGAACTAGCAGTCAGACAAGCATCTTCTTCCTCCGCACTGTATAAACATCGTGAAGAAACAGACCACAAAATAGACTTCAAAAACACTAAAACAATTGACATGGAGAAAACTCTGCAAAGTAGGATCATCCGTGAAGCCCTGGAAATAGAAAAGCGCTCCAACTGCCTTAATACCCGTGATGATGGACGTATTTCCTATTACTTGGAAACCACTCATTTCTTGTCTCCCGACACCGGGCAACAGCGCTAGCTCCGCACCGCATCGCGCAATTCCGGACGTTACACCACCGTTGACTAGTATAAATACAGCGGCATAACTGACAAATAATCAGTTCTCTTGACGGAGTAGGCAGATTGAAACCCCGACGTCATCAGTCTCTGAAACAGTGTTACTCAACATACAGTCCACTACGGAAGCACTTTCCAGCAACAGAAGCAGTTACACCGAGAAAAAAGCAGTAAGTGCATATTTTGACTCTTTTCAATCACTTTAAAACCCCATATCGAACTCAGATTTAGTCTTCTACTCATCATCCCTATCACCGGGGCCACATACTGCAACGATCTACAACGGGAGCTTTTACCCCAACTAGAACTTAGGATATATTGCGGAGGTCATCTTGCGCAGGCGCTGAAACTACTAGACACCGCACATAAAAACCGATTCTTCCCGTAGAGTGTCGTGGGACACGGCCGGCTACATGTTAGACATGCCTTCCGAAGTCCCAACCTGACCAATCCAACCCAGGTCGAAAGCTACCAGCCTCATGGGGAAAACTGACAGAAGATAGAAACACTACCCCTACTGGATTTGGGTGCGCCCAAAAATACTGCCACTAAGCAGCAAGATGTGTTAAGTGTGGTAGCAGACACGCTACACACAAGTGTGGAAATGCGAGGAAACTTCCCGCCAAGTGCGCCAACTGCGAGAGAGAAACCACCCCGCTAACTACCAAGGATCCCCGCGGATCTCGAGACCAAGGCCTACCTCCAGAAAAACTATGACGCAGACCCGGCAAGGAACCCCCTCCCAGGCAACGACCCAGCACCCAAACGTCAAGTCGACATGGTCTGCCACAGCAGCGCGCCCACAATGGGGTCCGCGGAACGAAGACACAGATGCCGCACAGACCCAGACAAAAATTTTACAGACATTGGCAAGAGTTACCCCATAAGAACTTATCCAACAATTGGCGGTAATCAACGCCATGGCCAACACTAAGGGGCAGTAATGCAGTAATGCCGAAGGTACTGTAGATAGAGAACTGAAAAAACGCAGAGAGCGACAGTGCCGTGAAAATGGGGTCGATTACACCGGAACACCAGTCCGGCGTTACGCAACTATCTGTGAAGGAAATTGCAACATCCTGCTCATGAAAGAAAAAGTGTCTATGGACACGGCCGCCTAGATGTCAGACATGCCTTCCGAAGAACTACATATTCCAACCTAAGTCGGAAGCTACCAGAAGAAGGAGGCGCTACCTCCACGGGGTTTTCAACGAGTGTTGTGAAAAATACTGCTGGAGAGAGGAACTCCTAATGTTCTATGGCGGCTCAAGCAGGCGGCGGCGATGATTCTGTGATATTTTCGTAATAAATGATATGAAATCGAGACTATCCCCAATTTTCTAGAAGTGGCAATCAATGTGGAATTTGTTTCGTGAACAAACGAGTGAACGTCCTAGATTAAATCGACTGTCCAGATTCAGCGAAGCGCCCTCTGGACCGAAGATGCCGCCACCATTCCAATACGATTAAGGAATCTTTTCAGTAGGCGTTGAACGCCTCGGTTTGTGTTCTATCCTACAATGGGATGAAAGTGGGGCTGCTGATTTTCAATTTTGAATGTTCATATTCGATGGTTCAAACGGATTTTTCAGAAGTACCGCAGGTACTGGTGGTTTTGGGAACCGGAAAATTCTTCGAAAGCAATTCTTCGAAAACAATTCTTCGAAAACAATTCTTCGAAAAACAATTCTTCGAAAATGCAATTCTTCGAATACCATATTCTTCGAATAAACAATTCTTCGACTAATAATTCTTCGAATAACAATTCTTCGAAGTATCCAAAAGGAATGACTTTGTTCAGAGATATAAATCAGGTATAATTTATCTAATCCCAAGTTTGCAACTGACGATAATCCCTTGGATTGTGTTCCATAAAATAAAATTAGTTTTAATTTATCTAATCCCAAGTTTGCAACTGACCTGAGTGGGTATAAAAGGGATTGTGTTCCATAAAATAAAATTAGTTTTAATTTAACCCTGTGCAAGTAAATATGGATGCAGAATTTGTTTGTTCAGAAAAAGGAAAACGTAAATTGTTGTTCAAGGGACATTTTTATTTTAAAGATGTTGAAAAAGGTGAAAAAATGTATTGGATGTGCGCATTTTTTGAAAAAAGAAAAATATGATATAGTTATGGCTTTTGAACAATTATATGATAGTGAAATATTTCCGTCAGAAGCCGAAAGTGTTATTAATTATTTTGAAGATACGTGCATTGGGCGACCAAATCGGAAACAGCGAAAACCACCACAATTTGGATGATTTACCGAGAACAAATAATTCGGTAGAAGGATGGCATCGAAATTTTGAAACACAAGTATCAGCAGTTCACCCCAACTTGTGGAAATTTATAAAATGTATAAAAAATGAGCAAAGTCTAAATGAACTTCGTGTAGAACAATATTTAAGCGGATTTGAACCACAAACACCAAGAAAGAAGTACAAAGATTGAAATCAACGAATCAAAACTCTTGTAAATCAGTATGATAAAAATAATATAATAGAATACATTAGAGGTTTAGCTCACAACATATCATATTAATCTATAATATTTTTATTACCTTGGTATTTGATAGTATTTATGTCATTTATAACCCATCATTAATAACCCCACATTTATAGGTATTCTCAAAAAACAAAATGACCTTATAATTTTCATTTATTATTAGTATGATCCGCATAATACGTTTATATATCATGCGAGAAATATTGATTATTGTCTAATGAAAACTTATCCCAGATTTTAGTAAATCCAAATAATAAAGCTGTCGAAAAATTATTAGTCGAAGAATTGTTTATTCGAAGAATATGGTATTCGAAGAATTGCATTTTCGAAGAATTGTTTTTCGAAGAATTGTTTTCGAAGAATTGCTTTGGAAGAAAATTCCTAGATCCGGTGGTTTTTGGGATTATAATGTGATTATTTCTAAAAATGACTAGGAATTAATTTGTGAATTATTTTTTCTACGAAACATTTCTGGAAATATGCAAGTGCCTTTCAGCTGTCAAATTGTGACACAAGAAACAGTCTAATGATTTTGTTGCTGAAAATGCCGCAATATATATTTTGAATGAAATTGATCACAAGTTTCCACTGAAAAATGCGATTTCTCATCCAAACACCATCTTCAATTCTGAGATGAAACAAAGCCATTTGAATTGAAAGTTGACATCAATGAAATAAATAAATATTGTGAATAATATGTTTTCTTCAATTCGTCCCTGCAGCCAAAAGAAAAAATAAAAGTAGCTTTTACAACGTCGACACTAAGATTTTATGGTCAAAGTGGCAATCCGAATATTTGCATACCCTTCAGTGCATATGGATGTGTATATTTCTACACTCCGAAACAGTGTTACGCAATATACAGTTCACTACGCAAGCGCTTGCCATCAACAGAATCAGTTACACCGAGGAAAAAGCCGGTAGGTGCATATTTCGACTGCTTTCAATCTCTTTAAAACATCATATCAAACTCAGATTGAGTCTTCTACTCGTCATCCTCATCATCGGGGTCACAAACTGCCAATTGGGCGATCTACATCAGAAGCTATCACTACAACAAGAACTTACGATATATTCGGTGGTCATCTTGCGCAGGTGCTATCGATCCTCTGCAAAGGAAACTACAACACCCTGCACATCTCTTCAAAAACCTATAACGAGCTCAAATTCAGTCTCCTACTCATCATTTCAATCATCGGAGCCACAAACTGCCGATTGTGCGATCTTCAACGGGAGCTTTCACTACAACAAGAACTTAGGATATATTTTGGTGGTCATCTTGCGCAGGCGCTGTCGACCACCTGCAATGGAAACTACAACAGCCTTCACAAGAAAAACGATTATTCCCGATGAGTGTCTTGCGACACGACTGGCAGAAGAAAGCGCTACCTCCACGTGGTCTTCAACGAGTGTTGTGAAAATTCCTGCTCAAGAGAGGAACTTTCAACGTATTGTGGTGGCTCAAGCTGGCAGCGGTGATGATTTTGTGATATTTTTGTATTGTGTGATGTTAAATCTAGATTATTTTCAATTATTTGGAAGAGAGACGCGATGCGATATTTTTCCCGAGAAAAAAGAATGAACGTACTTAATTGAATTGACCGTCCAAATTCAGCGAAGCGCTCTATGGACTGAAGACGTCGCAACCATTCCAATACGATGAAGGCATCTTTCCAGTAGGCATTGAACGCCTCGGTTCGAGTTCTATCCAACAATGGGGTGGAAGAGGGGCAGCTGATTATTAACTTTGGATATTCATATTTGATTGAGTTTCCACTGTGAAATGTGAATTCTCATCCGAGCATCTACAATTCTAAGATAAAACAAAATTATTTGAGTTGAAAGTTGACTCATCAACAAATGAGAAAATTTTTGTAAATGATCTGTTCAATTCGCCTCTGCAGCCATGAAAAATACGAAAGAGGATCGTAGGCTCTGGTACTTGAGCCTGTGAATGAATCTGGGTTTATAAGGCTTGCATTTGTTTCTTGTGAGCAATATTAGGACAGAAGTTGGAGATAAACACCCTGCACAAAAAAGACGAATATTTTCGAAAATTGCCTTCCAAAGACCTACCGATTTCAACCCAAGATGGAAGCTACCAGAAGAAGAAAGCGCTACCCCTACAGGGACTTCAACGACTGTTGTGAACAGTACTGCCTAACGTACTGTGGCGGCTCAAGCAAGTGGCGGCGATGATTCTGTGATATTTTCGTATTGAGGGATATAAAATCGAGATATTTTCAATTTTTCGGAAGTAAGCCCCATAACTTCTTCTCATCATCCTCATCTGCAAAGGAAACTACAACACCCTGCACATCTCTTTAAAGCCCCATAACGAACTCAGATTCAGATTTCTACTCATCATCCTCATCATCAGGACCACAAACTGCCAAGTGGGCGGTCTACAGCGAAAGCTATCACTACAACAAGAACTAGAGATATATTTCGGTGGTCATCTTGCGCAGGCGCTGTCGACAACCTGCAATGAAAATAAATTACAACACCCTTCTCAAGAAAAATGATTATTCCCGAAGAGTGTCTTACGACACGGCCGGCTACACGTCAGACATGCTTCCGAAGACCCAAACTTCCCAGTCCAATCAAAGTCGGAAGCTACCAGCCTCATGAGGGGGACTGGTAGAAGGAGGAAGCGCTACCCCTACGTGGTTTTGTGAAAAGTCCTGCTCGAGAGAGGAACTTTCAACGTACTGTGGCGGCTCAAGCAGGCGGCGGCGATGATTTTGTGATATTTTTGTATTGAGTGATATAAAATCGAGATTATTTTAAAATTTTCAGTAATGAGACGCAATGCGATATTTTTTCCGTGAAAGAAGATTGAACGTCCTTGATTGAATTGACCGTCCAAATTCAGCGAAGCGCCCTATGGACTGAAGATGCCGCCGCCACTCCAATACGATAGAGGCATCTTTTCAGTGGGCGTTGAACGCCTCGGTTCGTGTTCTATTGCACAATGGGATGGGAGAGGGGCTGCTGAAGTTCAACTTTGAATACTCATATTTGATGGGTCAAAAGTGTTTTTCAGAAGTACTGCAGGAACCGATAGGTTTTTGAGATTATTATGTGATTGTTTCTAGAAAATTACTCAAAATAATTTTGTTAATTATTATTTTTTCTACGATATACTTCTGAAAAAGTGCAAGTACCTTACAGCTGTTGAATTGTGATGCAAGAAATATGGTCTAATGGTTTTGTTGATTGATCACGAGTTTCTACTGTGAAACGTGAGTCGAAATTTGACTCATCACTGAATGAAATGAATTTTGTGAATGATATGTTTTCCTTAATTCGCCCCTGCAGCCATAAGGAAAAATACGAACGTGGATCGTAGGCTCTGGTCTTTGAGCGTGTGAATGAACCTGGGTTTATGAGGCTCGAATTTGTTTTTTGTAAGCAATATTAGGATTGAAGTTGAAGATAAACACTATGCGCAAGAAAATTAAATATTCCCGAAGAGTGTCTTTGGACACGGCCGGCTATATGTCAGACATGCCTTCTGAAGACCTACCCATTACAACCCAAGTCGGAAGCTACCAGAATAAGAGAACGCTACCCCCACAGGGTCTTCAACGAGTCTTGTGAAAAGTACTGCTCGATGAAGGAACTCTCAACGTACTGTGGCAGCTCAAGCAAGCGGCGGTGATGATTCTGTGATATTTTCGTATTGAGTGATATAAAATCGAGATATTTTCAATTTTTCGGAAGTGAGACGCAATGCGATATTTTTTTCGTGAAAAAATGAATGAACGTCTCGCGACACGGCCGGCTACATGTCAGACATGGCTTCCGAAGACCCAACCTTCCCAGTCCAATCCAAGTCGGAAGCTACCAGCCTCATGAGGGGGACTGGCAGAAGGAGGAAGCGCTACCCCCACGTGGTCTTCAACGAGTTTTGTGAAAAATCCCGCTCGAGAGAAGAACTCTCAACGTACTGTGGCAGCTCAAACAGGCGGCGGGGATGATTTTGTGATATTTTTGTATTGAGTGATATAAAATCGAGATTATTTTCAATTTTTCGGTCGTGAGACGCAATGCGAATAATTGAATTGACCGTCCAAATTCAGCGAAGCGCCCTATGGACTGAAGACGCCGCTGCCACTTCAATACGATAAAGGCATCTTTTCAGTGGGCGTTGAACGCCTCGGTTCGTGTTTTATTGCAAAATGGGATGGATGGCAGAGGGGCTGCTGAAGTTTAACTTTGAATACTCAAAGTTGATAGGTCAAAAGTTTTTTTCAGAAGTACTGCAGGTACCGCTGGGTTTCTGAGATTATTATCTGTACCTAGAAAATTACTCAAAATAGTTTTGTTAATTATTTTTTATAGAATATACTACTGAAAAATTGCAAGTACCTTACAGTTGAATTGAGCGAAGCGCCCTCTGGAACGAAGACTCCGGCACCATTTCAATACGATAAAGGCATCTTTTCAATAGGCGTTGAGTGCCTAGGTTCGTGTTCTATCCCAGAATGGGGTGGAAGAGGGCCTGCTGAAGATTTCTTAAATTAGGATGTTTGTATTCGATGGGTCAATAGGTTTTTTCAGAAGTACCGAAGGTACCAATGGGTTTTTGAGATTATAATGTGATCATTTCTAGAAAATGACTCAAAATTAATTTGAAAATTATTTTTTCTAGGAATCATTTCTCAACATATTTAAGTACCTTTCTGCTGACAAATTGTGACGCAAGAAACATCTTCTAATGATTTTGTTGTTGAAAATGCCGCACCATATATTAATTTTGAATGAACATTGATCACAAGTTTCCACTGTAAAGTGTGGATTCTTATCCATACACCATCTAAAATTCTGAAATGGAACAAGACCATTTGAATCGGAAACTGACTCATCACTGAATAAAATAAATTTTGTGAATTTTGTGTTTTCTTCAATTCGTCCCTACAACCAAAAAAAAAAAATACGAACGAGGATCATAGGCACTGGTCCTTGAAAGTGTGAATGAACTGGGGTTTATGATGCTTGAATTTGTTCCTTTTGAGCAATATAAGGACAGAAGTTGAAGAGAACAGGATTTCCACGGATTTTCCACGGACCAAGTATTTTTTAATTCGGAAACAATTTTTTCCGCAATTACTTACGATCCCTTCGAGGAGTTAGAGTTGTGAGTCCTTGTCGTGGTGGAGGGGGTCAGAAACTCAAACTCGAACAGAAAATAATTCAACAGCCACATAAGGCTGCCGAATCACCTCTGTCCAACGCGTCGCAAAGTTTGTCTACAACAACATACTGCAATACTCCCTGTGAGAACCAGCAAATATTCAGATCACCCATAAGGCTTCTTCTTTCACTAAAACGTTGGTTAACAGACTTTCCACGTCAGAGGTGACAAATTGGTTTAACGATATATTCAAAACTGCTTTAACAATTCCTTTACATAAAAATGGTAATAAGCAGGACATCAAAAATTATAGGCAGATATCTTTATTAACATCAATATTTGAAATATTTGAAAAAATAGTAGCTAACCGCATGTCATCTATGTACCATATACTGCAGAAGATTGATGATGAGGATTATGTTGTATCTCTTCTGTTTGACTTATAGAGAGCTCTCGACACTGTAGATCCTAGTAAATTGGTTCCTAAGCTGACTGCATTAAATTTTCCTCAGCATGTGATAAACTGGATACACTCGTACATGACAACACGAGATATGGTAGTTAGAAGTGGTGAGTTAATTCCAGAAAACATCCTGTGAAACTGGGAGTTCCCCAGGGTTCAGTACTGGGACCACTACTTTCCACTATTTTTATCAATGACCTATCTGAACATATAAAGGCTCACATAACTATGTATGCTGACGATACTACCATTACAATCGCTAGCAACGCTATCAATGTATTGAAAGCGGAAGTGAAAAGAGTTGCTGAAGAATTTGGAACCTGATGCCAACGAAATTCATTTATGCTGAATGTCGATAAAACAATGACAGTGAAGTTCTATCTCAGGCGCTCTATTCCCAATATGCTAACCAGTGATATAAATATTAAATTATCTGAATAGGTGAAGTTTTTGGGGTCTCATATAGATAGTCAGCTCACCTGGGATGACCACATAGACAGTGTGTGTAAACAACTTGATAAATGTTACTTCGCAATTTCTCAAATGAAGTATTGCATTCATACAGCTGTCTTGTTGAACATATACTATGCTCTAGCTTACTCACATTTATCACAAATCATTATGTGTTGGGGCAGAGCCACAAATTTCACAAAAGTTTTCTCAGTACAAAAATGGATTATAAGACTGATTTCTGTATTCTTCAACATTGTTGATACCTCTCTGGCACAATATATTCGAACTAGTTCAAATGTTTACAGATTTCTCTTCCCGGAGACTGTGCTGCTTGGGAGAGGAGGGTACCCCTGTATTCTTTCAACATTGTTGATTCCTCTCTGGCACAATAAACTCGAACTAGTTCGAATGTTTATCCTATACTGAATCATCATTCAAATTGTGCCCATGTGATCATGAATTTTATGAGATATCATACTGACTTCTCTGGTGACCATTCCCAAGTAATCTTCCGTAAGTATTCATTCCTTGTTCTGACCATTATCGTGCCTAATATGGTTTTTGCTCGCTTCAATATCGAATTTCATTCGTAATATTATAAATTTGGGTGACTTTTTCGGAATATTTTATTCTTGAGTATATGGCTGGTAGCCTCTGAATGAATATGATTGTTCCACCAATTTTATATGCTCCTGTGTTGCCGTGTTTTGTTGTTGTCTTGAAGAAGAGTGACAGTAATTTGTCACTCATGTTAGATTGAAAATTGCCCTTCAAGAAGAAATGAAGATTTTGCAAGTTTATACCAATTATTTCTTATAAAACAGAAAAAGTTCACGTACATTTAAAAAATTCTTAACATTGGTCGTTCGAGCAGATAAAACCACTAAAACATCGAAAAGTGGAAGAAAATTAAAAAATAATTACGAAGTAAATAAACAAACCGGAGCCATAGCAGCAGATCATTTCAACAATCACAAGTCTGGACGTTCAATCTACCTCTAGAGAGCAACCGAAGAAAGATCGAAGCATAAGACGGTTGTACCGGTGAGCTCGTTCCATTTTTCTTTTCTAGAGTTTAACCTCTGCTTATTTTGAATTGCTGTATTTCGTTGTCTTTATCAGGTTATTGTAAGTTACTTCAATTTATCTAATATTTAACAAGATGACTGAAGAAAAAAAAATTCAAGTGAAACTCATTAAAACAGCGACAAACAATGTTAAAAACCTACCTATAGTCATTTACATAATTGATAAGTGATCAATTTTTGAAATTCGGTATGAAATGGTTTTAGAATTACAATTACTTTCAGAAAAACGAGAACCTTAACTAGCCAAATTTGAAGAAATACAATCTGCGATAGAGGCGTCGGTAAACGAGCCAAATGAAGAACTTGTCGATAGGGAAGAGTTCCAAGAAACATATTTTCATGTAATCGTTTTGGCTAGAAAATATATTTCAAACTATTATGCTGCAAGAGATGCAAATATGTTGGCTAGTCAAAGTAATCAGTCCAATTGGGCCGTGATGGTCATGTGGTAGAGCGCTCGCCTTATAAGCATAAGGTCGTGGGTTCAAAGCCCAGCACGGCCATCGGTCCCGGATCTTTTCCTTGCTCGCACAAGCTCCTAGGAGCTTCTGAGGGGTTTCTCTGTCTGGAAACCTGGAAGATTCGTTACAGAAAAAAAAAACCTAATCCTCTTCCTGGTTGAAAATATCAAACTGCCACAAATACATCTCCCAAACTTTTCCGGTTCGAACGAAAACTGGTTGGAATTTCGAGATACTTTTGATTCGTTAATCAACTCAAATCTGACAAATTAAACAGTAGCTTGGGAAGCATTGTTCAATCGATATAATAATGCCATTTTTGGTAAATAATCACAATCGGATCGAGGAAAGTGTTACCAAATTAGGCGTTACGTGGCATTTTATACCTGGCTATTTTCGCCATTTTGGTGGGATATGGAAAACAGGCCAAATCTCAATTGAGAAGTGTAATGGAAGACACTTGCCTAACCTTTGAACCTCTGTAGACCGAAAAAGAGGCAATTTTAAATTCGCATCCTATTTCCCCAATGCCCACAAATCCCAATGACTTTTCCGCACTTACTCCATCTTATTTCCACACCGGACGACCTTCAATTACACCACCTGACCCTGACGTTACGCTTATCCAGATCACTAGACTGTCCAGATACCAACTACTGCAGCAAATGCAACAGTATTTCTGGAACCGCTGGTCAAAGGAGTTCCTCTCTAAGAACCAATTGGAATTCTCTTTCGAAGAATACGCCTTGCTGATCATAAAGGAAGATCACATTTCATCCCTTCACTAGAAGCTTGGACGAGAAATTTCCCTACACTCTGGGCCAGACGGCATTACAAGAGTTGCAACTATCAGAACTATGTCTGGTGAAGTGAAGCGGATCGTTTGCCAAGATTTGTAAATTCCCAGTGGAAATTGACCATAGTTTATAGTGCGAAACCATTGCGACTGTCATGGAAAAACATTATCTCAGTTATGACACAAATGAACTGCCATTCTCTATAAATCATTTTGCTATTTATGTTTGGAAGTTCAACCCTTTCAAGGCGGGCATGTTTACACCAATTTTATATGCTCCGGTACTGCCTGGTTTTGTTGTCGTTTTAGAAAAGAGTGACAGTAGTTTGTCACTTATGTCAGATTGAAAATTACCCTTCAAGAAGAAATGAAGATTTTGGAAGTTTATACCAATTATCTCTTAAAAAAACAGAAGTTCAAGCACATTCAGTCAGTACAAATTCATAGCAATGATAAAATATTGTAAAATTTCAAATGATTCCAAGAATAAATGTGACGTTACTCGTCAAATAATTTGTATAGATCGCTGAACAAATATTTTCTGAAAGCATTCATCAGAAGCGATTCTTGATCACCAGCCTGAACTTTGTTGATTCAATTATTCATTTGATAAAATGTCTTTTCTGTCGGAGTACCCAGGAAATATTTCAAAATTTACTGAATAATGAGTGATATATCCATTGGGAGTGTCAAAATAGTACTCACCATTATAATTATTATTGTAACACAACCGACAAAAACAGCATCAATTCTAGATTCATCAAATCATTATTCTAGTTGCTTGCATTCTCTAACATTGTGCCGCAAGCTTCAAAAACTCAAATGGATAAATATGGAAGAATAAATCAATGTCTGTTATATTATTATTCAATTCTGATTCTTGTGAAAGTATACACAATGAGTACAATCAATAAAACACACACACACCCTCACCCATATGAGTATATATTTATGAAAATAACTATCTGAATGAAACAAAACAATAAAAATGTAACGAATAAAGGATAAATTAATCACTCAACAAAAATAAACTTTCCGGAGAGGCTAGGTTCATCCACAAGCAAACGTTCCTGTTGATTTTCAAAGGTACATATTCTGATATTAAAGTGAGTTGATAGTAAATGAGTATATATTCCTGTAAAAACGATAAAATGCTACTGAAAGAAACTGAATGGGACAGAAATCGATAATTTTTTGGAGAAATACGGATAATTGTCAAGCATCACGGATCGTGCTAACTTCTCCATTGCTTAGAAAATGTTTTACTCCATTCCACATTAACTTGGATTTGGTATGGCCATATTTTCAATAAGTAGATTCATTCAATGAACTCCACTTTCAACCTGATAGATTAACGTTGAATAATTATTTTTTTCAAGTACTCTTTCAATGGCCACTAGTATGTGTATGTGTCTTCTGCTATTTTCAAATTGCTAATTTTTGGTATGAGGATTACAGTAGATAATAATAATAATAATAATACTCCCTCATAAACATTCGTAGAGTGTACCCAAAAGCATAGCCTGTGCGGGTAGAGGACGGCTATTATTATTATTTGCTGTGATATACTGATATTGTCGGTGGTGTATTCACTTTTCAGCTGTAGGAAAACCTACAGCACCACTCCGGTTGGTCGGTGCGCACTTCAAGCTAGCACCAGACGTCGGGATTGGCATCTAGGCAACTCACATCACACTTGATTCACAACAAGGCATGTGGCCACCTAAACAGACCCGTGTACATGACAAAAAAGATTCCGTACCCGAGCCCCGAACGTCTGTCTGATGCTAGCTAGAAGTTCCAGTAAAATAAATAAATAAATAAAGGTTTATTGTACATAGCATTATTTCTACACTTCAGTTGACATATTACAAACTCCGTCCTAAGCTCAATTCTTCGCCCAAGAGCGTCCAGGAGAGAGGAAGGGTCGGGAGGACGGACTGAGAGCCGCCTCCCTTCCTCCACAGACATTGCTGGCTGCAGAGCAAGGGAGCACTTGTGCCAAGGGGCATATAGGGTCCCGGCGAGGGGGCGCTAGTGTCCGCCTCCGCTGGTCTTAGCGGTTGGCCGAATATTCCAACTGATAGTGGTTGTGGTACGTATGATACATGCCTCCTGCAAAGCTTATGCATGTCGTCGGTCGGTAGCATTCGATGTAGATACTGCTTTGTCGTCTAATTTTGTTCAGAGGTGGTTGTTTCGTGCTAACCCCGGAAAAAAACCGGGTCATGGTACTTCGCCCACTACATAGAGGCGGCTTGGTTCCCTAAAGAACCGGTTCTTCCCATCTTTCCTGGAAGATGGCCAAAGATTGATATATCAGCCCGCCGTGTTTGCGGGGCTGATTATCATGTACTCGGGTCTGGTAAGGTCCCTCGTTATCGCACTCTTGGAGAGGTGAAACCTGTAGAATTTCTCCGACAGGTTCTTAACATGTGTCGGGATGGAGTCGACGCCAGCAAGGGCGCGCAGCGCATCTAGTTGAATGTATCTATCACTCTTTGTTCTGCATCCTGTTCAATCTCATAAAGGGAGTTTTGGGCAGGTTACAGAACGCTGGAGAAGTTCCACTGCCTAGAGACCTTAGCCACTGAGCCACCGACCGAACGTATTTTTAAAGTCGATGATTAGGTACCTGTTTCAAGTGAATAAGTATTAAAATTAATGAGAGATGATACTATAACGGTAATAGATAGATTTATGTTCATGAATGTAGTGTGTGAAGAATGAGTGTCGTATATTATTGATTTCCATTTGAAAGACAATGGAATATTTTACATTCAAATGATTGATTGATTGATTTTCCCACATTGGAAATTGAATTGGTCAATTCTCACAATAAATAATTTTGACCATAATGTTTTTAACATATACTTTATTTTCTCGACAAAAATAAGCATTCTCCATATAATTCACATCATCGACTACATTTCCTTGAATTCATTTGTTCCCTGCATCACATATAAGAACAACAGACGAAAAACACGAAACCCAGACATCTATCTGAGGTTTTTCCGAAATTAGAGAGAAATTTATTTCCAGATCACCGGGATGGAGTTTACGTGTTCTCGTTTGTAATTTAGTGTCCGGAGCGTGAGAAAGAAAATGGAGTTTGCAGCAGGAGCCATGAGCGTTGACGAGTCCAGGAGGACGTCGCAATAATGTGTTGTCATCAGGTCGCTCGTTTCCGTAATTAGGTTTTTGTTTCTTCCTACTCGCACGTCCACGTTCGTTTCGGAATAATGCGATAATTAGTTTTGCTGGACATCAGACTTCACTGAACGGAAATTAGTCTTCTTCCATTAATTGTTCCTCTAGGTGCAATATGTTTACGTGACATGTGAAATTCAGTTGATCATAGATACAAAAGTTGTGGGCGTTAGTTTGGTAGCAGATGGCTCGAATGAATTCCGCATGTGGGGTGTTTCAGGAATAGGACAAGATGAGGTTAGTTCATTGACAGTAACATTTTTCAAAGATGTCGAGTACGTACGTATGTGCGAGCTCTGCTTACTGTAAGAAGTATAAATGGAAAGTGAAAAATTATATCGAATGTTTGAACTGTGACATATGAGCTGTGCAAAAATTAGCAAAAATGTGAAGACCTCCGAAGACGGAAAGTAGGGTAATTGTCCCTATTATCGGCCACTCAAGAACATTCGTCAAACTCAAAAAACTCTGCAATTTTATTGCTGGAAAAAATTACTGCATGTAGTGTATATCAAGTAGAATTACCCTTTTTGCGCAGAAAGTTCATATCTAGTGTATTTATCGATCCAGAAAATTTTATGATTTTTTTTTAAATTGTGTGACACACGTTTGCAACGAATTATTTGGAATATTATATGATTGCCAAGTCTTAAATAAACCTACAATATCAAATTTTTCTGCAATAAAAGTGTTCTGAAGTCTGCAAACTGGCAGAACAAAGACCTAGTATTCACAAATGCAACATGTATATCTCTCATCCTCCCAAACAATAATGATATGATTATAATTACCTCCGATCAAGTAACACAACCTAGATGAGTAAAACTCGAATAATACTGAAGGTAACATCTAAGTTATCTAAATTATGATATTGTTGCCATGTTGCAATTTTCTAATGATACAGTAAGCACGTCAGCTAGATTTTGATTTATATGGGGTATATTCATGTCAACGAAAACCCAAAAATACTGTCTTGGTTGAAATATATAACAATAAGAAGGCAATTGAAACATTGATTGAGCTTGTTGAAATCATATGAAAACGATAGTATTTCCATCGCCGAACTGAGATATTTCTGGTAAGTACGGCAACTCTGCATTTTATATTTGACAGAACAATAACAAAACATTTCTGTTTATTTTCGTCTTTGGATTGAGGGAGTGTTTTTTGTGAATGAAGGGCAAATTCTAAGTTAATTTGTGATAAGCTTTCATCAGTTTTTATTATTGAGTGATGGTGAAGCATTGTGGAATGTGTAATAGACCATTTGAAGCTGGAAATCAAGATATATCATTTCATAGGTGAGCTACCAGTATCGTAACTATTAAGAAAGGGAAACCGAATTGAAAAAGAGTAAAATTAGTGAATTTTGATAAAACATGTCAATTGGAGCATCGGCTGATCTCAAGATTCTGTCATCATGATTTCAGGTTTCCATTCCATATTGGGTTTTCATTATTTCTATTTTATATATACAGGCCGTTTCTTTTGTCATGTGTTAACATTGCTATATTCTAAACCGTAATAGATACAAAGACGATTAAATAGGAAAAAATGTAACTATTGTGGTGAGCAGTACATTGGTCAGAGAAAATCTGCGCAGACTCTCGCCCTTCCCAACTTATACAGGGAAAACTGAAAATGCTGTTTTCAGTTTTTTACGAATAGAATTGTTATTCCAGAAAATATAAAAAAATTAAAAAGGAAAGTTTTATTGTATTCAAAATGTACTAGAACTAGGTAATGATAAATTTTTAATCAAACGTTTCGTGTCAACACCGCCATCATCAACAATTTTTTTCAAATACGGACCTGTTTATTTCATCACAAATATTGATAGAGCGATAAAATCACAATTCAGTGGTATATCACACTCGACATTTTTATAACGTTTCATATAAAATAACTAGCATCATCAGTGACAACAATTTTTAATTACGGTCCTGTCGTAATTTTGATTATGAATTCCAAAGAATCTAACGCTTCGATATAATGTATTTATACTATAAAAATTCATAAAGGATTTCTGCAGTTTCAGAGACGAACGATAGCAATTTACCCCAGAAATAAACTTACTTAAGAGGAGAAGAAATCAAACAAACAGAAAAACAATTTATTTTATAATGAATTTGTGGAAGAAAATAAAATCAGTACAGAAAAAGAATTCTACATTAAATGCTCGAATTGACGACCTCTTTGTTGAATGCACATAAGTTGTCTGTCCATACAATTTCTGTGGCAATTTTCTAGCACGATGGTAATGCTATTAAATGCATCTCTTATTTTCTGTTTGATATTGGTACTAGGTGTCGAAAAAACTTTATCCCCAGACAAAAAAATCCAAAGGAATAAGGTCTGTTTCTGTTAAACCAACCATTGTTGGTGAATTTTGATTCGGCCGTCCATATTATTTTTTTACAAATATTTCGAACTTCCCTATTTCTACGTCTTAACCATTTCGCAAATCGTACTCTCCTTCCGTAATCCCTTTCATTAAGGTGAAGAACTTTGTGTATCCTGTAGCATTTGTATTTGTTCTTTTTCAAAATATTTCTGGTAGATTTTACAGATATCCCAAGTTCGTGGGCAATTTCTCGTAAAGAACAATCTTGATTAGAAATATTTTTGTAACTGACCACTCCTAGTTTAAAAAAAATACGTTATTTTTCACTTTTTAGTCTTTATAAGGTAATATTTGCTTAACCAAAACATTTATTTGGTTCCTTATACTTCCAGTAACAACACATTTCATAGTTTTATTTCTGTCAAATGCACCACAGTCTCTCAAATTTCTTTCTAATCGTCTAAACATTTGAATGTTTGGAATGCGACGATTCGGGTATAGCTCACCATACATGTTTCTTGCCAAAAGAGGATTTCTATTTGATTTTGCATAAGTAAATAGCATATCAGTCCTTTCGTCATTCGAATACATCTTTAATATGTAACCGAGTGCTTAAATGTCTGACAGTTCTCAACATATATCAACAACTCATCTTTTTCCTGCCATAGAAATCAAGCAAAGCCTACGTGTTTAAATATGGTAAAAGAAGTGAGATGCTATTTAATTGTACCAAATTAGACAACACTTGTATTTTGATCAAAAACTGATATTTTCATTACTTTTAGGATTGAGAATTATGAAAATAATCCGCGTAAAAATTGATACAGGAAAAATCAGCCTTGAATCAAGGATGACTGTAATACAAAAATCCCCAAAAAGGAAAAACACGAATGTTCGTTGTGTTGGGGTATCTTCCTATTGAAAGTATTGGGTAATGAATGAAGTATCCTAATAGTTGAATAAGTTTTGAAGAAATGAAAACAATTTATAAAAGAACTAACGACAGGACCGTAATTAAAAATTGTTGTCACTGATGATGCCAGTTATTTTATATGAAACGCTATAAAAATGAAAAATGAATTGTGATTTCATCGCTTAATCAATATTTGTGATGAAATAGACAGGTCCGTATTTGAAAAAAATTGTTGATGGTGGCCGTGTTGACACGAAACGTTTAATTAAAAATTTATCATTACGTAGTTCTAGTACATTTTGAATACAATAAAACTATCCTCTTTCATTTTTTTATATTTTCTGAAATGACCATTCTATTCGTAAAAAACCGAAAACAGCATTTTTAGTTTTCCCTGTATAAGTAGGGAAGGGCGAGAGTCCCCGTAGATTTTCTCTGACCAATGTACTGCTCACCACAATAGTTACATTATTTCCCATTTAGTCGTCTTTGTATCTATTACGGTTTAGAATAAAGCAATGTTACCACATAATAATAATGATAATAATAACGTTTATTTATCAAGGTTTACAGGAGGATGCTTCCTATGTTTGATATAAACGTTGGAATATATTCGCGAGTGTCAAGCGCTTATGAAGGATAAGCACTTAACACTGTGTGCGAAAACATAATACATATTGAAATAAGATAAAAAGAATCATTTAAAAATTTATGATAAAAATGGTATGTTGTGTGATATAACAATATCTACAAATACACCCGTACACACATAGAAATATAAAATACAAAATATTGATCACGAGTTAAAGTATAAAAATATAAAATATTAAATCTTAAATATAAAATTTTGCATCTAAAATATAAAATTGAAGTCTAAAATATAAAATTTGAAATGTAAAGTAAGACCTTAGGAATATAAGCATATAATATGCACAGATAAATATATTTTTCAGTTATTTTTAGTGTCTATAATTTTTTCTATTTTTGTTTTATTTTCTGTTACGAATTTTTGTAGTAGTTTTTTGAATTTAAATGGAAGATGTATATTTATCATTTCGTTTGGAAGCGAATTCATAATTTTGGGGCCTAAGTAATTTAAACTCCTTTGTCCAACAGTTTTATTCATATGTGGGACAGAAAAGGGATCTTTTTGTCTGGTGTCATATCTGGAGTTGTGAGCAATCTCAAGAGTGTGTATGTTTTTAAACAAGTAATGAGCAACGTTATAGAAATATATTTGTCTAGGATTGAATAGCTGAATTTCATTTAGTAGCTGGTCTGAAGAATAATTTTGGGGTTTTCTTAAAATAATTTTATAAAAACGTTTCAATAAATTTTCTAATTGGAGCAAATGGGTTTTCAGTATTCCACCCCAAGCAATTATTCCGTATGTGAGGTGTGGTACTACCAAGGCATTATACAGGGAAATCAGATCATTTTGGGAAAGAAATTTTCGGGATTTGTAGAATAAATAAATTAATGATCTAAGTTTTTTTGTGATGAATTCTATATGAGTATCCCATTTCAAATGACTATCGATATACACACCTAAGTATTTTACGCTCGTGGCTGAATTTATCTCAAGTGTTTTATGATATTCCTTGATTTCTAGAGTGTTGAAATTTGGCAGATTTGTTTTGTATGAGCTAAAAGGGGTAAAAAAGGTTTTATCAAAATTCAAAGTTAGAAATTTATTTTTAAACCATTTTTCAATGTGGAGGAAATCTTTGTCTACTTTTATTTTAAGTTTTTCCCAGTCTGAATCGTGATAATATATAACCGTATCGTCTGCAAATGTAATAATTTCCCCAACTGTATCCAAGAAAAATAAGTTATTCACGTACAGAATGAATAGCATCGGACCTAAGACCGTTCCTTGGGGTACACCGTATTTTAGAGTTCCTGGAGCACTGAGAGATCCATTTATGTTTGTCGGATATTATTTTAAATTTTTTTTAGATATCAGTCTTTGTTTAATGATTTTTTCAAATATTTTAGCAAAACAAGTTATCAGTGATATAGGCCGGTAGTTAGTTGTAATTAACTTATCACATTTTTTATAGATTGGTTGAGATTTTGAAGATGGACGGAATTTCTCCAGTATCAATTATAAGATTGATAAGAAAGGCTAGTGGCTCTGCAATGAACTGAACAATTTGTTTTACTGTTTCTGCTTTTATGTTGTCATAACCGGTTGCTTTTTTATTTTTGAGATTTCCAATCACTTCCTATATTTCTTTTTCATTTGTGTGAGAGAGATACAGAGAATGCGTTACAAATTTTCTGGGTGGTTTATAATTCATATCTGGAGTTATCTTTGCTAGATTTTCGCCTATGTTAATAAAGATGTTGTTGAATTCATTTGATACATCTAGTGAATTTGTTATTAGTTCGTTTTTGTCGTTTTTTATCATAGGAATACTTGTTTTGTTTGACGATTTTGACTGTAATGTATTTATCGCTTTCCAAACACAAACTTGATTATTTTTATTATCGATTATTAGTTTCCTGTAGTACTCGTTTTTTCTGGTTTGGAGAAGTTTTCGAATTTCTTTCTTGTATCTATTATATTCCAGTTTAAGTTCCAAGTTATTTGGGTTCAATTTTGTCAATGAGAATAGTTTGTTTTTGTGGTTAATTGATTTCAAGATTGCAGGCGTAATCCATTGCTTTCTTTTTTGTTTATCATTTGGATTTTTTTTGTAATGGTACACTTTTCAATGCTTTCAAATATTATTTTAAAGAATGAATTTGCAGCGGTTTCAATTGTATTTTGTCTATAAACACAATTCCAATCTGTACCGTTCATGATTTCTTTCAATTTTTTGTAGTTTACATAGGAAATGATATTATGTTTATTTCCTGGTTGACGATTTTGGAGTGGAAAGATAACTTGGAGTACTATAGTAAAATGGTCTGTTATATCAGTAAGCACAACTAATGGTAGGGTAAATTCAAGGTCTGCTTTTGTTTTTAAGAAGATATGGTCCAAGCATGATTTAGTGTCATCTTTGACACGAGTATATTCGTTTATCATTGATACAAAACCAAACTGATTGAGAATACTCAAGTACTCAGTGGCGTAATCAGCTTTTTTCAGTATATCAATATTTATATCTCCCACAATTATTTCATAATCATATTTTCTTTTTTTTTATTCTAGAAATTCTTGTAAATGAATATTGAATTCGTATGGATCTAAAGATGGGGATCTATATAGTGCCATCAGATGAATGTTTTTATTATGAATGTGGATCTCTAGTTCAGTCACCGTGACGTCACCCAACTTAGAGATACATGAGTTGAACTGGAGAGAATTTTTCAAGTATGATAAAAGAAACGGCCTGTATATATGAGAAAAAGGTTTTCAATGAACAAATACGTGAAGATATGCCAAACGTCCTGATATTTTCCTAACTTATACTCTTACGATTAACAAAATTGCGTGCTCGGCAACTATTTGAATAAATTAAGAATATATTCTTCCGTCTCCAACGAATACATCTTTTCGTCTCTCATGGTTAGGTGAACGGAAAAATAAAAAAACAGAAAAAATTCCAAAGGAAAAAAAACTAAAAAAAAAACGGAAAAAATACCCCCGGAAAAAAAACGAAAATAAAATCTCCCGGAAAAAATACCCTTTTATGCGATAACAATAGCCAGTACACAAAAAGTAATGAAATTTCAACTGTGTGTCATTTTAAAGAAACTAGACCATATTTGATTCATTTTATAATACAGAGGGGTGGAACAACAGATTTTCCAGCATTGCAAAAAGGCAAATCTGTCACCAGGTTAGTTCGTTCAGGAACAATCGAGTCATAAAAATATGAAAAATCGTCTTTTTTGGTCGTCGACGATGAACACTCCACAGAATAGGTTAATACTTAAATGAATGAAATGAATGAATGAATGAAAATTAATCAAATATGGTCTAGTTTCTTCATGACACATAGTTTAAATTTCATTACTTTTTGTGTACTGGCCATTGTTATCGCATATAGGGGTATTTTTTCCGTTTTTTTTTTCGTTTTTTTTTCGGGGGTATTTTTTCCTTATTTTTTCCTAGATTCCATAGTTAATATGTTGCCTTCAATGGACCAGACGTTATCCCTCCCTAACTGATCTTTATCTAGAGTAAACGAGTCAAATCTACTTTTGATGAGATCTTCAGCCAGCATCATCCTACTACCTTTTTTTTTTCACGGAAAATACTGCATTTCTACTGCTTTCTAATGCGATAACATTGCTGGATATTGGGGATATTAATTCCAAGTTTTGTTGAAAATATATGCTAGATCTTTGATGAAAATTTCTTGTCATTAGATTCTAATACAACATAAAACGAAGTTTATCTATCCTCATCTTTTGTTTCGTGTCTTTAACTTTGCGTACTTACTCTTCATTTTCCCCCAGTGTAATAATTATTTTTGCTTTCAGCATATCAACTCAAGCTGTTAGATTTTCAATTCTTTGGTTTACTCTTGCAACAACCTTATTTGCAATTGTCGCCAAGGAAGCATGGTCATTCATAAATTCGGTTAAAATTTCTGTCATTACTTCTTTTTTATATTTTTCAGTTCGCTTTTTGCCTTTCAGTGAATCCCATTTTAATTAACTGACAGTCGATTTTATCAAATGAATAACTATGTGTGGGCTACTTACAGCAACTGGATTTCATTACAGCAGATACTTCTGTGATTGTATTATATATCGTGAGATGGCTGAAGAAACTATTCACTTTTAATTGGTTTTAGAACGAAATAAGCCGGAACCACAATAAATGAGTCTAGTCGCTGCGAACGAACATACTTGAATAGAAAATTTGTGAAGGGATATAACCAATTTTTATTCCAGGAATGTATTATTATTACCTCTCAAGTACACTCAATTCCACATGAAAATTATTATTTATGATATATTTTCATTTTGTATGAATCTTATGCATTGAAATCTTACATTGAAATTGAATTATCACAGTGAATCCGCTTCATCTGCCTTAACTGAACCAATAGGTCAATGAAAATTTCCAATAGCATCGAATAGACTCTAAACGACCAACCTCTAGAAAACACCCCATATACTAGTCTGCATTTCACTTTATATTAATATTATAGGAATACATCCAACTTCATCTTTTCTGCGTCAAGTTCACATCACGGCGAGTTGAAATTTAAAATATTAAATATACGAAACACTCCTTCATAGTGTCACATTCTTGATATTGTCCAAGTTGACAGCATTTAAGATCCAAGAAGTCCGTGCAGTTCGAGCATTCCTTGTTGACAAGTGACAGCTAGGAAGGGTTGTTATATTGTCTTAGATTGAAGGGGACTAGCGCTGGACGTGCAAGGCTGATAAACTTAACTGATTACCTCTGCTACAATCTTTAGATGTTCTTGTTTGATAAACGTCGTGCACGTTGTCTTCGTACTTACAGGGAGATGCACACGACGGCTTCACTTGATCCCAGTGGTTTGTTTCGGAATAATGAAATCGCGTATGATTTTATTCTATTAATTCGTTGTTTGGCGAATCATACCGTGTGTCGCAGCTTGGAGGGATATGAGATTTCAACTCTCGAGTGAAATGAACTGAGCTATGTGGGAAAACTGGGGTGGTACTGTAGGTTTTCTGAGTTTTCCAATAACTGAAAAGTGAATACACCACCAAAAACATCAGTAAGTCGCCCCGGAGTGCCACGGCAAGTACTTATAATAGCCGTCTTCTACCCGCACAAGCTATGCCTTCGGGTAAATTTTAAGAGTGTTTATCTGTTTTTGTTGTTTTTGTTGTTATATCCGTCAACCGGTTGCACCCCTACGTGCAACCCTCAAAAGTCAGAGACTTGTGCGAGCTAGGGAAAGACGTAGCCCTTACCTTTTAATACGTGTGATGCCATGCACGAGACCGGTGGCAATGCTGAGATTCGAACTCACGCTCTTTGACTTATTAGACGAGAACTCAACCCGCATACCACCGCGGCCGTTTATGAGTGGGTTTAATTAATAATATTTTTATCTGTTAGGGATTTTCCAGTCAGGTCCTGTCTCCGGAGCTCCGATACTCCGGAGGTCGCGCTGCATCACTTAACCCAATAACCACTTACCACATCGTGGGGTAAGTGACTATTTGGTTCGAAAATCATATGCCCTGAGCAGGCGGAGTGAACCAAAGATGACGGACTTCTGCATTTCTTCACGATTTCTTGACGAAAATCTCAAGAATATGCTTCCTCAGGTATGAGAACTTTTCGAATTAGTTCTCAGTTGTCCAGTTACATCTGCATCTGCAGAAATATATTTTTCTTCCCTCAAACGGTTGAAAACGTACTTGAGAAGTACTATGGAGCAGGAGAGGTTGAGTGCTTTAGCCCTTATGACCATAGAGAAAGAGTTTGTGACAAACCTCATGAGCAAAACTGAAGATCTCATGCATATTTTTATCGCGAAAAAAGAAAGCAGGATAATGTTCTTCTTGTTTTATGGTAGCTTATCATTTTGTCAAGAATCTTTCATTTATTTATGGTCACCAAAGTCTGTTGATTTATTTTTTACTTGTTTTATTGCAATTGAATGATTATAATATTTTGAACATTATTATGATGATTTGTTATACTTCAACCATCAATAAGAAAAAATAAATTCGAATATACACTTTGAGTTCCCCCCCACTTCCATGACCCACGCGCCGCCCCTGGTCAACGGAGTTCAAAGAGTAGAACAAGTCAAGAAAATTATTTTTTAGCATAAGCCATCGCAATATGGGCTGTGATGGTCATGATGGTAGAGTGCTTGTCTCTTAACCTAAGCTTAGCTACCGTTTCTGTTATATGATCAACGAAGGTTACCTTAGCAGTTCGTGTACTGATAACATCTGAGTAGTGTATTATTATTGATGTTATAGGCATATGTTTCTTCCTCGTGAAAGACATATATTCACACTTATTCATGTTAAGTGACAAAAAGTAAGAATTACACCAGATATTTAGTCTTTCAAGGTCCTCTTGAAATGATGCACAATTCTGAAGACAGTTTACTGTAGTATATAGTTTAAAATCGTCAGAATATAATAAAAATATCGGACCGCACATTCAGGCAGATGTCATTTATGAAGATGGTGAATAAAAGAGGCCCCAGAATTGATCCCTGTGGAACTCCAGAATCCAGATGAAGCGGATATTTCAGTAGACTTGAATCCGTGGTACTGAACATGCAGTTTTATGTTCGTCCAATATGACATGAAGAACTCGATCAGTCGATCGAAAGCTTTCGAGAAATCTGTATATATAACATCCACCTGCCCACCGTTATCCAAAGTATTGCTAGAACTTGAGTTATGGATACTCTCATGAAACCATGCTGATTCTCAATGATTTGTGAGTTAACGTGTGCAGACAGAAGATCATGAAGAACTATAATTTTCATTTTCAATATTACGCATATTGCCTTTTTTGAATACAAGATATAATTTCGCAATTTTCCATGAATCAGGAAAAAAATTTGATCGAAGAGATAAATTAAAAATTATTTCCAACGGTTTTGGGAATATCATTGCACAATCCCTAAATAAAAAAGACGATATACTGTCAGGACCCATTGTCATTTTGAGTTTGAATATTTTTAACGCCTCCAAAACAAGATCTTCTGATATAACTGGGGTGGATGAAGTGAGCAAGTTACTTGGAACCTCTTCTGATTTGTAAATTATTGATTTTATGAACGATGATTAAAAACATGTCGCGAATGCATTCAAGATATTCAGGGGTTGATTAAATTCGTCATCATTGGAGATTATTGAGCTTGGAAGACTGGATTTATTCTTCATAGTATTCATATAGGTCCAAAATGATTTTGGATTATTCTGCAATTCGTGTTCAGCAGTTCTTCTAAAATTCGAATGAGATATTGATATGTCTCTCTTCATAGTGTTCCTCAGAGTTTTGAATTTATTATATTATTCCTGATAACAAGACATTTTATTTGATTTTAAAAGTTTGTTTTTCTTTCTTATATTGCTTATTATCACCCCATTGAACCAAGTTGGATAAGAAGAAATTGTAACATTTTTGGAACATTCTTTAAAAAAACCTGTTCCAGCTGAGAATATAGTTGAGCGAAAGCTGAATCGATATCATAAGTAAAATAAAAAATGCAAAAATTGTATCAATATTAATACCTTCTCTCAGCATCATGAACAGTATGTTTCCCCAACATGTGATTGAAGAAGAGTTAGAATAGGTAAAAATATAAATATTGAAAAATACGTTATAAAACGTATTTCGATTCAAATTACAAAACCTCTCCCAAGCAGACTGAAATTGTCACTTATAACACCTCTTTTCAAAAAAGGCACTCTGCATAATACTGAAAATTAGAGACCGGTATCTCGACCTCCTGTAATCTCGAAAATTTTCTAATATACCATGCTCTGAAGGAATTTCTGATGAAAAATTATGGGTTCCATGAAGGTCGTTCAACAATTACTGCTATATATTCTCTTAATGAAAAACATTCTGGAAGGTGTGGAAGCAAATGAAATTACTACTGCTGTATTCTGTGGTAAGAGACGAGCTTTTGACTGCGTGCAACATGAGGTTTCTTTGCAAAAACTTTATGATTTTGGAGTAAGAGAAAAACCTCATAATGGTTCAAATCGTATGTCCAAAATCACAAGCAGAGTGTTGAAATAAATCATCGAATCCAAACTATTCAAACTCAGTTTGTATCGACACCAAGGCTCAATGGAATTGGAGAACCTCAGGGTTCTATTTTGGGACCGGTGTTGTTTGTACTCTATATTAATGCTGTGGGTGAGTTCAAGATGGGCCTATGTCAATTTTGCTACTTCTAAATTATGCTGAACAGTTGCAAAATCTTTTTCAATTAATTTTTATATAATACTGCACCTACTTAATAAATCTGAATTGATTCTGTTGAACAGTGAAGAACTCACATTAACTTTAATTGTAGCCAAAAGTAAAAAATATACAATTCGGCCTATTTAGCAGTCAAAATTTGACATTGGCCCTTCTTTCACCCACAGAATGAGTTGCATGTAGTTTCGCCAGAAGCCTTCTCTTATTTATATGTTGACGACACAATACTTTTATTCCGAGAAAAGAGTATGTATATTATACACTATTCTCTGCACTCTCCAAAATGTCTTTGGATGGTTATCTAGCCATTCCTTATTCCGTAACCCACGCAAAACGCAACATATGTTTTTTCAAAATTGTCATCGTGAAAATCCAACAGAAATAGATAATAGTATATTACGTAACAAGAGTTGTAAGTAACCATTACGCACGAAATGAAAAAGTTTATGCACGAAGCCGCGCAGCGGCGAGTGCATAAATTTCATGAGTGCGTAATGGGCTTACAACTCGTGTAACGTACTATACTTTTTCTACGCCCATTAATTTTCTTCCATTGAATAAAAAACATCGCAACTATCACTACTATCAGACATATTCGTAGATAAAGTTGAGAAAATGTTCGGATACAATTATATTTTGTTCAAGGAATTGACAATATAAATGACATGACATTTATTTTCATAGCATGCTACTTAAGAACACGTGTCCTATTTTTAAAGAAATTGCATAACGTGCTGCTTACATTTAGGGGCATCACTCTTTCAATCCTAAATATATCTCGCCAATGCTAAAAGTTTTTATGTTTTTCAATTGACTTAATTTGTGTACATAGACCAAATAAAGTCTTACGTAAATAAAAATGGGATTGTTATTTAATTAAATCAAGAAGTTTAAGTTTGCGATTTTTGACGTTTACAGACATGGGCGTAGAAAAAATTATAAATAATAAAGCAATAGAACAACATTACATTTTTAGGAATAGATTTTGATACCAATCTATCATCCCCCACTAATTGTGTAAATCTCATGAAAAATCAAATTAGAGTTTTGAGAAACGCTTTGGATAGACAATTATTGTTGTTTTATTATGGTCAAATTCAATCCAGACCGCTTTATGATATTTTAATTTGGGGTAACTCATTTTCTATGAAAGATATTTTCATTAAACAGGAAAGAATATTTAGGAATTTGGCTAATGCTTCTTCAAGGACGACAATTATTCAGAGAATCAATCATATTCTTACAATTTATGGTTTATTTATCGCTGAACTATTATTGATGTAAATACATAAAAATCGTGATCAGTTTATAAAAATCAATCAGTACATCATTACAATACACGAATAAAAAACTATATTCATATTCCAAGAATTTTACTTCATTTTTCCAAAATGCCAGATAATGGGCCTTAAGCTCTGTAATGTTTTCCCCAATGATATAAACGTTTCACTAAGTTCGATCATTTCATGGAAAATGTCAAATCGGTTATGTTAGACATAAGTCATTAAAACATTGATGAGTTCACTGATTATTTTAAATAACATCGTTTTTTCGTCTTTAAATCTTCATGTTTTTAAATGTTATATACAGTGCGGCTTTTAACCGTGCCCCCCCTGTTAACTTTTGAACGGTTTGACGTACAAACTTAAAAAAACTGTTTGGAGGGTTTCACCGATACTACTTTTTGAAATAAAACACATTGTGATTGCTCAATAGATGGCGCGGGGGCATATCAACTACAAAAATTTAAATGGCATGGGGGGTCATGTGTCACATTGTTGAAAAGATGATTCAATTCTCTTTTCAACCATCTAAGAATTTTTAGTATTTCGTTCCATTCAAAAAAAAATCTGTCGAGTTATTTCACATCAAACCATTCAAAAGTTATCGTGGTCAGGTAAAAAAAGGGATTCAGACCGCCAGATCTGCACTTATTCAGAGATTTCAAATGCATATTGTGAAAAAACGTATTAACGAAAATCAAAAAAATTTTTTTATGGTTGAAAAGAGAATTGACTTATCTTTTCAACGATGTGACAAATGACCCCCTTGGCCAATTAAAATTTTTAAGTTGATTTTCCCGCCCTCACGCCATCTATCGAGCAATCACAATGTGATTTATTTCAAAAAGTAGTATCGGTGAAACCCTCCAAACATTTTTTATTTCTAAGTTTGTTAGTCAAACCGTTCAAAAGTTAACAGGGGGGACTATGCTAGGACTATGCTAGGAATCGCACGTTAAAAGGTAAGAACTCGTTAATCCTTAGCTCGCACAAGTTTCGACTTCTGAGGGCTGTCGTTCGTAGGGGGGTGACAGCTGGTTAACGGAAAAAACATTTTGAAACATTTTTATTAAAAGCCGCAAGTGTATTATCGATGTACATATTGTTTTGAAACATTTTTACTTGTAAGAGTTTTTTCGGTACTTGTCCCATAACTTGTTTGAGTTCTTTTGAATAGACCAGTAAATATCCTTCTATCTTTACATACAGTGTCACACATAAGTTCGCGACTTATGGAAGTTTTTATATTAATAGATATAAAGAAGATTTGACTTCGCAGTTAATTTGTGCTTGAAAAATGAGTGAAATACAGCATCTTTTCTTTTTTCATGTGCTACTCCAAACCTGTTAAACTCGTTCAATCTTCCTCTTGAAGATGGTCACTTGGTGACCGAAACACGTGTCGAGGTGTTAGAAATAGTGGTTTGGTGTTGGGATAAAACTCCGGTATATGGATGAAAATCTATCAAAAAAAGAAATACGAGTGTGATAAGAATGAAGAGAAATTCGTTTATTCGATTACTTACATATTAACGTCCATACATTGAAAATTTACATCAGTTTAACAATGAAATGAAAAAACTAGATGAACTTTGCAACAACAAAGACGAATTTCTGGAGGTACATCTTTTTCTTTTCTGGTAACAGGCCAATCTGAGTATTTTCTGGGCAAGATATGACATTGAAGTCTCATATTCATCAAAGATATGAAATTTGAATCACGTTTCGTTCGAATCGATAGAGCGAAAGATTCGAAAAATAAAAAAAATGGAAAAAAGTCGAAGTGACAGTAGAGAGTCTAAATTTGGAGAAAATGTATAAAATTGGAAACTGAGCTACTTTTTTGTCATTTTTCGAAATTTACAAAATAAAATTATTTTTTGAGGATTTTCGAAAAAAAATGTCAAATTTGACAGGTTTAGAGTAGCACATGAAAAAAGGAAAAATGCTGTATTTTACTCATTTTTCAAGCACAACTAACTGCGAAGTAAAATTTTCTTTATATCTATTAATACAAAAAACTTCCATATGTCGCGAACCTTATGTGTGATACTGTATATATATTGGTTTTATGAAACAATAATCTGGAAATTCATTAATCTCAATAATTACATCAGGTGCGCTATTTTCCCCACCACCAATCGTAATGTTTCAGGGTTCGTTTATATTAACAAATTTTCCGATCAATTTGATGAAGTAAGGTCGGGCATTTTCTTCATACCTATATTTTTATCTTATTCGTTAGACAGGTTTGTGGTTGTGGATGAAGATTAAAAAACAACCATTATCATCGGTCAGCTTTTTACTTCATACTTATTTTAAAGAAACCAATTGTTTGATAGGACAGACATCCCGTCCAGTTTTTATTGAATAATATTCGATTCGATCTTACTTACTTACTTACTGCTGTGTAGAGTAAATAACTTCAATTTCGAGATGAGTCAGAGCTGAAGAGAAAACAGTTATAGCCTTGTTTGGATTCTCATGAATCGTAAATTCGCCAGACAAATAGTACACCTAGGGCTAATTGCCAAGAAGTCATTGAGTTAGTATCTTAATTACTTTGGGTATCTATTTGTGCATTAGCTCAACCAGCCGTGCATAGTGGGTTTACTCAATTTGAAACAGATTTGAATTTCCCCGTTGTACGGTGACATCCCATTGACTGCTAACAAAATAGGAGACTGAAGTTACGGTCTCAATATCTAACGAGCGAATTTCATAAAGGAAAATTTTATTTTCAATGTTATCTTGGATTAACGGTCTTCCATCGCTGAGAAAGAAGGTAGTCAATAACGTTTTTTTTGTTTTTATTGTGTTAAGTCTTTTTAATTTCATATAGAAATTTAAATTATACGCGACTCATGATTATTAAGGTTCCGCGCTCGTGTGAAAAATGCCCTGTAGATGTCAGGACAATTTCCAGAGAAACCAGTATGTTGATTGATATGTTGTACTAAAATAAAAAAGAATTGTTGAGTGAGATACACTTGTCATTTTACTAGCATGATATCACTTCTAATGCTCCCGGCCATTCAAATTGGTTTGGTTAGTCATTAAATACGTTTCAAGTTATCGGGTGCATTAATTACAGTCCACCTCAGTTCCTTTTATTTGCAACACTTGGATAGCCAAAGTTACCGGCTCAAGTAAAGCAAGTTGTGTAGAACAAGCAAGGAACATTTTCTACACATCAGATTGATGGGGGGATGTCTTAGTGTATGAAAAAAAAAATATATTTTTCAAGAATTAAATGAATTAACAACAGTATATTTCCATTAATTTTTTGTAATTTTTGTTCATTTCCACCATACGAACTAATATATTTGTGAGGTTTTATCTTGGTATTGAAGTCTATCATTCACTTAGTTAAATGTCTATCCCCCCTTTTATCGAAGCTTCATTTTTCTTTTTTTATCGAACCTTCAATTGTTGTGTAATTAATTTTACAACAATGTGTCATTTCTGTGGAAAAATGTATCCATGTTCTAAGCCTACAGCAATCCCCACAACATACGTACTAATGGGTCATAATTACTATTTTCCACAAGGAACCTAATTAGGGATACCATCTATTATAATGGTATCAAGATGTTCAATCACTTGCCACAATATATCAAGGAGGCAAACAGGAACACAAACAAATTTAGGACAATAGTGAATACATTTTTAGCAGAAAGGCACTATTATAGTTTACAAGAGTAAGTAGTACGGAGACAAATTGACATAAGGTATTTGATTGACTCTTAGTAAGAGTATACTAATGTTAACTCATATACTTGTATAAAATGTATATATACAAGTATTTTTTGAATTGTATATATGGGTATGTGTGCAAGTATATGTATATACAGTGTGTTAATTTGATAACGTACCACCCCGAATATTTCAGCCCCCCTAGAAAATCTAAAAATGTGCAAAAACACGCCAGCCTTATTTTCAGGGAAAATTATGGTTTCCATTCAAATTACATCAACCCTGAAGTGGGAGTGGAAACAACCCCCTAAATCTTAAATTTAACGGAGGGTCGAGTGATACCTCATTTTGAAGACCGTTCAATTACCTATTCAAAAATACAATATAGTTGATATTTCTATCCAGTACTTTTGGAGAAATCAGGTGGAAACTCTAAAAAGGTTTAGGTAACAGTGTTTTGCAATCAAACAAAATAACAAATAGAATTTCATTTTATAAAATTTTCAAACTCTTCTTTATCTCTTTATCGCTATGAAAAACTTCTACCTTCTCTATTCACAGCTTTTATTCTTCTCTCTCTTCAAATCTTCCAAATCTCGTAGTTGTATTTTACTTACAACCGATTTTAGATGCACCTATAGGAACAAATCCAGAGGCGCTAAGTCGGGTGATCGTGGTGGCCAAAAAGAGTGAAGATAATAAATAAAGTCATTATTCATAAAGATTGGCAGTGACGATAGTGAACTATTTGAGCACTGGCTACCAAGACTTACACTATGTAGAGGGCAACAGAAATTTAACGATCTGTCCATCGATTTGTTGGGAAAACCAATGAATGTTTAGATTCATTCACAACATAAGAAACTAAACAGAAATATTCGAAATGTGAACAGAGAAAAAAGTGCACTGAATCTACATACGGTACCATATATTTCAAACACAGCTCACCAGATAGATTTTCCTGAATAAATTAAGGTCCAATAATAGCATTTTCAAGAATTTTGATTTCTCTGTATACTGTGTATCACCTTCCCGAAGAAGGTGCGGATTTTCATCGCTCCAGTATCGGCAATTTTGTTTTGTTAACATGCCCATTTGAAAAAATGTACACTCATCAGTAAAAGTGATATTTTGCAAATATTTCTTGTTGGCATTTATAAGATCCGACATTGTGTTTCACAAAATTCAATCCAGTTGAAATCGTTGTTAAAAAGCTGCCGAAGAACCTACATTTTATAGGGGTGGAATTTATTCTGATTTGTGAGACATTCCTACTTCAGGTGCCACAAAACGAAGTGAAGTGGTCGTTTCCTCAAGTTGCACAAAAAGTAATCAACTTTTCACATCAATGTTTTGAAATGACGTTTTTCACATGGACATAACAATTGAAAAATATGACAATCCAGTTCTCAGAGTCAAAAATTATTTTCTAAAATGGTGTTGACACTTCAACAAAGAACTGAAATAATTATCATTCAAGGGGAAAGTCGAAGATTCAATTTAAATAAAAAATATGTCTTGTAATTGGTGGCTAAGTTTAATGAAACTGGTTGGAGGAATCAACGCATTTTGGATGAAGCTAACAAATAGAAGTTTTAGGCTCATTCGTTGCAGAACCGACCACTTCACTTCGTAGTATGTCACAAGAAGTAGGAAAGCACTCAAATGACATAAATTCCACCGTTACAAAATAAAGATTCTCCAGCACCTTTTTGACGACGATTTCGACAGAAGGATTGAATTTTGTGAAACAATGAAGGATCTAATAAATGTCAACCAGAATATTTTGAAAAAAAAAAAACTTTTACTGATGAGTGTACATTTTTTATAAATGGGCATGTTACCAAAAAAATTGCCGATACTGGAGCGATGAAAATCCGCGTCTTTTTCGGGAAGGTCACACCCAGTATCCAGATAAATCAAATGTTTGGGCTGGTTATCTGGGTAATGCTATTATTGAACCTTCATTTATTCAGAAAAATCTAAATGCTATTTGAATCTGCTCGAAGAAATAGATCCGTTAATAACAGCAACTTTGGAAAATCAAATAGATGCGACTGGTAATATAGTTTTGAAAGAAAATCGAATATACTTCCAGCAAGACGAAGCTCCACCGCACTACTTTCTACCAGTTAGACAGTGGCTAAATGAAAAATTTCCTGGTAGATTGATTGGTCGAAGAGGAGCAACTGAATGGCCACCAAGATCGCCCGAAATGGCGCCTATAGATTTCTTCTCATGGGGGCATCTGAAATCGGTTGTTTACAAAACACAACCTCGAGATTTGAAGGATTTGAAGAGAAGGATAAAAGCTGCGTGTAGAGAAATTCAGGTAGGAGTTTTTCGAAAAGTTAGAGATGAGTTTGAAAGCAGACTGTATTACTGTTTAAGAAATAATGGACAACATTTTGAACATTTGATGAAATGAAGTTCTATTTGTTATTTTGTTTTTGTTTAATTGCAAAACGTCACTCTTACCTATACCCTTTCAGAGTATCCACCTGATTTCTCAAAAAGTCCTGGATAGAAATATCAAGTATGTTGAATTTTTGAATAGGTAATTGAACGGTCTTCAAAATGAGGTATCACTCGACCCTCCTTTCTATTTAAGATTTGAGGGATTGTTTCCACCCCCACTTCAGGGTTGACGTAATTTGAATGAAAACCATTCCTCCATGAAAATAAAGTTGATGTGTTTTTGTATATTCTTAGATTTTCTACGGGGGCTGAAATATTCGGGGTGGTACGTTTTCAAATTGACACACTGTATGTATATGCTTTTTCTTTCTTTTATAAGCAAGGGACTATTGCAATCATAAACTGAACTAAACTTTTCAGCTTAAGATGGTTTGGGAGAGCATATACAGGGCTATTCAAATTCTAGTCAGTATCTAGTATCTAGTATCTAGTCAGTTGGGTATCTCAGTAACGGTACGAGATAGAAGGGTGGTTGAATGTGAGCAAAGTTGCGTATTTCAGAGGTCAATTACGTGACATAAAAAAACTGATCTAGCTTCTTTGGTTCTGGAGTTATACAACAAATATTTAAAATTACTAAATTCTTTTTTTGCGTCTATCTTTTTATTTTGTGAAGATTGTTTGAAACTTTTGGCACTTTGCCGTAGCAACTTTTTGTAGACTATCCAAATATGCAAATAAAAATTATATACAAAGTATCGTACAACCCGGGCCACCCTCAACTTTTCATTTTCAAAGACGGACCCGTATTTTTTATTGCAATCTTTCAAATGTCAAGAGTCATATTTCAAATTGGCTGAGTTAACACAGTGTTTTGGAAGTAATGAACTATTAGTGGTAAAATTAAAATTTTTTCTTTCCATAACAGCTGTAATTGAAAAATGTTAACTTGTCATTGGTTAACATTTTTTATTTCATGATATTTTTCAATTATAACTGTTATGGAAAGAAAAAATGTTCCTGCTCATAGTTCACTACTCCCTAAACACTATGTAGTTTAGATGAAAATCTTACGCCAACAGGAAACACAACTCCTAGCATTTAAATAAATGTTATAAAAATTACAGGTCCGTATTTGAAAATTAAAAGTAGAGGGTGACCCGGGTTGTACGGTACTCTGTATAAAATTTTCAATTGCATATTTGGATAGTCAAAAATTTGCCATGGCAAAGTGCCAACAGTTTCAAAAAATCTTCACAAAATAAAAAGATATAGGCAAAAAAATAATTTAGAAATTTTCGATTTTTCCTGTATAACTCCAGAACCAAAGAAGCTAGATCAGATTTTTTTATGTCACGTAATTGACCTCTGAAGTACGCAACTTTGTCTCCATTTAACCACCCTTCTATCTTTCACCGTCACCGAAATCCCCATGCATAGACTCGAATTTGAATAGTCCTGTATATGTATATACAGTGTGTACATAAAGTAAGGAATAAATTCATTATCTAGAAAACGAAACGCTTTTCGGAAAAACCCTTAGACACGTCAAATTTTGTTTCAAGATGCGCATCTTTTGGAGTCCTAGTCGGAATGGTGACATCATTACTCTTACGGAAATGTCATCATCGTTTTTTTCTTCAAATGACAACCTATGTTTTTGAGAGTGTTATTTGAAAGCGCATATTGTTCTCCACACAGCACATCAAGAGTTTTGTCATGTTACATAAGGAAATTTTCGAGAAAATTATTGTTATTATAATTTTATATTCATTTATTTTACACAGTTGATTGCACAAACTAATTGATCAAATGTTCAAACTGAAGTCCTTCTTGATAGTTCGTGGAGTAATATTGTTCATTCATTGGTAATCTTAGATTTCAATTCCTTGATATTATCTGGTCTAGTTTTGTACACGACATTCTTTAGATGGCCCCAAAGAAAAAAATCTAATGGAGTAAGGTCCGGAGATCTTGGGGGCCATTCAATAGCACCACGCCTACCTATCCATCTATTGGCAAAGACTTGGTCAATATACCTTCTAACATCAGCTGCGTAATGTGGCGGTGCACCATCCTGCTGGTACCATAAGTTTTCATTTGGTATAGCAGGGTTATTTGCGTTAGGAAATAAGATAACTATACTGGGTATAACTGGGTATAACATAATACTGTAGGAATTGAAGGTATCTTGGTCCATTTATGGTTTCTTCTAAATAGTGGGGTCCAATAATTCTGTTTTCTACAATCGCCGCCCAAACATTTATTTTCTGAGTATACTGTGTGTGATGTTCTCTCATCCATTTTGGATTCTCCTTAGCCCAGTACCTGCAATTCTGCCGATTCACTGTTCCTGTTAGTGTGAAGGTAGCTTCATCAGAGAAGGCAATATTTTTTACTAGCAAAGGGTCGGCATTGCACAAATCCAACGTTTGGCAGAACTGCATCCGTCGGTCTGGATTGTCCTCGGAAAGTTCTTGGGTCAGAGTCATCTTATAGGGATGCCACTTTCCCAATTTTAAACTTTTATGTGTAGTTGTAACTGGGATATCTAGATTTCGGCTCAGGCTTCTTATTCTGTTGTGTGGATTTTCCTCCATTGCTAATAAAACATTCAATTTGACCTCCTCATTGATTGCCCAGCTTTAGGGAGATCATCAACACTACCAGTGTCTCGAAACTTCATCTCAACTTTGCTCACTGCCGATTGAGTTATGGGCCTATCCGGGTATTTAGTATTAAACAGTCCACTAAACGTCTAAATCAGCAAAGTACCACAAACAGTAATATGTCTTTTTACGATAATAAAAAGGGTGATTTTTTTTAGGGCTTAGCAAAAACGAACACACCAGTGGCGTGCTGACAGAGAACTTTACAAAGCTAGGAAGGACTTTATTTTGAACCCTTCATTAATTAGTTTGTTCAACTAACCGAATATAGTTAGTTAACTTAAAATCAATAAATCATAAATTTTCTCGAAAACTTCCCCATGTAACATGACAAAACTTTTGATGTGCTGTGTGGAGAAAAATATGGTCTTTCCAATGGCACTGTCAAAACTATAGGTTGCCATTTGAATAAAAATCGATAATGACATTTCCGGAAGAGTTGATGACGTCACCATTCCGACTAGGACTCCAAAATATGCGCATCTTGAAACAAAAGTTGACGTGTCCAAGGATTTTTCCGAAAAGCTTTTCCTTTTCTAGATAATGAATTTAATCCTTACTTTATGTACACACTGTATGTGTATACAATATTAATCTAATTTCTTTTTTATATATTTTGAATTGTTTGTGTCTGTTTGTTTGTCAGAACGCTATGGACAATATTACAACTATAGTCGTTATGACAACATATTAGGAATAATTTGAATGTTTTGTGTAATAATTCTGAACTATTTATATTTATATCATTAAGCATGGCTTCTGTAAAAATAAATTAATAGAGACCAATTTAGCAACTTTTGTAGATAAATTATCCATGACATTGAATGAAGGGGAACAGGTCGATGTGATCTACACCGACTTTGCCAAGGCTTTCTATAAGGTGGATCATGGTATATTCAAAGAAACAACTTAACTCATATGGTCTCAGTGACTGCACTGTAGCTCTAATTGCATCTTATTTAAAAGGCAGGTGGCAATATGTGAATTTTCGAGGAAGGCATTCAAACTCATTTTTGGCTACGTCGGGTGTACCTCAGGGATCCAATCTCGGTCCACTGTTGTTCAACATGTTTATTAATAATCTTCCTATATGTCGATGACTTCAAACTTTTCAGACGCGTTAAAGATTTAAATGATTAATTTGAACTACAAAATGACATCGACAGTATTTTCAACTGGTCAATGACCCACAAACTGCACTTCAACTATGATAAATGTGATCTCATTACTTTTTCGAAGTCTTCTAATCCAAATCATTTCATTTATAGAATGAACGACTCTGATATTGCCAGGTGTACAAATATAATAGATTTGGGTGTATGTTTCCACTGCAACTTATCATTTCACGAGCATATAAACAGTATTTGTAGCAGGGGAATACAAATATTGGGATTAATTAAAAAAGTTACTAGGGATTTCCGTAACAATGACACTATTATGTATTTATATAATACACTGGTGAGATCTTGTCTTGAATTTGCGTCCTGTGTCTGGGACCTATCAAAGTTTACGTTGAGAAAAAATATATAATCAGTACAGAATAAATTCATAAAATATGTCTATTATAAGAAACATATAGTAAATCCTTCTTTCGAGTCCTATCAGCCTATTCGCGAAGATTTGAAAATTGATAAATTAGAACTGAGGAGAAATAAATCCAAAGTTGTGTTTATATTTAAAATTCTAAACAAACACATTGAATCCGAACACAAGGTCTTCGTCCTCGAAATTATATCTTCAGCATTACGAAAAGTATAAACTTTATAGAATCCACCCTACTAGTATGTAATAAATCAGCACCAAACCTGAAATGTGAATTTTTCGACGTCAGTCTCTCTCTTTTTAAACAAGAAGTAACTCTGGCCTTGAAATGACTACTCTGTATTCTGATATATTGGGCCGTATCCTCGTTATAGATGAATATTTTGGTATATAAGTGAGGGGTTTATTGCATGTGTATGTTATGATATTGTAGATTTAACTTATTTTTCTTGAAATATTTGAAGTTGGAATTTTAGATGTAAATGAAAAGCATGTAACTGGGTCCAACCCGTTTGTTTTCCCCTAAATAAATAAATAAATACTATATTCAAGAAAATATGTATCTACCAAGGCTTTGTCAGCAGGAATATTATTCTTTGGACAATGAAGTATAATTTGACTTGAACTGATCACTCGGTATGTGTGCCCTTCTAATTCATACATATCATGCACTACACATGTATTGGAAAGTTTGTATCCTTGCATTCACATTGACGTTTCAAGTTGAAACAGTATTATTTTTCAATAACTTTACGATTATTGGTTGATTTTGTACATTCATTGTAGATCCAAAATCCGCCCTCTTATTGATGTTTCATGTTGGTCCAATATTTCACGTCCACTGATCATCCATGGGACGAACAATACGGAATGTACATTTTCTTAATTTATTTAGATATTTCCTATAGCAAAAATATAATGTCTTTTTTACACAGTTCACCCAACCAGAGCCACTCTCGTGAGAGAAGTGTTTTTGTGTCTGAGGAACCGCTCAACTTCATACTGATATGTGTAAAAAAATTCAACGTCATAAAAAATCAGACAGACCAAGTTTTGATCACTAGGTATGTATGCCCTTCTAATTCAGACATACCATGCACTACACTTGTTTTGGAATTGTTGCATCTTTTGACATGGCAAACAAATTGTATGCGTTCATAATTAACTTGGAAATCACATACATTCATCTTGTCGATATTTATATTAACATGCCTGCACGACTATCTTTGAGTTAGTGCTTCCACTTCACAATCTAGAGAACCAATTTGTCTTTCACTTATTAAAATACCTGATTGTTTCGTTTCTTTGTCATTACATATGAAGGAAGTACTGTCATTGATTTTGAGGCATGATTGTATGCCACATCGAAAATGAAAATATTCAAATGGGAAGTGGATCAGAGTTAGTTGAAATTTTATAATCTAAATCTAACGAAAATATATGTTTTGAAAGCGTCTTCTTTTATGATTTTATGCAGGATATACAGCAAATGGCCTGGAATGTAGCAGTTAAAGCAGAAGTGCATCATAATATTAGGGAAAAATCAGGATAATGAATGTTTATGAAATGGAAAATTCCCCAAAGAAAGGTAGAAAGATTATTCATTGAATCGAATAACAGAGTGTTCACGGAAAGGATCAAATGAATGAGAAGGAATGATTCCAACTACGGTCGAAAATACCCTTGTCTTCACACATTTCCACCAAGTGGAAAAATTAGGCGAATATCTGACAAAATATCGGACATTGGAATTAATATTGAAATTTGTCCTCAACAAATATCTTGAATACGAAGTTAAACTGCATAGAAAAACAAAAAAAAAACGAAACCGAAGAAGTTTTCATAAAACCTTTAAGAATATTAGAAAACTGAAGTGAGGTGTGGAAATAATATAAGTCTCGAATAATTCAGGTGAATTACATAGTGACATTTAAAAATTTCTATTGGACACCTTGGAACTTCTGAATATTGAGTGGACACGAAATTAGGAAAAAAATAAAGTCAAAGATCAAAACCTGAAGCAAAAACTACCACAAAGCAGGATGATTATAACTCATCTGAAGATAAAAACAATTATTTATCTTCAAAATATCCTCCTGTAACTGAAGAAACTCGCAATAAACTTGAAAACTTCATTGTTTCAACTCAGGTCAGCGAAAATTGCGGACCATCTACTGATTTTCTATGTGGTGAATGCGACTTTCAAATACAAACTAATCAAACTGCTATAGAATGTGAAAATATATGCGGAAAATGGGATCATCTGAAATGCAGCCAACTAAAAAGTGAGGATTTTGATCTTTATTCGAGAGAATTGAAGAAACCAAGAGCAAATAGATGGACATGTAGAAAATGTATCCTACAACAGTTTCAAGAGGAAAAATCTGACAATAATCAGGCAACATTAGAAAAACTAACAAAAATTGTAACACAAATACAAAAATTGTAACAGAAATACAAGAATCCATCCATTTTTTGTCAGAAAAATATAATGCAGTTAAATTTGAAAATAGAGAAATGATAACATTATTGAAAGAAATAAAAAAAGATAGAGATAAGTTATGGAAAGAAAATACAATATTGAAAAATGAAATCAATGAAATGAAAATAGAAGTACAATATTTAAAACAAAAAGTTAATTCTGAAGAAAATACATTAAAAAACAATATTGAGATTGAGGGTAATACTAAACAAGAACAAATGTAAGATAGAGAAATTTCTAAATATATTTTTAGTAAAATTGGCATTGCCTTACAAGATAAAAATATAGTCAGTATTCACCGAAGAACTTTTCTACCTGGAAAATCAAATAACATAATAAAAATCACCCATTCTACTATTGAAATTAAAAACAACATTATTCAAGAAGCTAACCAATTCTACAAAACACATGGAAGGCTTAAAATCAATCTTCCAGGATCAAAGTCAACTAAATTTTTTAATGAAGACACCAAAAAACAAATATTTACTAGGAAAGTCAATAGAACTGAAAAAAGTTGGTTATGAATTTGTATGGTGGAAAATGAAAGAGTATTTGTGAGAAGAAACAAAAAAGAAGACGCAGTTATTATAGACAGTGAAGAAAAATTGGAAGAGTTATATAACCAAAAATAACATGAGATATCTATTCAAAATATCAGAAACTATATTTCATAGACTAATTCATTAGACAACTAGGATATCCTACGATTGACACACAAATAGTGGACAGTTTCGAAGATTATAAGTATATCAGTTTTGAATTCACTATTTTTCATAATAATATTACAAGTATTGCCGAAAATTTTAATGAAACAATACTATTTATTGATCAATTGAATGAGAATTTTGATTTGATGATTTTTACAGAATCTTGGAGAATATAAAATCCAAATTTGTACAAAATACCAGGATATTAACAAATTTACAATCATGATAACATAAACCAAAATGATGGTGTAATGGCTTTCATAAAAAAAAAATTGTTAAAATTGTTATTTCCGTCAACCAGCTGCACACCCTTAAGAGTACAACCCTCAAAAGTCTTCGAAAGACTTGTCCGAGCTAGGGAAGACGCAGCCCTTACCTTTTAACGTGTGATGCCATGCACGAGACCGATGACCATGCTGGGAATCGAACCCATGACCCTTAGATTAAGAGACAAGCGCTCTACCATCATGACCATCACGGAAAAGTATCATTACAAATATAGTATTATTTCATTTGGTTATTTAAAAATAATACATATACAAATGAAAATGAAAAATTTACCTTTTATCAATATATTTTCAATATACAAAGCACCTTCTTTCTGCCCATATATGTACAATAATTATTTGAAATCCTTCTTATTCCAATACAAAACATAACTGAGCAAATATACCTCAATAATTATTATGTCAAAGCGCACTCTAATATTTTATGTGAAAATGGTTTTGTCTTTTATTAATAAATCCACCAGAAAGATGGACAGGCAAGAATCATGTTTAGATAACATATATATTGAAAGTGATGAAAATTCTAATATTTTCAAACCTGTCATATTGGAATATCAAATAACTGATTATTTTCCCTTTATTCTACAAATCTATATTGAAAGCGAACAGACATGAAAAGATCCAATAAAATATGAATGTTTTTCTGACTATATAAAACTATATGAACATTTTTTGAAAGAAAACTGGAATCATTACTACAATCTGAATACATCAGATGAATTAGCAATATGCCTGATAAGAAAAAATCTAAATTGCACTGAAAAAAGTACAAATAAATTAAAAATCAGAAGTATTGATAGAAAGAAAAAAGAATGGATAACTTCAGCATTACTGAAATCAATAAGTAAAAACAATTAAATGAATAAAAAATTGAAGAGTAGTTATAACAACATTGAGTTGGAAAATGAGTACAAAATATATAAAAACCAGTTTGCATCTATTATAAATGAAGCCAAAAAAAAAAATCAAACAGCTTAAATCGAAAAACATATTCTTTCAACAAGAGATTTAGGGTATAGTATTAAAAAAATATGCAATGAAAAAAAACTTCTAAATCTATCAATGAAATTGAAATGGCTTATGGTGATGTAACAACTGTTCCACAAATTATGTCAAACGAATTCATGGAGCATTTTTCTCAAGTTGGAAGCAAAAAATATAAAGAATATTAGAAAATGTTCAAAACAATCAACAAGATGCTTGACTTCCTTTTACATTGAAGAAACCACTGAAAGTGAAATTGAAGATATCATAAAGTCCTTAAAAACAAACAAATCCCTTGGAACTGATAAAATTACTAGTGAAGTTTTGAAATCGATTACTGAGATAATATCTGAACCTCTGGCATACCTAATAATTTTTTATTTTTCACAACAGGCGTTTTCCCAAAAGCTCTCAAAATAGGCATCATTAAACCAATTTTTAAAAGTGGCAATACATTCTGCGTAAAAAATTATAGACCAATTTCATTATTATCTAGCTTATCCAAAATATTTGAAAAAAACAAACTTCCTATTGAAAACTATTCAAAAATACATAACATTATATCATTTTTACAGTTTGGTTTTAAAAGGAATGTTTCAACTTAAGATGCTATTTGTTACCTTACAAATAATTCATTTAAATCACTAGACACAGAAACTTCAACAATTTGTGAATGTGTAACGAAATGTTAAACATTGCGTTACCATTTTTTCGATTTGTTGAATTTCATGTTGGTAACACCATCTCATAGAGCTGTTCCAATTTATTCAATTGTGCTATGTGATTGGTAACACTGACGATAGACAGAGTGAGAGAGATTGACTTCCTCCCTTGGAGAACTTCTATCGTCCCTTTCTGAAGTGAGCATTCGAAGCGGTGGTTTGTTTTCTCAGTTTTCCCATCCGGAAATTTAAAATTTTTCTAGAGCGAGGAAATGAAAGGTCGTATATAAGTATTATTATCTTTAAAATGATTAACTTCTATCTGATTCGTTAATCGAATCGATATTCTTTTGGCACGTTTTATTTGAAATTTAAAATTCATTTTTGCTACTTTCTAACATGAATGCAAAATGGCCGTAAGTGCGTCATTCATGATTATCTTTGAAATCTCCAAAACTTCAAATAATTAACTTAAACACAATTAACTTTTATCTATTTCACTGATCGAATCGATATACAAATCGATATTCTTTTGGTACGTTTAATTTGAACTTTGAAAATTCAATTTTGATACATTGTAAAATGGCCGCATGTGCGTCACTCTGTCACTCATGAATTTCATGATTAATTTGAAAATCTTCAAAGTTTGAGTATTATGCGTGATCATAATCGAATGTCATTTTGTACTCGTACCCTCTTTTGACGAGTCGGTCCTGAATCCTGAAATGTCACAGCTCACAGCTGAAATGAATTCTAACCTGTGAAAGTCGAGACAATTTTCATTAATTCTATCAATCTTGAAGTTAAAAGATTATGAATTAGATCTGTTTCTGTTCGTGCTTTATTGTTTTCAGTGATACAAGTGTTTCCACAAATTTTTCCTGAATGCTCAGAAGTTATCAATCTGCTTAAAAGGCAAGAACAGTGAACTAGGATCTAAATTACTGAACCTGGATGGTGATCGGTGAGAAAGTCTGATCTGGCAGCTTGGAGAACAGGATTCATGGGTGAGTAAATGCTTTGAATTCCTCATTTCTTTATTTTAATCAGAAGAAGCTACACTCACTCATGAAGCTTTGAGCTCTTGGTAAGATCTTTCGCTCTCTTCTACATCACTACCCATGTTTAGATGCCTAGCCAAAAGAAGTTTGACATATATTTATAACCTTTCGTTTTCAGTAGTTCTGAACACAAATAAAGCCATCTGCTTTCTTTGTGACTTTATAAGAAAGCATTATCTCAACCCTCTTGCTTTCTCTCTCTCTCTGTTTCTCCTCAGTCAGGAGATACACATTTCCTTTTTATCCTTGATGAGATAGATCAAGTTTCTTATCATTATTTTGCTTGTCAGTTCCACTGAACGTTGGAAATTGACTATTTAATTGAAAAATAATAGAAAACAATATCTTTATGAAAATCTTTTTCTAATGCTCGCTTGAGATTGAACTCTTCTCTAACACTACTTGAGAAATTACTAAATTTGAGCTTCACTGTAAAGTTGAATTCTTTCCATACCTATTGAATATTTCAATCATTGTTTAACTCAGCAAATCTTACATTTATTGTAAATTTAAATTCTTCATCTCATTTATATATTCCCTGAATAATCTATATATTGTAAGTTTAAACTCTTTCATTTCATCATCATTCATTTTGATAATCTATAAGTAAATCTAGATTAGATTTGTACAATCATGGTCATATCTCGAGTCGTGTGACTCAACCTGCCACAAGATACTGGTTTGTGTTTATTTTTCACAGCGTTACCTCATCGTTCGAACATGTTATGAGATCCAGGAAAGACCCCAGACCGACTACAGATTGTATCCAGATTGTATCCTGTTAGTAGAGCAGCCATTGTCTCGAGAGACCATACAAGGCTCCTACATTCTTCGATAAAGTAGAGCTCTGGAGTAAGTCTTTCTCATCGCAAGAACTGATCATATAATGTGAATAAACCAACCAGCCATTTCAAGGCAAATATTGAGAGATCAGAATCTTTTGTAACTTTAAAATAACAAATTTGATTGTAACTTTGTCACTTCATTAGAATCTTGTCACACATGTTTTGTCACATGGGACTTTTGTGAATATAGTGTTTTCTGAACTTTGTTTTTTTTATTGTTGAGAAGCACAAAGATCATCTTTTGACAAATCAATGTTTTTGGTATTTTCATTTAATAAAAAAAGAACCTGGTGCCCATGCATACCTAATATCATTTATCTTTATACCTTACATTTGTCAAAGGATATATCTGTTGTACTAGCAGATAACGATACCCACGACCTCCCGTAACAATCTGAGCAGCTCATAGGCATTGCTGTAAAAAAAGAGCAAGCAAATAAGGATAAGTGTTTATCTTTAGTTGCACAAATTTTGGTTTGTGTTTATTTTTCACAGCGTTACCTTATCGTTCGAACATGTTATGAGATCCAAGAAAGACCCCAGACCGAATTGATCCGGAAAAAGCATTCGATACAGTAGAAATTAATCAAAAAATAAGCAATTGAGGAATATATAAATATGGTATACCTTAAGGTACAGTTTTAGGCCCACTTTTATTCAACATTTATCTCAATCACCTATTAAATCTGGAAAGTAAAGGTAAAATTCAGATGCAGATGATACCGTTACTATATATGAGGCTTCCACCAAAAAACAAATGGTTACTAGAAAAGACGACAGAACTGAAAAAAATTTGTTATGAAATTTTATGGTGGAAAAATGGAAGAGTATCTGTAAGAAGAAGCAGAAAAGAAGATGCAGTCATTATAGACACTGAAGAAAAATTGGGAAAGTTATATAACCAAGAATAATATGAGATATCTATTCAAAATATCAGAAACTATATTTCACGGACTTATTCAATAGACAACTAGGAGATCCTATGATCGACACACGAATGTATGTCAGTTTGGACGAAAATCATAAATTCACTATTTTTCATAATAATATTACAGTTATGTCCAAAAATTTACTGAAACCTTACTATTTATTAATCAGTTGGATAAGAATTTTGATTTGATGATTTTTACAGAATCTTGGAGAATATACAATCCATATTTGTACAAAAAAAACAGGATATCAACAAATTTACAAACATGGTAACATAAACCAAAATGATGGTGTAATGGCTTTCATAAAAGACAAGTATTGTTACAAATATAACACATTTCATATGTTTTATTAGTTTATTGTACCTTGCAATTGAATAAATTGAAATATGGTGTTTTTCCATTTGGTAATTCAAAAAAATACAAATACAAATGAAAATGAAGAATTTACCTTTTATCTATATATTTTCAATATATAAACCACCTTCTTTCTGCCCATATATGTTCAATAATCAATGTTGATATACTCAAAGCTAGTAACGAACAACGTAAATTCCTCTCCTTCCTTGAATCTTTCAACTTGTCTCAACATGTGACTAAACCAACCCGCATAACCTTAACTTCCGCAACTTGTTTAGATCTAATTATATCCTCCAATGCAGAACTTGTACATGACTTCAAAGTCATTAATATGGGTCACATCTCAGTCCACGACCTCACTTCTCTCCATATCAATATACATAAAAATGAAACTCCGCCATTGTATAAGACAATACGTAGTTTAAAAAATTTCTCACAAGATGCCTTTGATCAAGACCTCCGCCAGTCAAACTTAGAAAGAATTTTCACCATACCAGATGCAACTGATAAAGTTAACGTCCTAAACTCATTACTCCTTAGTCTATTCGATATCCACGCTCCTTTAAAAAAATTTAAAATAACAAAAAATCGCTGCCCATGGCTAACAGATAATTTGAAATTACTTGTGGAATTGCGTGATAAAGCAGAAATTAAATGGCGCCGAACAAATAATATAGAACACTTTGATTATTATAAACAACTAAGAAACTTCACAACTAACGCCTTCAGGAACGAAAAAAAAGCAAATTTTCAATTTAGACTTCAGAAAGCAAACAGCAATGGACTATGGAAAGAATTAGATACTCTTGGAATTCGCAAAAAAAAAGGTACCATCCAATCCCTGAGACCCTTGCAGATGTTCATGCATTAAATGACTACTATGTCAATGGAATCCATAAAATTGATATTTGCCCAGAATTGTTACACTTTTATGACGACACACTCAAAATGAACAATTCTCCCAAATTCACATATCATCCTGTACAGCCTCACGAGGTGCAAGACATTCTGTATAATATCAAAACTGCAGCAACTGGTATAGACGGTCTTAATATAAAACTGTTACTACATTGTTGTCCCTATATAATCACACACATTTGTCACTTTGTCAACTATTGTCTATCGACAGGCCAATTTCTCAGCTGCTGGAAACAAGCTATCGTAATCCCTATATCAAAAAAAATCAGTTCCCACAGAACCTAAAGATCTAAGCCCTATAACTTACTGCCTATATTGTCTAAAATAATCGAAAGGGTGGTAGAAAATCAAATACGCCACTATGTGAATGAACATTATCTAATTCCTACCAAACAGTCGGGTTTCAAACCAAAGCATAGTTGTGAAACTGCACTTCTAAATATCACTGACGATATTTTAAGAGCTAATGATAAAAAGAAAGTTACAGTCTTAACGCTTTTAGATTTTTCCAAAGCATTCGACACTATTAACCATGTCTTGATGTGTGCTATTTTGAAGCACATCGGCTTTGGAGATGTTGCCCTATCGTTTTTTTTTAATTATTTCCACTCTAGATCCCAGGTAGTCAAAATTGAAGATACAATTTCTCTCCCACTGACACTATCCTCCGGGGTGCCCCAAGGTTCGATTCTGGGACCTCTCTTGTTCACCATATACACCTCTTCCTTTGCCGATTGTCTGACAACTTGTAATTCTCATTTCTACGCAGACGATATGCAGCTTTATCATTATTTCAATGCTGATAATCTATTTCCTAATCTCCAGCGCATTAATAAAGATATTTCCAATCTGATAAGCGTGGCAAATAAGCATTCTCTTCTTATAAATCCGCAAAAAAGTTCAGCGTTAGTTTTCGGACCAATTAAAAAACGAAATCTCATCTTAAATTCGGTTGAGATACTAGTTAGCGGCATCCCTATACCAATAAAAGACAACGAAAAGAACCTTGGCTTAACAGTAGACCATACACTGAAATTTGAAAAACATGTAAATAGCTGTTTAGGTGTGGCCTACGCCAACCTGAAAATGTTGTATCATTCACGTCAGTACGTCTCAAAGAAACATAAAATTCTGCTCTGCGATTCGCTGGTGCTCTCGCGTTTCAACTTCTGCGCCAGTGTGTATGGACCATTTCTCAGTAGTAACAATATCAGAAGAATACAAGTCCTTCAGAATTCGTGCCAGAGATTAATACACGGCATCCGGAGAAGGCACCATATATCCCACAAGTTAATTGAAACAGAATGGCTCAATATGGCTAAGAGAAGAAATCTTCTCACTTGCAGTCTTTTTCAAAAAAATTTAAAAAACAAATCTCCTCCCTATGAAAATTGTTTGAAAGAAAATTGGAATGATTACTACAATCCGAATACATCAGATAAATTAGCAACATGCCTGATAAGAAAAAATCAAAATTGCATTGAAAAAAGTACAAATAACTTAAATATCAAATGTACTGATAGAAATAGAAAAGAAAAGATAACTCCAGCATTACTGAAATCTATAAATGAAAAAAAATTAATGTATAAAAAATTGAAGAGAGGTTATAACAACATTGAATTGTAAAATGAGTACAAAATATATAAAAACCAGCTTACATCTATTATAAATGAAGCCAAAATCAGACAGCTCAAATCGAAAAACATGTTCATTCAACAAGAGATTTATGGTATAGTATGAAAAAAATATGCAATGAAGAAAAATTTCTAAATCTATCAATAAAATTGAAATGGCTTATGGTGATGTAACAACTGATCCAAAAATTATGTCAAACGATTTCATGGAGCATTTTTCTCATGTTGGAAGCAATTCTGCAAAAAATATAAAGAATATTAGAAAATGTTCAACACAATCAACAAGATGTTTGACTTCTTTTACATTGAAGAAACTACTGAAAGTGAAATTGAAGATATCATAAAGTCCTTAAAAACAAACAAATCCCTTGGAACTGATAAAATTACTGGTGAAGTTTTAAAAACGATTACTGAAATAATATCTGAACCTCTGGCATACCTAATAATTTTTTTTTCACAACAGGTTTTCCCGAAAGCTCTCAAAATAGGCATCATTAAACCAATTTATAAAAGTGGCAATATATTCTGCGTAAAAAATTATAGGCCAATTTCATTATTATCTAACTTATCCAAAAAAAATTAAAAAAAAACAAACTTCCAATTGAAAACTATTCAAAAAAATATAACATTATATCAAATTTACAGTTTGGTTTCAGAAGGAATGATTCAACTGAAGATGCTATTTTTTACCTTACAACAATTTGTGTATCAATTGATCCTGAAAAAGCATTCGATACAGTCAGTCATGAATAACTTTTGCATAAATTGGAGAAATTGGGGTTTCGCGGAATAACATACAAACTACTGGAAAGCTACCTCTCTGATAGAGTTCAATATGTAGATATTAATCAAGAAATAAGCAATTGAGGAATATTTGAATATGGTGTACCTCAAGGTACAGTTTTAGGCCCACTTTTATTCAACATTTATCTCAATGACCTATTAAATCTTGAAAGTAAAGGTAAAATTCATTGTTTTGCAGATGATACTGTTATTATATATGAGGCTTCCACTTGAAATAAACTTCAAGTAATAGTTGAGAAAGACATCAAAATAATCAAAAGTTGGTTTGATGATAATGTATTAACAATAAATTTTGAAAAAACTAAATACCTTCCATTTACTTCAGACAGAAATACATTACCGAATTTGGGACCTCTCAAGATTGATGGCAAAAAAAATTATGAAACTGACTGTACGATATATTTGGGTATAATGATCGACAGACATTTGAGATGGGATTCACAAATTGACTGTGATAAAAAAATTAAGATATCTCCTGTCGAAATTCTAGTTGTTAAAAAAAGTTTTGAATACCCATTATCTAGATATATTATATTATTCACTTGTTCAATCACAAATAAATTATGGAATTTGGGGTTGGGATGGCGTTTACGAAAACTTTTTAAAAAATTTAGAAACTCTTCAAAAATGGTTTTTGAAAATAATCTATGATAAAAATTATACTTTCTCATCGGACGACTTATTCAAAATAAGCAAAAAATGGATGTTATTTTGCATATGTATAAAAAAAAGGTATTCATTTCAACTCACATACTCATGACATCAAGGGTTACTTGAACATTCTTATGAAGCTGGAATACCAAGACCAAGGAACCCTAAGAGAATACACACTCTAACAGAAGGAGGTCCAGATGTAAGAAATGCGTAAATGTAAAGGGTGCTTACAATGGAAAGTCGAGCCGCAGATACCAAAGTTAAAAAATAATGTACGGGATGCGATGGCAATCCTGGATATTGAGTACCATGCTTCAACCGAGACCATGCAGCTCAAGCAGGACAAGCACATTAATTCACATTCGGTTGGTTTTCAATTATTTGTTATTGACTAAATTGGATGGTTGAATAGTTGGTTCTGTTTTCCCTCCTATGGAATTCTAATAAGGTGGTATGGGTAATCGGCGTGCCGTCCTGTTCCATGCCGAGTGTCAATTGGTGCAAGCGGAATTATGCTGTGTATTTTTTTTTCAAATTGTCAATTCTTTGTTTCTTCAGAACGATATCAATTACATCAGCTATACGGAACAAAGTCGCCCCCTATCTCACAAAATGTCCAATATTATCCAGAACATTATGAACCCCGTAACGCTCCCTATGAATTTTCGAATATATCGCACCGCAGCGAACGTGTTAAAGAGTTAAAGCCATATTCGCTCATGATGTCCCAATAATTTTGATTGTGATTTTTTACAGATTTCGAATCTATATTAGTATCCCCAACTATAAATTGAATAATTTTGTTCAATTCTGAGTTAGAAAGATAAATTTGTGAACTGTTATTGAATCCTCTAGAGCATATTGAAGGCGGACGATGTATAGCTGTCAACATACTTTTTGCCTTTGAAATTCAGTAGATAGATAGATAGATAATTTAGTATAAATACATTGCACCTAATTTCTGGAGAAGTTGTAGTGTGTCTGATTGGTATGAGTAGTAGGTGAGGTTTTTAAAATCAAGTGAATTACCTATATCGTTATACATGAAAAATACTTATTCCAAATTGGCAGTTTCATATCAGGGGGGCACAGAAAATAGATTTTTTTTCTAAGTTAAATCAACTATACTGTTTTATATGAAGATACTTAATCCTTAATTGGCAGATTTAGATTATGTAAAGATAATAACATTAAAATAATATAGGTAAATTAATATTATACATAGTAACTACCTAAATATACAATATACATTTTGAGTTGATTTACCTAGTTGATGATTAAGAAGACCAGAACAGAGGTTTTTAGAGTGTATTTTTTTTTTTTTTTTTCGTTATACTATTGACTCGATATTGCCTCTGCTATCAAGTATGAATTTTTTCGTTTTGTTGCAAAATATTTTAAAATTTCGTATACTTTTTAGGTATTGGGGTAGATAATTGTAAATTTTTGTGCCTGTTGTACTAATGAATTTTTGGGATAAAGTTGTTTTTGTTTGGGGTGTATTCATGTTGCCTCTTTTTCTTGTGTAATCGTAATAATGAATTTGGAGACGTTCAAAACTTAGAGTTCGTGTCGGTTCATGAATCTGCTATCTGAGAAGAGCTGTGCTATTTAGAATCTTTTTGGTTTTGGTAGTAGAACTTTCAAAATCCATTTTTGTCTCAGTATAAGTGATTTCAGTTGATTTTGGTAAGTACCACCCCACATTATTATCGTAAGACCAAATAGATTCAACCAGCGATTTATATGCTATTACAAAAATGTGGACTGGAAGAAACTTATAAATGAATAAAACGTGTATATCAGTTTTCTCAGTCTTTTTGTTAAATAATCAGAGTGGCTATCCCACTTCAGTGTATTGTTAATTAATAGGCCAAGATATACAATTTTTTCAGTTTTTTCTGTAGTTCTTTGACATGCACATGGATTTAATTTGCAGTTGGAGTGATATTTTAATGTGATGAAATCAGGTTGATTCAGGATAATATTTGAGAAGGTCATGATTTTGTTTTTTTGGGAGTTTTAGCTAAGCAGATTATTGTATAGCCAGCATTTGATTTAGTGAAGTTTCTTCTCTGTCTGTTTTTGTTACCCAAGTGTGATTTGTGAAGAGTGGCACAGTATCATAGGCGTATGATACAATATCTCCCGAAATATCAAGACTCAGCATGTTATTTATATACAGAAGGAATAGCTAGGGACCAAGAACTGTTCCTTTGGGGACACCACTTTTTATTTCTTGTATGTAACTCAGATATTCATTCATTTTGAATTTTTGTGTGCGGTTGGTCAGATAGTCCTTAAAAAGCTCAAATTCAATCCCGCGGATGCCGTTATATTTAAGTTTTGGCAAAAGCATTTCATGAGATATACCATCGAAAGCCTTTGCCAAATCTATGAATATTCCTATAACACCTTCATTGTCTTCTACATTTTCACGTATATTTCTGGTGAAATGAAATAGATCATACTCTGTAGTAAAATTTTCTCTGAAGCCGAATTGGCGGGTTGATATTATATTACTTTTAGTTAGGTATTTATTCAGTTTGGAGACTGTATGCATTTTTCTAGAATTTTAGCAGTTACCGATATGACTATTGGTCTATAATTTTTAGAGTAATTTTTATCTCTATTTTTGAATGCTCTGATTATTTATATATTTTTGGTTGACATACAGGCATCGCTTGAATATGTGTTTTAGATGTTTAATATTATGCTATTATTTTGATTTATTTGGCCATCATTAAAAAATTACTCGGCCATATATCCCGAATAAGCTTTTATCTTTCATCTCGCAAGTTTCGGTGAGAATTATATCGAAGGGCTACTGGAAATATTCTGGAAGTAGACATATATCATTGGGAAAGATGAACTTAAAATTAAGAATAAGTTGAACAAGTCATCCTATAAAGTACAATAGACAAGAATCTGCCCTCTAATTAGCAGTTGGCAAGTTCCATAACTTCATTTACTCCATGTAAATAGTTTCTATCAACAATAATCAGTTTACTGCATCTGAGACCATCTCAATCAACTAGTGAATCCTAAATATATCAACGTATGTAATAACACATAACAAACAGCTGATTCAACGAAGTAGATATGTGATAAATGCTCTCCATGAAAATCTAAATAGATAACATAACAGAGAGTGAAATTGGGCATGAGTAAATTGACTGTAGCCGTAAGCAACGTTGGGGTTTATACAAGAAGTAGTTCTGAATGTCCTGAAGGTTGATTTAGGACTAAGAAGTCGATGAAGGACCATAAGACGCCCTTTGCAGGCGAGGACATGTCGCTTAGACAGCTCGGGGGTAATTACACACAGTGAGTAATATACCGACACAAGACTATACCAATTACAGTCCCCGCTATGCAATGATCTCTTATACCTATTTGTTCCCCTTACACAACCCTCCTGACGCATTGCTGGCTCTCTGCTAATTCTTCACCCAGTGGCGGAGATTCCGTGTGTCGTTCATTACATGAACTTGAATATGGATTATTTTCAATATGCCATACCTCAATGGTAGTGCAGCTGGTGATTTTCCAGAATTGAATCTGAAAAGTGGTACATTATAATGTTCATTCCATCGACGACCAGTCTGCAGTTGTTTTGCGACAAAAACGAATCACGCAAATTGCAAAATATTGATTTGCGGAGATTTTCGAGGTTTTTACTTTGTTTTCTAGGGAAAGAACAAACAAGGCACAATGGCCGTAGACTTGCTTTTGAGAGAATGGGAGAGAATTACGTTACTATTTGCCACAGTAAATTTCTGTGGACTAGGATCATCATGGTAAATCAGTCTCATCTATATTTTTCGAGCCTGACAAGCTCTATTGATAAAATTTCCAGATACATAAGATTTCTTCATGAAATGTTCTATTTATGTTTGACTAATTAGCGGTACCCCAATAACATTTTGTATAATGTAGATCAAAATATTCCTGTTTTGTTGAAAAGCATTATAGTCCTCACCCCTAGGTAATAATCCAGATTCTTTTCTTTTCGGGGCAACAAGTCTAAGAAATTTGTTCGATGCAGAATGCAATCCCGGATGGTTGGTTTGTTGGTTTGAGGCTGACGAACAAAATATACCTAACCTGAGGTGAAATGTATAAGGGAAGCACACATGTACAGGAGAAAAAACAATAAAAGAACTACTGAGAGTTTACTTCCCTGGAGCACAGATAGAACATTTTTCAAAATTACAATTAAAAAGTTTTTTTCGTAAGTTCAAATATCATAACGTTTTTTAATAGTGCTCATGTACATGACATAGTTTTATCATTGTTGTTGTATATCTATTTGTGTTGTGACATAACCTTACATGTATAAGGAATGACCAAGGAGTTTTCTGCTGTTTTCTTAAAAATAATCTCACGTAAGTAAGTTGTTTTTCATCATATTAAGAGTGTTTTGTTTGTCTACACTATTAATATTTCCAATGAAAATAAATATTTTCGAAAGTTCCACAATTTAACTTGAGTTGTTTTTCACCAGGCCACTTTTTCTGACTGCAACCCCAAGGGATATTTTCACTGAAAATATTCTGAGCTTAATTAGTTTTTTTCAACCAGTCCAGTCAAGAAACTACCTCTCTCGATCTATAATATATGACAAAAGTGTCATCAACGTATCGTAACCAGCAGGAAGGTTGAAGAGTGGCTGAGGAAAGGGTTTCGAAATCTTCCATGAAGATGTTGGCAAACGCGGGTGAGAGAGGAGATCCCATAAGGAACTTGTGACATCTACAGTCACTAGTTTGAAACTTAATTCAACACGAGTCATGGAATCCAAAGGTAGATGTTTACCTACAACTTTGACAGGCAGACAAATGTATATTTGTTCTGGCCAACCCAAGACTCAATCAAGTTTCTCGTGCGTTATGAGGAACATTTGTCTGCCTGTCAAAGTTGTAGGTAAACATCTACCTTTGGATTCCATGACTCGTGTCGAATTAAGTTTCAAACTAGTGACTGTAGATGTCACAAGTTCCTTTTCATTTATACTTTCTTTGCCTTATGGTACTAATTCAGATTGTATTCGTTTCGATTTCGAGAGACCTCATAAAGCCGTGTTGATGAGTTGGTAACAACGAAACAGCGCTGTCCACGGATCGTGAGCTCTCGGAATTGAAACGAAAATACTCTATTCACTTTGTATATATAAGCAGTCAAGTTTGACCAATTCAATGAAAATTCTTCGTTATTTTAGTCGAGCTTTCGAAAATGTTTATTTTCTTCATCATGCAAAAATCAAGAAAAATCCCCACCACGGTTTCTCATATACTGTTTATCCTACCCACACAAACCGATACCTCAACTCAAAGTCCCACCATCATCCGTCGCAACTCAACTCTGTCGTAAATACTCTGATATCCCGTTCCATTCGTCTAACTGATGACCACAGCAGACAATCCGAACTCTCCACAACGTGAAACAAGCTCTCCTACAAAATGCCTACAACCAGACCACATAGAAACATCCAAAAACAGCTCTAGAAGTCACCAGAAAGCAAAATCGAACCACAAGTTGAAGACCGTCCATCCAAAGATTTCTTCCCTTACATCAAAGGAGTAACCGACAAAATAAGCCAAGTTTTCAGAACAGCCAATATCAAAACCATCTTCACCACAGAGCAGAAACTGTCACACCTCATCAGATCAACGAAGGACAAAATTCCCAACGAAGACCACGATATTTACGAAATTCACTGTTCTACTTGCCCCCATTCATATATAGGAGAAACTTCAAAACAGATCTACTTCCGATCTTATCAACACTCCCTTTCCGTTAGAAACCGAGACACCAGCTCCGCATTAGCCCTTCATTTCATCCAAACAGGTCACCCCATAGATTTTGAGAAAACCAGAACCATCGCCCCAGTACGTTTCAGAACCTCCAGATTCAGCAGAGAAGCCATCAAAATCATAAAACGTCCTGATTGCCTGAATATTAAAGATGATAGCCGTAAATTTAAAAACCGCTTCTTCCGACCGAAATCACCAAACCACAACAATAAATTATCCCAATCCAAAACAATCAACATCAGGCAGACACAGGTAGGACGAACGAGAAAACCCGCACGACTAGCCCACTGTCAGGTACCCAAGTACCATTAAATACCGTAGTGCAACCAACATCAGATCAAGGAGTAGGCAGATAGATACCTTGTTACCTCATCAGACCACGACTCGAGGAGTAGGCAGATAGAGGGCTTAGTCCAATAAAATGTTCCTTCTTGTTATTCACAATTTCCCTCGAGAGCATATCCTTGTTTCATATATATATAGAGTTCTCTCGAAGGAGTAGGCAGATTGAGACCTTAGAGAGAACCAGTGACGAGACATGGGGAGTAGGCAGATTGAGACCCCGACGTCAAGTCACAAAAACCTAACGTAATTATACCTGAGGAGTAGGCAGATTGAGACCTCAGCGTAGAATTACGTTTCAATCTTTCATTAATTTTTTCTCTATTTCAGTTCTTGAAAATGGCTCCAAAATCGGAGCCGAAACGTCGAATTTCAACAAATTCTAGACGCAGTTCAACCCGAACTTTTAGTTTTCAAATATCTGACCGCGGAAACCTATCTGAACATATATATATATATATATATATATATATATATATATATATGATATATATAAATATATATATATATATATTTATATATATATATATATATATATATATATATATATATATATATCAGTATATATATATATATATATATATATATATATATATATATATATATATATATATATATATATATATATATATTTATATATATCATATATATATATATATCATATATATAACACAAATCATACTCACCGAAAAACGTAAACAGTGGACAGCTGTTTCAAACTTCTGGGTTATCATCATTTGTGAAATTGAGAGCATTATATTTTTGTTTTTTATTATATCTTACATGTCTTCGAGACGAGAACTCTAGTACTCTACTTGTCCCACAATTCTGTTTCAATTTCGTGTTTTCGATAAACTTCGATGAATATTGTTTCGTACCTACAAATAATAGACTGAATGAAAATATCAAATAGATATGCCTACATTAAAATCGGGTCAATGTTTGTTGTTGTGACATATGTACCAGGTACAGTGTACCAGGCATAGAGGATTGAACCCAGATAGCTAATTGGTGTTAGCGATAATTTTCCGATATACATGCTCTCAGTTTTATAATTTTTATTCATTGTTAATTTGTATGCTCAGTGCCGATGATAACCAAGAAGTTTGAAACAGCTGTCCACTGTTTACGTTTTTCGGTGAGTATGATTTGTGAAATTGAGAGCATTATATTTCTGTTTTTTCTCATATCTTACATGTCTTCGAGACGAGAACTCTACTATATATATATATATATATATATATATATAGATATATATATATATAGATATATATGTAAATAGACTTTTATATGCTGCAATTGCGTCTCGGACAAATCCCAATGTCAAGAGATAAGGACTTGCTGATTTAACGACGCCAGCGAGAGACCACCTACACTGGAACAAAGGAAATGCTGACAGTGTATAATTAACTCTATAAATACGACCTGCGAGTCGATTGAAGTCAGTCTGTATTTTATATTCGTTTTAATATCAATAAATTTGTATACAATATAACGGTGGTACGTACCACCCCTGTATAATTTTTTAAAAAGTGTATCAGTGAAATACTGATATAACAACTGGCGCAGTCGGTAGGATTCCTAAACGCTGCTGGAACAAGAAGAATCTAACTGGTAGCGGTAGATCCTAATCCTTCAAGGAATCAACGAACTTGCTGAGGAGTCATCACTTGAAGACCACGGAAGGAACACCCAGTGAAGCCCCTGGTGGACCATCTTCAAGAACAAGACGAATCACCCTTGAAACTATTACTGTAAGTGACAAAGAATCATCTCGTACATACAAATACTTTTATTTTCAAATAATCATACTGAGTGATTATTTTTACACAGACTGAATTCAAAAAAATCATTTTCGATAATTGTACTATTCAATTATCCGCAAAATAATCGCACTGTTCGATTATTCTCAAAAGGTACAATTTGTTGAATCGATTATTGAGCAATATGGAGAACCCTGCAAATAGTGTTCTCAATTGTTCCCGAATATGAAGGTGATCAAATATTTCTGACTACTTTCTTGAATGCTTGTGATTGCGCGTATCAAATGGCAACGCGTGACCAACGAAATTTGTTGAATATTCACATCAAAAATAAACTTCGAGGCAGAGCTGCACAGCTCATAAGTTCTAGAAACCCCAACACTTACCTCGAAATTAGAAATTTACTTTCAATCAATTTTGGTGATACTCGAGACCTTACATCCCTTATACAAGACCTACAAAGATTGAAACAACTGTCAAACGAAACTGCATTAGTTTTCTTCAACCGTTTACAAGTGCATAATGCCAAAATGCACGCATGTGTTCAAAAAACAGCTCTTACTGCAGAGCAAAAGCACGCACAATCAAGACTCATTGAAACCATGACTTTGAACACCATACTGACGGGAATAGAACCCAGATTAGGACAAATAATTCGCGCTGGAAATACCAGAGACATGCTCGAAGCACAGATGCGAATAAGAAGAGAACTTCAACTCTCGTATTTCGAAAATCAGAAACATGACAGACAAAACCAAAATAAAAATAATATTCCAAAAAGACCTCTACCTAACGGAACCCCAAAATGCTCATTTTGTAATCGTCTTGGCCATTCGTTCAATGAATGTCGCCAGAGACAAAGAACCCAGCCGAACTTTTCGAATTCTGGCCGAAATCCAAATACTAATTTCTCAAGACCAAATTCTTTTCAGCCAAATCGACCCCCAAATAATTTCCAAAATACCCAACAAAGACCGCAACCTCAAAACACCCAACAAAGACCCCAATTTCAAAATAACCAGCCAAGACCTCAATTTCAAAACAATCAGTCAAGACCAACATCACAAAATCAGAACCAACAAAATAACCGCACCACGGTTATTCAACGAAACCCAAATTCCAGTCAGCAAAGAACATTCTGTGTGACTTTTCAAGATAATCAATACTCCCAAGATTCACAATATCAATATGATAACAATGTCTACTATACGGCTAGTAGCCAAGAAAGTGAAAACTATTATACTGATAATAGTCAATACGATCAGTACAATGAATTTGACCAACAAAATCAATATGATCAGTTTGATGTCAACTATCAGGATATTCTCGCACTACCAACCCCAGATCATCCGCCAGATTTCAATCAAACACACGACCCAACATCAGAAATCCAGGCTCAAATACAAGCAATGAACCGGAACGAGTTCCACCCAGATCTGAACTTTCCGGAGCAACGCTTCATGTAAGTTCGCTCTACTCCATGAACTCCAAAAATCTTTATTACATTCAAGACTTGACAAACTCTTTCGAAATACTCATTGACACTTCGATATTTAAACCAAAAACTTGCGAAAAATATTTACACCGATTTCCTGAAAATGTTATAGTCCAGGAAATCACGGACCAAAAAATTTTAATAACTGAATCCACTCTCATAAAAAAAGACAATGATCCACATAAAGTTTATGTGCATAACATGGACATCGAATTTGATGGTTTACTTGTATCCGATTTTCTCGAACACTACAATTGTATTATTGATTTGAAAAACAACCAACTAATAACAAATTTCAAAACTGTTCCTTTATTTAAAGTTGATGATGAAGAAATTTTGAGAACACCCAAATTTAATCAAATTACAATGGAACCCAGAACTGAACAAATTTTTAAATTAAAGTGTAGTTTCACCAATACTGATGCTATACTGTCAGCACAGGAAAAGGAGAAAGTCAGACTACCAAACGCTTTAGTTAAAATTGATGAAAAAGGGCACTTTCTAACTTCAATTATAAATGCAAATGCCATTCCAAAAACTATTGATTTTTCAGACTTGAAACTTGAACCAATTTCAAAATTCGAATCAGTATTGAACATCAACACATTTGATGATCAAAATTTCGAAAATGAATTCGATAGGACCCAAGAAATTCAAAATCAATTACGACTTGATCATTTGAATGACGAAGAAAGCCAATGGATAACTGACGTATGTATGGAATTTTTGGAGATTTTTTATGTAGAAGGTGATGATCTTACCTTCACAAACGAAATTAAACATACAATTGAAACCAATAATGCCAAACCTGTATTCACAAAATCGTGTAGGTATCCCCAAGTCCACAGTGAAGAAGTTAATACCCAAATTTCTGAAATGTTGAAACAAGGAATAATTCAGCCATCGATTTCTCCTTGGCCATCCCCTGTTTGGGTTGTCCCCAAAAAATTGGACGCTTCTGGAAAACCAAAGTGGCGTGTCGTTATCGACTATCGAAAACTGAATCAGTTGACGACGAGTACCCACTACCAAATATTTCTGACCTACTAGACCAACTTGGGAAATGAAACAATATTCATCGAAGTTTCGTACCTACAAATAATAGGCTGTATGGAAATATCGAATAGATATGCCTACATTAAAATCGGGTCAATGTTTGTTGTTGTGACATTTGTACCAGGTACAGAGGATTGAACCCAGATAGCTAATTGGTGTTAGCGATAATTTTCCGATATAAATGCTCTCAGTTTCATAATTTTTATTCATTGTGAATTTGTATGCACAGTGCCGACGATAACCAAGAAGTTTGAAACAGCTGTCCACTGTTTACGTTTTTCGGTGAGTATGGTTTGTGAAATTGAGAGCATTATATATATATTTTTTTTCATATCTTACACGTCTTCGAGACGAGAACTCTAGTACTCTACTTGTCCCACAATTCTGTTTCAATTTCGTGTTTTCGATAAACTTCGATGAATATTGTTTCATACCTACAAATAATAGGCTGTATGGAAATATCGAATAGATATGCCTTCATTCAATGCATCACTGAGTTGTACGGGGAGACCTGAAGACAGCCTCGCCTCCTCATAGTCGGGACACTCACAGATAATATGTTTCACGTTCAGTTCCTCATAACAAGAGACACATCTTTTGGGATTTTCTTTCTTCAGTAGATGCTGATGGGTGTATCTAGTGTGGCCAATTCTAAGGCGGGTTAGGATTGTCTGATTTTTACGAGAGACTGATTCATAATTCTGGAAGCGCAAGTTAGGATTGATTGTTCTGGGCTTGTTGTTCTCCAGAGCTTGCCACCTTTCCTTCCATGCATTCATTGTAAGCTGCCGAATGTTATGGATGGAATCTTCATGTGGCACTCGTTAAATCAGTTGGGTTCTGGGATTTGAACTAATCTCTCTGGCTAGGGTGTCAGCAGTTTCGTTACCAACTATTCCTACATGTGAGGGAACCCAGACAATTTCAACACGTTTGCCCATTTCTGATAGTTGTCCCAATTTTGATTTAATACGGAGAAGTGCATTTTTGGGGTAGAGCTGTTGAAGACCTTGCACAGCACTCAGTGAGTCGGTAAAAATAACAGCATCTTCTTCATATTCACTGCAGTGTGAAAGAGCTTCGGCTATGGCATATAGTTCTCCCGTATAAATACTTGCTTCTGATAGTAGTTATCACAGCAGCCCCTATGCTTTCACTGGTTTTAGATGCATCTGTGTAAATATGGCGGTAGTTCACGTATTTGGAGACTATTTCGAAAAAAGCTCTTCTTATGAGTACTGCTGGGGTATCACTCTTGGGATAACGAGTGAGATGGGTGTTGCATTTGGGAAGGGCAATTGTCCATGGGGGAGGTATCTTTACATTTATAGGGAGAATGTTGTGAATTACGGTGTTGGTCAAATATTTCGGAAAAACGATTGGAAAATGTATTGTGATGACTAGGATTATTTCTATTGGCTGATATTTTTGCTGCATCTGCTAAGATCAGATTGAGCCGACGTAGTTCGAGAGGTGGTTCTCCTGCCTCGACTAGTAAACTTTCCACAGGACCGGTACAGAATGCCCCCATGACAATTCTTATGGCCGTGTTCTGGATGACATCTAGATTCTTCAGGAGAGATGTCCTCGCAGTAGAATAAATAATGGATCCATAATCTAGTTTGGATCTAATCAATGTTCGATAGATCCGTAGCAGCGTAGTACTATCAGCTCCCCATGTGTGACTGGCTAATACTTTCATTAGATTCAGGCCATTTTGGCAGGAGATATTGAGATTTCTAATATGCGGGTCCCATCTCAGTTTCTTATCAAATGTAACACCAAGAAATTTAAATTGGTCTACAAATTCTAGTTTTTGGTGATTCAATTCGAGAAAGGGTGTAGTATCTACCAGTGTCTTTGAAAAAACAACACACTTTGTTTTTGTAGCCGAGAACTTGAGTCCTGTCCGTTCCGACCATGACTGAAGGCTGTAAAGTGCATTCTGAAGTTGGTTGCGAATTGTGATTATGGAGGATATATCTCAATATAGAATTTGACTGTCTATAATCCATAATAGCACAAGAAGTGAGTGAAATATCCGAAGTGAAGTATAATAAACTAAAAAAGAAGATATCTAGACTTCTTAACAAACAAGAGACGACTCAGAGGAAACAGGACACTCGCTTTTCTGATTACAAATTCTACCCGAGATTTGTCAACCTTACCTATACGGAATTTAACGAGACGGAAATCAGAATCCTGGATAAAGGACCTAAATTCACCCCGCCAAACAACAACGATAAGAAAGAAGTTATAGGAGTACAAACCGAATTAATTATAACCAACAATTCTAATATAATAAACAACCCAACCCGCCATAGACATAAACTAGCAGACATTATCAGTAAATATGTACCAACAACCAGTTCCGAGAATGTTATGGAAACAGTGAACAAGATAACAAAGAAAAGAAACAACAACCAACTGATATTCACAAAAGCTGACAAAGGTAACAGCATCGTGTGCTTAGAAGAACACCAGTACTTCTTAAAAATGCAAGATGTTGTGGACACTCTAGATGTTACCCTTCTGAAGAAAGACCCCACAAAAACATTCACGCAACAGGTCAAAAACACCTTAGAAGAATCATCGATGCTGTTTTCCACACCCTGGGATATCAAAAAAACAACCTGCATGAACCCTCAACCTCCAGAAATGTATGGTTTGATCAAATTACACGAATTAAACGGCGGGCTTTGAGAATTTGATGGTTGACTTGAATTTCCCCTCCTTCCTTCAGAAATGTGTCCACTATTGTTTGGCTGGAGAGATAGATGCATACTCTGTTATTCGAAACTTTGGATGAGAATATTATATCTTTGGGTTGAACTTTGGTTCCTAGTGCAATGACGTATTCGTGTATTTTTACTTCTTCGATAGCAGCAAATATTATGGATTGTTCCTTTGATGGGTATTTGAATGTTTGTACTACTGTGGAATATGACTGAATTGGTGGAATGGATGTGATTTCTTGATTGGGTTCATCATTTCGAGTACCCCTGTAGTCAGAAGTACCCGCCATGCCGATATTATTCATGTTTTATATTAGTTCGAATAATTAGCATCACTCCCTCCTGAGTGCAACCCTGCTTGAAAAGTGTATCCACTATTCAGTGGCAACTGATAAGAAACTGGAATCTCTTACCAACAAAAAACTGAGCTAGATAACGGTTCACACTTTTTATTTCACAGAGAATAACAACACTCCTGATATATGTCCCTTCACTATATCAGACAACGAGAGACTCCGTTTTATATTTTTATATTGTTATTGGTGAGTTGATATTTATATACGGGTTTTGTTTGGTATATCGTTCAACAACTCATTGCCATCACCCAAATTCCAGTTCATTCAATTTTGAAGATAATGAATTCTACTGTGGCGCAATCTATTCGCAAATTGCTGAACTGACTCAGTAAGTAATAAGATGCAATTTCTTATAAATTTGCTAGATTTTCGAATATTGCCGCCTAATTCCGAGTACTGCTCGCTTTTCTCTAAAACAGTGTTAAAAATTCGTCTATGCTAGGTTTTGAACGATTTCAATAGATCTTCTTGTTGACACATCACAAAAACGTGAATTTCATCGATTTGTTGACTTCTGCAAAAAAAATCACGAATTTTACGAAAAAAATTATTTCGAAAGTGTCAACAAGTACTCCATTATGTTCCAAATATATTTACTAAATTTGAGTTACTTACGTGTCACCGATTCGCCGTCCGAGCCGTAGCCAGCATGCATGCCATTGAACGGCCACCTTAATCGATTCATCTAGCTTATTCAAAAATATTGGTCAAAGAAAGAGAAAACGTTTTTGGTATAGGGTGGTTCCGTGCATGTTGGTATTAACAAGTTTTTAGAGCGAGTCGAGTATTGATGCTGATTAGATGTAAAGTTCTTTTTAATATATATGCAAAGTTCATAAATTTAAATACTTTTCTTTGAGTGTATTTCTGCATGATTGCCTCCACCCAATTTCAGCAATGATTCTGATAGCATGTTTTTGTAGAACGAAAACCCTCTCTGTAGTTGACCTTATTCCCCAGTTCAGTATTCCATACCGTAGATGACAGTGGATTGTTCCATAGTACAGATTTAGCAGAACCTTAACTACAATCATTTGCCATAAACCTCGATGCGTAACAATTCTTGCGTAACTTATCGCAGAGTTTAAATATAAGGGGTCCAGGTGAGTTTATAGTCCAGCATGAGACCTAACATCACTGTTGTTGAGCAAGATTCAACATATAATCCATCATTCTCAAAAATACTGAAGTCTTCAGAGACATTATTTAATGAAAATTTCAACAATTCTATTCTGTTAATGTTCAGTGCCAAGTGATTTTTGTCAGCCCAAGTTACCACCCACTCATAAACACCTAATGTTTTTTTTGTGAGAGCCAACACATTCTGTTCCTGTATGAGGAAATTGGTGTCGTCAGCATAAGCTACATGAACTGAAGTGAGACTTTTGAAGTATTTCAGGTCGTTGGCATATACGAGAAGAAGTGATGGGCCAAGTATTGAACCATGAGGGACACCTTGCTCAATAGTTGCTGACTGACTAACAGCATTTCGAATAACCACTTTTTGAGCCCTGCTATCCAAATAAAACTTCATCAGTTTCAAAGCAATTCCTCGCACACCATATCTCTCGAGCTTCTGAAGTAAAAGTACATGAATTGCACTATCTAAGGCTCTAGAGAAATCAGTGAATGACACACAGATATGCAGTTTTCTATCGAGAGCATTTATGATATGTTCATTGAATTCATGGAGTGCCGTTAAAGTACCTTTGCCTTGGGTGAATCCGTATTGATTTTCACCTCAGTACCAAACTTTCTAACACATGAGATCGTTTTTAAAACACTTGATCATAGTGGTACGAGTTATTATCAATTTGATTTGCCCGCTTTGTCTTGTGTTGTAATTTGACGGGACTAGCTAAAGTGCATTTTTGTTTCTATGAATTAGAGAAGCTGTTTCCAAGATATATATACAAACTACAGTTGATATTCTTGAATTTTTTAATAGTTCTCGACAGAAGGTTCTAGATTTTGCCTTACACATATATCGTATCGTATACAGTATTCGTTTTTACAAGAAAAAACTTCTTTGGAACAACTGGTCACTGCAGGCTCCCCTGGGCAAGTTACTCGAACAAATGATCAAATTACGTCTCGAAGCGGAACCCGAAGAGAAAGGAGCCATTTCCCCAAACTAATTTGGTTTTCGCGCCAAAAGGTCAGCTGTTAAGGCCATCCAGAGGGTGCTGCACCTAACCACGGACCGTAGTACTACATGGAAATCTGTCATTCTCATTGACGTCGAAAATGCCTTCAATACCGCCAAATGGAGCATAATCAAATCGAGCCTTGCCCAGATGGAGGTTAGTGGGTATATACAAAATATTGTAGCGAACTATCTAAGTGAAAGAGCGATCACCAGCAGAGGATACAGTCAAAAACTAACGCAGGGGGTACCGCAGGGCTCCGTTCTGGGGCCCACTCTCTGGAATGCTCTTTAAGACGGAGTCCTTCGACTAGAACTACCCAAGGGATGCAGCACGGTGGCATACGCTGACGATCTCGCACTAACAGTGGTGGCCAAACAGAAGCAGGATCTCACCCTGAGAGCCAACGAAGCACTTGGAAAAATATACGAATGGATGACGGAGAACAAGCTGGAAATCGCACCTCAGAAAACGGAGGCATTATTCCTGAAAGGCCCTCGAGAAGTACGTAAAGTACCTTGGAGTCTGGCTGGATGATAAACTCATATTCAATGGGCATGTAAGGAAAGCATGCCAGAAGGCCGAGAGACGAAATTCAGCACTGGCAAAGCTACTCTCGAACATAAGAGGACCAGGATACCACAAGAGGCGGCTGATGAACGGGACAGTGCAGGCCACAATCTTGTATGCTGCGCCTGTCTGGAAGGAAGCGATGAGGGTTGGACGATACAGGAAAATGGTTATTTCGGCACAGAGGAAGGTCCTGCTGCGAGTGACCTCCTCATACAAGAACACCTCCGCTGAAGCAGTCGCGGTAGTCACAGGGATTCCTCCGATGGATCTACTGACAGAAGAAAGGGTGAGAATGGCAGTGCATGCAACTGTCACGAAAGGCAAAAAGAGACATGAAAGAGAGGAGACAGTGTCCCGATGGCAGGAGAGATAGACCACAGAAACCGAGAAGGAACAGTGAACGAAACGCCTCATTCCCGAACTGAAACCGTATCTAAACTGTCACTTTAGAACAACCAACTACTTCTTGACGCAAGTACTGACGGGACATGGATCATTCAGGTCCTTTACATATAAAATAGGAAAGTCACCGGACGACCTTTGCATGTATTGCGGCGACAGAGACGATCCTGAACACACAGTTTTCCACTACCCCAGATGGCTTGTAACGGCTAGTTTTGCGTTACAACAATCAAATTCCCAAGGTTCTTCGAAATAGATGAATCACCCTATGATTTCCATTGAAACGCTGGGAAGTTGATATTTTGAGTACCGCACAAAAAGGTGTACTCGACCGTAGGTAGGTCAATACTTTTTTGGATCTGAACTGGATATGCGACGATAAAAATCGAGAGATGGTATTTTGAAGATAGGTGACGAACGATTCACGAAGAGCCGATTATTTTGTTCATCCATTATTGGGATTTTTCTTTTTGAAAACTTATGTAATACTAGTTCTCCGTTGTGAGTAAGTAAACTGTGTAGTTAGACTTATGAAACTAGTACCGTTGAGGGATTTAGGTTAGTTCACGTCATCTCCACGTATCTGTAAGTAATTTGTACACCTATTCAGTTTCTGCGATTCGAAAGCAAATCATTCTTTCAGGCAACACTTTCCAATACATAATAGCATCGCTATTTTCTGTTTCACGTTTATTATTACCGAAGACCCTCCATCAAAGATGTATGTCATATTTATGCAATTATTCACTTGGGTGCATTCTATGAACAATAATCATTTTAGGGTTTTTGTATGGGGCTAATTGCTCGTTGGGACGATCTCAGTCGAAGCCGTTTGAGGCAAAAACCAGTAACCGCCGTATAGTTTTTGCTTCAGCAGACCTTGGGAGGAGTACACTTATTTTGGGGTATGGAACCCGAGATTGAAGTTTGAGTAGCCGCTATACGACATCGGAACCTCCAGATATTTACAGATAAGATGCATGATTTTTGTTTGTGAATTCACGAGATTTCTATATACATATTTTTTTTATCTATATATATTTCATGAGCCTTCATACAGGGCTATCCTCTTGAAAGTGTTTATGAAGTGTAAAACCACTATTACCACGAACTGCCCATTTCTCTCGACAACAAAGTGTAAACTCTACGTGCGCACGTTCAGTAAATAGGTAATAGATACAAATATTTCAACCCTTCCCAAACCCTTCATTAGAAGCTAATATCACTGTGAACATATCGTAAATAAAAAGGGGCACTATCATCTCAAGTGGTAGTTTCGTGGCCTACAATTAGTTTATAATCACCATCCGTGATAAGTTAATTATTTTTTTTTTGTTAGTTTACAAACATTTGAATAAAGAATGGGGGCGGTTCAGAATATAGCTTGCCATTTCATTTCAATCTCTTATGGCCAGGTATGCTGGAAGTAATCCTATAACATAACGTCGAATGAATGTGATATTTTGTACAGGGCGGTCTCCAAAAGAAGTGGAGATTTCCAGTTGAATCTGCGGTCCAAACTGGTGGCGCCCATTTATTTATTTTATTTTAGTATCAACTTTATTATTTGTTTATTTAGTTCTAACCCCGCCTACTCTACGACTGAGCGCCGTGAATTTTGTGTAGTGCGCTCGCCGCATTCCGTTCTGAGAAAATTACATCCACTTGAGGCGTTACAGGCTTAGGGAAAAAAAACCACTGAACACGAGCATGGATGACACCTTTACACCCGACAATTTGATATACAAAATGATTGGCAATAAACACACATGGAAAAAAACGGAAACTTTCTTAAGGGAGGTGATGAAGAAGAAAGAAGAAGAAGAGAGGCGACACCAAAGTGAAATAGAGTAGACACAACGACCGTTGGCATGCATGATACTGGTTGCGAGCCTAACGACAGTCCCCGAGCCCCTGGCGAAGGGAGGTGACCTTCTAGTGATGAGAAAAATATAAAAAATGAGCCCATAAAGAGAACAGAAAAAGAAAGAGGAGTATAGGGAACGCCGCTTGTATTTGAAGTTATGGTCATCTAGAGTACAAGAGAGGGTAAGGGAAGGTTTTAGCCAGTAGGAGTCCGGCATTGTTGGCTCGTGATGGACACCAAGCGGCCAGCGTGCATGACGCATTTCCACCCCACCAAATAAAAGGCTCCCCAGAATACTATTCCATAGCGTAGGTGGGATTCAAGTACAGCAAAGTAAGCTGTTCTGGCAAATGCAAATCCTAATTCTATGGCGATTATTCAAATGGTATAGTATACATAAGCTTGTTTTTTTTCACACATGGCTCTCACATGTTCGATAAAAAGTTATTTGTTATCGATGAATTATCCCAGAAACTTGGTTGATAATTGATTTTCTAGTCACCCATTGTCGATTTCTAGGATTAAGATGTCGCAGTCATCAATATTTAAGAATTGGTGACGATTGTATACGGTAGTGAAGCAGTGGTGAATCGACCCCAATTAACAGGTTTGACAGAAAGCTCTGATGACTAGAGAACATTGACACCTGCATAATTTTCGCAAGTTATAACAGTTATTCATCAGGGTGCAGAAAGGTTCCATGCAGAGCTACCGACTTTCGACCGATTACCAGCCCCGTCGATCAACAATAATGATTATTAATAATTCCAGAAAGTACCAGAACGTACTGAAAAGACAGATATTCAAGTGGAGTGAGTGTTCAACGATCATATTTTTCTACAAGGGCAATGCCGTGCAATATAACTACTTCTCCATAAAACTCTTGTAGACTCAAAGCATAGAACCTTATTTTGAAATTAGAGTAGTTATAACGTGTAACCGTCGTCTCCCTTCACATGTTTTCGGAATCACTTCAAACTGAATCAGATTATGTCAGTGAAGTTTTTTATAGTATATCAAAGAAACTCCAATGGCTTCTCCATGATTCTTCATCCTTCAAAAGTAATTACATATTTCAACAAGATATCGAATTGGTATTAATTCTAGTCTAACCACAATCATTCAATCAAAAATCGGGGTCTCTATTCGAAAGAAGAAAGTATTAGAAATAGAGAATCAATCTAAAATGTTTCTTCGAGAATATAATTCCAAATTACCTACACTCCTTCAGTTTGTCTGATGCATAGCCTATGGCGTCACACTTCGAAGCGCAAAGACCCTGTTCTGCCCAGCTGGCAGAAGTCTGAGGGTTGCTCGCGAGGGTGCAACCGGGTTAAGGAAAAAACAAATTTTGAACAAGATCAAATGAAAACTGATACGTACATTCCGATGATGAATCGGAAAATGAATGATATTCCTAATATCCTTGCTTCTCTTTGTATTTTTCATGCAGTTGAGATATCCAAAATAATTAATTTCTGGAAACTTAACGTAAATAGGAGGCGTAATTGAAAGTCACACAGATATAGACTGAGCAATCTGTTGATCTTTAAAATTCATAAACTTCATTACATCACATTCGAACATTTAATCTTGTATATAAAAGGTTATATCGAATCTTAAAAACGGTGAACACCAGATTGTTCAATAAAGACTCCACCTATCAATTTATTTCTACGACTTGGTGTCGCCCATATTTTCCCATAACGTTCTTGACCTTTTTTTGCCTGATGATTGAAGTCTCCAACGGCGAGTTTCCCACAGAAGGTAATTAATTGGTCATAGTGAAGGTATGTGAGCATTTTTGTTCAATATCTACACAACTTTCAGTCTATGTAATGAAACCTATCAGGTGACAATACATCAATTAGTATCAGTTATTATGTTATATGAGGGAATTAGTAGAAGTAATGTTCAAATATATTATGCAGTCTTCTATGAACTTTGAAGTTGGAAAGATATGTTAGACAAACCATTTGTTCATTATCATAAATATATTGTATACTTATCACAAAAAAATCGTGATCGAATGAATAAAAATATGTTGACGTGAAAACATTGTGAATTGTAATTTTTAAACATATACAGTGTGCCCAAGATGAGGATAGGATGGTACTAGGAAAGGTTCTGAAATCTGGAACTCAACCGTCAGATCTCAAATTCTTCTAGTCGTATACGAGGTTCCTTGAAAAATATGAATTTCATGCTGGAGTAAAGTACCTTTATTTTTGACAGTATTGAAAATTGTCATGAAATAGAGTTGTTCAGAATTGACTTAGATATCCATGCAGGATTTTTTATGAACGATATGTTTCCTTAAACTAACAATGAAAGAAAAATATTGAAATGAAATTTTATTTTTTAATATAGATACATGTGATTGATTATCTCAACGTAATTTTCCATTCTAAATAATTTTTTACCTAACAATTTTCAATATTGTCAAATTCCCAATTTTCAAGAAACTTCGTATATGACTGAAAAACTTTTATATCTGGCGATAGAGTTTCAGATCATGCAGGACTTTCTATAATGAATTAACTGATTTCCTAAAATTATTGAAAAAATATATTTCCACATGTTGCGAACTGAAGTGGATAGATACACTGTATATGGAGTTAGCGAAAGTAAACTATAATTTTTCGATTCAAGTTTTTTTCAAACTATGTTTTCGATGTGAGCAGTTTTTTCTGGCATTATTTTAAAACATACCAGAATATAAGAAAACGTTTTCAATACGACCCTGTTATTCTCAAACAAAGTCCAAAATCGTTTTGAATTCAAAAATATGTCACATATCACTTGAAAATGTTACAATACGATCATGAACTCTGAGAAACTGAAACATCTCTTAATATCAGAATCAGTGAACATATTAGTGTGCAGATGCTCAAAGTCAGACCAAATATGCCACCTGTCCCCTTCTGACATATATCGCTACCGTATATGAAGACGTTGTTTCCGCATGGCCAACCCATGCACAACTGGGTAAACAAATCCAAGCAGGTTCTTAGGTGCGTAATTCACAAGACCCTTCGGCACCATAAACCTTCTAGGCATATGAAAACTCACCATTCTAACCAGCACTGAACGCACATAGATGTTATCCGAAATTCGATGGTAACCAGGATCCAATAGCTCTTCTGAGAGGGATGGGAGAAATTTGAATTTGCGAAAATATTCCTTGAAACTGAATGCTAGACACCCTATCCACTCTATCTTCAGATGACTGTCGCAGTTGAAACCATTGGAGGTTTTAACCAAAGACGACCACGGCAAAACTCGGAAAAACGAGAACATTGACGCCAACCGTGAAAGCCTACATTCCTACATTAGTCGACTCTACGGTGAGGAAACCTACTAGTTAGAAGACTAAAAGTATCATGTAAGAAAAAAGCTCAACTTTTGAGTTCTCTCACATTTCTATTACATTGCAGAGACACAGGAAAAACACCAAAATTCATATATTCAAAGAGGATAATCAATACACAAGCTCGACGAATACATTACACGAAGGAGGCAGCCTAGTGAGGGATAATATCCATCAAACGCGGAAAGAGTTAGCAAGGAAGCTTAGCAACTCACTGGAGCAGAAAGACTGGGACAATATTGATGAAATAACCCTCAAAGCAATGGATTTGACCTTACAGGCATCCAATGAGAGGCAGAAGAGGAAATTCAACCAGATTCTGAGAAAACAACCCGAGAAACCAAAAAATTAGATATGAAGCTGGTTGTGATCAATAAATCCAATCGACCACTCACTAGTGACGAAACAACTTTGTTAGCTAAGGGAAGAAATTCCAGCGTAACTCCATCAACAATACCTACAGAATAAATCATCGTGAACATAAAAGTCGAAATTAAAAGACTACCTGCTGATGCTGAAAAAGATTTACGAAGCAAATCTGCAAGAATTATTAGAAAGGCCAATCCTCCAAAATGCAACATTTCAAGAGGTAAAAAGGCCGCCGTCAAAAGCCTCAATGCTGACAGAAATATTATTATATTACCTGCATCGACGATGGAATGGATCAACTGAAGACTGTGTTACAACTAAACGGCTAGAAATAATTCGTCACCAACTAGATTGGGAATATTCTGCTGCATACCAGTGCGTTCAAAATACCTCATGAAGGCCAAAGCGGGCGGCCCTATGGCTATCCGGGATTTCATCACGGAAATCCTGAGGTTGCTGGTTACCACCCCCGCGGAGGTATTTCAACTGTAACCCGAGTCCAAGGAGAAGTCCCCCCACACAGATGGCGAAAAAGGTTGAGAGGTCGCACTCTGATCTCTAACACCGGCCCAGTCGCCAGCACTGGGCTAGAGTCAGAAGACGACTCTAGCATCGAGCTGAGCTCCTCCACCAAGACCAGGAGAACAACCCATGAAAAAGAGCCTTTGGATCACGAAAGATTGAGCGAGATGGACACCGGAGAACCCAGAAAAGAAGCTAAAACATCCCCTGCCAGAAGTTTTGCAAAATGATACCAAAATTAAAATCAAATCAGCTTAGGTACCTAGAAGTCGCCCTGAGAAGACGGAAGCTATTATTATCAGAGGGTCCCGCAAAAGGGACGGCATAGCTTTCAACCTCACAAGAACCCGCATCGTCCACAAGAAGTTTGTCAAATATCTTGGACTATGGTTGGATGACAAGCTCATATTTAATGAACACGTACGCAGGACATGTGAAAAGGCGGACCAGCAGACAGCAGCTTTAACGAAGATACTACAAAATGTTCGCGGAGCAGGTACGCAGAAAAGGCGGATCCTCTTCGGGGTGGGGCAATCGGTAATCCTCTAAGAACGACGGGAGCATACAGGACAGTATCATCGGATGCCGTATGCGTCATTGTGGGAGTCCCCCCCATTGACCTCTTGGTCAGAGAAAGAGCGCGACTAAACGAAGTGCGAGAGGTATCGGAGGCCACAAAGAAACAGGAAAGGATCCGCACGGTTGAGATCTGGCAAGAGAGATGGGTCAACAATACCCAAAAGGCCCAATGGACAAATAGGCTCATAACAGATATCCAAACGTGGCTAGAATGCAAGCATAAACAGTTCTTGACCGGTCACGGATCCTTCCGGGTTTTCACATACAAAATAGGTAAATCGGCAGACAACCTTTGTGCATTTACTGCCAAAGCGTGGACGATACCGAACACACTATCAGGGTGTTCGACAGATGGACACAGGAAAGGACCGCCTTTGAGACTGACGGACAAGAAGCCTCCCCTGAATCTTTGATGTCAATCATGTTGAACTCGAGAGATGAATGGAAAAACTCGAGAGATGAGTGGAAAAAAGCTATGGCTTTCATTCAGAACGTCATGAAAAAGAAGGAAGAATGAGAGAGAGCACAAAAAACAGGAGAGAGAAAATGCGATAGCAAGGGGAAACAGAATCTAAAGGAAAAACCAGCCACAGTTCATGGGAAACACGACAGAAATCTTGCCTCTCGCGGCTAAAGTTGAGTTGAAAAACCCCGTAACCGGCCCGAGTCAGGTAGACTCAGTGTGGCTAACACAAAGGGTTAACAAACCAAAGGCACCGACAGACCAACTACAGGTGCCCTAAAAGGGCCAGTATTCTGCTAATTCCATGTTGCGGAAGGACAACTGGCCTGCGTTATACGCACAGTTCAAAAACAGAAGTATATGTTTTCACAATGCGAAAAACGTTACTGATGAAACCAAAGTGTAGCCAACCTCGGTAGAGGACTACCGAAAAATGGCTAGGATTCTGGAGGAGGACAAGATTCTGCATCACACAATCGCCTTCCTAGAAGACAATGCCCTTAGAGTAGTCTTCAGTGGAGTCCCAGAGTACAGTACTGAAGAAGACATCAGAAATGAATCAGTGAAAAGGCTCTTCAATAACAAGGAGCCAAATGCTACTACTAGTGATAGTACCTTAGTGAGAGCGTACAATATACCAGGTGACAGGGTTGATGAACCTCGTCGGGAAGACCGAGCCCCAAAGACTACGGGCTACTGTGCCACCGGTGCCAGGAGTTCGGACACTCGCAGAAGAACTGGCCCCGTCTGTGTGAAGTGTGCCGAAAAGCACGCAATATCTAACAAGGTATTTGAGAAGCTCCCGAATAGCCAGGTATTCACGTTGCAAGATATTATTAACACCTCGCTGCGACTGAGACATTTCCCGAAGAGGTGGAGGCACGCTATCGTCGTCATGATCCACAAGCAGGCCAAAATCCAAAATTCTCGCAGAACTACAGACGTCTGGTGCTTGCTTGGAGTTCGCGCTGACCACCCGGGGTGGTGCTGTAGGTTTTCCAAGTTTTCCCATAGCTGAAAAGTGAATACGCCATCAAAATTCATGAGTTGGCCCGGAGCGCCACGGCAAATAATAATAAGAGCCGTCCTCTACCCGCACAGGCCATGCCTTTGGATACACTCTATGAGTGTTTATGAGGGAGTATTATTATTATATTAGTCTACTTAGTTCCGTTGGAAAACTCGCTGAGAGAATCGTTCTGGAAAGGCTGACCGAAGAAATGGAGTACAGAAATGTCCTACCAGGCGAGTAATGTGGATTCCGAAGGGACCACTCAAGCTCTAAGCCTGAGTTTCCTCACTGAACATGAGATTTTAAGCAACACTCAATTTGGATTTCAACCGCAACGAGACTGTAGCAGCGGTTTTCGGTGATCTTTCAAAAGCTTTCGATTGCGTGGATCACGGAATATTGCTGCAGAAGATACAATACTGAAGTTTTAGAGGTGTTTCTTACAATTGGATACAATCATATCTGCAAAGTAGAGAACAAATTGTCGGGACCAATGTAAATTCTTTAGTAGGACAGATAACTTGTGGGGTCCCTCAGGATTCAGTCCTGGGCCCAGTTTTATTCTCATTGTATATTAATAATCCAACTATCATCAACATCTCGGGTAGGTTCACTTTATTTGACGATTTCACGACCATCACATGGAACAACAAAAATACTGACGAATTGAATAAAATGAAGATATAACTGAGGTAACAAATTGGTGTGAATCTAACAAACTATCACACAACATCAGTAAAAAAAATTGATAACTTTAAAATGTGGGCTTGAACATTTAGCACAGGATTAAGAATCATTGAAAGTTAAAGTTACACAAAATGCTTAGATCTTTACATAGATGGTAGATAAAAAAAGATCACGTGATGGCTTTGAGAAAGAAACTGTCTTCTGGGTGCTATGCAGTGAAGCTTATATCACATGAATCAAATTTCCATGCTGCAAAGATGGTTTACTACTCTCTTATTGAGTCACATCTGCGTTATGGTATTGCATTTTGACGAACTTGCAACAACAGCTATTGAACAGTATATTCATTCTACAGAAACGAGCCTTACGATACTTGTGCAAAGCTAAACCTCGAGATTCTTGCAAACCGTTGTTCAAATCCCATAAAATACTAACAGTAATAGCCCAGTATATTTTGGATACGGCATCAATAATTTAAAAAAATGAAACTGAGAACTGGAACTTATTCATCACATCCCAATACTCGACAAAACGGAGATATAAAACTTCCACTGCCCACCTCTAGTCTCATTAAAGACTCATCCATTTACTCTGGGTGTAGAATTCATAACCAACTTCCCAATAATATTAAAGACATCAAACCATTGAGAAAATTTTGAAAAAAAGATCTCAAATATTTATTGATACATAGAACCTATTACGGTTTGAATGAGTTTTTTGTCGACTCAGTGGTTCAGTGGAACTCTCAAATTGTTATTTTATTATGTTTTACGTTTGTGTGTCTGGTTTACTTCGAATATATTTAAATTTCGTGGGTATAACTATTGCATTGACTTTATCGTGATTGTGACTGTTTATACAATTTTTTATATTTCGTCCTTTAGCTATTAACATATTTATATTTATTTTTATATTTACTTGCTTCAGGCTTTGTCAACAAGAATTTCATTCTTCCGATAATAAAGCATGTTTGTCTTATTTTTACTAAGGCTGGAGGAAGAAGCCACCTCAGAGCTGAAGAGAGGCAGGAGTGCATATCTACTCTTGCTAGACGTATCCAAGGCCTTTGACAGAGTATGGCATGAGGGCCTAATACACAAAATGGACCACCTAGCATTCTCCAGCGGACTGGTGAGGTGGATACGTTTCTTCTTGGATGAAAGAACCTTCCAAGTAAGAGTTGAAGGATCTCTCTTAGACACGAGAGAAATTTACGCTGGTGTACCACAAGGGGTCGTACTATCGCCCAACTTGCACTCAGTTTACACTAGTGACATACCTAGATATCCTATGCGCCGACGACACGGCCCTAATAGCGAACTCAATGAACCGGGACATAGGGTTAGTCTATCTGCAGATAGCAGAAGACAACCTCGAAGCTTAGTTCCTAGATTGGAAAATCCGAGTTAACCCAGAAAAACTCCAACCAAACGAACTGGGGAGGAAACTCCATCCACGTGCGTTGATCTCCATTGCCGGTAGAGTAGGCTTGCTTTACCCGCTTCTCAATAGAAGAAGCAAGCTCAACCTTGAGAACAAGGAACTACTCTACAACACGATGATAAAGTCGGTCATCAGGTTTGAGTCGGCAGACCCTACGAATTTGAAAAATGGAATTAATGAATTTACAAATCAGATTTCATGTATTGTTGCGTCCTGGTGCAGATTATTTTCATTTTTATGGATATGGATTATTGGTTTCAGGTAAAAGAAGAAAAAATCGATTCTCCAAGAAATGACTTTGACACATTGCCACCAATTAGGTAATCGTGAACGATTCCCGTATAGAAGAGTTATATATTGGGGTAATAGGATGGCAAAGTTACAATCTCGTATATCTTCTATGAAAAAAAAGCGACAGCAGAAAAGTTAGTGGCTGCCCCCAATTTCACAAAGTTATTGGATCATATATCAGAACCCACATACGCTAAATCCAAAGGTAGATGGTTCACACATGAAGATAAGATTTTGGCATTGTCAATTATGAAAGCAAGTGGAAAGGGTTATAATCTCATATCAAGAGATGTTTGATGAAATGGTCCTCTTAGAACCCCAGATATTGCAAATAATGCTTCAGTTTTCATGCTTGAAGGCATTCGTAAGCACTGGAAGCAACCAGTTTGTTACACTTTCAGCAGTGGACCTATGAAAAGCGGTGCTTTGAAAAAATCAATAGATGTCATACAAGCATGCCAAGAAGCTAAGTTTAAAGTTTGTTGTACAGTATGTGACCAAGAAGGTGCTAACGCAGCTGCTATCAAAGTCTCTTAAGAGAGAATTCTGCCTAAGAGAAGGAATTGAGTATTTCTAGTGAATACCATTGAGAGAATTCCGTTACTTGATGTACCACATCTCATGAAAGGTATCCGAAACAATCTACTCACAAAGGACCTACATTTCTACCATAACGGACTGAAAAAAATTGCCAAGTGGCCCACATTGAACAATTTTATTATTTGGATTTATCAGAAGACTACCGAATCTGCCCTATACTTACCGATCAGCATATTGTGAAAGGAAAAATAAAAAAAAAATGAAGTATCATGTTGTACCCAAGTATTGATCCACCAAGTGGGGTCCCTGATGAAGAGAATTGCACAATGGAGTGAGAAAACATTTTTCATCTTTACCACGAAAAACATTTGTACTTTTATATTTGCTTCTTTTTCAACTCGTGTCATTTTCTTTCGTTTTCGTAAATGCAATATATAACAAAAGTTCCAGTACAATCACAACTTTCAATGCCATGTCTTGGTACATTTGTTATGACAATTTCAATAATTTTTGTTTTTGTTCCAGATATTGATGATAGAAGTAAATTGCCCCCTGTCGCAGTTGATACAGCAGAGCAAATCTTGATATTGGATGAATTGTTTGACAGTTTTATTTCAAATAATAAGTTGACCCCAAGTGGAAAACCATTGAAAAAAAAAGTGAATAAGGATTACACCCACTTGGAATTTGGGAAAAAATCTGTAGAGGTGTTGGAGAAGATTAAGTATTTTTCAAGAAAAAAAACTCTTTAGTTACTACCTTCATTGAATAACGTAATTTCTACTGTTAAGGGATTTATAAGACTGACAACAAACCTCTTGTATGAACACCAATTCAAGTATGTCCTGACACAGGCGTTCAATCAGAATCCACTTGAAAATTTTTTTGGGCCATGAGAAGTCATGGGGTGAGACACGTTTCACCAGGGACCCAATTCTTGAAATCGTAGGAAATGTTTCTCTAGAGAATTGTTTCATACTTTCAAATTCTCTCGGGAAATATGAAACGTAGGAATAGCTATTCTTGGGCGAGTTAGGAATGTGTTTCCAGAGGAAACTGTATAGGTGACGTATGTCGAGTAGGATTTCGGTTGAATTTATATTTAAACCAATCACGTTCTCAGAAACCGAATGTTATTGATAGTTTCAGGATGTTACCTCTGTAATCAGTAGCGGGATAATTTAATGGTATCTCAATGATTTGAATACCTGGATAAGCTGTGGTTTGAATTCAATACATATCAGTTTCAGTTTGAATTTTGCTAGTGATACGTGATACTAAACCGATTTTACATTCACCCACAAGACTGCAAAAGATCGCTGGGATAGCATTGCGGTACAATTGAATGCGATACCCGGTGCGTGTAAAAATGGAATAATGTGGAGAAAGGTAAATAAACTTCTTTTATTATATTGAATAAGTAGCAATATTGATATTTTTCGTTTATAGACATGGCAGGATTTGAAGAAAAATATCAAGAAGAAAAATTGAGAGAGAAGACAACATGCTTCAGGGACAGGTGGTGGCCCACCTCTACCCAATATGATATTTTCGAGTTTTGACGAGAAATTATTGAATGTACTGGGTGAGACTGCAGTGCAGGGTCACCCTGATATTGAGGAATCGATTGTGGAAATTGTAAGTGAGGTAAGTAAATGACAAATGTTCTTTACAGTTCTTTTTATAGTGTGACTATATCATCTAAATGGTTTCATTCTTTACAGGTAGATTCTCAAGATGAAATGAAAGAGGAGATACAGAAGTTCACACCAATCAGTTTGACGCGGACGATGTTGTAGTGAGCAAAGAGAGTAAAATTGTCGATCATAATTACTCTCAGAAAAAATACTTAGGAAGTCCAATAAGAGATTTAGTAAATCCCAAATGTATGATAACTCATTGGATATATCAAGGAAACTGGCCGAAACAGCACAAAAAGACCAAAAAATATTATTATTATGAGAAAAAATTATTCATGATGGACTCACATCATAGATAAAAACTTGAATTGGAGAAAAAGAAACAAATGTTTCACAAATTGAAACATCTTTTAAAGCTCTACTGATGAATAATTTTATGTCCCGTAATTCTCCAAATGCTAATTATGAGAAAGATTTTTCAAAAGGAGCACTTAAAAAATTTGGCAACATGGGCAAAACAGTCATCCCAACACGAAGCAGTAAGCAGCTCAACAGAAACACCTGGATTTACTTCAATTCCTTCCTTTGTGAAGTTGAGACAAAAAACAAAAGTGGCTGAGTGTACTTTGGTATGCATTGCAGGATATTTAGTGAAACGTCTTTTAAAGTTTCAAAAATGTCCTGATTGTAGGAAGAATTTGCAGAGCAAGAGGCAAGAAAATATTCAAAAGAATCAAAATTGGATAAACCAGGCAGTTTTTTAATATTTTTCTCATTTGAATTATCTTATTCCTAGATTGTGGAATGTAATAGTGTTGTACTACAAACAATTTGGAAAAAAACATTAATTTTAATCCAATCAGCTGTGAAATTCGTAGTTCTTCTAGCACAAATGCTTGTAAATTATTCATTAGGTGTTCCGTCTTTTTCTAGTGTAAAAAATCAATAGAATACTGAAAGGCAGGGATTCAAAATTTAACAATTTTTTGAGAAAAACTGTGGCGAACCCAGTTGATCCAATGAATCTGATTGCACATAAATTTTTGAATAATTATAAAGAGAAAAAGTTATTTTTCATTCAATAAAACTATTTCATGCCTTTCCAGTATGTATTATGCAAGATCTAATATTTAATTCCTATGATGAATTTCGCATTCTGACAGGGATTGAATAATGTTCATATTCAAACACTGAAAATTTCTTATTTCTTGTGTGCCTCGTTGATCTGATAAAAGTATATTTTGTGACGTTTCCGTTTTCAATTATAACCTTGAATATATTATCATAGGTTATGGTTATTATTTCGTGTTATATTTGTAAACTTTTAACTTCTTATTACTTAATCGATATTGAAGCTTTTAATCCATGATATATGGGATTCTATTGTAACTTATGAGGCCTTTTGTATTATATCTTTTCAATTTGTACATTGAATCTATTTTATTTCACAATTATTTTTATGTGATATTTTTCTTTACTCTTGATTTATTCCATATCATGTAAATGATCGAAGGAAGAGATGAATCATTATTATTATTATTAATTATTTAATGATCTTCGTCTTTCTCTAATTGTAAACCATAATCAATTATTGTAATTTATTATTATATACCTACTTTGTTTATTATTGGCAATATACCATACCCCTTTCAGAACCAAGAGATAAAATAAAAAAATTTGGTATTAAACATGGATGCAGCATATGGAAAATATTTTGTTACTTTACATTTTGGTGTTTTCTGTCACATCGATATGTCCTTTGGGGTCATTGGTGACCTTCACAATTGTGTGCCGTGGTATCCAACAATGCAGAGTCACAATTGTGACGATTCACAATTGAGTACTACGGTATTCAACAATGTCTAGCCATAATCGTGAAAATTCACACTTATGAGTAACGGTATGGTGTGACGATAAGGTACAATCGTATTAAGGGTTTCAGGAGTGAAGATAGGATAAAATCGTAAAATTAAAATATATTCTTCACAAAAATATCAAAGTAAATGAAATAACAAATTCAGATACAAGAAACTCAATAAATTCAACTATATTTTTCTGGGTCTCCCTTGCTGACAAAACTGCCTATTCTCCAGTGTAGTTTCTCAAAGGTTGACAAAGGAACATTGCCTTCCTCATCCTCCGATCCTTCTGAACTATCATTTGGTATTTTCATTCTGAGTTCCGAGTTGTGCTGGACCATAAGTTTCATATATGTTCTCTTCTCCCTCAATTTCTAAGTTTGATCCAATTTTATCTAATGAATCGAATCTTGCATCTGGATTTTTCTGCAGATGATCCAGATATAATTTGTCCATAAAAATAAGAGGAGATCTCAGAAACTTTTTCCACATTCTGTCGGTGTTGAGAACCGACACTAACAATTGTGCAAGATGAATTTAATTGTATTCTCTGAGTCTACGATACTGAAATTTATTACTATTTCTACTGAAAAACTCTATTATGATCACTCATCAATGAATTGCATGCATCAAATGAGAGATTTTTTGGTTTTTAGAATCAAAAAACGTGAATTTACTTCTGGAACCCATTGATGTCATGACACACCTCCACCTATTGCCATATAAAACTCCACTGAGACGAATATTCCGTGCCAATTTGATACAGACGTATTGTTTATATAATTCCCAATCGTGTGAAGCAGTATCAGGCCGATACAAAATGTAACCTGAACCTTAATGATACTTTGAATAAGGCGTCACAATTGTGTGCGATGGTGCTCTAAGGGATACTGAGAATGTCTTACACGTTTTTTCTTCGAACCGTCATTTTCTTTTAATAATACTTTTTCTTTTGCATATTTAACGTGGACATTTTTTCGAATAATACAAAATATAAGATTTTCCGCCGGTATTTCAGCTGCTTTTTGGCGCGTATGTATTTGGAAAACATCCATGTTCTATCAATAAGTTCATTGATGAAGAACATGAATGCGATTTGAATACGTGACCGCCAAAAAGCACATCTCTATAAACAATAAATAGGAACAACTTTTCAAATAAAACCGCGCTTTTAGGTATTGGTTATTGTCAAAAGATGTTTCCACTGGAGCAAAGAAAAAGTAGATCTCTTTAAACATGTCCAAACAGTGCCATCCTCGGACAATAACGGGAACTTACTGTATTGCCAGAGCGGCTCATTACAGATTCCATTCTATATGTCTGTTTTGTGCTTCAGTTTCGGTTGATATGTCAAGAAGAGTACTTCAACCACGCCACTGGAGATGACTGCCGCAGTTGTAGTCGAAACGTTTGGAGATTCAAACCAAAGACGACCGCACCAAAACCCATAAAACAACAAAAACACGTAAACTTGTTGTTTAGAATGGCACCATTTTCAGTACCATGTTCTAGAAAAACAGTATATAATACGATAATATTGCTCCATTTCACATTCGCTTCGTTTATGCTGTACCTGGCAAATGAAAATGATATTGAGTGTTCCAAGAAACACGTCCATTAAGGCCATGTTACGCACTTTGAACTGGCTCTCGGTACAATATTACTTTGAGTACCATGCTATGATTTTAATTCACAAAATGAAAATTTCATCAACCCCATCATATCAGTCATCCAAACTAGTAATTAACAATAGCTAACACAACTACAACACACGAAGAAGGACAGACATAAGTGTCTCGACAAAAAACTAAATAAGCTCCAAAATATTAATTTTTCGTAAAGACCTGCGGCGCTACTACAACTTTCAAAAAAGAGTTGAAAATATGTCTTTTACGAGAGTGTTATACATGATTAATACTATTACCGTGGCCTACCTTCTTATATAACAGGTCTTGTATAAATTTGTCTCAATGACGATTCTAAAATTGTTTCATTGTATATTTCATTTTACATTTGTAATGTGGTATATTTTTAATATTGTGATTGTAATCAAATTGTAATTAAGACATACAATTTTTACCTTTGACAATGTAAATTAGCTTTATGTGCTAAATAAAGATTATTGAATAGTTATATTTTTATATCTTGAACTTTTTCTATTTTAAATTGTGTAGAGTACATCAAAGTAATTTTGTTTGGCCCTGCACCAACTTGTTTAAGCGATCTTTCTTTTCTTCATTTCTACTCCACTCTAAAGTTTTTTCTCATAAACTACTTAAAATGTATTCTGTTTTGGAAATAAATGTTATTATTGTATTTGTTCAATTAATTGCACTCTCCAATACACACCTTCAATATTTGTTCGTTTTGTATGAATTGAATTCCCCAAACTTTAAAATTTTTCAATATTTCGTAGTAGTATACGCTAGAAATTCAAGAAACAGTTAAGCATCAAGAAGAAAGAGGTGGAGCAGATGTTAAATGCCAATAACAGGGGCAAAAGTAAAAGCAACACCGGTATGCAAACGAATGCGGGAAGAATGTAACGACCCAGAGACACGTTCAGTGATAGATGACTCCCAACAGACAACGTTTGAACGTACTTTTAATTAAATCTAGTAATTGTTCGGAACGCAACTATCCTGTCAACGAATGCTACGGTAGAATTAGGAACGTAACCTGAAATATATCCATAGTTGGTACATGATCGTATGATAAAAATGTTCGACACAAAATTTTTCTGTTAGAATCATTTTTCAGAACAGACTGAGCTCAACAAACTCAAAATTCAATGTCCCCAGAGGCAGATTTGAGAGCCATTTGAACTCTGCATAAACGTTGCTTTTTCAAGACCAAATGGAATGAATAAATGTAATTGAAAGTATTTTTGACACCAAAGTACCTGAACTGAAAGCAGCGGATTCCTAATAAATTTTTTGCCAAGATCAAAGACACAGCCTACTTCGGACACATAGCACATTGTTGCAGATTGTATTCTACGGAAATATGAGTTTGAAACTATTTATACACCTTCGGAAAAACTTCAAAGATTATTTAAGATCACAAAATACAAACAAAACGTGCTAAGCTCTTCTGCGGTATATAGCATCGTCGTCGTATATGATCTTTAGCAAAAGATTCGGATTTCGTAATCCACCATTTATCTTGATTAGTTCAATAGTCTTCCGTTAAGAAGTGTTGCGCCTCTTCATGATATTTTTGGCTTCATACTCAAGTCGACACGCAGTCGGAGTGACTTTTAATTCGGGATCCCAGAGATGGCGCTGAATTGATACTTCAGTGTTTATCTCAGAGATTTCCAATTGGGCTGAAAGGATTTTTCTATTCAATTGGGTCGAATTAGTCTTCGCTGATGATTGGCATAGACCATGAAACCAGTACGGAGGTGTTCTCCCAATTAAATAAAAAATTAACTTCAGCTTTAATATTAAAAAGGCATTGCAAAGTTTAATCTTGAAGAAAACTTTGCCAAGTATTAAACAGATGTAATTCAACAGTCGCAGGGGACAGTAGTTTTTTCGTTTTTAATATTTGTGACGACAATGCCTATTGTACAGGATCTTCAGTGGGATATTCGGATTACGTAATCCACCATTTTTCTTGATTAAATTATCAAATGGTCTGTATCCAAATTTTACCTCAATTGTCGTAGTGCATAAGAGATGTTGGCAAGACGTTTAGCTAAATCCTGAAAATGGCAAGCAAAACCTAACATTACATCTGATGTTGATCCTATATGCTTCATATGCTCTTCAGAAGAAGAAGTGATGTCCATGTAAAGTTTTAGTTCAATTGAGGAATAGGTCATTACAGTTGAACCAGTTTTTCGAAATGTGTTATTTTCAGCTGAGTGCCTGTAATGCATTATTTCCGTTGAACTCACTCGTTATGTAAGTAGCGTCATCAGCGTCAAGAATAAATGAGATATATTTCATCTCAATTGTCATTTGAATATAGGTCCCAAGACAGAACCTTGTTGAACCCAACAAAATTTGGACGACTTGCTGAGATTCGATCCGAGGTTTTCACACATTGCGAAAGTTTTTCCAAGTGGAAAATGAAATTTGGGGAGACTTAGGGCCACCTATCTGATCCGTACCTCTCAAGTATTCTGATTAGAATATCATGACGGATTGTGTCGAATGCCCTAATAATAAGAGTCTATCCAAAGGCATAGCCTGTGCGGGTAGAGAACAGATATAATTATTATTTGCCGTGGCGCTCCGGACGACTTACTGAAGTTCTTGGTGGTGTTTTCACTTTTCAGCTGTAGGAAACCCCGGAAAAATCTACAGCACCACCCCGGGTGGTCGGTGCGCACTTCAAGCTAGCACCAGACGTCAATATTGGCATCTAGGCAACTCACATCACTTGAGAAAAAATATTCTCGAGTACTGGAGCCTCGAACGTCTGTCTGATGCTAGCCAGGAGTTCCACTGCTAGATACCTTAGTCACTGGTCCACCGACCACCTCAAGAGATAGTAAGATCATGAAATCTTGCTTCGCAAAATTCACAACGCTCAAAAGTGTCTGACGCACATGATGACGAAATCGGCGACTTCTCCGTTCTATAACCGAACTGACTTTCTGACAGAAGTTAATTTTTCTCACAGAATGCACATAACCTCTCCTTAAAAATAACTTCGAATATTTTTCCTACTTCTGGTACGATAGAAATCGGTCGGTAACTTTCTGGATTTTTGATGGATCCTTTTTGATAAATAGTTTTTACTTTTTAAACCATGAAAAAATCAGGGAAGATTCCCGCAGTGGTCATGATGGTAGAGCGCTAGTCTATCAGTCAGAAAGACGTGGGTTCGATTCCCAGCATGGTCACTGGTCTCGTGCTAGGAATTGCACGTTGAAAGGGCTGTCGTTCATAGGGGGATAACAGCTGGTTAACGGAAAAACAGTTATAAACATTTTTTTTTATTTTAAACAATTTCTCCCCGAATTTTGATTCATTATTTGCCAAGCAGTCTTCTTATCGTTTTGAGATTCAGATATTGTCTTATTACTGAACTTCAGTTTTTCTCAATTTATAAAATTATTAAGTTATTTTTTCAATTCGATAACTTGCTCAACGCATCAGTCTGAATTCCATCCAGTTGTAACTTTGAGTTTTGAACTTCTGGAGAATTCTCAACGAACTTGTTTATGGTTTTACTAGATATATCATACAATTTTTCTGGGAAAGATTCCCCAATAAAAATTTAATCGTGAATAATATCCTTGTATAATCAGAAAAGTGAGTTTCGATGCTGAGTAATTCAATAGATTATCTACTCTCGTTTCACCAGTATCGAAAAAATTGTTTTTTTGTTTGCCGTAGAGAAATATATTTTTGCATTCCGTTCTTTTATGTTCGTCTGTTTTCAAGTTATAATTGAGATCACCAACAACCAGTACCTTGTCATTGGGTTTAATTTTCTCTGATAACATTTTGTCCAAATCATTTTGAAGAATATTAGTTTCACCACAAGGTGAACAGTAGATACAACAAGAGCTCTTGAGTTCGAAAAGGTCAAACTCTAGAACAATTTTTCTCTACATAGATGTTATATAAATCAAGACTTGTTTTATCGTAGATGCATATACCACATATATGAGTCTGTCGAATATAGCTTGGGATCAGCCTATAGCCTGGAAATACAATATAATCTATGTTGTCCGCGTTTAGCCAAAATTTTGTAAGAAGTACGTCAATTACATTTTTTTCAAAGGTATTGCAATGTTGGAAAAAGGGCATATTTTCAAATGATAAATGAAAATTGTTCTTATGTCATTGCACATGAAATATTCCCATTTTTTCATCGTTGTTGAGTGATATTGCTTCTGAAGAGTATGAATCTCAATTCTTCCGACCCTGATGATCTTTGAAGAGTAAAATTGATTTTCGTCGACAAAAATTTATTGCGAAAGAGATGCAATTCCCGCATCAATGATTTGAACGTTATCTGTGAGTAATACTTTTGAATAACATTCTCATTTGTCTTCATGTATTCTCAATGAAAACATAATTTAGCCATATACTAAGCGGGAGACTGATAAGACTAAATATACAGTTCTCACTGATTGAACATACGGTAGCTTGCAGTTTCGCAAAATAAAACGCAGTAGCTTTGATGCAACAGTGTTTATATGAGTTTCTATGATCCACAAATCTTAATTGTTCATAAAAAATTATTTCCAGATCGTTAACTGAAAGGACATGGGCTAGTTGAATTCTATTTATGTAGTATGAAGTGTGGTTCATTTGCTGATATGTATATGCCAATTATTTTTTCACACCAAGAATCCAAGATATTTGTATCGTTCTGTATCATAGTAACATCGTCCAATAATCTTATTGGTTTGAAAATCTCAAGATCATCTGCAAACATTGAAATGGTTGAGTTTTTGGAACGGTCACTGATGTCAATGATACAAATATTGAATAGTAAAGGTGCATAATGAGACCCTTGAGGTACTCCGGGTGACATAATTATAATAGTAGACTCAAGATATGAAATAGACTGATTCGTGAAACCAAATATTCTCATCGTACGCACTAAAATGTTGTGGTCTGCACGATCAAATTCTGGACTACAATCTAAACTAAGTTATTACCTTGATAGGAACAGAAATATTGAAAATGGAGTGGTAGGAGTCTAATCTCTAAGGCGCTGTCACTTCTTGATCAGAAGACAGAAAATACAGATACAGATAAGACTTGAAGCAATCATTGCCAGGAATGTAAAGATAATGAGTGAAAACTTATGCTGCACACACGGGCAGAACACGTGATCATCACCAGTATTTTTTTTTTAAATAACGGTATTACAGGGTCAGTCCAGTGGTTCAGAGTCAAATTGACCAGGACCTCGAAGAAATGCTCGAATTGGGGTATTGCAGAGCCTTCCAACATTCTTTAGTTTTCTTCAGTACTGCTGAAGACGATATCTTTCGAATCTGTGTACAATATCGAAAGTTAAATTTTGCGACGAAACATGATAGTTATACCCTACCCTTGGTATCTGACACGTGGAATGAGCTTCTTGATGCCAAGTATTTATCGAGCCTCAATATCGAGTGCCAGTAGCGGAGTCCTCGAAGGATTACAATGTCTTCACGTTGCCTAGTTGGGGTTCATTCCAGTTCAGACGCATGCCTCTTGGTCTGCAAAATACTCCCGTTACTTTGCAATGCCTCAGTGACAATTTTCTTGGAGATGATCCTGAACTTATCCTGTTTGTTTCATTTTCAATAGGCCTATCTATACTTTGTGACAAGAATCACAATTTTGTTTATAAACACCTGATCTTCATCATGTTTGTTCAACTTCCCCAACGTGTTATCTGTTCTAAAGTTTACTCTTGAATTTTGTTTATGCAAAAATTAAGCTAATTTCTATCTTGTCCTGGATAGTTTTAAGTTCTATAATTGTTGTTAACGTTTTTAATGGTAGGGTGCAATTCTTGGATAGCCTCCTTATGTAGTTTTTCAGTCAAAATATAATCTATTCATATTCATATCGGATGAATTATGTGAAAGATAAAACAAATGCAGCATATGGTAACCATATTTTATAAGATCGTAACTGCAATGAAAATGGTCAAATTGTTCATGTGGTATATGAAGACGTTATTTAGAATTCTTAGAAATTAATAAATCGAAAAATTCAAATTGTTCATTAATAACTGATAAGTGTTTCGAGGTACAATGTTTAGCAATTATTACATGGTGTTCCGAGGTACAATGTTTAGCAATTATTACATGTTGATATATTGATAAGGGGTATTACCTGTCTATAGGTGGTATTTCTCACCTCATTTATGAAAGAGGTAGACATTCGAGCAAAGTATCAACGTAACTAACAGATATCGCTTGATAAGGCTACGGTGACGCGAAATATGTCGGGATTGTAGTAAAACTCTGTGAAAATCTAGTCGATTCTACCTTAGTGTCATACCCCTTCAATACATGCGCCGTGGTGGTTTGTTGCTTAATCCAATCATTCGCAGTTGCATAGGTTCGAATCCCAGCCTTATTACCGGTTCCGTGCTAGGAATCACACGTTAAAAGATAGGGGCTACGTCTTCCCAAGCTCGCATAAGTCTTTCGAAGACTTCTGTGTCATATTGGTGTTCATTACAATATTTACATCATGTCAAGTTATATATTTTCTTTCCTACATAGCTTGAAGCGTCACCTAGTTCCACCCGAGCACAGTATTCATTAAACACGATGCTGAAAAACCGCCGAGCATCTCAAACTACGTGACTGAGCGACAGTCGTGATTCTATAAAATAAATGATCTTCTACTGACAACTCCCTGTGTTGAGTGATGAGTTCACGAATATTTCGATAACCCGTTGCTCTTCGACACTCTTCCACGGAATTCATTTGTCTAGAAGAGTTGTCAGCCATCACGGTTTCTCATTGAAACTTACTTGTTTTCCTCGGAATGATCTTTGATGATTATTTCACGAGATTTATTCTTGATTCGACTGTTGATAGATTTACTGATAATGAAAGTGCTTCCATAGTAGAAACCCAAGAGAAAACATCAGCAATTTCATGTGAGAAATAACACCATTTTTCTGTTGATGACACTGTCTTTTGAAACCACTGGTCACGTTATATTGCTAGGTGCACATAAAAAAAAGTGAATGCTTTCATCATTTTGTCAAACAATCAATTCAAATTCATTTTTCACTCAAATTCTGTTTTAACGTGTTATCATTTATACCATCCACCATATACATTGATAGTTACCAGTAAGAAGTTTCAACCTGTGTTAAATTTTGGATTCGAAATGTCAATGCTATCGTCAATCATGAACATAAATGACTCAACGAATTCAGACGTTGTAAAAACCCATCTGGACTCCGAATGTCCAATATGTAGTAAATGCTTCCAAACTAGAAGAGATATGAACATTCACACGGAAAAAAAGTACTTTACGTCCAAAATGATCTCAACTTCGCGAATTCCTGATGGTTCTACAAATTCTAATAAAACTTTGTTTTCTGAAAATGTATCACCTTCCAACCGCCTAAATTTTCGGAAATCCAACCAAGAACTCAACTCACATATTGCAAAAAGGATACCAAAATCTGCAAGACTGAGCGCTGCAGAAGCTTTCAGCAGAGTAATTGCATCGATACCAACTCCTTAGAAGCATGGAAAGATCTATTATTTTTTGCATATAAATCTTTTTATCTTCCACACCATATCACAATCGGAAGGAATCACTAACGTCGATCATTAAACGTAATATCAGAAATACCACAGCATCACAACGTACATCGAAATGCATACCTCCATCTCCACTGAAACAAAATCTGAACAAGTATATCGTCGGTAGAGTTTCTGATGGTGATTTCATTTTAGCTGTTCGAATTTTGACGTCCACTGACACTATTAGTTCAGTCGACAGGTAGTTTTAGATAGAAAAAGGTCGGAAGTTAATGAAACTTTAAGATGTTGTTCAGGAATGGTTGATTAACATTTTCTCACGTTTTGGACCTCGAGGACCCTGTGCTAAAATAGTAGGGGGGGAAAACTGCAAATTTTTCGACCTTGGTGTGGTTTTTCCTCAATAACTTTTATTTTTTTGTAGATCGTCAAATTCCCTACTAATTGTTGCCTCAAACATGTTTGTATGTCAATTTGTTACCGAGATATGGCGCTTCGAAGAATAGCTAATTTTTCAAATTTCGCAACAAAATGCAGAATTCCAACCTATTTCTTCTGTTATTGCCAGTTGCAGCATTTGGACACTGATTTAGTCGCCGTCAATGCTGAGTATCATCAAAAGTGCCTCGCAAGCTTTTACCATCCACCTGAGTAATCCCATAAAAGAGGATTCCGCCCATCGCTGAGTGTTGACGAAACCATGCAGGTGATATTTTCATACATCGACGAGAATAGTGATGAATGCCAGTTTTCCATTCAGCAGCTGATTGAGCTGATTGAGAAAAACTGTAGACCACAGAGCAAAACTGTCAAAAATCGTCTTTTCTTTTTTATTTCCTGTCCTGGGATAATTATGTAGGGGAACGAGGGGATATCGATCCGAAAAGTAACTGATATCAATACCAAAATGATGTGAATTGGTATGGTAGGCTTTCATCAGAAAGTTAGCTTTTGAGAATTGGGGTTGTGTGGGGGAAGGAGTGCAGTGTCCAAAATTGGTGACTTCAATTAAGAACCATAATTACTACAACATTTCATCATAATTCGGGTATAACAGATGAAATAAGCTGTAATTTTGAATTTTTTGTCATTTCTTAGCAAATTTTGAAACATGACCTTTTTTTGACGTGCCATATCTCAGTAGCGAATTCACATACAAACATGTTTTTCTATTCAAAATTGTATAAAATTTTACGCTCTACAAAAAAGTATCGATATGTTTTTTCCATAGGACGTAAGACAAAAAAGTAATCGAGGAAAAACCGGAGAGAGGTCGAATATTTTGCAGTTTCCCCCCCCCCTACTTTTTTCGCACAGGGTCCTCGAGGTCCAAAACTTGAGAAAATGTTGACTAATTATCCCTGAAGAACCTCCTGAAGTTTCATCAACTTCCGACCTTTTTCCACCTAACCCCACTTTTTTCAACCTGTCGACTGAACTATATTTGCACCTTCTGACAATGAAACTTTATATCAGAGCTTCGATCAAAACATCTAAGTGATACTGTCTTTGCTTATACTGGAAGTGAAAACTATGATCCGCTACAAGTCAATGAAATTGAAATTTTGAATGCAGTCAAATTCCAAACGATGTTATTCCAATACTGTACGGAGCCTCATTAGTTGCCTTGAAAAATAAATAAATCTTGTGGTGAAACTAGCATGTTCGAAGATCAAAGAATCATTAGGTTACCTATTCCGCCCTATTCAGTTTGGTTTTGGAACTCCAGGAGGATGTTAAGCCATTGCCCACGCTGCTCGATGCTTTTTGATTTAACATCCAAATCTTTGTTCCACCGTTTTGCTGGAATTTGTTTTTCAGAATGCTTTCAATATGATTCATAGAAATGTCTTTTTAGAAATAGTTAACCATACAATACCGCATTTCTTCCGAAGAACTGTCAAGCAGTACCCAAGTTAACTTTCACATTGAGATATTGTCCAACATGGCACGCCAAGAGTAATTTGATCTCTTCGATTCAACATTTCGAATGATTTTATAGCAGATTACCTTCAATAAATTCAGCTCAACAACATGACTTCAAGCAACCCTTCCTGTAAGTGAAGGTGGACTGGGTATCCGTTAAACATCCTCCTAAATGAAGATGTTGATAGAATTAATGAGAAGCCGAAACAGAGACAGAGATCGACGAGAAATTAAGTGGGAGTGAAAAAGCCCAAGAACTATGGTCAAGATCCTTGGAGATGCAAATAATTTTTTTGGCCAACTGAAATCTACATTAAAATGTACTCATTGTGGTCATTGTTCAGTCACATTTGAACCATTCTGGGACCTTTCTCTACCGATTCCGCAAGAAATATCAAACCTTGAACTTTCGCAATGATTGTATTTGTTCATTAGTTATAAAATTGTGGATGGCGATGAAAAACCTTTATGTTCCAGGTACGAAAAGAAAAGGAAGTGCTTGAAATCCTTTTCAATTAATAAATCTCCAAGAAATATAGTTTTCAATTTGGGGTCGGCATAACTGACAAAAATCGTTTAGCGATCCATATTTTTCTTAACAATTTTCAGAGAATAAGAGAAAAATATGCAGCTCAATGAATGCTTACATTATATCTTTCAGAAAACTTCCACAAGCAGCCTTCAAAACTTATAATCTCTTTGATTTTTTCAATTCATCAATTCCACATGGCAAAATCATTTAATACGCCTTTCATGGGGATACACGAATTCAGTTTCTTAAAGATATGAAGGCGTTTTATGAATCACTTGTTGTATTGTAACAAAACAAAAATATATCCAAGAGGTTAAAATTAATTTTTGGGTGGAAATTGTCAATTTCGGTCTTTCTGCAAATGTGTGATGTTTTGAAGGAAAACAAACTTCATAAAACACACAACCGGAATGAATCAGGACTGGCTAGGATTTTTTTTTTGCATAATCAGACAGAAAAGAGAAAATTGTAGGAATACTAAACCCACACAATTTCAAAGATCTTATTTGAAAAATTCCAAAGAAACAAACTGTCTTGATGAGTATGACTAAAGGAGTGATTGAAAGGTGCCTGATTTTTATTCAATAGCCACGTTAATCCAATTCTCTCGTAGTAGAAGTAAAGGACCATACCAACCTCAATGTAAAATAAAAAATTATTCTGTTTATGTGAAGGGACATTTTATGAAAAAAATTCAGAAAAACACAAGTGCATAACATGTTCGAAATATGGCAATGAACAAGCTGACTCAGACATTGAACAAGCTAGCTGACTGAGACAATGAACAAGCTGACTCAGACAATGAACAAGCTGACTCAGACAATGAACAAGATGACTCAGACCAGTTCACAACTTACAGATTTTACAGGGCTCATCCAAGTGGCAATAATGATACATTTGGCAACTTGAAAATGCCCAATGTAAGTGTTTCAAAATACAAGATGAGCTACCCAAGCTCATTCACAGACAGAACACTCATGGACAAAGAAATATTACATTTTAATACCTGGTGCAATTTAATAGTAAACAACGAAGTGGACAATGATTGAAGTAGCACCTTCGTAGAAGTACAGTTTGGCAAATATAGCTGCAACTATGAAAAAATTCCCGCCCATGATGCGCGTCGTATGACGGATTATTCTGTGCTTAGGCTTGGTACAATCTGTGGCAAAATGATAGAGAGATATCGTTAAAATGAATTAGCGCCTGTGAACGTGATTAACGTCATGTGTTATTGGTTTTATGTCAAGCGGTATTTTTATGATATTTACAGCTATCGGAAGCGACGTTTTTCCCATAATCAAAAATAATAATAGGTATATGTAAATTACGGATGACGAGTAACGTTATATACGGGCGTTGTTTTAAGAATCGAATCGCGCATAGGTTAACTGTCAAAACACACACAGCCTTTCGTTATTCATAACCTGAATGGAATCAAATTTCTAAGGTTTTTGCCTACATAATTACATTACATAATTTATTTCAAAATAAGGACAAAAGTATGACTGTCTGGCGTTTTTATGAATTGCAATATCTCTCTAATAATTCCTAGATTAGCTCAAATAGCACCTGTAATAACCCTTCTTACTTTATAATTATGGATGTAGGCATTTTATGTTTTGGGAGATTATGGTCGCTATTTAGCTCAATACCTAGTTGTAATTACACATTACAGTGTGGTCGGTGGATCAGCGGTCTAACGCACAGGCCGTTCGAAACTTCAGCATGGCGATAGTCGGTTCGAGCCTGATGTAGGTACAAGAGAATTTTTCTCGTCTACCTTATATCGGATCGATAGGCGACCGCATGCCTTGTTGAAAAACAAGTGTATTGTGGGTTGTCTAGATACCAATCTCGTCTGGTGCTAGCTTGTAGTGCACACCGACCAACCGAGGTGGTGCTGTAGGTTTTCCGGGTTTTCCTACAGCTAAAAAGTGAATACGCCACAAAAAATCAGTAAGTCGTCCCGGAGCGCCACGGCAAATAATAATAATAGCCGTCATCTACCCGCACAGGCTATGCCTTTGGGTACATTCAATGAGTGTTTATGAGGGAGTATTGTTTCAATCGAATCATAAAAGCAAAGTTTCAAATAGTCAGACACGGGAAGTGGTAGCTAATGTTATTTATTTTATGACAAAGGAGGCAAAAAACAATGAACCATTAAAAGATTTGCAAAAAGTGCAGGAGCGTGTGGTATTGGCAACAGGTGTTGGGTTAAGTAGAGTAAAAAATATCGCTCGTGGAATGAAGTTAATTGAGGACGGTGACTGTTCATCATTTATGACACCAAACAAAAAGAGGAAAAAATATGCTTCAAATACGATTTTAGACGATTTTGATACTGTGTCGTATATAACTAATTTTTATATAACAGAAAAACAAGTGCCAACTTTGAGACGCATTTATAGAAAATTTGCAGAGGAGTACAACCACTCCGGTTTCCGAGAATGCTTAAGAAAAGTTATTAGAAAGATGGGATTTCGTTGGCGAAAAACCAGGACCGAAAATCGCCCAATTATATATATGTATGAAACATATGTAGATTCGTGCCATACAAACCAAAAGGGCTGGACTGATAGTTCGAATGAGGGCGAACATAAAACAGTGTCAAAAGGACAGATGCTTGTGATAGTGCATGCTGGTGGTGAAAGTGTTTTTGTTAAAAACGCTTACCTTCGCTACGAACCTACTATAAAAACAGGAGATTACCATGGTGCAATGAACTATGACAATTACAAAAAGAGGCTTCAGGATAAGCCCCCGAACAGCATTTTAGTGATTGATAATGCGCCTTATCATAATGTACAAACAGATAAATGTCCAAATCTGTCTTTTAGAAAAGCAGAAATGCAACAGCGGTTGACAAACCGAAATATTGAATTTACAAATGAGATGTTGAAAGTCGAGTTATATAACATTATAAAATTACACAAACCTCTGTTCAAAACCTATAAAATCGACAAAATACTCGCTGATGAAGGACATTCAGTTTTACGATAACTTCCCTACCATCCGGATTTTAATCCAAAAGAGTTAGTGTGGGCTTCTACGAAGCAATAAATCGCAGAAAAAAATGTCACTCTCAATTTAGTGGAAAGTTTGTGTGATGATGTTTTTAATTCATTTTTAGTCGAACAATGGAAAACAAGATGTGAACATGCTGAAGAAATAGAAGAAAATTAAATGGCAAAGCAACCAGCGTTAAACAGCATACTTGATGACATAATTAGGAATGTAGGTTCCAATAATGACTGTGACAGTGACGAGACTATCTCGAATTCGGATTAGTAAGTACGCCTGCGACATAAAATATAAAAGTAAACATGTGGATCAACATTGTTTCATTCTGTTAATTTTTCAACATATATAAAATTTTTATATTTGTGTATCCGATTGTCCTGTAATGTACATTTACCGCAGCGAACAGTCTATCCTTTTCCTTCCTAATGCGTTCTCACTTTATTGTTTGCACATGCAAGTGAGAATTTCACAGTTGCAGCTATATTTGCGGAACATTTTTTTTGTAACCCCTAGAGAAGATCAAAGGTCAGATATAAGACTAACATATCGAAGACACTAATATCAACTTGAAGCCACTAATTTTTGGAGAAGTGGACAAGCAAAGGCCTTATAAGTATCGGTAGGCAGGCAGTAAGTGGATTTGAAAAACCAACCACTCGGAAAGTTACTACTATGTACAATGGATTCTTCACAGATGTACGATAACCAACAGCACCAGCGAAACAGCGACGTTTCAAACCAAGAATCAAATAAGACTGTGATCAGAAACAATATCAATGAACCGCACATCGCTCAACATGACAACGGAAGTTCTAAGCAGACCCAAGCATTGCTGAGCCAGAGTTAGCTGCAGCAGTATCAGGCGCACGGCAACCTCAGCGATTTTAACACTTCGCAGATCTCACTAGAGGTTCGAGGATAAATCAACAAGGTTATTCCGCCAAGATGTTGACCATGACGAATCTCATAAGAGACAAACTGATTGAGTGGAATCGAAGGAATGAGAACAGCGACAGGATCGAAAAACAGGTTGGACTGCGGTTGAGAGGCATCGTTCAGAAAGTGGTCCAGGAAGTGCTTAATTATAAGCACGAACAGAAGGACGACAGGATGATTCGCCATCTGTTGCACGTACTTCAACAACACGAGACGAAATTCTTAATGAAAACGAAAGAAGTGAAATAAAATCTAGTCCGAGCATACCTAAGACTGACGGTGACAACTGATCCGAATTCCATAACAGGTCAACAAATACTTGATATAGCCGATCAATTTATTTATCATCAAGATACAGAATTACAATTGGAACACGATAGTGAGCAGGCGGAAGTCGACCAGTCGAATGAAGAAACTAATCTAGATGAGGACGATTTGCCTTTGGCAACAATTCAACGACGTTATGTGACTGCAAACTGAAACATAGTCACTGAAGGGTTTCGGGGATTTAAACGACAACCGCATATGCATATGCATATGTAACAACCGTTTTCTTCGAATGCACGTATCGAGGATTTTGCAGATCCACAACTACCTCGTACGAAACATAAATATATCACAGCAGATACGGAGATGGTCTTGAATAGAGATATGTATAGATTACCACCTGAGAGAACTAGACGAAATTTATCATAAAAAGCATTATTAAGAATACGAAATGTAACATCGTTCTAGGTAAATCTGTTATGTGACCAACCGAATTTACAATTCTGTAACTATAGTTGCAGAAATATATTAATATAGTTCTAGGTAAATGTTTGATGTAACCAACAGAATTTACAAACAACGAAGTGGACAATGATTGAAGTAGCATCTTCATGAAAGTAACCCCTAGACAAGATTAAAGGCTAGATATCAGACAAAACTATTGAAGACTCTTTTTAACTTGAAGCTACTAATTTTTGTAGAAGTGGACAAGCAAAGGCCTTATACGTATCGGTAGGCAGGCCATCCGAGTAAGTGGATATGGAAAACCAACCACTCGGAAAATTACTACTATACAGGGTGTTCCTTAAAGACATGCTAATATTTGAGAGGGTGATTCTTTGACTTATTTTAAGGAAAAAACTTCCTATAAACGTATGTCCTAAAAGTCCTAACTTTTGAGATACAGGGTGATAAAGTTTAAAAAAAAATAGTTTTTTAATAATAACTGGGATAATATTGTACGCATCTTCATAAAATTGGGTACATGTCTTCTGTGCATCAAGGTGCATTTTGTGATGTTCAAAAATTTTCGTTTTCTCGGTCAGTGGCGTCCGCGCGTACTACGCCACTGCTTTCTCCTAAAAAAAAAAACACTTTTGAACCTCATTAATTTTTGAGCAAATTTGATCTCTTGAGTTTTCTTTGTCCGACGCATGGTTTTCTCTTAAAAAAATAAAAATCGTTTCGTTTCAGGATCAATTCTTCAAAAATCTGATGCGGTGTGGAAATGTTTGTGCATCGACTGAAAGCAACTTAAGAGATCAGATTTGTTCCAAAATGAATGAGAATCCAGGAAATATGTTTTTCTTGTCAGATGCTCTGTTCTTGATAGAAATAATCAAATTAAGATTGCTTCATATCGCAGTACCGATTAATAATTTTTGAAAACATAAATCTAGTTGTCCTGGAATAAATGACGATTTTACAAACGTCGATGAAAACAATAGCTGTTGACTTAAAGTACGTTGTTGGTGTTAAAAACAATCACACCGCGTAATTTATTTGATTTTTGAGTGTGTTATTGAAGTTATTTTGGTTGTCCGCTGTTTTTCTAAATAATGGTAAATATGTTGAATTACACGAATGCAGAAATGGCGGCAATACATTACGTATATGGCCTCGCTGATTGCTGATGGTAATGCAACAGAAGCTAGACGCATTTACCAGGAATGATATCCTATTCGTGCCTCACCAGATAGCCGTACCTTTTCAAATATTCATCCCCGACTTAGGGAAACTGGTAGTTTCAAGAGAGGTACTTCGGAAGGTAGACCTCTAAGCGTCAGAACTCTTGAAATTGAGGACGCGGTTTTGCAAGAAATCGGAGAACATCCTGAGACGAGTACGAGGAAGATCGCTAGAACTCTGAATATTTGTCATCAAATTGTTTGGCGTCTTTTGGTTGATTTTTTGTTATACCCATGCCATATTTTACGAGTACAGGCATTACTCCCTAGAGATTTTCCACAGTGTGTGAACTTCTGTCAGTGATATCTTGAGAGTATTGCACTGAATCCGCAGTTTGAGTCAGAAATTTTGTTCACAGACGAAGCAAATTTTTCTCGGAATGCTATTCAAAATTTCCATAACAATCATATGTGGGTGGAAGAAAACCCCCATACCATAACCGAAACCCATTTTCTACACCAATTTTTGGTTAATGTATGGGCAGGAATTATTGGTGATAATCTAATAGGCCCAGTTTTTCTACAAGAACGCCTTGATGGTCAGTCTCATTTACACTTTCTCGAAGAAGAACTAAATGGGTTGCTTTAAGATGTGCCAATTGCGTTAAGGAATCGAATATGGTACATGCACGATGGAGCCCCTGCTCATTTCAGTGTAATTGTCCGAAACCATTTAAATACAGTTTATCATAATCGTTGGATAGGTCGCGGAGGACCTCAGCAATGGCCAGCAAGATCCCCTGATCTCCACAGTTTAGATTTCTTTTTATGGATAGCAAATAGTTGCCTCGTGCGGAACTATTCGAAATTCGCCGGGAATATTTGAACGTGTACGTAATTCCATGCGTAGACGGGCGGAAGCATGCCTATTAAGTGAAGGTGGCCATTTCCAACAATTTTTATAATCAGTGTTAGTATTGTCAATAATTAATGAATTTGATTCGTTCATTTAAACTTACTTTTATAAAATTAAATTCGCTTTTGTACAGGCTGAAATCTATATTTTTTTCGGATTCTCATTCATTTTGGAACAAACCTGATCCCTTAATTTGCTTTAAGTCGATGCACAATCATTTCCACACCACATCAGATTTTTGAAGAATTGATCCTGAAGTAAAACGATTTTTATTTTTTTCAAGCGAAAACCAAGCGTTGGACAAAGAAAACCAAAGAGATTAAATTTGCTCAAAAGTGAATGGCGTAGTATTTTTTCTTCAAAAATATTCAATGCAAAACCCGCGCGGACGCCACTGGCAGAGAAAACGAAAATTTTTGCACCTTGATGCACAGAAGACATGTACCTAATTTTATGAAGATGCGTACAATGTTATCCCAGTTAATATTAAAAAACTATTTTTTTTTTTAACTTCATCACCCTGTATCTCAAAAGTTAGGACTTTTAGGACATACGTTTATAGAAAGTTTTTTCCTTAAAATAAGTCAAAGAATCACCCCCTCAAATATTAGCATGTCTTTGAGGAATACCCTGTATATACAATGGATTTCCACAGATGAACGACAACTAACAGCACCAGAGAAACAGCACCGGTTTAAACGAAGAATCAAATAAGACTGTGATCAAAAACAATAACAATGAACTTCACCTCGCTCAACATAACAACGAATATTTAAAGCAGATCCAAGCGTTGCTGAGCCAGCATCAGTTGCAGCAGTATTAGGCGCACGGCAAACTCAGCGACTTAAACTCTTTGTAGATCTCCCTAGACCTCCAGAACCTAATAGACGATTCGCAGTTCAGAGATGGCTTATTCACGGAGATTCTGCCTAGTCAAGGCAAGTATATTTAGAACTTGCAGAACGGCCAGAATGTTTTGGTACTGATGGCCAGAGGGAATAATGCTAATTGGAAACATCCTTTGGCATACTTTTTGTTAACTCAAGTTGTCCAGTGGAGGATATGAAAGATATTATATTTGAGACTCTAGGAAAAATTAAAGGTGTGAGATTGAATGTTCTTTCGATTATAAGAGATCACTGAGGTAATTTGTTTAAATTATTTAAAGTGCTATGTGTGTTAGTCAAAGAGCCATATTTCAATGGTGACTGAAAATATTTCACATGGTAGATACACTTCGTCTGTTGAAATCAACTACAGACAATTTTTTCAAAAATAGTTTCCAATTTGGGGTCGGCATAACCAACAAAAAATATTTGAATTTTTTTTTTCATCTCATATACAGGAAAAACTCGTTCAATGCCTAATGTGACCCACATCTTTATTTTTGTAAACAATTTTCAGAAAATGAGAAATATATGCAGCTCAATGAATGCTTATATTATATCATTCAGAAAAATCCCATTAGCAGCCTTCAAAACCGATAATCTCTTTGATTCATTCATTCGACTCATCGAAATTCCACAAAGCCAAATCACTCAATATGCCTTTCATACACAAATTCAATTCCTAAAAGATATTATGGCGTTCTATGAATCACTTGTACTGGAACGAAACAAAAATATAACCAAAAGGATGAAATTTATTTTTGGTTCATTTTATTATGTCTGAGAATAAACCCAAAGCCACTCCGAAAGTCATCAACATAGTGGAAAATCATTCATCACAATTGTTTGATAAGGAAAAAATAAACCTTTTGTACAACGGTGCGAAATTTGGCATCCCGTCTTCCGAGAAAGTCATTGAGGACATCATTGCTAGTGTTGAAAGTTCGATTCAATATATGCCTGATTCTCTGAAGGGACTGGTTCGAGAATAGGTCAGAAAAAAAAATGCTAGCAATATGATAACAGATAAACCGAAACAATTGACAAACGATGATGAAAACAAAAAGAAACTTGTCAAGCGATTGAGAGATGAAGACGTATTTTTTTCAAGGCCGATAAAGGTATCAAAGTGGTAATTCTGGATAAATCTGACTACTGTGAAAGAGTTAACACTCTCATTTCCAACGGAACTTATTTGAAATTATCGAGGAACACATAACCAGAAATAACTGCTGAAGTAAAAGACGTTGTCAAAAAATGTGAAAATATACTCACCCCTCAATTGAAACGGAGGTTACAAGTTTCCAACTCAACGGTGTCAAAACCGGAAAAAACAATGCGCCCAATCGTGTCAGCTTTTGAGTCTTATACCTACCAGATAGCAAAATGGCTCACCAAGGAAATTGAAAGCTTGCCTGTTGCAGAGCAAAGTTTCAGCATCCAAAACTCAATAGAGTTCATACAACATACAGGAAACATCGATCTGCAAGAACGTGATATTTTGGTTTCCTTTGATGTTAGTTCCTTATTTCCTAGTGTTCCAATTCCACAGACTTCGCAATACTTTATGGAATTGCTAAAGAAAAATAATTTCTATGACTACGAAATTGAAGAATTTCTTTCTCTCACCAGTTTGTGGATGAAACAAAACCGTTTCCAGGAAGAAGGTTGCATTCATGAACAACAGGAGGAAACGGCTATGGGTAACCCCTTGTCTCCCTACCTGGCGAATCCATTCATGAGCAGGTTCGAAATGGAAGCCAAAGAAACATCTAGGTATTTCCCTAGAATATAGCTAAGGTTTGTGGATAATGTTTTTGCAATATTCGATAACAAAATATCACATAATGAGAACTTTGTTTCCTTTTTGAACAACAGATTCCCATCAACAGAGAAAATAAAGGACAACTTCCATTCCTTGACGTTCTGGTAATGAGGAGTCAAAGTGCAGCGCTAGAATAAGATGTATTTAGGAAGGAGACTAGCACTTGCCGGAATATTCCTGGAAGTTCACATCACTGTGGACAACACAAACGCATTTTGAATTTTCTAGTGCATCGTATTTTGACGTTTTCTCTGACAGACGAGAGGTTTGACAGAGAAAAGACGACAATAAAAGAAATAGCAGTTAGTAATGGTTTCTCGAGGGGTATGATAATATTATAGGAAAGAAAAAATTTTGGTAAAGAATATCAAAATCTCATCTTTTAAAAATGACGAGAACCAAAATAGATTTATCTCAGTTTTATACCAGCATCACACAAAGAACTTTGGAAAGATTTTCAAAGAACTAGGTATAAGTATGGTATTCAAAACAAGTCAGACACTACAGAGCCTTTTGGGTAACCCTAAGGACAAAGTTGAAAATTCAGAAAAGTCTGGAATCTACGAAAACAAATGTAAGGACTGCCATGTAAAATATTATGGACAGACTGAAAGATCTATTCAAGTAAGGTATAGAGAACAATTAGCACATCTGAAATATAGAAAAACAGAAAAATCCGCTGTCGCCAATCATGTTTTACAACAAAACCATTTCATAGACTTTAGTTCATTAAGAATAGTTAGACAAGTTGACAACAGGTATCTAGATGCCAATGAAAGCTTATAAATACTGCCTCTGCTCTACTGCCTCGAGATTTTCATCCAAGATTAATGTTTTGCAGGTGGTTAATTCGTATGATGAAACAATAATAATTTTTTAACAATATTTTATTTGCTGACGAAGCTAATTTTTCACGAAATGCTATTATGAAATTTCACAATAACCATTTTTGGGCCGACAAAAATCCCTACGCTATTAGAGAAAATCATTTTCAGCATCAATTTTCGCTGAACGTTTGGGTAGGAATTATTGGTGACTACCTAATTGGCCCATTTTTTTATCAGAAAGATTAACAGGTGAATCCTACACGGACTTTTTGCGAGATCATTTATTCATTTTATTAGAAGAAGTACCCATGCTTGTAAAAGGCAACATGTGGTTTATGCACATTTTAGTGTTCTTGCTCGTCAGCATCTCGACATCACCTATCCTAATCACTGGATTGGACGTGCAGGATCTCAACATTGGCCAACTCGCAGTCCTGATATGAATCCTCTAGATTTCTATTTATGGGGTCATCTGAAGGCTCTTGTTTATAAAACTCCTGTACTAGATGAGAATGACTTGAGGAACCGAATGATTGACAATTGCAATGTAATAAAGACTACTCCAGGAATTTTTTAACGTGTCAGACAGTCAATGACAAATTGAATGCGGTCGTGTATTTTATCAGAAGGTGGGCATTTTGCTCATTTACTGTAATATCGCCATTGTTAATATTTTTATTTTTGGTCTTTATTTTATGTTTTTGTTTTTTCTTGAAAACGAAGCTAAATATGATGAAAATACAAGAGACCAAAAAGTTGTATTTTGTTCAAACGAAATAAAAATATACGGAAAAATAGTCAGTGGCGTACTTTTTTTTACAATATTGTTGGCTGTGGTGCCCACTGAGACGGCACTGGCCATAATAATTTCAGTTCAGTGCATTTCAGCCATTTTATTGTTAGTATAATTATTCATGATGGAATCGCTGCTAATTGACAACTCTGAATTTTACTGCTATGACAATAATGTTGTCAAAGCGATCTTACCTGCATTTAAGGGCCATAATTCATTATCGTATACAGGTACGCCTATGGCAATTAAATTTTTACGGATGGTGAACAAATAACAACCAATAATCCAAAACAAAAATTAACTTTTTCAAATTGAAATGAAATATGTGTAGGAAAAACCCTTCTATCAATATCAGCTGGTCTCCAATGCAGGTGTTCATGATATGCAATAGAGTGGCTTTAATTTTTTTCTCGAAAACGAAGCTGGATATGAAGAAAATACAGGAGACCAAAAAGTTGTATTTTGAGTTTTTCAATCTAACAAAATGAAAATTTACGGAAAAAATTTCAGTGGCGTACTTTTTTTACGATATTGTTGGCTGTGGTGCCCACTGAGACGCCACTGGCCATAATAATTTCAATCTAGTTAGGGCTACATGAGCGCCTTATTAGTTCAAATAAATGTACCAAATTTCAACAAAATCGGTTCCAGGATATTCATGATATTTCATAATTACTATTTTTTTTCTTTAATTTCAACGCCCTGTATCTCAGAAACGAAGCAACTCCGGACATATGTTAATATGAAATTTTCTTCCTAAAATGACCTAACCAATCACCACCTGCAGTTGGGAACCGTAGTTAGGAAACACCCTGTATATGATCATAATAAAATCATGAATAATGATGGGGGACCAATACCCAATAGTTTATTGTATAGCTTGCTGAAATAATTTGTTTGTTATCACATGCTGTAAGTAATAAACCCTTCAATTTAACATTCACCTGATTAGGATTTGAGGCAATATTGTGAAATAACTTTAAAATAATGAAGACGCAGGTATCTTAAAGAGATATCTAACGGATATAAATGAGGGCAACTTTGTCCTCCTGAAGATGCTCACATGGTGATTGAAACACGTGTAGAGGTGTTGAAAATAGTGATTTGATATTGGGATAAAACTCCTGAATATTCGGGTGGAAATTGTCAATTTCGGACTTTTTGCAAATGTTTGATATTTTGAAGGAAAACAAAATTCATCAAATATACACAAGAAGAATGAATCAGGACTGTTTTTGGCATAATAAAACAGAAAAGAGTAAACTGTAGGAATAATACTCCCACACAGTTTCAAAGGGCATTTGAAAAAATATTTGCAATTTTTTATTTGGATAATCTCAAAGGAACAAACTGTCTTGATGAGTTTGAATAAAGAAGTGAAGGACTATACTAACCTCAATGTAAAATATAAAAAATGATTCTATTTATGTGAGCGGACATTTTAAGAAAAAAAATCAGAGAAACACAAGTATATAACATATTCGAAATATGGCAATGAACAAGCTGACTTAGACCAATCCAAAATCTACAGGTTTCACAGGGCTTATCCAAATGCCAATAATGATAATTTGGCAACTTGAAAATGCCAAATATAATTGTTCTGCAATATAAGACGAGAACATAAGCTACCCAAGTTCATTCACAGACAGAACACTCATTGACAAAGAAAAAAGTACTGGGACAATTTAATGATAAACAACGAAGTAGACAATGATTGAAAGATTGAATGCTAGATATAACATGAAAAAATCGAAGACACTAATTTAAATTTGAATCTACTAATTTTTGGAGAAGTGGACAAGCAAAGGACTTGAACGTAACGGTAGGAAGGCCATCCGAGTAAGTGTATATGAAAAGCCAACAACTCGGAACATCACTACTATATGTACAATGGATTCTCCACAGATGTACGACAACCAACAGCACCAGCGAAACAGCGCCGTTTCAAACCAAGAATCAAATAAGACTGTAATCAAAAACAAAAACAATGCACCACTCGACGCTAAACATAACAACGGAAGTTCTAAGCAGACTCAAGCGTTGCTGAGCCAGCATCAGCTGCAGCAGTATCTGGCGCACGGAAAACTCAGCGACTTGAACACTTTGCAGATCTTTCTGGACCTTCAGAACCTGATAGACGATTCGCAGTTCAGTGATGGCCTTTTCTGTCTAGTCAGGGCAAGTACATCCAGAACTTGCAGAACGGACAAGTCATCGGAGTGGACAGCAATAGCTACCTTTGCGTATAAGCCCAAATCCGTGCACAGTGGTGCTATCTACTCTGCGATGCAGAAGTCAAACAGCTTGTTGGGTAGCGATGTTCCCAGCATCGAGAAAGAGCAAGTCGACCCCCACGACTGCAAGCGGCAATCCTATAACCTGCTCCCTAACACATACCTGCGCTGCGCCTTCAACCAAAACCCGGGCGCCACCTTCACCACTCTCACCCCTAGTCCCGGCATACAGCTGAACATAATCGCCATGAAGAATAAAGCAGCTCTGTTGAATCAGCACAAGATTTCCAGAAATAACGTGAATCTTTGCGATAAAAACAGCGATGAATACAGGACCAGAACAACATCGCCGTGAGGCAGAGTAGGCAGAAGGCCAAAGTGCGGACACGGGAAACTGAAGAGAAAGCGAAAATTCTGATGAAGGAGAACGAAATACTGCAGTAGAGGATATAGTTATTAACGGAATTGAGCATGTTATCCCTTTCACTCCTATATCAACTTATCTGATGGGCTTCCCAGCTACATCTTCTGTAGATTTGGTTGAGTTGCTCGTCACCTTTACGGAGAGGCACCATCTTCTGATTATTTTCATCCCTCATCAGTAGATAGTTCATTCAAATTCGCTTCTGGCCCTGATGACTATGTCGTCAGCATAGCTGTAATGCTTTACATCAGGTGTAATATTACGCATTCTTGCGGTCATCATTGAGTAAGATATGGTCGTTTCTTGTGTTCGAGTGATTTTTTGATGCATCCGGTGAGCAAGCTTGGTGCCATTTTCATTGATCTCTCTGTCATTCATGTATGCTGTCTTGGGTCAAATTGCACTCTTTCCTCACTTCGATTGTGATAAAGTTATTCACAGTTTTTGGTAGTATTTTCAGCAAAAAGGATGGGAGACAGTTTGGTTTGAATTAATGGATCTTTCTTCCTTCAAGATGGAATGTTCCCACTATCCAAAATGTATTGAACATATATCAGAAAAGGATATCAAAAATTTCGCCGATTGACTCAAAGAACGTTTAAATATTGCCATTTCTAAATTTTAAGGACTGTAAGATATTAGAAGGTACTTTCAAATTTTGGAAGATATTTCTTATGAAATGACGAAAAATGGTTAACTAGTGAATGAGATTCGTCACTTTTACTTCAGAAACGAAATAAGCATATGTGCCAACAATAATTGCTATTTAGTTATGAATTATTTAAAATATTTCCAAAATGGCGGTTACACGTCTTTGCGCTTGGCACGCCCAGTGCGCCAGACGTGAATCCATGGCGTCCGCATTATATGATTCAAGTGAGCGAATGTGGAAGTTCAAAAAAATTTGAATCAGTTTTCAATATCAATGGCGAACAGTGGGGCAAGGCTAGGACGGAAAAGAACTGTAATAAAACAAAAACAAAAGAAGCCTTTGGAAGAAATCTTGCTGAAAAGACTGTTGAATGACTCCGATAATGATCTGGATCCTTTTGCGACTGATTGGAAAGACGAAGATGTGAATGTGTGTAATAGGGTATTGCAACAGACTCCTGTTCCAATTCCAGCTGTTCAAAATGTACAGGTTACTGCAGGACTTGCTACTCCACATGCAGTGGCGAATTCCTCAGGAATGCAAGGTTGGCACCAATAGCAATCATTGAGATCAAGTAAGATGCACAGAACTCGGAGGGAGCCATCCACTCGCGCTGGCAAAACGTCAGGAAGAAATTCCATTGAACGACGGCCATTAAACACGGACAACAACAGCCATTTGTCATCACCTATAATGTATTCAAAACCAATAAGATTTCAGAAAAGATAAATGAAGTACAGTGAGCTGAATAAATTCCAGACCTCTCAAAGAGAAAAATGCCCAAGCCCTCAGCAGGTAGTTTTGAAATACTCATTCTCTTTATTTTACCTGCTAGAGAAAAAACCTAATTTTTGGCCCTTTGTTCGCCACATAACTGCTGAATAACGGTAAACTGAAATAACCCACGACCAAGGACAGTGCATGCAGTGACCGGTTTGCTATGGGAAGACAGCGGAATATGCCAATACCCATGTCGGAGGTCAAAACTAAAGATATACTCGGCTTGACTCAGTTTTTTCAGTATATCATTAATGAAGGAAAAAGGGTGGGCATCTTTCCCGGAGACCTCAATAACTTTTGAGAATTCAATACAAAAGTGCGGTTTTACATCTTTTATTTCAACAATAACTACCTTTGAATTCCACCGATTACTGGATGGTTCGATGCTCCTTTGTTCAGCATTTTCTCCACTTCGTCGTTTATGATCTCCTGCATCTCAAGGTCCTGTGGACGGTATCTTTGTTTGATCGGTTCAGTGTTTTGCAAGCAGATGTGAAGTTGAACTGCGATCTACGTATCTTTACTATTTTCGAATAGCGGTAACTCTTTTTCCAGGAAGTGTATCAAATGTTGATTTCGTTCGGCAGTCAATTCAAGCGGTATTTTCTCGAAAAGTGATACTTTCATATTGATTGGTTCGTCGGCGATAGAAGAGTATTTGGTCGGGGTTGATCCCACAATTATTTGGACTACTAAACTCTTCATCCGTACTACTTCCATTCAAAGACCTATTCGCCAGTATGATTTCCAATCCATGTGTTCCAAGTACATCAATACCTTCACAATATCGGTAAGGAGCTGAGGCATTATCAATAACTCACTAGCAGATCTCTTCTGTCCATTGGTCAGGACTGGTAGATAGACTCTACTTATCATGCACATGGATCCATCTGCTCAACGGGTTTTACAGGTGAAATAGGAAGGAGGCTGGAGCCCATTCAGATACAACAAGCTTCTACTGCTTAACCAGCAAACGGTCGTGTTGTTTCGGTTTCTATCAAGGCAGTGAAATTAGAATCGACGACTGGATGAAAGGTTTTTTATCTCTTGAATAGTCGCTTTGGAAAGATTTTTGATTTCCGGGATATCTGCTACATAAAACTCGAAGGTCTCGCATCCAGACGAGCTCTTAGGTAGTTTTCCTGTAGCCTACAGGTATAGTCTCTAGAGAGAACGCATTGTATTTCGCAGCGCGAACAAAACAGCTAGGGCGGTTTTCGACACGCGATTCTCATGTGTCTACTTTCCCCACCTCACCTGTAGACTAGTCTTAGGAGGCATATTTCAGGATATCGGTCATCAACGTGGATGCACCTGTCGTGTCCTGGGCATAACTGAGCGAAATGTGCGACGAAAAAATATTTATATGCGAGCTATATTTGTACGAGACTGATTGACCAATCGAGGCTCAGTAGCCGGCCAATCACGAGCGAGAACGGGTAGTCGTTCGATTATAGATATAGCGTACCCAGAAATTCCCATTTACATACAAATTGAGTGCGGACAGCCGAAGCGACAACACGTAGTAGTGCAGTGAAGTGCCAGTGCGAGTAGTGACGACGAGTGCGAGCAGTGACGACGAATGAGTGTTTCAAGTGAAATAGTGCGACGAAGTGTGAGTGCATCCTAGCTAATGGGAGGAACCCAAGAGAAGGAATAGGACCAGGGGTCAAGTACTCCAGACCAACCAGGACATTTGGCGCAGATCCAGTCGAGGCAAACACCTGACGCCGGAATGTAAAATCTTTGCCACTCAAAAGGCAAAATGCGCCAACTGCGGAGAGGCACTTCCCTAAGCTGAAAAGCCCCGCTCAAGCGCAGGAAGAGGACCACCGAGACCAATCGCCAGACTCGGAGGCACGGCAAAGGTACTTATGCAAGTTCCCTGGCCCCCAGGCAATCCGAGACAACGACCCCTCTGGGGTCCCTGACAGCAGCCCTGTTATCACTGACGGAACTGCTGAAGAAAAACCCCCTGCTAGAAGGACTGATCACCCAGAACAACAACGCGACTGCAGCTCTCCTCAATGCCTAGTCAGCAAAGAATACCAACCTCTCTGAAGACGGTCTTCTGGAATTGCGACGGCTTCCCAAACAAGAAGCAAGAATTCGAGGGTTTCCTGACGGAAGGAAACTACGACGTAGCACTTCTACAGGACACCCACTTGAACAACGAGCCGCTATCTGTACCCAACTATAGGGTGTACAGAAAAGACCGTCTCATGAGACGCGGGGTCAGAGTCAAGATCCCTGAAGTCCTTTCAGTTTGGCATAAACGAGGCCAGGACCCACGGCACGGAGATCGTGGGAGTACACATCGAGACGAGTAGAGGACCATTCAGGCTAATCTCCGCATATAACCCCCCTGCCAACATGATTCAGGAGGAGACGCTGAACACACTTCTGATGGAGTCAGACCTCCCCACAGTCGTAGCGGGAGATCTAAATGCCAAGCAAAGGCAATGGGGACAGGCCAGATGAAACCCCAACGGGATGAGGCTATGGAGGCACTACGAAGCGAATGACTACCAAATCGTAGCCCCAGCGGAGCCTACGCACTACGGGGGCGTAGCTGTACCCTCCGTCCTGGATATAGCGCTGATAAGGAATTTCCCATGGAACTGGGACATACTAAACCTTGCAGAGTTATCATCGGACCACAACCCAGTAGTACTAATGCTGGGCGAAGTTCCGATACCCCAGGACAACCTCCCAAGGAGAGTCACGGACTGGACCGCATTCCAGGCTGCTCTGACGGAAGCAAACGAGCTACCGGAGAGAGTGGAGAACACAGACGAGCTGGACGAGGTAGTAGCACAGTACGAACTAAATCTCAAAGACGCGCTTGAGACGGCAACCAATACGAAACAGGGTCAGACGAGATCATACGAGTTCCCTAATAGGATTAAAAACCTCATCAAGGAACGAAACCGGTTGCGACGCATTTACCAAATGACCCTGTACCCATAGGACAAACGGAACGCCAGTCTCAAAGCAAATGAAGTCAGAAGAGAGATAAGCGATGTAGCAATCTGTTATCCCCCAATGTCGGTTTGGGCTACCTCTCAAGAGAGGGCACCCGGAGTCTCTTTCAGACACTTAAACTCATGGTGTTCGTTATCAGATGCAGTTTTTTGTACGTTTGTTGAGTTTTTCTTTCTGAGCCACATTTGAATATCTATGCACGACTTTTTAAGTTAGAATAATTGACAGCCTTGTGGTTAAGAGCCATCATTGACAAAATCAGCGTATTTGCTCCTTTGGCTGGTGTTAGGTAAGTGATCATAATAATATTTCTCATAATTGTAAAAAATTACGTCGTTGTATTATTTTTAGTTTGTTCGAACACTGAATTTACCAAGAAATTATATGAGTGTGAACCAAGTTCTCCAAGTTTATTTTCTTTCTTTGCGTGAACCATAAACCCTGTTACAGCGAGTAAAGGAACAAAAGGTGGGCTCAAACCCTCGAAGGACTGGAACCCGGCGACAACGAGCTCTGGCGGATTGTCAAAGGGAGAAAGAACAAGAGGGAGGAGCTCCCGCCAATCCACGGCCCACGCGGCCTGTGCTGCTCCTCAGAAGACAAAGCTGAAGCTTTCGCGGACACTATGAAGCGCCAATTTGAGCTAAACATTGACAGGAGAGACGACGCAGACCGGGACGAACAACTGGAAGACAGGGCCACGGAACTACTAGAGTCAATAGATGATGACAATATCCGCCCTGTCACCGAGGAAGAACTCAGAGCACACATCAGATATCTCAATGTGAGGAGGGCCCCGGGAGCCGATGCAATATCAAACAAGATATTGAAGAAACTCCCGGACAGCCAAGTTCTCGCATTGACGAACATCATAAACAACTCCTTGAGGTTACGAAACTTCCCAAGACATTGGAGACATGCAATAGTGAAACAAGGACAAAATCCAACGTTCCCGCAAAAATACCGACCAATAAGTCTGCTTAGCTCAATTGGCAAGCTTGCCGATGAAGTCATCCTTGAAAGACTGAACGAGGAAATTGAAGACAGGAACATCCTACCCGACGATTAAGTCCTGACCTGTCAAGCCATCATCAAATATGGCTGTGCTATATCGAGCTCACTATCCGTGAGTGCCCTGGGGTTCGTTCAGATAAAAGTTCGCGGATCTTCACCTTCACCTATCCTGCGGCCGCATCCTTGTCCTGGATAGCGTAGCCATCGATTAGGTCCTTATCCCGAAATTCCCCAAGTCGGGAAAGTCCTATGAGGTTGAAAATAGCGTTTTTCGACTACCGTCGCAGGCAATAGCTGGATAATAGGTTCCGTGATCCTTCCCCTCGGGCCATCCCAGTCCGAGTCATTTTATTTCGAATAGTTGGGAACAATACCCACTACGAGGAGTATGGCATTGTCGAGGGTGGGAGATATGCTAGAAGATACCACACCTCCAAGTTTCGAGGAAAGATACTTCCCCACTCCCCAGGCAATCCAAAGAATGGAGTATGAGAATCGTCGAGAACCGTTCGTCGGCGTTCAGCTCCGTCGCACGTCTGTGGAAGCTGCTCGCCTGGGAGCAAATCCACAATATCCAAGACACGTTTCGAGCCACTACCGGATGGGGTGAGGGGTATTGAAATGTTCCACGGGAGAGACCCTGGAGCCAAATTCGGGGTATCCCTCGCGGGACGGGCCAGTTGGGTCCCCCTCGAAGAAGACTTCCACCAACGCGTGGTGATGGCTGAGGGGCAGGAGTATCTTCATTGCCGCGGGGTGATTAGTGATCGATTTGGGTGGACAACGTCGCCGAGGAGGCGCTCCGCTCAGGGCGATTTTCCGACTGTTACCCGCACAAAGATGAAAGATTACATATATTTCTCATTTCCTCTTCCGTGGCAGGGATTCCATTGTATTGATTATATGAGATTTCTATTGCCCTAAATACCTTCCACACTATTCTGGAAGTTGTGCTTTTATGGATTCCAATGATACCTCCAACCACTTGTAGAAAACTGCCAGTTGACCACGCTGTCACAACTCTTGAGTTGTAACAGCGTGATATCTAAAACATTATGAAATTGATTTGTGTGGTCTGAGGATTAACACCTTTCCGTATGAGACCTAATTGAAAATCGAACTCCATTATTAGAGAGCCGTCATGAACTCTTCATCATTTCACTTCTCAAAATATTTTTTTTCCATTCTGATTATTTGAGATCTTTTAATTCTGTCATATTGAAGTATTTGTATCAGCTGCCCAAAATCTTCATAACTTAATTGATCTATATAGTCCATTTCAACAGTTTTTTTTTAAGTTAAATGTGCAGTTCCTGATCCTGAACTTCCATTAAACCTCAAACGAGGATGTTTTCACGTGAGCCACTCTTTGAACCGAGATTTTTCTTTGAACTGTTATTGGGCAATCTAAGCCCCAATGTTTTCGGAAGAACGTAGACTTTTCCGAAGTTATAAATATTTTGAAATCAATTCCAAATGAAAACTTTATACTATCTTCAATAATGTCCCCATTATTTTCAACGGTCGATGTTAAGCACTTGATATGCTTAAGAATGGCCATTAAAAAGTCACATGGTGAAATACGCAGTCATTAGTGAATCTGTCGATCGTCGTAGCAATTACCCTACGACCCCTGAAACCAACCCCAGTATATTTACGGAGAAAGATATAAAATGTGAGTTATTTGTGCGGAGCTGCAAACGGCCATTATTGCAGGCAATTACAACTCGTTACAAGATGAAGACAATAGATAACGGCAAAACCACTAACCCAGAGACAATTTAAATCTACTGTGGACAACACAGGGGGGTCAGGACAGTGCAAAGGTCACGCTATCGGCCACTAAATTTGTTCCACGACGTATAGCGACAGCCAAAAGGATGGTTGGTCAGCATGCGATGAATTCGTCTTTGTTTTAAAGACATTCTTTTAGTCTGAAGAAATCAACCCTCCACAAATTTCAACGTAGATTTTGATGTTCTGAAGTAATGAGAAGGAAAATGTGTATCTGATGTATTGATGAATGAACTGTATCATTTGGTGAAACCTGCGAGATCGCTTATGATTTATTTAACAAACGTTTACAGGGTATACCAGAATGAAGGGGACAAACTCCGTTGGTAGAATCCTAACTTCATTTTGAGGCTGAAAGTTTAGATAAACACATCCTACGAGTATTAACGAAACAGCAGGGTGTTGAAAGTGGTAAAAAAATTTGCCTTCCAATCACTATATAACGACTAAACATTTTTCCTCGTAATTTGCTTTGTCATTTGACAGCATGTAGTCTGAAATCATCCCCAACTTTCACTCCTCTAGATTGATTAATGTTCAATTTTTCGACATTCTAAAAATTTTCTTAACCAAAGAAGGCAAAAGTTTCGTTGTCAACGGTTTTCGAGATTTTTGAATGGATAGATTAGATTGATAGATTGATAGATTGATAAATTGATGGATTGATAAATTGATAAATTTATAGATTGGCAGATTGATAGATCCATAGATCTATATCTCGACTGATTTATATATAGGTTTATAGATTGATTGGTTGATAATAATAATTATGTTTATTCATGAATTTTCATCTCTGTGACATATGTGTTCTTTCTCGATGAATAAACAGGGAAATCACTGAAGCTGTATTGAGTATAGCTTATGCATGATAGAGTGTGAAATGTTATTCATATACAGTGTGTTTCACCACTCACGGACGGAAAGTCGTGAAATTTTCAGGATTGGGAAGGAATTCTCTGCACGAAAGGGGTTATCCTACGTTATATACACTGAACGCAAGCAGTAGGATGACACCTTTCGTGCAGTGAAATGAAAATTTCATGGTTCTACGTTGAAAATTACAGAAGATACGGGGGTGTTTCAATGAGAAGTGAAACACACTGTATATGAAATTTGTCCCTGTTGAGTGAGAAGATAACATAAAAAGTGAACAGTTGTTGTGGTTAATCCATATTTGAGTTGATCAGTTTATTGAAGGAAATGTACATATGAATCATTTTTCAGTAGACTAGAACTCAAAACAATGTGAATAAGTTATAGTATACGACGGGACATCATACCATTGATAAAAACGTTAAATAAAAATGTAAAAAACAGATAAAAATAATGATAAAAAATATATATAAAAATTTACGAATATGCAATACTAAAATCAAGCATTGAAAATTGGAGTTGAAGGAAAATGAAAAGATTTGGTAAAGTACAGAAATACAAGTAAAACACGTAAGCAAACATTTTGATTGAAAAATATCCCAGAAATAATCTTATAATATAGTTCAGAAAACAGTTGAGTTTATTTACCATTTGAGAGTGACCCCGTCTTATTTGTTATTAACTAAATCGTGTATTATATATATTTCCGTATGTCGTAACCATAATTTGATTTAAGTTTTGAGTAGAATTTTTCTAACGATTTCAAGTGATCCGGTACGATGTTATATAACTTTGGGGCAGAAATTCAATACTATGTTGCCTTAGGCTCTTTTCACATTTTCGCACTATAATATTTTTTTCCCTGCTTCGAGTATAGTGGCCATGTTCAATGGGATTAATTTAATTTTTGTTTGTAAACGCCGAGTATGTTTGAGCCAAAAGAGTTGCCTTGGGTAGAAAAGTTGCGTCACTTGAATAGGTTCTATTTTTATTATATAAAGGGTGTCCATGGCCTTCCTATGTTCCTCTCGGGCATGTATAGATGGGGTTAAAATATTACCAGTACTTCATATAACTTTTGTTCCTAAAAGCCTTCGTTACCTAGTTACAGTCCCTCAAAGTTACAAAATGAAGAATGTTTTTCTGTGATAACTTTTGATCGACTAAACAATGATGAGCTTCCATGCAGGAGTCAGTTGTTTTGCTTCTAAGTCAGGAACAGACTACCCCCGATGATCCAGACCCCAAAACTTTGAAATGACTGGGATCTGTTGAGATGTTTTAACTGAACAAGGTTACCTGGACAATTTCCTGAATAAAAGTACTCGTGTGGAAAATCGATTGGAAAAACGATTCTTGAAAAAAATGCAGTTTTACTCGACGACATCAAACCCGATCGTCCACTATTAGTTGAAATGGAAAATGTTCACAGTAGAAATACTAATGCTAATGTTAATTCAACAACATTCATAAGAGGTGTCATACAAAATATTGGAAAATAAAGTTGTAAACAAAAAGTACAGTACCTAGATGAATTGTGAATGAAAACAATGTAGATATTTTTCAAATAAAATGTCAAGTTATGTAGATTCGTGGTGTTTTGAACTCACTAGCTACTGCACCATGAAATATCGAATTCAGTCCAATTTTGTATGTACGCGTGGAATAAACACGTTTTGTGTTGTGTTATCTGAATCTCATGAAACTCAACATTTGGGTGTTGCAAATTTGTATTCACAGCTTAAATGTTGAGGAGTTTCACTGATAAATATAATTTCATTGGAACAAATCTTCAACCCGAAGATAAAATTAGCGGAAAAAACGCACATCGGAAGACATAACTAATAGAAAGCCAAAGCGAGGTGGTAAGGGCGCTCCTAGGGCTGTGTGTACCGTTGTATTGGAGGAAAATATTTTGGAAGCTATCGCTGATGATCCTTCAATGAGCATCAGAAACCTATAAAAACAGTTTCATACATCCAAGTCCACTATTCATAGAATAATTAGGGAACAACTGCTCCACCCATATCACATCCAGAAGGTAAATGCCACGACACTAGAAGATTTTACAGCACGACTGAAATATGCCAATTGGTTCCTGGATAAGCAAAGAGAGGATATGACGTTTATTACTCGAGTTTCATTCACTGATGAAGCAGTTATCAGGAGAGATGGGGTAATCAACTCTACTTATCTCCACATATGGGCCGATGAAAATTCCTCTTGGGATATTGCAAACCAAATACCAACGGAAATTCAACGTAGGACCATTCGTTCTATATGATCGATTAAATGGAGAACGTTATTTGGAGTTCATTTAGAACAATGGACTCTTGGAACATGTTCCATTGCATACCCGAAAAAATATGTGGTTTATGCATGATGGCGCTCCTCCTTAGTATAATTTGATTGTGCGGGACCATCTGAACCAGATTTTCCTCAATAGATGGATTGGTAGAGGTGGGCCATATTCATGGTGGAACCATACGAAACGACCCTGGCATGCTATTTTGAGTGCAGAGAGGGTGTTTGCGCTGATTAAGAAAATGTATTGAAAGAGACGGGGGTCATATCGAGCAGTGTTTGTAGCGGATTAGTAGTAGTTTGATTATTTACACCAAGAGTTTTGTAAGGTAAACGTATTTGTATGATGAAAATTCATCATGAACATTGTACCCATCATTTATATTTTCGTTACAAATTGATCTTTTCAAATAATGGTAGCCATCTCAGGTTGGATGTCGTCGCACAAAAATGAATTTTAATCAAAAATCGTTACTTTGATCGATTTTCCACACTAGACTTTTATTCAGGAAATTGTGCAGGTGACCTAGTTTTATTAAAACATCTTGACAAATCCCAGTCATTTCAAAGTTTTTGTTTTTTGGTGTGGACCATCGGGGGTTGTCCGTTCCTGACTTTGCAGCAAAACAACTGACTCCTACATGAGAGTTGATCGAAGGAATTCATTTGTTTAGTCTATCACCAAAATTCAGATGACTTCGAATATTCACTTTATTATTATCAAAGAAAAATATTTTTCATTTTGTAACTTTGAGGGCCCGTAACTTGGTAGTGATGGCTTTTAGGAAGTACTGGTGATATTTTGACCCCATCTATACATTCCCGAGAGGAAAATGGGAAGTCCAAGGACACCTTGTTTGTAAATGAATTTATGGTACTAATTATGTATATACTATATTCACGAAGCACGTGCTCTGCACTTATCGATTAGGTATATTTGTTCATGATTTAGTTTTTGTATCAAACTATAATATTCTGAGCGAATAAAAATAAGTATAAAAAAATATGAACAATTTAGAGTGTTCGAGCAGTATTTTTCCAATTTTCTTAATAATAATAATAAAACTAGCATGTAATAACATAACTTTCACTGAAAGACTAGAACCGATAGAAATACGAGCCGGGAAGGAAAAACATTTAATATAAGACGGCATCGTGATGGAAAGGAACATCTGTTCAACCCTTTCACGTTCTTTCACTTAAGTGTCCAGTCACTGTAGTATGGCATCCCCTGAAAGAATGACATCTAATGAATCGGCTGTCATTCAATCAATGTAATTAGATTGTTACCGGTAAGGGTTATGTGTGTGGAATATCTTCGATATTAGGAACGAAATGTAATAATGCACTGTTTGTACGCCCTGCCATGGGGAATACTTCGTAACAATATTTTGTCTAGATGGTCATTTTGGTTCCTGAAGAATACTTATCCCCAATATTTGTTTGACGGTTATATGCTGAGTATTGAATGAATTCAACAGCAGAAATCAAATTACTCATAACTGAAAAAGTAGTATAGGAAAATGAAACAAAATGGATCATCTTTGTACCTGTAAGAGCCGAAGTATTTAGAAATAATTATACACAGTAAAAAGAGGATGGAAAAATACATGCTGCAATGTAATATATACATAATCATCTAAGTTTTATAACTTGCATGCACAAGTAATTTTAAATTATAATGAAAAACTGAGTAAATGTCCTCCATTTCTCCTTTGTTTTACAGTGAGCATGTAATTTAATGGTTTATTACATATACTTTCCGTTGGTTTGCATGATTACTGTAAATGAAAATAACAATTAGTAATACGATGTATTGTTACTCTAGAATTAAGCCAATTTACAAAATATTTCAGGTGTTTGAAATGATAGCCACTTGTTCGTTCCATAATATTAAAAATTATGAATTACATCAGTATTTTCATAGGAAAACGAATGGAGACTTTTTTGTCAAAGACACAACTCTGAGATGGTTTCGAGTACTTATTCGACATTCAAATCTCGTATGGATATAGATTTGATGTCGCATCGTTTCATCCCCTCAGTACAAAACGGTGGCACCTGGATTATAACACTTTTCTCAAAATCATTTTGTTTAAGTCTCACGATTTATTGTTCGCTAAAAGTAGAATGTTTCGTTAAATTATTGTTGTTACCACATTTGAATGATTTGGAGTTATGTTAGGTTTTTTATGCATCGTGTTTGGATAATAATTTCTTTTTTTGTTTAAGAGTAGAGGTGAAAAAACTAAGTAATATTCATCTGAATCAATATAACTAACATCAAGTAAGGATAAAACATGATGTGGGAATTGTAATTATATCTAGTTGTGATATAATATGTATATATCAATGAAGCTTGAAGAGCAGTACCCACTCCCTTTTTTTATGAAAAATCAACAATTGGGGGAACAATCTCTATATACAAGAGTAATTTTAGGAAGAAAGACGATGACGAAGTAAGCGATCTTACGCTTTGTGAGTGATAAAGCCCCTATTATTAAATTTTCCATTAGAAATGTAGAAATTTTACTTTCAACTTCACTGAGATTGGTTTCTTCACATTTTTCATATATTTTCTACACCACTCTTAAATCTACAAGCAGAGCTTTTTACATCTTTATGTTACATTTTTCAGCTGATTCAACATGATAACTTTCAATTTAATGCACATTTTGCATTGTAATTTTCTTCCAGATTTAACAGAAGATGTGAATTTGCATATTGCCGAAACATAATTTGTTCCGACTTGATGTCATATCAAATTATTTATATAGAGATGTCTCAGAATTTTCCACCCCTATATGATTGACTCTATTATTCAACAACTTATTTCTGGGACTATTTCCGACATTTGTATCAGAGAGTTTCTGTTATTTTCCCTCAAGTGTTTATACAATTATAGAAACGTTATGCAGGATGTTTGGTTACTAATTCCCTTCTTAACATGAAGTGTGAAGTGTTAAATAAACATAAATCCGAAATAAAGTCAAATGATAATTTTTTCAAATGAAAATCAATAAGTCAACGTTGAAAGTATAGATATTTGTTAAACGTTTTTCTCTCTTTTGACGTTTATGCATCCATAATTTTTTATGGTTGACTCTAGAAGGCTGTTTTTGGGGTTTTATATCCTCATAATCAGTATCCTCTACTTCAGATTGAAAAAACGGCTCTAGTATCCAAACAACCTACCTACTAATGGAAAAATAATATAATTGATACCATTTCAAACAGATAGTAATAACATGATGGGGTGTGTAAGAAAACATGTTGGATAAAGTTCAATTTACAACAAGAATTAAATTTTTATCCTGAAAAACTTGATTATGCACTAATATATAGTGAACCATGTGAAGTTAATCAACACTACTTGATATAATGGTGAATACACCTAAACAAACATGTAGAAATCGCCATTAAATCTGGAATAACTGAGAAAGTTACATCAATATACAAGTGATAATCTATGGAATACACCGGACATTTACATTAAAAGTCAAGTAATTTCTCTACATTTTATTACAGAGGTATGTAATTTTACATGAATATGCATGGCAACCATTACTTATATGGAATCATGTAATTTCATGGAAACAATTTTTTCAGTGTGGAGTGTTCCTCCATAGCAATGTGGTTTCGAAAAATTAACTTTCACCGGGTAGATCGATACAAAATGCGATGACATGTCAAAGTGCATAGAAACAGGGATAGTAGGGTGGAAAACTTCAAATGGCGTGAAAGCCTTTTCTGAAGAGCTCCCGAGCCGGTTCTTCTTCCTTCGATATTATATGGCCTTTGCAGTTTGCAATTATGCAAATAGTCGAGAGAGTCGAAATATTCACAAGAGGTTAAGGAAATTTCTCAACGAAAAAACTGTGTGGTTCTTTGAAATGCGAAAAGAGATAATTAAAAACTGAGTACTGTACACGAGACTTTTTCTGAAGACTGACTCAATGACACTGATTGATTTTAGCACGAGGAATCGCCGAAAATTATCAAACACGATGATATAGTAGCGCGACTCAATTTACAACGAAGTAAAAGTCTTTAAGACTGATTGAAAATAAAAAAGTAAGATATTGCGAGAAATTTAAAAAATCTCAACGAGCAGATGTAAACAAACCAAACGAAACTGATCGTAAAGTATGAGTATTGAAAATCTTAGTAGTAGTGAAGAAATATTGTTTGAATTAGTTCATTGTATTTGAATTCGTTTGATCCTATTTCCAAAATCGGCGATTCACATGTCAAATTCAGTTCACATTTAAAATTCGAGGTGTATATCACCTAGCCCAATCATATTGATGATATACTCCAAAAAATTGTAGATGAGCGTCGTACAGTGACTTCAGAAATTTTAAGGAAAGTGCGAAGACATTTCGAAAATCGTTTATACTTCTGTTGTATGGTTCACATTTTAAACTTCTCATGAGATCAAAACATATCAGTAAATAAACATTTCTTGATAACATTTCCACAATACCCAATTGATTTTCAATCGCGTTACATCAATTTACCTATTTGTGTTTTTTTTTATTATTGAAATTAACGTGTCTCAGCATCTAATGGCCACTGACACGGGATCTGTGATACATTTCATAACAAATTATATATCTGGGATAACAAATTAATTTGAACAGTCGACAGTCTTTGAGGAACTCTATTACAGTTTTAAACTTGTTTGGTAGACCGAGAATGTTTTAAAGGGTTCCACTGAGTTTATGTTGGCAGCGAGTCGGGCTGTAGTGTGTGCAATCTAAAAGTATGTGCTCGATTGTAAGTCTCACGCTGTCACAGAATTCACAGGTAGGGGGATTGTGTGAAGACATAAGGTAACCATGAGTGAGCCGGGAGTGACCTATTCTGAGTCTTCTTATAACATTTTTGTCTTTTCTTGTCATTGAAGGCTCTTCTGCAGGGACACTGTGGGTTGAATTGTACGCAGTTTAGTGTTGCTTGTATTCCAATGTGTTTGCCAAGTTTTTATCATCATTTGTCGAGATGCTGATTTTAGGTCTTGATGGAGTTGGATTTGCTCTGCTGGCAAATCGGAGGAACAAATTTGTTTCGCTGCCTGGTATGCACGTTCGTTGCCTATAATTCCTATATGAGAAGGGATCCATATGATAGTCAGGCGGATGCCTCTAGTGCTGTAATGGTGGCTGGTGTCTAGGATATCTTGAACCAAGGGATGTTGTGAGAAGTTGTTCTTGATGGAGTGTATTGATGAGAGGGAGTCAGTACATATGGCGACTTTACTGTTATCCTGTATTGGAGTCCTCAAGGCTTGTAGTATTCCATAAAGTTCGGCTGTATGTATGCTACATAGGTCGGGAAGTTTGTGGGTTGCTATTGTTGTATCTGGTGTGGTAACAGCACAGCCGGTACCATTAACTGCTTTGGAGGCGTCAGTGTAAAGGATTTTGTCAAACTGCTGGTTGCTTATCAGTTCTCTGAATTTTTGTAAGAAGACTATGTTAGGCGTATTGCGCTTGTTGTAGTTACTTAGACTTATGTTCAGTATCAGCGGTGTTTTGGTCCATGGAGGAGATTTGAAAGTTGTGTTGGATTTGTGACTGTGAGATTAATGCTTCTTGAAATGGGGTATAATAACTGTGGAGATGAAAGCGGCGTTCTGGGTCTGTTATCGGGAGCTGGTTGTATGGAATCAATTAATTTGAATACTGGGTTTTGTGGGTGGGCAGATATCCTGGAAAAATAGGATAGCAGTAGGTATTCCCGTCGTAAGAAAAGAGGTGGTTCAGAAGATTCAATATAAATGCTTTCCGCCGGGCTGGATCTAAAAGCACCTAGGCATATACGTAATGCTGTGGTTTGAATAGTGTCAAGACATTTGAGGTGCGTTTTGCAGGCACTCATGTAAAGGATACTTCCATAGTCCAGTTTGGAGCGGACTAATGATCTGTAGGTCCTCATTAGTATTTCCTCTTCTGCTGCACATTGGTGGTGTGCCAAGGATTTCAAAATATTAATCCGGTTCAAACAATTAGCTTTTGTCTCGTGGATATGGTGTCTCCATGTGAACTTTTCATCAAAGATTACTCCCAAGAATTTATGGTGTTCAACCATTTGTAGCTGATCTCCGTTGAGAGGGGGAAAAGGATTGAGTTTTCTGCTGAACTGGATTACTTTGGATTTTGTTGTTGAAAAGTTAAAACCAGATACGAGAGACCAGTTAATACTCATCAGGAATAAGATGGTGCTAAGTACCGAGCCTTGTGGTACTCTATGTTGTATAGATGACTGCTCATTTGTAGTAACTTTAGAGGATCTGCTCTTTAGGAAGTTTTGTAAAAAGGAAAGGATGTTTCCACTTAGGTTAAAGGCTATGAGTTTTTCGAAGATGGTAGTTTTACAAATCGTATCGAAGGCGCTATCAATATCAAGGCTCACGGCAATTATGTCATTTTTACTTCCAATAGCTGGTGAGATATCTGCGTGTAGAGTAACAATGTTATCCAGTGTGCTTCTGTTTGAAAGAAAGCCTGCCTGTGCTGTCGTTAAGAGGTTGTGCGATTCTAAGTACCAGTGTAAGCGCCTATTGACCATTTTCTCTAGGATTTTGCACAGTGTGCATGTTAGCGATATTGGCCTATAGGAATTTGGAAGATTGGTATTCGAGTTATTCTTTTTGATTGGTATTATGATGGATTCTCTCCAAAAAGTCGGAAATTGTTGGCTACACCAAATTTTGTTGTAAAGTTCGAGAAGTTTAATTTTTGTTTCTAACTGTAAATATTTTAGGAAGATCATTGGTATATCGTCAGGTCCTGCAGCTGTGTTCTTCAGAGAGAGTAGGACTGAATTTATTTCGGAAAGACTGAAAGAGACGTTGAGAGAGTGGCAAATATGAGGAGTTTGTTTAGGCTGTGGATTGTTTGTTGGGTTTGGAGGTTCGTAGTTGGATTTTGTTTTGGAAGTGTTGGGCAAGGGTGTTAGCGATTTGTTGGTCGTTGGTGATGACTTGGCCATCGTGAGTAAGTCCGGAAATTTTGTAGTTGGTGTTTCTTCCTTTCATGTCTTATCTTGGTCCAGATTTGGGAAGGAGTGGTATCAGAGGTAATTGTGCTTGAGAACTTATTCCACGACTCACGTTTACTTTGTTTTAGTACTCTTTTTGATTTTGCTCTCATTTTTTTAAGGTTTATCAGGTGTGACTCATTTTTGATTCTTCGGTATTTGTTGAGAGCCTTTTTGCACTCCTTCACTGCCGTGCTGCAGGATTCATTCCACCAGGGAACTATCCGTTTAGAAGGGTTAATGGAGTACTTTCCTATCGATATATTGGCTGCCGAAATTATAGCGTTAGTCATTTGGCCAGTAGCTTCATCTGTCATTCGAATATTCAATATTTTCTGTATTTTCTTTAAGCGTTTGGCTGTACAGTTCCCAATTTGCTTTTGCGATTTTCCACTTCTCTTTGGTGTTGACTTTTTTTCGTACGTTGTCTGAGATTAGGATGGGAAAGTGATTACTATCATAGAGGCTATCAAGGGTGTGCCATGTCAGTAAAGGTGCTGTTCCTGGATCTGAAAAACTGAGGTCTATTGCGGATAAGGATCTGGACTGTGCGTGGAAGTATGTACGGCTGCCAGTGTTTAATAGGTTCATGTTGCAATTGTTGATGACATTTTCAATCATTTTGCCACGGCCAAACGTACGTTCTGATCCCCACATTGTGTTGTGAGCCTTAAAGTCACCCACCAAGATAAAAGGTGTAGGTTTTTGAGGTCTGCTATTTCGGGGTCTGTGACCGTATAGTTTGTAGGAATGTATACACTGCAAATTACAATTTTGTTGGGGCACCACGCTTTAATGGCAACTGCTTCTAAGCTTGTATTTAAAGGTAGTTCTTTGTGGTAGATATCACTAGAGACAAAAATTGAGGATCCGCCACTGGCACGTAGATGAGTCGTTCTAATGTGGTGATGGCCTACATAATTTATTATATGTGGGTTATGAGACTTAGTGAAATTCGTTTCTTGTAAACACATGAAGTCTGGTGAGGAATCTGAGATGAGCTGTTGTAATCGTTCCAGACGCGGGTAAAAACCGTCGCAGTTCCACTGTATTAAGGAGATTGGCATGGTAATGGGAAATTTAATATGTCGATTTATGCGACTGCTGTAAGCAATCGGAACTATATTCGTCGTCGCTAGGTTCGTTAGACATGTCTAAGCTCTCAGTCTCTTCAGCGTCGGAATTGAGTTTCTTCTTTATCTTGTTTGTTATGCGGGTTATTCTGTTTTTAAGGATCTATCAGTGATGTCGGGGTATATAAGGTTTAAGTTTGAGACTAGGCCGGTAATGTCATCAGTGTGCTTACGGGCTCCCCGGCATGGATCTGAGTTACCAAAGGTATTTTCTAAGAAGTCATAAATATTTTCTATGGGAAGAATGAAGGCATCGGGTGTTTTCTGATAGGATCTTGCTATGCATTCTTTCATGTGTGTTGTGAGATTTGATTCAATAAAATCAGCTATCTTGCGCTTCTTCTTCGTTGCTTTATGACCTGCTGTGGGAAGTGTTGAGGATGCAGGGGGGGGGCATAGCGTTCGCTTCTGTTTCTAGGAGTGAACTTGAGATTTCACTTGGAGTTGTCATCTGGGAGTAGCAACGTTTTTGGGCTGCTGTCATATCTGCAAGGGGCTGGATTTCTTGTAGGGTAGTCAGGTCTACATCTGGAGTCGCAACATTGCTCTGTATCAGATCTGAAAGGTTTGTTGTTGGAGGTATCAGTTCGGTTATTTCGGGCGGAGGGGGTTGTGACAGTGAAATGTAAGTTGGAGGATTAGGGCAATTTGAGGCGATGTGTCCAGGATTCTTGCAAATGAAACACTCCATTTTATCTGTGGACAGAAAGATTCTGTTTTCGTTGCCATCGAAGGGAATAAGTAAGGAAGTCTGCAATTCAAAGTTGTCTGATGTGGGGAGAACGAAGACTTGTCGTCTGAAGCTTAATATATGGGAATATTCATCACCTGGGATGCCAGCTCTCAAAAACGAGACAGGGGAGGTAACCTGCAAACCTAGGCTCTTTATAGCATCTTCAACGAGGTCGTGGGGTATGTAAGGAGATGATTATAGCATTATTGTTGATAGTTACAAATGGATGGGATTTTATGAGGTCGTCGACTAGTTTGGAAGTGTCTAAGTAGATACAGATTCTATTTTTTGAGATCTTTGATGCAAAAGAGATGTGTTTGGGACCGGTAATATCACCTATAGCCTTAACATAGTCAAACAACTTCAGGTTGTCGTCTGCGTGGATCACGATGGCTTGGTCTTTTTTCGGAAAAGATGTTTTGGGTGTTGTCTTGACTGCTGATACGTAACTGGTACTGGGGGATGTGTTGGTGTTACTCAAATTTTGCGTCATTTTGATTTCCGTAGATTGAGGTAAAAAAACTGTTTGGTTTGTTGTTGCCCTTGTAAACAAAAGCAAGTAGTTAGGTTACTTTATTTAATTCACTTGATGATTTTGATTTGGTGTGCAGCAAATATATCCATATTGAGAATGCTGCCTACGCCTCTGGTGAAGAGGAGCAGGCACAAAATCTGAGATTTATCGAAACTCAGTTGATGCCTTGACTGTTATCAGTTCTTATTATGAGTTGGAACGAATGGCACAAGGAAGTGAAAACAAGCAGTTCAGAGCGACGGAAAAAATTCGATTCAACCCATTAATGCCTAAGGGGTCGATAACGACCCAGTCACATCAATATTGTCTATCTTCGTGTCCACTGTTACAACAGTGTACACAAGTGCATAGAGTACTGAGAGAGATGTGTGAAATATTAGTTTAGAGTCAACCATTGAAGTGTTTGTATTAGTTTACGTTATTACGGTGATTTAGATTTTGTGTCATATTTCAATTTCGACATGAGCTTGCAAAACTACTGGTAAGTTGATCTATATCAAATTTGTTCTGAAAATTTTAGCTGATATTCACTAAAAGGGTTTGAATGATACGTGTGATGTACATATTTAAAAATTATTTGTGTGAATGATGTTGTCGTATAACTTCAAAGTCGGATGGGTCGTTACCGACCCCATGGGCTTATTATGAGCATATTCATGTTATTTTAGTCATTTTGATTTTTCATTTCAGGAAAAGGCCTTTGACTGCTGCCGAACTTCTAGACGAGATAAAAAACTTTGAAGATTTGCAAAATATACCTGACGGAATAGTAATTACTCCCCCGGATGATTTTTCCAATAATACAGACTGTGATTCAGGTGACGAGGAATCCAATAATCCATACCGTCTGAATCATAATCAGCTGGCTGCTGAAGCTGAATTTTACTTTGAAAATGATGAAAGACGAGAAGAAATCGAAGACTTTCGGTCGCATGACAATGGTGATGACTGCGATGACAATATTCCTCTTGCGCAACTCATCCAACAGTTGAAGAAATATAAACACACCAAAACTAAATGGACCTTTTTTTTTTTTCATTTACTTGCTTTAGTTTTGGTCTGATATCTAAAATTTAAACCAGACCGTATTTTGCTTTTCCTTGTTATTATGTATTATTCTTTTTGTATTTTTTCAAATTTTAATATTTTTTTGTTGTTAGTATTTTTCCTAATCTATTAAGTGTTGGATTTGTTGTTACTTTTACATTATTTGTTTTCTAGAGTTTCCTCTTTATATTTCCGAAACACTCTTTTTGTTAGTAATTCTAATCCTACTGTCATGCTGGCATATACATGCATGCCGTTGTCTTTACTATTCTATTCTACTTACTATCTATCTACATCTACTACATCTACTATTTATATACATGCTTGCATGCACCCACTTGTTGCATGCTTCTACCATTCCCCAGTAGGGGATAGACATAAACCTCCAAGGTCGGCCGTTCGGTGAGCATTGTACCCTTTCCGGAACTCTCCGATCCTTGGTTGGTTTCTTCCTTCCTCTTCTTCTTTCTTCTTTCATTTCTCGATGTTCTTCCTTATCTTCTTCTGTCATTATAGATCTGCTGTTGCAATGAGATCTTTTGCGCCAGCTTGTTCAGTAAGTCGTATCTGTCTTTGTCGATAATGTTTTCCTGTAGGGTGTATCCTCTCAGTTGTGTTCTTAGGTTATCTGTATCTATGTATCTTGGGCATTCCAGAACTACGTGCTCTGGCGTGCCTTCCTCTCCGCATTCGCACAATCCGTTTTCTCTTAGATTGAACCGTTCCAGATATGTTGGATATGGCCCGTGCCCTGTTACTAGATGCACTAATCCAGGACTTGGATTGAAGTGCTCCGGTATTTCCTTTATGGCTGGAAATATGTTTTTTACTCTTCTCGCCTTCTCGTCGTTTTCCCACATGTTTTGCCATAGTCTGTCTATTTCGTTGTTCACTCCTTTTTTGTTTCTGACTCTTGTTCCCAGGACGGATTGTGCTTTTGCGTAGTCGGCATGACGTATCCAGTACATGGCTGCTTTCTTTTTGATTTCTAGTTGCATCGGCAGTACCTTAACTATTGTGGTTAGGGCCTGCGTTGCAGTTGTTCCAAAGGCCCCTGTCATTCTGACTAGGAAGCCTCTTTGCACTCTATCAACTTTCTCTCTATCCTTTGTACCTGTGCCTGTGCTCCCAGATACTCGCACTGTAGCCGGTTATTGAAGCCAGGACCACGCTCAGATAGCCCCTCACCTGTCTGTAGGGTATTCTTACTTCTTTTTGCACCAAATTTGTTATTCGGTGCATAGCTTTCTTTGCTCTTTCACACACGTCTGTAATGTGGTAGGCGAATAGTCCAGATTCGTCCATTTTTACTCCTAAGTATTTGACTTTTTGTTGTCTCCGGATCAACCTCCCTTCGAATCTAATTTGGGGGTCTCTGTTTAGCTGTCCTTTGACAATGCTGTAGGCTGTTTTCTCTACTGACATTTTCAGTTTGACTTTTCCACACCATTCGCTCACCACCCTCAGTATTCTGTTTGATTTTTCTTCGATTTGCCTTCTACTGTCGGCTTCTGTTATGATTAACAGGTCGTCAGCGTAGGCAACCGTTCCTTTCACCTCTTCAGTTATTGTTAATTGTTCCAATAACTCTTCCAGGATGATGTCCCAAAACACCGGACCGCATACCGAACCTTGAGGACAACCTTTTGTTAGACATTTAGTTATTTTACCTATAGGGCAGCTCAGATTCGCATATCTGTCTTGACAGTAACTTTTGAAGCTCTTATACAATTTTTCAGGACACTGCATTATTCGTAGTCTTTCGAAAAGTGCAGGCCACCAGAGGTTATCGAATGCACCTGATATGTCGATATATATCGCGATTGTGTATTTCATGTCGTTTTCATTGATTATGGTCTTATTTATTGCATCCTCCGTAGATTTCCCGGCTCTATAGCCATATTGATCTGGGTGTATTCCTACCCTTTCTCTATGGTCATTGAGCTTTTGCATAGTAGCTTTTCTTGAAGTTTACCCATTGTATTTAATAGACATATCGGTCTATATGATTTTGGTTGTGTTGGATCCTTGTCATCCCCCTTGTTTATTATTTCAACTTCCGCCTGTTTAAACACTTTCGGTATCTTGCCTTGACTTATGCAGTTATTATACAGATCTCCTGGGGCTGGAATGAGTTTCTCTCTAAACGCTAACAGCACTTCGGTGGGTATGTTGTCGGTCCCTGCCACCTTTTTCTTTTTCAGTTTATGTAGACATTCTGCGATTTCTTCTTCGGAGAATGGATTCAAGATTGTCTCTGGTGGCTCATGGTAGTCTTGTACCATTGCCCTTCTTGTAATTATTTGTTCTTCTGTTTCTCCCTCGTGTTTATCCGAGGGTAATAGTATTTTCATTAATTCTTTTGCTGATTCTTCCCATGTCTCGGTCATAGACCCATTCTCTCTCGTTAGAGAAGAGAGCATGGTTGGACATCTGATTTTCCTTGTTACAATCTTGTAAGGCATTCCCCACATGTCTGTTTCCAGGTTTTTCTGTATGAAACTTTCTCAGCTCTTTGTCTTCACTTCTTTTATTTTGTTTGTGTACTCATTCTTCAGTTCTCTGTATGTTTGTAGGAGTCTTTGTCTTTCGTTGTGTATTCCACATCTCTGATATCTCTTTCTTGCATTTCTCACTCGTGCTCTTTGCTCTGTGAGTTCATTGCTCCAGGCATCATTTCTTGCGTATTTTGGCTGGTACAATCGAGGGATGGCAAGGTCCATCACTCTTTTTATTTCGTAGGTTATGCGCTTGGCATATTCATGTACATCACCCTCCACTCCTTCCAGTCTCGGCGGATCGAACTCAGTTTTAAGGGTTTCCCAGTTTGCCTTACTTAGGTTGTATTTCTTTGTCATTAGTGTTATATCTACTGCCTCTTCCTTTCCTAGGTCAAAGCTTATCAGGTTGTGGTCACTCATCGTTAGATTTTCCTCCACCTTCCATCTCGTGATCCGGTTTGCTGCTTTCGCATTTGACATAGTTATGTCTATGTTACTTGCAGCTCCGGCTCTGTTCTGGAAAGTTGGCGGATTCCCAGGTATATTATGTACTTCTAATTGAAATTCATCTATTAGGTCTTCCATAATTTCCCCTTTCGCATCTGTTGCGGCTGAGTGCCACAACACTGATTTTGCGTTTGCATCCGTTGTTATGACAACCGGTGTGTTTCTATATATTGTTAGGATTAGTTTCATCCTGTTGACATGCCTGTCTTCATTAAATTGACAGTAATTGGCAGTATATATTCACAACGACAAATTTCCCTATATTCGTCTGCAAATGGACCAAAGGAATCTTCCTCTTTGCAGTTTTTTGAGCTTGTGTTGTCACCTAGTATTGTGAGTGATCTCTTGAAATACTCAACCATGTATGCCGCAATACAAAACAAAACAAAATTTCAGCTTTGTAGTGATGAAATGTATGTATCCATAGGAATTTTGCTGTTGTCTGGATATGTTCTAATGCCAAGAAGACGGATGTATTGGGAAGAAAGCGAAGATGTGCATAATAAGTTGATGTCTGAATTAATGCGTCGAAGCAAATTCGAAGAGATTTGTAGTGTCTTACATGCCGCGGACAACAATAATCTTCCCGAAGGGGACAAGGTAGGAAAAATAATACCTTTGATAGACGCTGTGAATAATAACTTTCTAAAGTTCGCACCAGTCGAATCCAATGCTTCAATAGATGAATCAATGATTCCTTATTATGGCAGACATGGATGTAAGCAGTACATTCGAGGCAAGCCAATAAGATTTGGCTATAAAGCATGGGTTGCAGGGGTTATTGCTTGCAATTCGAAATTTACCAAGGGCGAAAGAGAGCCGGGAAGAAGCCCACTGTGGGTCTTGGTGAATCAGTTTCGCAACACTTTTGGAATGCGGCCACCCAAATCTGAAATTCTCTTTGTTTTTTGACAACTTTTTCACGTCTGCAAAACTGATCTGCGATTTGGCTAGCAAGGGCTTTGAAGCTACCGGTACAGTGAGGGAGGAAAGAACAGATAAGTGTCCACTGAAAAGCAACCTAGTTTTGAAAAAAATGGAAAGGGGAGAAATGGATAGTGCAGTCGATGAAAATAATACAATTTCGGCAGTTCGATGGAAAGACAACAGTATAGTAACTATTTTGTCAAACGAGTATGAGATGAATCCCGTCCAGAAGTGTTCTAGATATTCAGCAAAGCACCAAAAAAAGTGGATATCGCCCAACTATTTGTTATAAAACAACACAATAGGTATATGGGGGGAGTTGATCTGCTTGATAATCATGTTTCAAACTACCGTATAGCGATGAGAGGCAAAAAATGGTATATACCTCTTATATACTGGATAATAGACGTATGCAGCACAAACGCATGGAATTTATAGCACGAAAATATGGCTGTACCAAAGACAACTTGGAATTTAGGATGTGGTGAAAAGAGCTCTTATCATAATATGGTACAAAATCTTCAGTTCCTGGGAACCTATCAGATGCCCGTCAGTATCCTCAGGAAGACATCTCATCATTACACAGAAAGTAAGACGCAGATGCCAAAGATGTAAAGAAAAACAATGAATGGTGTGAAGCATGTAATGTTCCCTTACATGACAAATGTTTTTATGATTACCATAATGAATAATATATTCTGTTCTTACCTCAATTTTTAGAATTAAAGTGTTATTATAATATACTTCAACTTTTTTCCTGCTGTTACTTCATAGGCCCAAGGAGTCGCTAATGACCCATATCAAATCTCAATAAAAGAATATGTTGGAATTTTTTCTATATTTTTCTGACGATTTTGGTATCACTTTCAACTCATTTCCAACATAATATCTCAATTATTCTAATATGCCTAATTCTGGGCATTAATGGGTTTAGGTACGTAAAAAGGTTCAGTACATACGTCGGTTTTTGTAGCACTAAAAAAATCATCAATTTAACTTTGTTATCACTGATGAAACAAGTGAACTACGGAGCAAAATGTAAACGACGTTTACTCGTCCGAGCACTCGCATAAACTCCTATTTGTGTTTGAATTTCCTTCAAAATGATGTATCTCAAGTAGAGTAGTCCTATTTGAAATCCTGAAGTAGGGGGTGGTGGCGATGAGGGTGTTGACAGCCCAAATCAATATGTTGAAACTGGAAGTTGAAAAATATTTGTTGGAGGAAAGTTTCTATTCTATAAACGAATATCTAGAAAACTCTTGTAGAAAATAATAATGTCTCGTGATGATGATTGTGATGAGATTCAAGGCTGCTTTGACTCATAGGTTTATTTTTATATTTCACACTGATGACTCCTATATGTTTGAGTCATGTTTCGAATTGACTAATTATTTTTCAACTGATTTATACAAAGAAGAAATATCTTAATATTATTATGTTATATGTCTCAGACTCTCTTTACCGTCCCTTGTGATGTGTATAAGTATTTCAAATGTGTTAATGTATATATCACAAGGACATGGGTTCGATTCCCAGCATGGTCAGTGGTCTCGTGCATGGCATCACACGTTAAAATGTAAGGCCTACGTCTTCCCTAGCTTGCACAAGTCTTTCGAAGACTTCTGAGGGTTGTGCTCGAAAGGGTGCAGCCGGTTGACGGATATAACAATTTTAACAATTTATGTATATATTTGTGAGAATATAAAACTATATATATCTTGTTGACATGTCAAATATCATGTAATATGATCGTACAGAATAAAATATAATTAATGATGACGTATTTGGTGAAAAAGTTCTCCCATCCAATAAAAAATGAATAGTTTGAGCGAATTTCTACGACTTTGGTGATGGGGGTGACACGGTATACTCGTGATTGTTCTTTCATTACTTTCAAATGATGTGATTGAAAATTTTGTATGCTTTCATGGTTGTGAATTTGTTCATTTATTATTCATATTGTTCATCTCCTTGTCTCAATCTGTCAAATGAAATTCAATCATTTGACAAATTAGTTTTATTTGGGACTGGTTAATTGATTAGTAGCAATTCGAACAAATAATTTTTTCAACGTGTGTATCGGTATTTCAAATTGAATTACACAATCTCCAAAATCCAAAATATTCATTTCATTTTATAACTATATACAGTACAGTTTACCACATTTTCTAATGTAATGTTCGAGAAACGAACAGAATATATGCGCAAAGTCCTTTCCATCCTTATTGACAGTTACATAGAGAATAATCAAAATTATGCCTTCCGTTGAAACGTGGTTAATTACATGAATACCAATCCCTCGATTTGGAAGACGGTGACAACTCAAATGCATCTTTCTCACCAGTCACTATGGAAATGAAGTTCAGATTGATACGGTCTTATCCAGCCATGGCACTTCTCTGACACTTTAAAGAGGTAATTTATCAAAATGTATCACAGAGGGAATTTACAATGTGCAAGGTCATTTCACCGACTGTACAAGGACCCACTAGAAATTTAATCTCATATAGAGTAGATGACTACATTTTAACATCTCAAAACACCCGTTATCATAAAGAAGGGCAGTATGATTTGCATTTCCACCAACACCAATTGATATGTATATCGATAATTATCATCAACTGAAAAAATAAATTCTTGAGTGTGGAAGAAGTAGTATTCAGTGCCCGATATTGAAACTACAACAAGAAAATGGGGATATACAGGGTAAATAACCCTCTTCTTGATTTTGTTAACTGTGGTTAACATTAATTTTATACTCAGCTTTCTTCTTATCCGATTCCTTTTCTTCGCGTGCTTGATCTTTTGCAGATATGTGTTCTTGATACTCAACTCACCTACCTGTTTCATTTTATATCCACTGCAAAGATCACACTGATCTTTTGAATAGAGCAATATTAAATTCATCGAATTCTTTCAGAAAGAGATACACCGAGAAGGGGAATCATGTTATTTTTCCAAACTTTTTTTTTATAGATATCGTATACTTGGGATTTCGATTTGAAATCTTCTTCCAGATATAATATGTCTGTTTTACTCCGGCAATAATGGCTTTCCATTTTGGCCAATTCTTTCAAAAACATCTGTAGATAGTCTTTTCTTTTTTTCATTTCAACAAACAGTGATGAATCTTGTTTTTTCTCGAATTTCTTTCTATTTCTGTCTTCGTATTTAGCAGGTAGTCCATATTTTATTCCATCATTTATCCAATACGTCACCATTTTCTCGTTGATTCCCAAAGTCCTCAAGAAAAGTTTTTTGCAAACTTGATATTTTACGGAATCCATTTTCAAATAATACTGAAATGAACCACTCCTTCGCGAGGAATGTTTTGTATAGCATATACCAAAAAAAAAACAAAAAAGTGGGGGATAAAAATGTTTGTAAGGGCTGGAGTTTCTGGTTTTGTGTACTAATTTCTATTTTATGGTGGTGAAAATAATTGTGGAGGCTATACTTTTTCAGAAGAAGAAGAATCATTCGGTATATCTGGAAAAACTGTCCTGACTTTATGACAAACAATTGCAGATAAACCATGCTCGATATGGTGTATTTTGATATTTTTTTTGCGTCTGTATATTCGATATCCTATTTGCGGAGAAACTATGCTATACTTTCATTCGGTACACTAAGATCGAATCGACTGGCAGGGTGTCAATTGAGTTCCGATGAAGATCTACTAGGGAAAGGGGCGAGGAACTATGTGGCAATAACAATGAAGTAGTTGTAGTGAAATGGGCAGATTCAAAGCGTGTAACTATTGCTAGTTCCTATGTTAGTTCACAACCCATATAGGGTAAATGCACCACTAAATGAACATCACCAGTGAATTAACGAATTCAAATATATCTGAAATTATTAGGAATATATTGTTTTTCTCGAACCCAATTCGATATCCCACGTGACATTCAACATGTTCCTCTCAACATGATACTTCGATAGTTCAAATCAGTTCTTATTAATGAACCTCTCGCTGTGTTTTTGTGGATAGAATTTGAGAAACGTATGTGATATTGGAAAGATACTAAGCATTAACCAGGTAAGCAATAGTCCAGAATTACATATTAACAAATGATATATGATTTTATCGAGAATCTAACCTCACAATATACCGAAAACCTTTATAAATTAGGCAGTTTGACTGTTCATTAATTGGTGCATGTGCTGAACCCAATGAATAAACAAAATGTTCATTCATTGGGATTTCACGTGTTGATCGAGATCACATCAATCTGACCCTTAAACACTCGTTTAGGAAGGCTGTTTCACCGGTTCCGTCAGAAGATGTCTACCGTGCTCGCTATCCAGTGAATAAACGACATTGTTCATTTATTGAATCATAATATAGATCAATGGTGCTCCAGTGAATGAACAATTTAATCTTTCTCTGTTTTTTTCTGATTTCATTTATTTTTTCAATCATTTGGCAGAAATAGGAAGGTGGAAAGTCCAAGCCAGAACATTAGAAGAAGTATGTATGATTCCGATATTCCGATGACTGTCTCCAGAAGGCCGTCGAAGCAATCAAAAAAAAGGGAATCACCATCAATGCGGCCAGCAGAAAATATGGGATACCGAAAAGTACACTTTCCAACAAAACTACTGGAAAAGTTCCCATGATCCGAAAAATAGGGCCCAAAATAAATGGAAATGTTGTTGTGCAAAAAATACAAATGATTGGCTATTTAGTCATTTCTTATATCCTATGGAATTCCCTCCCAATCATAGCAATGTCAACTCAAATACCCATTTATACTTGCGTCAGCAACCTGCACTCTTCAGGTAATATGAATTAATTATGATTTACATTTTGTAATTTTTTTTTTAAATATAAGACGAAAAAATATACATATAAACGTGATTCTAGAACACTAAACTAACGAATAAAACGGCTGAAAAAATTTTTAAGAATCATAATATACATTTGCCAAGAAAAAGGATAACGACCACTTACCAAAAATGAACAGTGTCCTCTCTCCATCCCCAACAGAGGAGAGGAAATTCGGAGTTCCATAAAAATAAGTTAATTTTCGAATAAAAAACTGCACTACATGCAGTGGGGTATTCTATATTCTTTGTGGAATAGGTGTACAACCAAAAAAAAAAAAACTGTACTCATCATTGAATTTTTTCTATTCTGCACTCGGCAATTGGAACATTACCTAACACATGACCAGTGTTTATACAGTTTATACAGGTGGTCGTTGGTTCATTGGCTAAGGTAACTAGCAGTGGAACTTCTGGCTCTCATCAGACAGACGTTCGAAGCTCCGGTACGGATTCTTTTTCCTCACTTACACGGGTCTCTTGGGCCGCACTGGTCATGATGGGTTCGATTCTCAGCATTTTCACTGGTCTCGTGCTAGGAATAGCACGTTAAAAGGTAAGACCTCGTTAATCCTTAGCTCGCACAAGTATCGACTTCTGAAGGCTGTCGTTCGTAGGGGAATGACAGCTGGTTGAAGGAAACAACAATTTTAAACAATTTTTAAGCCACATGCCTTGTTGTGAATCAAGTAAGATGTGAGTTGCCTGGATACCAATCCCGACGTCTGGTGCTAGCTTGAAGTACGCACCGACCACCCGGTAGGTTTTCTGGGTTTTCCTACAGCTGAAAAGTGAATACACCACTGAAAACATCAGCAAGCCGGCCAGGAGCGCCACGGCAAATAATAATAATAGCCGTTCTCTACCCGCACAGGTTATGCCTTTGGGTACACCCTATAAGTGTTTATGAGGGAGTACAAAAAAATTATTTGAATCATCTCCTATGGCTCTCAGATTTTCAGGTGCTCTTGCTCAAGAATGACCAGTACCCAATCAATTTTCAGGAAGAAGTGTTGGTTGTTCACCTTGTAGATATTGTGAAGGATGAACCAATTCGTCATTAAATTGTATTGCCAATAATCCAGCAATCAAGGTGTTATAAAGTTTACCGTGTGTTTGAATCGACGAGTATAAGTTATAATTACGAATCTGTAGTATTGAAGGAAGGTCCTTCAATAAATGCAGAACAGGCCTATCATACAGGCAGTTCCAAAATCGAAGTTATGGGAGCGGGGATATGTTATCATCGGCTGATTATTCAGCAAGTTCACAAACTAAGAAATGTTTGTATTGAAAATTATTAAATATATATTCTGGTGGGAGAGTCATTAATTGTATAAAAACGGCGATTATGATTCGATGTGAATCTTTACTCTCGTTGGTTAGACAAAAAATAGTCGAAACCTTTCCAAAACGCTTAGTAAGTAACGGAAAGTAAGTAAGTATTCTTGTTTCCAATTCACAAACAGGGTGTACATAGGCATTGGAATAAGGAAGTAGTGGCACTGTGAAAAACACTTACAAATAGATATTTTGACAATAAATGAATGAGGAAATGAGTGATATAAAATTATTAAAAATGGTAAGCTTCTATACTAGGTATAATGGATCAGACGATATAGTTTTCCGGAAAAGATGAAGCAAAAAATTCATTGAGGTTGTAGAATACATACTGGTGTAATAACTTTTTTAATTACTGAATTTTCTAGTGAACATTTCCGTCATGGAGTAGGGTGAATGGTTGTAAACTTTTATCCCTGTATACAGTGGTCCATTTCATGTTTTTCATAATTGTAGTTAGGCAAAGTTATGTTTTTTGTTCGTGTCGGATACTGTTGACGGTGACTTGACTACTGGAGTATGTCCCGTTTTTTGTGGATCAGTAGGGACTTTTTTAATAAATACATATGTATTGGTAAAGGTGAATATTTCATTCTGAAGGAAATAGTCTCAACATGAATCCCGATAATTTGAATAGTGTACGGATTGCGCATTTCTGAATTGAATTATAAAAATAGATTGTATACCGAGGGAGTTACTCCAAAATTCAATCCCGTATTGCATCACTCTATGGAAATATGCAAAATACACAATTTTTCAGACCTAAAGATTTGTTTCCGCGTGGACAGTTCTTAATGCGAAAATGGCTTCCGTGAGTATGATGTTCAGCTGGTGTATGTGTTCCATCCAATTGAGTTTCCTATCAATGGTTATTCCCAGAAATTCAGCAGAATCACTCTAGCCAAGACATTCTTCAATGAAGATTACCCCAATTTCTTGGGTATTTCTTTGTGGATTGAACAATATATGTTGTGTCTTTGATTTATTCAATGATATTTCATTTGAAAAAAACCAGTCTGCTATTCCATCATTGTGGTTTGAGCTTTCGAGGTCAGATCATCAACCGAGAGGCCATTGATAACAACGCTAGTGTCATCGGCAAAAATTGAGAATGATATATCAGGAAAATTACAAACTATTTCATATATGTAGATGATAAACATTGTTGGTCCGAGGATATAGCCCCGTGGGACTCCGGTTTCTATGCGACCCCCCCTTGATTGATAGTATTCGTTTTCGGTTTTGTCCTGATCCCTATAGACTACTCTCACCAACATTTCCCTATCGCGTTGATAAGTTTCAAACTACTGTTCATCAATCGCCCGAATCCCATGGTATTCTAGTTTGTTCAACAAAATTACATGATCTACACATTCGAACGTTTTGCAAAGATCACGAAATATACCAAGTGGGAACTCATTAAATTCTGAAATATCCTGTAATCTCTTCAAAACCGTAGAACTGAAGATTTTATTGGTTTCAGAGCACTAGCGCAGTTAGAAATGTCCGACTCGGTGATAGGCGCAAAACTGAGGGAGTTCGGAAAGATCATATTCATTTGTTCGATTTAGTTTGTACTCGAGACATTCAAGGTGTTTATTATGCCGGCACTACAAAAACTATTCCCTATTTCTTGTTCTCATTCTTGAGTAAGAAAACTGGTTCCCCACAACTAGCACACCACCTGGCACCCAGTCTATATGGGAGGCTCGACTGACCCGTCCCGCGAGGGATACCCCGAGGTCCTTTTCAGGGACTTCCCCATGGAGCATTCTACCACCCCTCATCACTTCTGGTGAGACGTCAAGCTCTCTCCTCATTTCGACACACGTCACTCCATGGTACAAGGTCGCGGTCTCATAATCAGAGAGGGGCCCGTCTTCGGCAATGAATCCGTCCCTGTCTCTACCGTAGCCGGTCACGAAACTCTGTCTCCGGGCGTGTAGCTATACGCTGTTTCTCTCTTCAGTCAATTCGGCTATGAGGGCATTTTGTTCCTGAAAGCGACGAAGCAAGTTCTCCAGCTTGTCCTGGGCACTCGGTCGACAAGATGCCCTCGAACTACGTAGTGCATCTTCATAGTCTGGTGCACTCCTCACGAGTCGCTATTCAGCCTGAAGGTGTCCATCTGTCGGCTTGTCTGAAATATACAGTGTCATCCATTCGCGTGTAGCGAGCACCTGTAGGCATACCAGATCCCCACTGCACGTTATCGTCCTCTTCCCTCCGTACTCTTGGTACATCTTCGAGCAACCTCCCTAACTGCCTGAATTCCCTATCGCTATAAGCTTGGCTCAATCTCGAAGTATGCATGATTGGGTCTGAGTTAGGAATGGTTCATGTGCCAGAGACTTAATTCGCCCTCTCGGTCCATGGTTCGGGAATATATCGATTCTTTGATGGAGCCGACTTGGCTCAAAAATTGTCTCGGGGATAATGGTAGCTTTCACAGGCGAGCAGCTATCACCAATGTAGGTTGGATTTGCCGTCCGGTGAACGGTTTTCGACAGTTCTCGGTGGCTCTAGACAGAATTGTCTGTGGTATGAGGAAGAATCTTTCTTCGACATTTGAAAGTTTGGTATTGTCTAGCACTCCTTCCTTGGACAATGCCATGCTTCTAGTAACAGGCATTATTTCCTAACTTTCGGTCTCAATATGACTCGAACTGGGATGGTCCGAGAAGGAGGACCATGGTGCCTAACTACTACTCTAGCTATGGCCTATTTTGGGTTGACAAGAAACAGCATTACTGACCAACTCCACAGGACTTCCTTACTTGGGGGACATTGAGATTAGGACCTAATCGATGACTGCACTTCCCAGTACAAGGGAGCGGCCGCAGGATGGCTTGCTATAGCACAGCTATATCTAATGATGGCTTGATAGGTCAGGGCTTAATCGCTAACAAGCTGGCTCCGTAGGAATTCACGTGGATCCCCCGCAGGCCTGTTTCATATCACCTGACCCGTCTTGTACGCTGGGGATTTAGGTTCAATCGCGGCTGGTCTTCGGCGAAGATAATTTCTAGGTCTACTCCGTGGGAATGAGGTCTCACACTCCTCTGCACGCACTTGTCGCAACTTTCTCTCAAGGAATAATTTTCTAGTCTGAAAATCACCACCATTTTCGCGTTCTTGAAGCCTTTTTCTCGCCTCTCATTTCAAAAAATTACTTTCTATTATATCATTAGAAAGGAATGGTTATGCTGAATAGTACAGGCAAGAAAAAGTTGTATGTTCCTATTTAAGTTATGGACCTACAGAGTATTGATTTTTTCCCAATTTTTCCAATATTTTTTTTGGCGGCTTTTTATAACGCCGACGAATGAAAATAAAATATCAAAGTAGTAGCAACTGTTATCAAGTGACGTACGGTTTCCATAGCCAACTTTTCAATTTTTGGCTTTCATTTTGCTTCCACGGCCTACTCGGTGAATTTCAATAATAATTTTTTTCTGATCTAGTTTCTGGTTAGATACCAACTTGTGATATATCATTAGAAAGGGAATTGAATGCTGAATAAAGCGAAAAGAAAAAAAATAGGGTTTCCATTTAAAATAAGAAAGTTGATGTTACTTCCGGTCAGACCAGAAGTTAACTTCGACATGCCAATATACTCAAATTCTAGCTCTCATGTCATTATATCGACGCTCCAAATTTCACAAACCTACTTCATACAATAACTGAGATATTCCGTAGGCAATACTTCCATAGTCACCCGGTATTCAACATACAAGTTGATTTATATATGAAATTTGGTACAGTGTAGAGTGAACGAAATCATTTCAATAATGGATAAAATTCATTTTAGTACACAATATAATTAGTTTATAGAGGAATCACACTTTGAACTATATTTAAAATACTACATACAATTGGAAACATAACATAAGGGAAATAACAGTATTTATTTTTTGTGGAAGTATAGATTTTCTTTATTCATCACAGCAGATTTTCATATTCCGGAACTCATTTTGAGGATAGTCTGAAAAGTGAGACTTGAGCCGATCAACCTCTAACTAGAGCTGCAGTTATACAGAATTGCTATTTGAAAGTTTATAATTCAATAAATGAATATGTTAAATATGTTACATTTTCATTCAGATTGAGTTATAATAGGTTTTTTTGAAGTTGATCATCTTTTGGAAAAAGGTAAGTGTCTTGCTTATCACCCATTTTTTCAACCTCCTTTTGAATGACGGGAGTGAATGAATTGTTTCAGTTTAAAAGGTACAGAATTGTAAACTTTCGGTTTCAGAAAAGAGGCGGATCTTTGACAGATAGATTTTTAGACAAATTTTACTGAATAGTTAGTAACACCTTGTCTAGTGTCGTATCTATGGGCAACGTAGGTTTTAATTTAGGATCAGTGGCCCGATTCTCAAATGTCTATTACCCTTTGTCGCATGCGACAAAATATTCCCATCATTTTTCAATGCACATTTAAGAAAGGCGATGGACATATTTTGTCGCATGCGACAAAGGCTAATAGACATTTGAGAATCGGGCCACAGGATACTTGAAAGAATCTGTTTGACATCCAAGACCTTCGCCAACTCATAAATCGCATCGCTCGTGTAAGAAATTTGTTTTGAATATATGATTCTTAAAATCGATTTTCGCACAGTTTCCACTTCTTTCATGTGGTTATAAGCTCCTCCTCATAAAATTGTGCCATATCTGAGCTGGGACTCCACCAAGACAAAATATGATGTTCTCAGATATTTTTTTCATTAATTTGAATTCATAAACCAGGCTCCTGAGTTTTTGTATTAGTTTATCAATATGAATGTTCCATTTTATGAAGCTGTCCAGGTATCCCCAGATATTTAATATTATGCACAACGGGAATTTCTATGACATTATTTTTTCTTATCACCATAATATTTGGAATGTGCATTTCATTTTCATTAGTAATGAAGGTAACACATTTGGTTTTTAAGAAATTTATTGTAAGGAGTCTCGAATCCAACCAAGTTTTAATTTTCAAGAAGTCCTTCTCAACTTTTTCAAATAACCTGGGCCAACGTCCCCAAGTGAAAAATTGCAGTGTCATCTGCGAAGCTGATCATTTTTTCTTCAGACGATATAAGTATTATATGAATGGTTTTTGTAAGAATTGAACAATATTGGTCTCATGGGGAACACCGTATTCGATTGTATGGAACTCGCTCAATTGTTCACTTATGTTCACGCATTGTCGTCTGTTTTCCATATAGCTCTTAAATAAGGTCAAAATACTTTCCCTTATTATTATTTGTTCTAGTGTTTTCAACAGTTTTCGATGGTTTACAGTATCGAACGACTTTGCAAAGTCAATAAATATTCCGAGCGATGGATTCTTTCTAGTGATTCATATTTTTCTGATTCATGATATTTGTCAAAAATTCCACAGCATCATCGGTTGACCTAATCTCTCTGAAACCATATTGATAGGGTGACAAAAGATTGTATATGATGGACAAATTTGGTATTCTAGTTTTTATTAGGGTTTGTAATATTTTCCTTAAGTTTTAAATTATGGATATGGGCCCGTAGTTATTGCAGTCGAGTTCATTTCCAGTTTTCTATAAAGGTTTAATTTCTGAAATTTTCAATAACTCTGGCCAAATCCCTGTTGCCAGTATTCTATTATAGAGGCGTGTCAGTAGGGGAGAGATTAAGTTCACAACATATTTCAGGGTTTCAGCAGTGATGTTGTCTATTCCTGGCGCCTTATACCATTTTTTAATTGCACGACTGTGTTGTGTACTTCTCTTTTATTCATTTCTTCAAGGAAGATAGTATGTTGTATTATTGTCTTTTATTTCCTTCCCATCAACTTTTCCGGCCAAGTTCTTTCCAATAGCAGTGAAGTGTTCAGCGAATTTGTCTGCTATTTCTTTTGGATTAGTTGCTATATTACCTGCATCAATTTCTATTTCTTTGATATCTTTTTATGTAGTTTTATTGGAACAGAACTCTTTGACGGTTTCACAGAGTTGTTTTGTGTTACTGTTATTAGACTCGTTTTTTTCTTGATAATATTTGAATTTGTTCGGTAAATCAAGGTTTTCTCTCTGACTCAACCAATTTCTGTACATTTGATTGCGTCTGTTGATGTTGATTGCTTCGGTTGTACATCTCTTTTTTCTTCCTCATTTCTTCAATTTAATTTTTGGGTTATTTTTCCATGCTCTTTGTATTTTGTCGAAAAGTATTTGTGTTGATTCTTCCACTTCACTGAAATTATAGAAGTTCTGCAATGATTCTTGCTCAAGATACTTCTTGAGTTTTTCATAAATAATTATTTGCTTTTTTATTGTGACATCCACTTCAAACTGAAAGAGAAGTGAATAATGGCCAGTAACTTTTTTTTTGAGAAAAATCGGTATGATTCAACTGCATTCTTATCATTGAAGAATAAATGATCGATACAAGTACCCAAATTTTCTTGAAACCCAGTGAATCCAATTATTGAAGGTAGAGAACCTGCCCCGCACAAAACATTCTGATCAAAATATATGCCTCACTCAAAATTTTGATGTTCAGATCTCCAAAAAATATATTTTTGTTATTTCATCAACGTTTTCAATAAGGTATTGTTGTAGACAATGAATGAATGACTCTAAAGAGGATGATCTGTTGAGTTCAAATTTTGAGAGCTCAATTTAATCGTTGAGTTATTGCAGTAGATTCGAATATTTGTACATTTTTGTAGGTACAGTTGAATCGCTTTTCGATAGAAATCATACAGCCATCATTTTGGTTATACTGGCTTTCATTGTAAATGATGTCTTACCCCAGTATTGCGAAAATGTTTTTCATTTTCCACGTTTCTGACAAGACGTTGACATCAAAATCATTTTGGAATTGGTTCAACAACATCTCTAACTCTTCAAAAACTTTTGATATACTTCTAATATTGCAATGTATTACTTTGAATTTATTTTCAATTTTGGAGTCATAGTTCATACTATATTCACAATCTCGGATTCCATTCTTCGATTTTTTCAAAAATAGATTAATTTTAGAAAAATGTATAGTTAATCAAGTTGAGCTTTTGCGCTGCATTGTTTTGGTTGGCTTAACGCGGCACCTTTGACATGAAAATATGACGCTCACTCATAGTTTGGCTGAACTTATCAATTAACCACTTCAATTAAAGGTTGTCTTGTATGCATTTTTCCTTGATGCTTTTGTCTTTACCTCACAAATTATACAGTTTTCTTCTTTTTTATTATCACTCAGATTTTTCAGCACAAATCGATCATTTGTACGGACGTTTTATAAAATCAACAGATAGCAGCAAATAATCTGATCGATTCCAAATTAATTTTAATAATTTATCTGCAGCTAGCATCTTATGAAGTTATGATGCTTTCTTCTGTTTACCAACACCTTATGAAGTCAATAAAATACTAGTATCTTGTGATCAGAGATAGTGTCATATGAGTCATATTGATCTGACATGTTATCGGAAACTGATTGACATCTTTTTGATTATGTCTTTTTTTATATCAAAACCTCATCGGAAACTGTTTTTCTCTTGCACTTCTTTCTTGTTTATATGGCTAATAAGATGCTCAAACAATGAATAACTAGTATTCTCTGTCATATACTACTTTCAAGTAGAATTGGCCATTGCAAAGTCGGCAACGTCCTCTCGACCCGAAGGCTGGAAGCAGGGGTGCTAAAGGAAGCGGTTCTGTCGCCGCACCTGTTCTCCATATACACAACAGACATGCCGAAAGCAGACGACCCTATGATCAAGCTCTCACTCTATGCAGATGACACAGCGTGCAGATGACACAGCGCAGAATCATTTTTGAGAGGGGAGTAACTTCGAAACTCCAGCAGCAGATCAAAAGACTGGAGCCATGGTTCAAGAGCAAGGTTATCTTGTTCACGAGGAGACGCAGGCCATCAGAGGGCCACGTGATTTCGAGAAGCCGTTCATCTGGGGGTAACCCTAGATAAGAAACTTAGGTTTCAGAGGCAAGTCACGCACAAACTAGCACTAGCAAAGGCACCAAGGCATAAGCTATACCCGCTCATAGAACGTGATAGCAACATGGCCCTGCGTCTAATCAGGACAATCCTTTTGCGAATCATACTGTGAGCGTCGACCGCGTGGGATCAATGAGCGAACACGTATACGTATATCTACCGCGACCTAGATATCCATACGGACTATTTTTTTTATGGTTCTCGCAAAGAAAGAAAATAAACTTGGAAAACTTGGTTCACACTCATATAATTTTTTGGTATATTCAGTGTTCGAACAAACTAAAAATAATACAACGACATCATTTTTTACAATTATGAGAAATATTATTATGATCACTTACCTAACATCAGGCAAAAGAGCAAATACGCTGATTTTGTCAACGATGGCACTGAACCACAAGGCTGTCAATTATTCTAACTGAAAAAGTCGTGCATAGATATTCAAATGTGGCTCAGAAAGAAAAACTCAACAAACGTACAAAAAACTGCATCTGATGATGCCATGAGTTTAAGTGCCTGAAAGAGACTCCGGGTGCCCTCTCTTGAGAGGTTGCCCAAACCGACATTGGGGGATAACAGATTGCTACAACTTGCCCCCAATCTGATAAGTGAGTCTTTCGAAATAAAACGAACTTATCAGTTTTAAACAAAAAAAAAACTGTAATTCAATTTACCGGATAATATTGTCGAAGGTGACTAGCATGAAATGTGCCCCTTTCCTATTCGGCATCATACTTCTGCAAAACATAGGTAGCATTACTTACTTTTTTCTTTACCCTATATGGACCTTCGAAAAGAAGAAGGAATTTTTTCGTTTCAGACCGTGAAGCCGACGACATCGGGTTCGCACGCAAAAGCACTAAGTCTCCAGGCCGAAACTCATAGTTGCGAACAGAGGGATGTTTCGCCTTTCTACGAGCCGCCCTTCCCAACAACGTCTCTTTTGCTAGGATCAATTTCTTCTCTGGAGTAATTTGTTCCTCCCCGGTCGCCCCACCCAAGTACTTCTTTGGTAACAGACGAATTTTCCCATCGCCAAAATGAAGTTCTTTTGGTGTGAAACCGGTAGATTCATGTACCAAATTATTCATAGAATCTGCAATTTTTTTTAGCTCAAACGCCCACCTTGTGTGTTGCTCATAACAAAAGGCACGACATAATCGTCCTAACTCCCGCATTACCCTTTCCGAAGGGTTTGCTTGAGGGTGTCTGACAGAGCTGAGTACTATTTGGATTCCCAGTGCTTCTAGGGTTTCACGCCATTTTCCGGCCGTGAACTGGGTCCCATGATCACTTAATATCTTTCGCCGCTTGCCTATCTTAACAAAATAATCATGAATCAACCGATTTAAGACTGCACGGGTAGTAGCTTTTTTAACCGGGTAAAAAGTAACCAATTTGGAGAACACATCCAAAACCACAAAAGCATGAGCGACTTCACCTCTACTGATGGGCAGGGGCCCACAGAAATCCACTGCTATTAAATGATTTTTGCTCTCTGGGATTATTCATTGATATTCAGGTCTGGCCATAGGAGTGATTTTAGTTTTTTGACATAAGTCACAAGAACGTATAACTTTCTCAACAGTTTTGTGAATATTACTCCACTAAACTTCATATCGAAGAGCGCACCAAGTCTTGTAAGTGCCGAAATGACCCAGAATTATGCGGTACTCGCGTGCGAATACCTCCGTGAGGGACACCGGAATGCACAATGAATAATATTTATCTGCACTTCTACGGTTATAAAGTATCCCATCTTTTATTAGAAATCGGCGCTGAAGTTCCTCGCTGTTTGGCAACTGACTTTTTATATCCGACAATTTGGCATCTTCATCTTGCATCTGTTTGGTAAGTCGCAGCTGTTTTCGGAATTCTCCCGAGAATTTGAACAACGGCATTATTTTAAATAATTAATTTTCTGGGGTTGGAGGCCGTACTGCTGCCTGACGTGATAACACATCAGCTACAAAATTGTTTTTACCTGGAATATGCACCAAGTCGTAATCGAACTCCTGCAAAGCCAACGCATAGCGTGCTATCCTGGCTGATAGAAGTCTACAAGTTTTCAGATAACTCACTGTCATATTATCCGTGAATATTGTAAATTTTCGTCCCATTAAAAAACTTCTGAACCGCTCTGTAGCCCAAACTATACCTAGAGCTTCTTTTTCATTAATGTGGTATCGGTTTTAGCGCTCTAACAGAATACGAGACGCCCATGCTATTGCGCGCCGCTCACCGTTAACCATTTGAAAAAGTTGAACTCCTAGACCCTTATCCGACGAGTCGACTTCTAAACAGAAAGGCAAATCCTGCTGCGGATGATAGAGGAGAGTCGCCTGCTGTGATTTTAGTTCCATTTGATCGAAAGCCGACTGTTCAATTTTTGTCCATTTCCACTTATTATTTTCGCGAAGTAACGCAATTAACGGTTCCGCAATTGATAAAAAATTCTCACAAAAAATTCTGTCATGATTTGCCAGTCCCAAAAAACTCTGAATTTGTTTTCGGTGGAGTGAAATCCACAAGGGCTTGAATACGATCTGGATCCGGTTTATAACCTAACGGGCTCAAAAGATAGCCCAAAAATGGCATTTCCTCACGAAAAAACCGTGAAAAAATGTGAAACCCGCCTGTTTCAAACGAGTAAACACTAGGTCTAAATGACCCAAATGCTCGTCAATACTTTTGGAAGTTATTAAAATATCTTCGACAAATATGTGCAAAAAATCTCGGAATTCTGATCCAAAAACCTTCGATAGACACGTCGAGTAAACACACTCACGCTAGATGCTACCAAATGGAAGACAAAAAAAACAATACGTTATTCCGTCGAATTTAAAACCAGTCTATTTACGTGATTCAAGTGTGAGTGGTATTTGATAATACCCGCACGTGAAATCGATTGAGGACATCACCGAAAAATCTCCCATAGAACCCAAAATTTCTTCTATTGGCAGCGGAGTGTCATGTTCCTTCATCATAATGCTATTCAAAAATCGTGCATCTAAACATAAACGGACCGAGTTATCCAACATCGATTAATGCTACTCTAATAAATATTTAGACAAAAATAAATTGTTAAAAGCATTAGCTGGAGAAAATTGGTTGGGTATGTATTCTACGGAAGATATTGATGATAAAAAAATAAATTCCTACAAATATTTAAAGGTCATATTGAAAGAAGTACTAATGCTCTGAGAGTCAAAAAGAAAGACTGAAAGAAAAAGTCATGGATGACAACATCAGTAGTCAAGTCAACAAATAGAAAAAATGAATTGTTCAAATGAAAATATATCTCTCAGAAGAGAACAAAAAAACCTACAAAATATATAGAAATAAAGTTAACGACATAATCAAAGAAGCAAAAAATATTATTATCAACAAAAAGTAATGGCAAATAAACAAAATAAATCAGAACTGTGGAGATGTGATGAGCAGATAACGGTGAGCAGATAATGGTGACACGATAAAAGAGAAAATAACAGATATTAGAAATTCCATTGGTGATCAGTTGAATAATGATTCAAACATAGCAAAAGTTTTCAACGAATATTTCTCGACAGTCGGCACATAATTAGCAAACAAAATCAAGCAGAACAATACAATTATTCTGGCGACATATACGACTTCAAGAAATAAATTTTTTTTCGAAGATAATAATCCTGATGAAGTGAACGAAATAATTTTACCTTTAAAAGAAAAAAAACTCCGGGACCTGATTCTATTACACCAGAAACGCTCAAACTCGCATCCGATTTCATTTCAAATCCACAAGTCATATCCTGAATCATTGCTTCAGAGTTGGTAAAGTTCCTAACGCATTCAAGATTGCAATTATCAAACCAATATACAAAAGCGAAACTAAACTTGATGCTTCCAACTATCGACCGATTTCTTTGATTTCCAATGTAGCTAAGATATTTGAAAAAATTTTGAAAAAGAGAATGATCATTTACGTGAGAAAATATCAACCCGAGAACCAATATGGATTTATAGAAAATAGGTCGACAGAAGATGCCATAACTCATCTCACAACCAAGATCAGTGAATATATAGATAGCAAAAAGCCCTCTTCGTGTATATTCAATGATCTTGCTAAAGCTTTCGAACCTGTTAGCCATGAACAACTGTTAACAGTCCTTGAAAACATTGGTTTCAGGGGGACTTCGTATGAACTTCTTAGAAATTATTGAATCGATCGCAAGCAAATGGTTCAAATCAATGACACTAGAAGTGACACATCCAATGTAGAATATCGAGTACCCCAAGGTACAGTTATTGGACCATTTGCTATTCAATAAATATGTCAATGACTTGTTCAAATTGGAGGTTGAGGGGGATGTTTTCAGTTTTGCAGACGATACAGCTGTTATTTATAATTTTTTACAAAAAAAAATACGATGCACACTTTTCAAATTCAAATATATGAATGACATACCCACACAGGGTAAAAAAAAAATAAAAAATTGCTGTGGGAGCAGCTGCCAGCAAGTATATACTGGGCCTTGAAAACATTTATAAATGGATATTAAAAATAACGTATGGTAGACCTCGCAATTACCCAACCAATGACCTATTTGCAGAAACTAGTATGCTTGATAAACGTCCAATTATTCTTTTTAGAAACTGTAACTAGACAACATAAATATAAAGCAGAACTCACCTTAGCTTGCCATAAATACCAAACCCGGAATAGATCTTACATTGTACCAAGGCCTGAGAAAACAACTTTAACAAAGAAGTTACATTTACTTAGGCCCTAGATTATAATATGATTACCTTTCTGTATATTGCCAGGATAAATTTTCTATTTCACTCCTTCCGAAAAAAAGTACAAAAATGGATGATTGAATTGCCAAGACTTCAAATACAGCAGTTTGTTGCTTGTAATAATTTGTATGAATTCTAATACACCCATGATTTCTCCAACTTTATATTTGATTTACGTGATGTTGAAGCGTTATTGCTATGTATTTTTATGAATTCCTGTTTGAAAAAATGTGTAAATGTGTGTATACGTATTTGATATTACCCAAACCAGTTGTAAATGAAAAATTCTATTCCGGACTATATTATGTATATCTGAGATTGCATTGTTTACTTGTTTAATTATAAATTAACGTTAAGTATTGTCATTTTTGTCAGCGCTGTAGAATTTATCACTACTGTTCTATATTTTTATCTGTAAACTCTATATTTTTTAATTTTTATATCTACCTTTCAATTATTTATTTACTTATTTGCACGGTCTTACAACAGAAAAAAAATCTTGCGGATCATTGTGTCATAATAAGGATAATTACCACTTTTAAGGGCTTCCCTTTAGTGGTCTCTGATTTGTTTACTGTACCCTGATCCAAAATAATTTGTGTTATTGTATTGTATTGGTGAATAAATTATTACTATATTAGTATTATTATTTCCTGGGATCTAACCGCTTCACTACCGACCACCTAAGTATGTAACCATACATTTCAATTCCTTCGGATAAACATTATGACGAGCCTTTTGTGATGTAGTAAGGCTCTGGTACAAATCAAATCTGTAACTTGGCGAGATATGGTTCCTGACATCATTATTACCATTATGTTCATGCGAACTAACAGACATAAATTGTCAGTTTGAAACGATTTTCGGGATTTTATAATAAGTGATGAATGCTTGAAAGAAAATCTCACAAATTTCGTGTTATTTCTACAATGACATTCTTCCTTTTCCTGGTTTATCATTCTAAAGCGTATTGGCTATTTTGTCTGAAAGACTCTTCATGCCTCCAGGCATTCAAAATCAACTTTCATTATCTTCCATAAACAAGTGGAAGAAAAAAATTACATATATACAACTCGAAAGCATATCAGCATTATTTTGCATCGCTAAAGGTTTTCACAACTCACCGAAAGTACGGAAAAAATACAGTCTTAAATTCTGGTTGCATGAAAGAGTCTATTTGAACTTCGAAATTATGGATCAATCCCTGTATGATTCGGATATACACCGTCGGGATATGGGTACAGGGGTTAAATTGGGCGAACGCTCAGAAGCGCTAGCAAATTTAAATAGGGTTTATAAAAATATACGACGACAGGCACATAACTTATTTAAAATGTCAGCTCCGAAAATTAATTCTGGTCCTAGCTCTAATACGATGTTATTAAGGCTTCGCCTGTTTTTCCCCACGTCAGCAGCAGTGTTGAACTATAAATTATTTCATATTTAGATCATACTTTCCACTAGTTACCGAGATTTCGTTTTTTGAATGAGCCATACGGATTATTTAATCATAATAATATTGATAATTTCAACATAAGGTGAAATAAGGTGAAGTGAGCATGTGTAATCTGATAAAAAATCAGCTATATATGAACATCTACAAGGAACGAACCACACAATAAATAGAGAAAACGTAAAAAACATGCATATATGCAGTAAGGGAAGCCTTGGAAATGAATAAGTTGAATAAAAACCTCAACTTTAAAACCCTCATTGACCAACTAGATCTGAACAGCTCTTTTTTTCATTTTACTCGGAAATGTTTCGAAAGAGATTGTTTATGATAGTTGAGATACATATTTTTAATATCAGGTAAGGTTTTACTGTTCCTACATACCGAACTGTGGTTTGTCTATATATAATGAAGACTTGATGTAAGAGTATAGTTTACTTGATAATGATTAAAAAAACCGAAACCGGTCGTAACAAAACAAAAATCTTAGTAGAAATTAGACAAAAGCCAGTACCATTTTCTCTATCCTACATTTATCATGATATTCCACAAAATGAATCCGTCATCAATTGAACACGTTAGAACCGCCAGTCGAGCAACGGTGATGACATTATACCGTAGGTTACGGATAAAATATAACTCAATCTGATATTTAATGAAGAACGAACGAAAAACGATATTTTGGAAAATATTGGACTTTTTTTTCGGAAAACTCAGGCAAACTTTTGGGAACCTCTGGCCAGAGATCAACGGCTTCTATATGTATCCAAAGCAGTAACAAAAAAAGGGCTGCACGTAATAAATAACTTTGACAATGTTGTCGACGTTAAATGTTGAAAGATGGTATGATATAGTAAACAATATTCTCTCTTCGAACAGTTAAGGGCTAGTACTCCAGAGGAAACGGTCGAGCCAAGCATGGAGCAGGGAGGTTCCTCTTTGGACTTTCAAGATACACTTACTGCCACGAGTAGGGAAGAAATCAGCGAAGAATCGAAGGAGAGCATGACATTTGATTCGGTGCAGACAGATGTCGCAGCAAGCGATAGCGTCATCTGCTTGGGTGTTACCCAAACAGGAAACCCTGCCTAGAGAATGAGACTGGAAAGCCCAACAGAAAACCCCATTGAAGTAGATGATATAAGGGATGGCTTGAAGAATATACTGGTTGAAAGCGAAGAAGCCGAAAGTCTGCTAGATGACAACAGCACAGCGGAGCTCAAGAAGACTATAGAGAGCATGTGTCAAATGGCCAAGGAAACCTGTAAAAAATTGCAGGAGATAGAGGTGCGGCAAAATAAAGAAAAAAGAACATGGGCAACAAGAAAGAGGAATATCTGCAAAAGTGCGTGCACATGTTACGACCTTGAGATAGACTCCCTAGACGGGATAAAAGGACAAAATCTGGAAAGGAGAGATATTCCAAAATACTAAAGCAAGGACCGGAAGTCCTCTAGATGCGCCAGATACAGTGGTGAAGGTAGTACTGGTAAAGCCAGAAGACCCGGAGATGATCAACGGCGTTCAGAGGCTGTATAGGGAACCCTACCCAGAAATAAGAGAACTCAAAGAGAAATCGATGTAATAGAACAAATAACAAGAATCAGGGGACAGCCCCAAGAAACAATTGAGAAAAAAAATAATAAATGTGCAACACAATGGAACTCAGCAAGGACTCTGGGGCAGGCCGACATACGGAATGATCGTAACAAAGGGGACTAAAAGTTACAAGGAAGTCCTAGGCAAGGTCACAGAGGCAATGGCAGGGAAGAAACACGCAAAAGCCATAAGAGGGATACAGAGTACCAGAGATGGGAAGCTTATACTGACACTGGAAAAGGACAAGGCGGCGCTAGAGGAGATAAGTAAAACCCTGAGAAGTGATGGAGAAATAAAGACCAGAAATATAGGAGTAAGTGCGAACACAGACATAGTCAACTTAAGGGAAATAACGCTGGACATCCCTAAGGAGGAGATAGACAAGGCTCTACACAAAGTAGAGGGGTGGAATAGGGAATGCAGGATTAGTGATACAAGGCCACTCCCGAATGACACACTGGCCGTGACGCTCAATTTACCAAGGACTGTGGCTGAGAACATCCTCAGCAAGGGGCATGCTAGGATAGGACTAGCCAGATGCGAGGCGGAAAAGTGACTAAGAGTTCCGAAATGTACCAGATGCTGGAGTTTCAGTCATACTAAGGAAAGGTGTAATGGAAAAGACAAAACCAGTAACTGCTATAAACGCGGCGGACCCGACCACAAGGCCCCAGACTGCAATAACGACGAATTCTGCCCGATCTGCAGGGAGGCAGGACACAGGATTGGTACTTCCAGATGTCCCTCCTTCAAGGCTGCTCTCAAGAGAGTAAGGATAGAAGAGAGCAAGGATAGAAGAGAGCAAGGATAGACGAGAGCGAAAGGTTAAGATGGCTTAGGATTCGAGCTGAAGGCGAAAGGGATTGGAACAAAGGTAGAGAAAGCCTGGAACCGCTAAGCACACTGCTAGACTTTCTCTCACGAACGGAAGCCTCCGAGAACGAAGCATAAGAAGTCCTAGAGAGCCAAGAGGGGGAAGACACCGAACTCCAAGAAGAGAAAGAGGTACCAGAAATAAAATATTGACACTAAAAGTAATACAAGTCAACACTGACAAAAGAAAAGAAGCACATCATCTCCTACAAAAAACGGTAACCGAAAGGAAAACAGATATTCTTATCATCCAAGATCCACATAAAGCGACGGTCAAGAATAACCACACATGGATTAAAGACGTCAACTTAGATACGGCCATTGTTTGCATAAACCAAAGCTGCATGATCAAAGGACACTCCAGGGGACATGGATACATATGTCTGGACTTTGGAGATTGGCCAATGTATGATTGCTACATCTCCTCAAACTTAACCCTGCCACGATATAAAGCATACATTGATGAAGTCATGCAACACGCCAAACAGAAGAGAAACTACATCATCGTGGGTGACTTCAACGCTAAGTCGACGATATGGAAATCACGATACACCGATCCAAGAGGCGAACACCTAGTGTAATGGATGAGCACGCTGAACCTGGTGATAATGAATGAGGGGGACACTCCCACCTTTGTCAGAGGCTCCCAAACATCATATACAGACCTTACCATCTCCTACCAGGGAATGGCCTATAAAGTCTATGGGTGGAAAGTATCCACAGAGGAAAATATGGGCCTATACTACGAAATCGACACAAGCACGGGGCCTCGCAAAGAAAACTGGCACCCAGCAAAGTATCTGAACATGAACCAACAGTTGAGAACGCCTTGCTAACCATGGAAAACAGCATAGATGATCTAGACCAGCTCACAATAGTGATAAAAGCATCCCAGAACCTCGGAATCGACAAGGAACAAGACGGAAGGGTAAGACGACAACCAGTATGGTGGAACAACGAAATCTCAGAGATAAGGAAAGCATGCAACCGATCCAGGAGGCTGCTGATTCAAGCTCGAGGCAGGCGAGAGCAGGGGAGGATAATAGAGCAAATGGAATCAGAGTACAAAAGTAAAAGAAAAGACCTACGGGATGCCATAAAGAAAGAACAAAAGGAACAGTGGAACCAACGCCTGAAGGAGGACCCCTGGGGCCAGGGGTACAGGATGTGTGAGGAAAAATGCATGGAGGTTATTGAGGAATTATTTCCGCACAGTGATATGCGACAGACCATAAGATACCCAGGTATAGATCCCCTGGCAATCACCCTGGAGGAACTACACCAGGCTGCAGTAAAAGTGAAACCTGAAAAAGCCCCAGGCCTAGATGGCATACTACCTGAGATGATAAAAATAGCTGTACACACGATCCCTGGGTAATGAATGAAATAGTCAACGGGGCAAACTTCCCAGATATGTGGAAAAAAGCCAGGGTAGTTCTTATAACGAAATCCGGCACAGGAGAGGACACAAAATATAGGTCATTATACCTACTGGACGGACTAGAGAAACTGCTGGAACACATAATTAAGACAGACTAGAAAAGGATTTGTAGAGAAAAGATGGGCTATCGCCGACACAATTTGGCTTCCGAGCAACGATATCCACTATGGCGGCAATAGAGCAGGTCAGGTCCAAAGTGATACAGGGAGACAAGACATGGGTGCTGTATTATTTGTAGATGTTGAAAACACGTTTAACACCGTGAAATGGCACATGATTGTAAACAGACTAGTAGAGGTAGATATAAACACAGGCATAATAAACATGATCCAGTCATACCTGTCTAGCCGAAACCTGCAAAATGGGAATGTTACAAGGGAAATGACACAAGGAGTCCCGCAGGGATCACTGCTTGGACCCATGTGATATAACATCTTGTATGACGGGGTCCTGAGACTACCACTGCCGGCAGAATGCTATACTGTGGCTTACGCGGATGACCTCGCGGTCATAGTAAGAGCCAACAAAAGGAAGAGCTGATGAACAAAGGAAACGACTCCCTGGAAATGATCAGCTAGTAGATGGAGGAAAATGGCCTGAAACTCGCGCCGCATGAAACTGAAGCCATTATCCTAAAAGGACCAAGGAAACGAGAGGACATAGTCTTCCGGTTAGAGCAAGCTATGATAACACACAAGAAATTTGTTAAGTATCTGGGGGTCTGGTCAGACGACAAGACTATATGGAATGAACATGTGAGGAAAAACTGTGAAAAAGCAGATAGGCAAACGACAGCACTGACGCGGCTTCTCCCAAACATCAAGAGTCCCGGTATGCATAAGTGAAGAGTACTATACGGAGTGGTACAGTCAGTACCATGATACTATAAAATATAGATATGCTCACGCGCATCTTCCCTCGACGCCCCTCCTATCGATGACGTCAGTAAGTGACAAAAGTAGTGATCAGCTGTATGTTGTCTTATGGGTTACGGGTGTTTTCAAAGTGTTTTTGACTAATTTTGAACGAAAATGGTTATGTGCGCAGTTGTAAATTTTAATAATAATAACAATTTAAAGGTCAAAACCAAGTGCGGCTAATTTTCGTTTCCTGAAAATACAACTTTATGCGGAATATGGATGCAAAGGTGTGGTCAGCGATTTAAATTCAATGTCACCAATGCCAGAATTTGCTCGGAGCATTCTCTAAAAGAGTACTATAGTTTGAAAGATAGGCTGATGGGTTTTTCTGCAAGGCGACCTAAATTGAAATCAGATGCTGTACCTTCCGTAAATTTACCGAAGACACCATCGAGCAGTAGTAGTAGTACATCAGGAAAACACCGCAGTGATAGGGTTAAGAAACGCATTCTTGTGCAGAATATTGTTGAGTGAGTTTCTTCATCTGGCTGATCCATGTCTTGAATGATTTATTATTTATTCACTTTTAGGTTTGACAAAGAAAGAACAAAGGAAGAGATCGAAAAAAGAAATCTCAGAAATGTGGAAAGTATGGAAATTATGGGAATAGATGAAAACCAAGTGAATTCCAGTGTTTCAAAGGAAGAGTTAGAAAAAAGAAATCCCATGGAAATTATGGAGATAGAAGAAAACCAAGGGAAATCCAGTGTAACAACTCAAACTGAAAGGTACCTACTTATACAATTCTGCCGATATGTTTTTATTATATAGTTCAATATTGACTGAAGTACAAACACACTTCTTCAGATTTCGAGATGATGACATGGTATTAAAATTACAATTGCTTGCAGCCGAGAATTTCAAACTCAAGGAAAAAAATGAAGAACTTGAAGCAATCAATCAGAAACAGTTTGAATCCATGAGAACCGTTTTTACAGCTGGACAGATTCGAAAACTCCAATCTACCAAAAAGGGGTTCCTCAGGTGGTCAGCAGACGATATTGCAAGTGCAATATCTTTGCATGCTGCTGGACCCAGAGCTTATCGGTTACTTCAAAAACGAAAATTTCTACTGCCAGGTGTATCTACTTTACGAAGGTGGGCAGGGAAAATTGATGTGCAACCAGGTAATACAGGTACCTAATACTGAAATATGTAAATTTAAGATATGAATTATTCTAGGTATATTGATGAAGAAGTGTAATATGACATCAATGGAACAAGCTTGTATACTTTGATGAAATAAAAATACAAAATATGTATGACTATGACAAGAAGACAGATTCAACTTTAGGTCCGTCGAATTACGTCCAGGTGATAATGGCACGAGGCATTTTTGGAAATTGGAAACAACCAATATATTACAATTATGACTGTACACTATTAAAAGATTTGTTGTATGAAGTAATTGAAAGGCTAGAAAAAATAGGATTTTCAGTATATGGCATTAACAGCGATTTAGGTGGAGGAAATAGGGGTTTATGGTCAGCATTAGGTATTTCAGAAAGCAAAATGTGGTTTATGAATTTGGTAACTAACAAAAAAGTGTATGTATTTGCAGATATACCTCATATGATCAAACTTTTGAGGAACCATTATCTAGACTCAGGACTTTTAATAGATGGTACACTGGTAACAAAAGAACCAGTAATTGAACTTTTGAATTGTACGGGCAGGTCTGATTTGAATATAGCTCACAAAATAAATTCCAGCTATTTAACGGTTCAGAATGCAAAACGTCAAAAGGTAAAATTAGCAACAAAATTATTTTCACACACAATTTCGAAAGCCATTTCCCGTATGGGATCTCTGGGCTTATATCGTAATGATAAAAATAATTGGAGTAAATGTTCTGAAGTTTTTAAATTAACTAATGATTGGTTTGATGTATTCAATTCTAAAGTACCTCAAAAAGATTCACCAAATCGCATTAAAGCTTATGGGCTAGCATTAGATGAGCAAAACGAAATTTTGGTTAAAATGGAAAATATGATCAAAAGTTTAAGAACAGGCCAGGCATTGAAATCTAGTAAGCTCAAAGATGAACATAAATAAGAAGCAAATCAAAAAAATCTCTTCAGTCAAAACAAACCAAATTGCCATTTCAAATAGGGATATTAATTAGTATCAAATCTTTAAAATTACTATTTGCAGATCTGCAAGCCGATTTCAATATTAAATATTTACTAACGTACCGTCTCAATCAAGACCCTCTAGAAGGTTTTTTTTCGATAATAAGATCAATTGGTGGCCTGCATGATCATCCTTCTCCTTTAGAATTCAAATATCGCCTAAGAAATTACATTTTAGGAAGAAATGATGCAGTAATTTCAGGTGCCGCAAATATAGATCAAACCAATGTAACTAATTTAACGACAACTGATGATTTGCATATGGAAAAAGATGAAACTGACACAAATAACAATGACCCTGCTGAAAAAAAAGAATCTTATATACCTTAGGTGCCTCCTTCATATTCCTATGATAATTCAATGCAAAATTTGGTACAATTTACTATTTGTACTAGAATATCGACGTTTTTTTTAAATTGTTTCAATTTTTACTACTTTTTTGGTGCAAATTTGATATTTCACTCTGTATGTATGTCCATAATAACTATCAGTATGATTTTATGGAAGAAAGTTATTCAAAAAACCAATTAATGCCAAACAATTAAATGATACAAATCTGCAAGTTCACAATCATTTTAATCATAAAAAATGGGAAAACATATTTTTGTTGAGTAGATGGATATAATTTCTGATTTAAATGTTGTTTTAGAATCTAAACAACTTTCCTGGATAAACTTTTTTGATAATGTCATAACTAAGGGTAGTTTACTCTTGGTCAACAGTTCTATTTTTTGTTCTCCCGTGTACAGCGTTGAAAAATTCAGAATTTTGACAACTGAAATTCAAGTTTCCTGCCATGCACCAATTTTTGTCAAGAATAAAATTTTCTAACAAATGGATAATAAAAAAGTTTTCCATATGGTGCAAGCTTTTTGAAATTCACTGTATATGAATAACTACCTGCTGTAAAACCAACACCACGTAGCACATGTTCTCTTCACTAACATTTAATAAGTTCTGATATACAAAATATGTTACAGTCAATTAATAACTTCACAATAGTAATAATAGTAGTTCAATTCTGCAATTTTGTTGCTTGTCTTGTACCTTTTGATGCATTATGTTGTAGCTATTAATAATGTTGTCACTTCGATTGAAAAAACCCTTCTTTGTACAGAGTTTGTTATTTGAGCTTGAATTGTTGCCCTGAGTGAACTGTGAGAAATCTATATTTATGGTACTGCTTTCACTTATGCCGTTCTATTTGTGAGATGGTTTTGATTGCTATTATTCGATGTACGAAAGCACTTTTATTTATTTTTTATTGGAAATGTATTGCCTTTGTAATTGTGATTTACCAACATGCAAATAGAGAAGTTAATATTGTATTTTTTTATTTCACCTTATTGAATATTGAATTGTTAAAAATTTTGTCTGATTACTCATTTTAATACACTAGAATTAAAAATGTGCTGAATGCCATTTGAGATTTACAAATGATATTCATTTCTGACTCGCCCTGTACAATAGTTTCATGAATACACCCACTCTGAATTCAAAATCTTCACTAGCATATGTAATAAAACTCCACAGAAAATTAGAATTGTTTTTATTTTCACTATATTATGCTTGATAGTACATATTATTTGGTACCCTACATACCCATAATAATAATCTTATTGCACTTTTACATTACCTACAGAATATAAAAACCAATCAAATTACAAGAACGTATACCAACTATAGGGTATGACGGTTTAGACAGTCATCAATTGAATATGGCTCCAGATCAAGAAGAAATTCCAAGAGTGGCTTCTTTAATGAAAATAATTTAAAAATTTCGACAGGATAGTAAGTATAGAGCGCCCCTCTCAACTTGAGGACAGTCTATGAGCAGTAATGTTATCATTGTGTGTTGTGTTGTGAGAGTGCTATATTCTGTATTCTTCAACATATCGTCTATTCAAGTATACAAACATTATACTTTCAAATATATATATAAAGCTTGGGAAACTTGTTGGGTATGCAGCAAGTATAATCTTATAACACTTGTTCTAATACTTCGACCAAGTTTATTATCATCAGGGAATGAGTGCGTGCGGTTGTGTGCATAGATATTATAAAATATACTTTAACAATTGCAATGTACATATTAAAACAATAAGTAAGAGTCTTTAAAGGTTGCCATTACCATTAATTAAACTTGTATAGTCGGAAATAACAATAATAAAATTCAAAAAACGTCCAACATAGCTACCTGTATTTAAAGCTTAAAATACAACCTCAGGGACATCTTTCCCAGAAGATGACGATAAACTTTGTCGAAATATTGGAACAAGTGTTATAAGAGCAGTATGCTTCCTGCATGCTGCGTACCCAACAAGTTTTCCTAGCTTTCTCTTAACTTGTCAGCAGAATTCACATTCGTAATGAACATTTACTTTGAGATTCCTGTGGGAAGTTCTTTTATCACAAAGTCTGCATTGTTGAACACATCTTGATATTTAATATAGTTGGAGGGTTTCTATGCATCTAAATTTGGAGATTTCATCTTCTGTGACTGGATACATCACTAATAAATGCTGTGCAGATAAAGCCATACTTTCCTTTCAACACCAAAATTATCCGCTGGGTCATTGTCTCCGACGGTGGCTTTCACTGATTGCCATTATCAGTCTCAGATGAATTATACAGAGCATCTGATCCAACAAATCAATATTCAGTGTTTGCTACCCACAACAAATTTTGGATATCACTCAACCAAACTTCAATGACTCCTTTCAAAGTCTAAATACCAGCTGTAAAGGGAGCAAGTATATATATTGTACACATAAATGGTACATTTTGTCTACTCATAGTACTCAGTAAATGAGAAAACGGATTTACTTGCACAAAACTAAAACAAGCTAATGTAATCAGACGGTGCAATAAGGACCAAATTCGCATATTTGTCACTTAGTGACGTCATGCGCGCCCGTGTCTCAATTGCGTTGTTCTAGTGAGCATATCTCTATATTTTATAGTATCATGAGTCAGTACTGTTATACGCAGCACCGGCATGGGGCGAGGTTATGAGATACCAGGCCATGATCACATCCGCACAGAGGAGGATGCTAATAAGAGTGGCTATGGCATTTATGCAGAAGCCATAAATGTTATTACATCTATCCCCCCATAGACTTACTAGTAAAGGAGAGAACCAGACTTGACTCGAGACACAACGTGGATGACGCAGCCAAAAGGGAAGAGAGGCAAAGAACTGTAGCAGAGTGGCAAGAGAGATGGGACGCGAATGACAGCAAGGCGCGAGCTGATCGATTTAGAGTCGTATATTGTTTGTCGTGGTATTCTTCGATCATATTGCTTCTTGCATTCATTAGGATATTTGTGACTATTTTAGGTGTATATCAAAGATGAATTTTGTTTAAATCGTTCAACGAATCCATAAGTTTTATGTAGGTACCTAGATTCTTGTTGTGTTTGGGTATTCGACTGCATTCGTATTTTCTTTACCTACATCTCTGTTTTTCGAAATTCCGACAATTCCTATTGGACTCACAACTATGGAAATTGTCAGTGTTGTTAGGTATTACGCACACGTCATTTTCAATCGCGGTACTTCTCCAGGAACTCGATATTTCAATCGAATAATAGACAAAAATTTCGAAGCATTTAGATAGGTATTTGGAACCTAGGTAAAATAACAACGCCGTTCAACAGATACAAGGTAGTTTTCAGCGTGTTTGTGACTCGTTACTTCGTCGTGTGAGACTCTGCATAGAAAGTGGTGACGGTCATTTCGAACACCTGATGTTGAAAAAAAATGTTAAAATTGTTATTTCCGTCAACCTGCTGCACACCCTTAAGAGTACAACCCTCAAAAGTCTCCGAAAGACTTGTCCGAGCTAGGGAAGACGCAGCACTTACTTACCTTTTAACCCATGACCCTTAGGTTAAGAAATAAATAAATTAATAAATAAATAAAAATATATTTTCTACAATTAGGGATGACAATTCCAACAGTATCTACACATCATAACAAGTACATTTCCGTGTTTCTTCGCCTCACATAGGCTCGGACGTCGGGGAATGGGGACTTGGACACACGGAAAGCCGACTCCCCCTCCACCCCATTGCTGGGGAGGAGGGCGAGCGCTTGTGCCAAGTGGTGCCTAGGGCCCCGATCAGGGGGCGCTGACAGCCGCATCCGCTGGTGTTGGCGGTTGGTCGAGATGTAGAGCCTGTGTGGGTCGTAGGTGACATAATAAACACGCCTCCTGCAAAGCTTATGCGTGTCGTTCATTGCATTCCATTGGATACTGCTATTGTCTAAGTTCACGTGAGGCTGATTATAGGTTAAGAAACAAGCGCTCTACCATTATGACCATCACGGCCCGCTGAAATCATATTCCGTTTTCAATCCCCTATTATGAAATGAAAATGTCTCATTGCCGTCATTTCGATTTAATTCAACATTTTTATTTCGGTTCACTTCGAAGCCAAATGTAATAACTGGCAAGATTTACGAAATGATAATAAACTAGCAACGATGTGGGAATACGAATAATAAACGCAATACTGGAAGATAGGCGCCCTAGGAACTGATGAAGGAAACCAGTTCTTCCCAAACAATCGTGGGTGGTAAATGCTTTTTATTTTGTCAGTGTCAAATTAAATGAAAAATTTTAAAACACTTAACTTGTCAGTGCCCACGTAACCCACCACTCCACTTCGAGACACAATGGACTTCTATCACAAGTTATTCTTTATAATGTAGAATTCGACTGTTAACCCTCCTTAGGTCGCGCCATGGTCTGTGAAACAATATGAACAGTGATTCATAGTTATTCTTCGGATCGCGTCGAATACGAAGCTGCTCTTTGATCTACCCTCCTCTAATAGGTACCTGAATCTACAGTATTCTGCGGACCACTGCCAAGTGAGGTGTTAGTGAGTTATTTTGTATTGTGGTGTGCGATTCCAGCGCGACCAGTTCCGGATACGGTTTGCCATTCCGGCGCGACCGATTGGGATATTTTTCGGATAGGTTAAGTATATATTAAAAACAAAAATTCGATATTTGAATGAAAATTTTTAGTCATGTACAGCTATGAACGGGAGCAACAACGTCTCCGGACACTCCTAGAGGAGAGCGATATGCAGGATGATAGCCCACATTATTATGACGATGAATCGTATAATGAAGAGATGGATGACACACAAATGGATGATGTGGAAGTTCATGACACAGACAGCGAGCAAGACATTTCTGAGGTCGAAAATGAAGATACAAAAACTGTCTCCACCTGTCGAAATGAAGAGGGACAGACTATCCGCACCTGTTTGTGCTACAAAGGCTAAGGTGAGCATTTATTAGTATAAAATTCTGGTCACATAAAAAATTAATTTCTTCATAGGGAAAAAAGACAATACCTATTGGGAAAAACATCCACCCACCACAAAAGGAGTCCGCACTAGGCGGGAAAATCTCATCAGAAAGCTGCCATCACCAACAGCAGACATTAAGAATTTGAAGTCGCCAGTCGGGGTATGGTCATACTTTGTAAATGAAGAAATAGTTGATATCATAGTTACATCTACTAACAAACATATCAGTCGCTAACAACTTCAGTAGAGAGCGGGATGCACATACTATGGACGAGACAAAATTTCGAACATTATTTGGACTTCTTTAATTAGCTGGAGTTTGCCATGGAAATCGTATAAATTGTGAAGATCTTTGGAGACGAGATGGATATGGGGCGGACCGCTTTCATCTAACTATATCTGAGAGATGATTATAGTATATTACGTAACAAGAGTTGTAAGTAACCCATTACGAACGAAATGTAAAAGTTTATGCACGAAGCCGCGCAGCGGCGAGTGCATAAATTTCATGAGTGCGTATTGGGCTTACAACTCGTGTAACGTACTATACTTTTTCTACGCCCATTCGTTTCTAAAATCTCCGGTGGAGTGCTCATAATTTCATCACTTTCACTACATCAGACATATTCGTAGATAAAGTTGTGAAAATGTTCGGATACAATTATATTTTGTTCAAGAAATTGACAATATAAATGACATTATATTTATTTTCATAGCATGCTACTTAAGAAAACGTGTCCTATTTTTAAAGAAATTGCATAACGTGCTGCCTACATTTAGGGGCATCACTCTTGCAATCCTAAATATATCTCGCTAATGCTAAAATGTTTTTTAATTGACTAAATTTGTGTAAATAGACCAAATAAAGTCTTACGTAAATAAAAATTTGATTGTAATTTAATTAAACCAAGAAGTTCAAGTTTTCTTCTCAAAACGCACGTGTATGTTATGAGATCTCATTACGTGCATGTTATTGTTAAATGTCATTTATAAGGAATGTTGACAGTGCGATTTTTGACGTTTACCGACATGGGCGTAGAAAAAATGGATTATAATGCATATTCAACGGGAATGTTGAAGCGCCAAGAAATCAAATTAAGCCGATAACTGAAGATGTTATTGTTGTTATGAAAAACTGCGAATAAAATTCAATACTAAATAGAATAGAATGGTTTTAGGCATCAATAAGAATCAGTGAATATCCGTTTACTAATATCTTAGCTGATTTTCACAGCCAATGAAGATTTTCTCTCTCTTTTTCATGGTATATATAACAATTAATGATTCTTCACAAATTGGAGATAGCAGGTTTACACCCTAAGCCGACGAAATGTCATTTACAAGGAATGTTAACAGTGCGATTTTTGACGTTTACAGACATGGGCGTAGAAAAAAATGTTTACTGCGTTGTATTAGATTTGATGATAAAGCTACACGACTAGAACGACTGAGCCTAGATAAATTGGCTCTAGTTCGAGATGTTTTCAATATTTTTGTAAATAATTGCAATCAGAATTTGTCACCATTGATGAACAACTCCCAGCTTTCAGGGAAAAATGTAGTTTCAGACAATATATGAGGTCAAAGCCTACCAAGTATGGTATTAAAATATTTTCCCTTTGTGATGCAAAGATGTTTTTCACAAGTAATATGGAGGTGTATCTAGGCAAACAGCCTTGATGATCCGTATAAGGTTCCATTCACAGGAATGGATGTTGTCCTTCGACTGAGTCAACACATTTACTAGTCTGGCCGTAACATTACCACGGATAACTGGTTTACGTCGGTACCTCTAGTAGATACTTTGCTCCGAGACCATAAGTTAACTTTAATTGGACCTTAAAAAAAAATAAACCGGAATTGCCAATTGAATTTTCAAAACCGAAAGGAAGACCTTTATATAGCAGCATGTTTGGTTTTACCACCGGAACTACCATTGTGTCTTATATTCCTAAGACAAATAAAAATTTAGTTTTATATTTCAAGTTTACATCATTCCGACAAAATTAACACTGGTGATCAAAATAAGCCGTTAATGATTACCGAGTATAACAATACTAAGGGTGGTGTAGATGTGGTGGATCAACTATGCAGTGCCTATGACTGTGCTCGCAATACTAGAAGGTGGCCTATGGTCATTTTTTATCACCTCTTGAACACAGCTGGTAGTAATTCGCAGATTATTTATGATGCTTATACTTTTAATCCTAGTAAGCCTAAGCTTTTGAGACAAAATTTTTTGAGGCAGTTGTCAAGTGAACAGACTGAACCATATATAAAGAAACGTGCAAGCCTGACCAAGCTGCCTAAGGGTCTCAAAATGCGATTACAAGACATACATGGTCCTAGTATTTCGGATGCCAGAGAAAATGTGAGACCAGGTGGGTGTCATTATTGCAGTTACAGAGAGAATAAAAGAACCAGATTTACCTGCTTTGAATGCAATAAATTCATGTGCTTGGAACATATAACACCAATATGTCAAGAATGCAAGGAAGAGGTCTTTCACTGATTAATATGTTGAATTGTATTGACAGTTGAAAATAAATAGTTTCGATATTATGTTTTTGCTGTCTTACAAATCTTAGTTAATTTTTAACCCCTATTGTAAATAAAAAAATCTGGGTCCCTCGTTATATAATAAATAAAGATACACGGTTTCATAGACCAGCGCGCCCTACTAAGTTTCAAATAGTGGCCTTACCTATGGAGGGTTAGGAATCCAAAATAGCAGAGGAAGTAAGTGAAATATCAGAAGTAAAATACGAGATACTGGAAAAGAAGATCTCTACCCCAGTTAAGAAACAGAAGACAACTCAGAAGAAACAAGAGACCCACCTTTTCGAATAAAAATTCTACCCAAGGTTTGTCAACCAAAAAAATGCTTATAAGAATTTCAGATACAGGACCTGAATTTATTCCTCCGCACAATAATGACAAGAAAGAGATCATAGTTGTATAAACCGAACTCATCATGGCAAACAATTCCAATGTAATGATCAACCCATCCAGCCATAGACACAAACTAGAAAATATTAACAAGGATACCATCACTCTATATGGAAACGAAATATCAGTCAAAAATGCAAATCACGTTGGACACATTAGATGTTACTCTTCTGAAGAAAGACCTCACAAAAAGTTCACCAATGAAGCTTATTTAATACATATGGGAAAATTTGAAGTTTTTGCAGTAACTTCAATCATCTGAGCAATGATGCCACACTTTTATTATTGAAACAAAGGTGTCTATAGATGCTTCTCTATTTTCAAGTTATCAAATAATTCTTGAGTATGTTTTTTTTAACGAATCTTCCAGGTTTCCCGAGAGAGAAACCCCTCGGAAGCTCCTAGGAGCTTGTGCGAGCAAGGAAAAGATCTGGGAACAATGGCCGAGCTGGGCTTTGAACCCACAACCTCATGCTTGTAAGGCGAGTGCTGTACCACACAACCATCACGGCCCATAAGTGATATCGATTAATTTGTGAGTACGTTGAATTTTTCAGTCATTGAATTGCAATTGAGTCCTTTCAATCACAATCTTGAGTCATTCAGTCAACGGGATTTCGGTTTCAGTTATACCATTCCCAATCCCAAGTATATTAAGATTCAGTTTTTAGTCTTTTCAGTCGCAATCTTGAGTATTTCAGTTTATCAGATTTGAGTTTCGGTCATTTTGTTCCCAATCTTGAGTCTTTGGATTTTATTCTAAGGCTTGTACCTACACATTCCATCTAGTTTTTATCTCGTTCACAGGTACCTTCACAGGTAATGCCAAACTGTTTTGAAATTTCAGGTAATTAAACATTATTACTCCCTTGTGTATACTTAAAAGAAATTATGTAGTCAGAAGTTACTTGAATACTTGAAAATGGTGTAAGAGACGAAATCGCGGTCATGATGTACAGTATCACACATAAAGTTCGCGACATATGGAAGTTTTTTTTATTAATAGATACAAAGAAAACTTGACTTCGCAGTTGAATTGTGCTTGAAAAATGAGTAAAACACAGCATCTTTCCTTTTTTCATGTGCTACTTTAAACCTGTCAAATTTGACATTTTGTTCGAAAGTCCTCAAAAAATCAGTTTTTTCTTTTGGAAATTTCGAAAAATGCCAATAAAAGTTGCTCAGTTTCCAATTTGATACATTTGCTTCAAATTTGGAATATCTACTGTCACTTCGACATTTTTCCATTTTTTTTTATTTTTTTAATCTTTCGCTGTATCGATTCGAACGAAACATGATTGAAATTTCATAATTTTGATGAATATGAGACTTCAATGTCATATCTTGCCCAGAAAATACAGATACATCCAGAATTTTGTCTTTGTTGTTGCAGAGTTAATATAGTTTTTTCATTTCATTGTTAAACTGATGTGGATTTTCAATGTATGGACGTTAATATGTCAATAATTGAATTAACGAATTTCTCTTCATTCTTATTACACTCATATTTCTTTGTTTAATAGATTTTTATCCAGTTTAATTAATTTTCTGGTCAATAATTCAGTTATAAAGAACTCAATGTTTGTTTGAGCGTTGCTGAAAACGGAAAAACTAATATTAACAGTATTAGTGAAAATACAGGGGTTGGCATAGAAACTGTGAGAAGAATTTTGCACAAAAATAATCTCAATCTCTATAAGCCAAAGTTCATACACACTCTCAAAGAGATTTCGATATTCGAGTAGGATTTTCATTTTGGTTCCAAGGTGAGAAAGAAAATGATATCGCATTTTCCTACAGGATTTTATGGACTGACGAGGCAACTTTCACGTCGAACGGAAAAGTTAGTTCTCAAAATTGTCGCTGATGGTCCAACAATAACCAAAATTTTGTAATAGAATGCCGTGACCAATATTCATTCAAGACAAATGTGTGGTGTGGTTTATCACATAACCAAATAGTTGGACCATATTTTTCAAAGAAAACTTGAACGCAGACATGTACAAATATTTCATTATGAATCGGTTGTCTGAAATTATGGATAATCTGCCTCTAAGTGTTACACGAAATTTGTGGTATCAGCTTGACGGGGCACCGATCCACTAAACGGTAGCAGTGAAACAGTGTCTCGGTCAGATGTTTAGGTGCAAAGTGATAGGACGAGACTGGTAAGATTATTGGCCACCAAGATCACCGGACTTATCTCCCATGGACTTTTTTCTATGGGGTTATCTGAAACAAAAAGTGTATAAATACAGACCATTTGCAAACAAAGAACATTTAGAGAATACCATTCGGGAGTGTTGTGCTAACATAAATCCCCTATTTATTGAAAATGCCACAAAGTCTGTGAATGAAAGGACTATAATTTGTATAGAACGGGAAGGGCGGCATACAGAATAAGATTATTGAGATGAATCAATGAAAGTTACGATGTTTTGTTGTAAATTTAGTTATAGTTATTTTAGTTTAATGTTTTTCACACATCCAATGGTGGAAATAAAGAATATGAGATTTATGAATTAATTCAAAAAACGAAAAATTATTCATGTTCAGTACAAATCGCTAGAACGAAAGTCTTTTGAATAGTTATGAAACTGTAGGTCATTGTTTAGTTTACAGAAAAGTATGATATTTCGGGTTTGTTTGTAACTGAATTATTGGTCAGAAGAATAATGTAACTGGATAAAAATCTATTAAAGAAAGAAATACGACTCTAATAAGAATGAAAAGAAATTCGTTTATTCGATTACTAACGTCCATACATTGAAAATCCACATCAGTTTAACAATGAAATGAAAAAACTAGATGAACTTTGCAACAACAAAGAGGAATTTCTGGATGAGCATTTTTTTATTTTCTGGTAAAAGGCCAATGTGGATATTTTCTGGGCAAGATATAACATTGAAGTCATAATCATCAAAATTATGAAATTTGAACCATGTTTCGTTCGAATCGATAGAGCGAATGATTTGAAAAATAAAAAAAAATGGAAAAAAGTCGAAGTGACAGTAGAGAGTCCAAATTTGGAAAAAATGTATAAAATTGGAAACTGAGCAACTTTTTTCAATGTAATTTTTCGAAATTTACAAAGAAAAACTGATTTTTTGAGGATTTTCGAAAATAATGTCAAATTTGACAGGTTTAGAGTAGCACATAAAAAAAAGAAATATGCTGTATTTTACTCATTTTTCAAGCACAAACTTACTGCGGAGTAAAATTTTCTTTATATCAATAAAAAAAACTTCCATATGTCGCGAACATTATGTGTGACACTGTATATAGTTTTAGCGACAAAAGTCACCATCTTCATCAATATTGTCAGATATAGATATGAATGATGATCGATTTCGTATGGCCATCCTGTATACAGCTAATCCGGAAACAAAATCCCACCAGCACAGTCCATTGGAATCCTCCCCGCGTGCGAAGGGCAGTAACTTCAGTCGATAAATAATCTATGGACGGGCGAAAATGAAATCACTCCCTATTCATTAGCTGCATCGAAATGACAGAGAAAACAAAAGAGGCACACAATAAGACGACTGAGTGTTGGTCGTCGTTCCTCAAAGTAGCACACTAGACCAGAGATCAATACTCAATTATCGGTGCTTGATAAGACGAAGCACCCTTGTTGACGGCCCACTAATGCCACATGGTGGTCGTTAGCAACCCTACGGCCCAACACCAAATATACCAGTGGCGGTGTGAGAAGATGATTAAGATTACTGCTTATACAAATTGTGGAATTGTAAAAGTTATCATGCACCTTTTCTCTCAACCATTAAATAGACTTCCGGTTAATTATCATTAATAGTGTTTATTCTGATGTGAGTATATCTATACATGTGCATATTCTAAACTGTATTGAAACATCGTTTAACATCTGGAAATTTACTGAAAAATGCCGAATAGTTCTTGAAGGAAATTCTTGAGTGATGTTAACACATATTTGAGGTTTAACCCCATTTTTAACATTCGAATGTGCCTATCTTCTTATGAACTGAATGAGAAAGTGCATTCTATACACAGTTTTTATATTTTTTCAATTTATATTGATTGTTTTTATTATTTTTTTTTTATTTAGTTTTGCGCATCGACCATAAAAGGTTATTAGCGCGCCATTACAGATTTAAGATAAAGTACGTACATCATATTTCATTGTATAGCTTGGTGTCCTTTAAGTATCTTATAACATTCTTGATTGAAGTGGGGTTGTCTTTTAGAATGTCTTTCATCGTCACGGGGAGGTTACACAGTTGTCTAGGATTGTTGAAATTTGTGCACTCCGTGAGTATGTGTTTCACAGTGATAACTGTTCCGCATTTGCCGCAAATTAATGGGTCACTCCGAGCAAGGAGATAGCTGTGCGTTAATCTGGTATGACCTATTCTGAGCCTTGATAGAACTACCTGGGATCTTCTGTCATTGGGGTGGTTTGACCAAGCTTTAACTGATTGTTTCACTTCTGCGAGTTTTGAGTTTGTTTCGCGCCACTTATTTTCCCAGCTTCTGTTAATGGCAAATTGGATGTGGGATTTGAAGTCTGATACTACTGTCCGGGTAACCTCTGTAGCTTCTGCATCTGATATTGCTCTGACTGCTGCCCGGTCCGCGGCTTCGTTACCAGTTATGCCAACATGGGATGGTACCCAAATGAAGGTGATATGTTTTCCCATTTCTGCCACTCTGGATAGTTGTTCTTTGATAGCTCTAACTATAGGGTGGCTGGAGTAAATTCTTCGAATTGCACATATGGCACTGAGAGAGTCAGTGATAATCAGGATATGTTGGGTACTTTCCTGTCCAATGTGGAGAAGAGCTTGGTAAATTGCATACAGTTCACCCGTGTAGCTACTGGTGAATTTACTCATTCGGAACATTTGGGTGGTATTGTTACAGTTGAATGCTGCTCCAGTGCCGTCAACCGTCCTTGACGCGTCTGTGTAGATGTGTGTGGTTTCCGGAAGGTTGTTGAGGATGTTCTTGAGATGAGCTTTGATTACAATAGGGTTGGTGTCACTCTTTTTGAAGTGTGATAGAGTGGTATCGAAAACCGGGGGGTTTATGGTCCATGGGGGGGGAGTTGGAATGGCTTCTGAAAAGAAGGGTGGAAATGTGATTTGCAGTTCGGATCTGTATCTGTTTATTCTCTCGTAGAAGGCTGGAGAACGTGTTTGGGAAAGTTGGGTGTTCTGGGTTAGCAGCTATTTTGGCCGCATATGTGAGGCCTAAGTATTGGCGCCGATTGTGGAGACTAGATTCTCCCGCCTCGCAGAGTAGGCTCTCTACTGGGCTGGTGCAGTATGCTCCCAGTGCTATTCTGATGGCAGAGTTGTGTACCGAGTCAAGTGATTTGAGAACTGTTTTGCTTGCTGAGCTGTAGGCATATGATCCATAGTCTATTTTTGTTCTTATTAGGGATCTGTAGAGGCGGAGCAGCATGATGGTGTCGGCGCCCCAATTTTTATTAGCAAGTATTTTCAGTAAGTTCAGTCCGCTCTGAGATGATTTAACAAGTCTATTAATGTGCTCCTTCCAGTTGAGTTTGGAATCGAAGATCATTCCTAAGAATTCTATACTGTCCACAAATTGAAGCTCTTCGGCGCCAAGTTTGAGAGTAGGTAGTCTGCCTTCGTTTTTGGCTGAGAACAAGATACATTTAGTTTTCTGTATGGAAAAGGAGAAGCCAGTGTTGGATGACCAGGTTTGGAGTTGCGTGATCTGGTTTTGTAGAATAGAGGTCATGGACCGAGTATTTTTTCCTTTGATAAAAAGTACTAAGTCATCGGCGTATAATCGTCCTTTGACTGGAAGTGATATATTATCGAGAATGTGGTTTATCGCAGCAAGAAAAAGTGTAACACTTATGACCGATCCTTGTGGTGTGCCGTTTTGTTGGGTTGCTTGGCTTGACAGTTGTCCATTTACTCGTACTCTGAACGTTCTTTTCCCCAGGAAGTTTTGGGCGAAGGCGAGCATATTTCCTTGAATTCCCCAATCGACTAGCTGTTGGAATATTAGGTGTCTCCATGCAGTATCGTACGCCCTTTTGATATCAAAGAACACTGCTAAGCAGTTTTGTTTATTGATGAAGGCCTCGTGGATTTCGGATTCTAAATCGATTATGTTGTCCGTGGTTGATCTGTGTTTACGGAAACCGCTTTGTTCGGGGGCTAAGAGCTTTTTTGTCTCCAGATACCATACAAGTCGGAGGTTAATAATTTTCTCTAGGAGCTTGCACATTGAACAAGTTAATGAAATTGGTCTGTAGGACATAAGGTCAGATCTGGTTTTATGGGGTTTAAGTAGGGGAATAACAGTGGCATTTGACCAAAGATCAGGGAATTTTTTTTGGGTCCATATAATATTGAAAACTTCAAGCAGGAAGTGTTTTCCGGCCTCTGGAAGGTTCTGCAGGAATATCACGGGGATGTCATCCGGTCCTGGGCTGGTGTTTTTCAAGTCGTCCAGTGTCTCTTGAAGTTCTGAATAACTTATTGGCAGATTGATTGGGGATTCGTCGTTTACGACAATAATTGGAAAATTATCTTCTGTTTGTTGCTTGACCTGGATAAATGTTGGGTCAAGATTGCTGTCACTTGATATTTTCGTAACTTGTGGCTAGTACTTCTGCTATATCACCGTTACTAGTAACATGTTTACCATTGATTGTTGAAGTTTCAATTTCACTATATGTATTTTTCCCGGAGATTTCTTTTACTTTTTTCCACACTTCCGTTATGGGAGTGGATGGGTTTATATTGGAGACATATTCGGTCCACGATTGTTTTCTGCTTTTTTTCACCACAAAACGTGCTTTAGCTCTTAGTTTCTTGAAATTCAGCAAGTTTTCTTCTGTTCTGCTTCTCTTCATTTTATTGAATGCTTTCTTGCTGAGTTCGATGGCCTCTTGGCATTCACGATTCCACCACGGGACTGGATTATGCTTGGCGATGTGCTTTGTTTTACCTATGGTTTGACGTGCCGCTTTATGTATTATGTCGACGAATGCTTCAAGTGTTTGATTGATGTCGCCTGTAGGGTGTGATGACTGTAACTCTTCCTCAATTATTCTTTGGTATGCTGGCCAGTTTGCCTTTTTTATCTTTCATTTCTCTAAGGGGATCGAGTCATTTTGTGATTTTTCAGTGTTTGTTAACTTAATTGGGAAGTGGTCACTACCGTACAAAGAAGGTAGAACTTCCCACGAAAATTTTGTGGCCAGGTTCGGGGAGCATATACTCAGATCCAGTGCAGAGAACTCCCCGTTGAATGCATTGAATCTTGTGGATGCCCCGTCATTCATCAGTACCAAGTTATTTTGCTCAACAACATTAACAATTTTTATTATTATTGAAAACTCCATTCATTCGTCTGTCAAAACTTTTTATAACTATTGATAAAGGAACAACTAAAATACAACTATCTACCTCGAACATTAATTCTAGATGATGTCAGAGATTACGAAAAATAATCAGTAATTATAAGAAAGATAAATTCTGTTTGGTCCTTGTGAGACTAGGAGTACGCAGAAGAACTTTGAAGAGCTATCAACGTGTTTACATCAAACTGATGGAATCGCAAAAACTCCTATGATTTCAGGTTGTATAATACTCCTGCCAATATTAAAAATATGAATGTTTTGTTTTAGACAAGTTATAAAAAACGGTTTATATTGTTATTGTTAGGAAACTTAGATCACTTGTGGGTACTTTCAAGTTTTTCAAGACCATATTTGATGTAAAGCGCTTGGAAATTTTGTACAATGCATTGGTTCAGCCACACATCTGTTACGGAATTCTGGCATGGGGAGGCGTGACGAATACCCATATAAAAAAACTTAAAACTACCCTGAAGTGGATGTTGAAAATCATACATAATCAAACTTTTGATTACCCTACCGAAGCATTATATGACGATAGAAATGTTTTTGATGCAAGACAGATATATTTCCAGAGCATCATAATAAAGCACTACAAAGAGAAACATAGGTTGCAAAAAATAGATCATAAATATGCTACAAGATATAAAGAAAAAACCACAATGATACCAATAGTAACAAAAACATTAGCTCACAATGCTATACTCACCTCAGCCCGATATTGTATGCCGAAATCCCAGTAGAGATAAATCGAATCCAGTCAATTAGTCTATTCAAAAAGAAACTCAAACAATGGATTCGAAGTATTTCCAGAAGAAAAATATATCAACTGATAGATAGAAAAAATACTTACTATCATATTGAAAACTAAACAAAAATAAATCTCAATATTTAAATAAAGTTTATGTATTATAATAATAATAATAATAATAATAATATTGTTTATTCAAATATAAAAATAATTTGAAGAACATGAATTAGTGGGGAATAAACAGAAAAGATCACAGAAGCAGTGCATACTGCTTGTACGTGATATTAACATTCCAGCGTGAGTAGGTACATTACAAATAATTGAATAGAATCGAATGATAAGATGAAGAGTAATGATATAATGAGGAGTAATGATATAATGAAGAGTACTTAAAATTATTTGGATACAAATAAATAAGTTTAAAATAGCTTGAACTAATTAATATGCCATTAAAATTTATTAAGATTTTGATTAAAAAAATACAAGGTAAAATTTCATAATTTTTTTTTCTGTTTTTGTCAATTTTCGGGCGGTTTTGTCATAATCAGTTTTTTTTTTTTTGTATTTGGTATTTCTGGTAATTTCATACTATTCGACTAGATTATTTTATGTTTCATATTTTGATCTAATTTTTTTTCATTTATGAGATATTCCGATTAATTAGATCAGTGAATACATTTCTTGGTGTGCTTGATATCCATTTTTTTATTTTATTTTTGAAGGAAATGACACTGCTTATATTTCTGAATGCTATCGGTATTATTTTCCATAATTTTGGACCTAAGAAACAACAGTGGCGTTGGCCAATGGATTTTTCGCAGCGAGGTATATCCAACCTATTTTCTTTATTTCTTGTTTGATAGGAATGATGTATTTGTTTTATTGGTATTTTATTCTTATAGATACTGAGTGCAATTTGTAGGCAAAAAAGTTGTCGTATATCAAAAACATTGGCTTCCCTGAAAAGACTATCACTGGGGTATGTTAATTCTCTTGTATATATGATCCTCAGTATCCATTTTTGCAAAACATTTAATTTTTCCAGATAACAGTCATAGATTCCTCCCCATGCTATAATGCCATATGATAATTGGGATTGTACCAGTGCAAAATAAATGGTTCTCAGATGACCGACATCTAAGAATTCTTTGAGTTTTTTGAATCTTGGAAGTAAACCTCTAACTTTTCTGGTCACAGTCTCCACGTGGAAGTCCCACCTCAAATGTCTGTCAAGAGTGATTCCTAAATATTTGACGGAATTAGCTTCTTCAATGTATAAACTTTGACTGACGAATAAGTCTCCTAAATTGGGTAATCCATTGGTATATGAGGTAAATGGTAGGTATTTTGTTTTTTCTACGTTTAAAGTTAACTTATTACTTTGAAACCAGTTTATAATTTTATTGAAATCATTCTCGGCTTCTGCTTTCAGCATATCCCATGAGTCTCCTGTATAAACTATCGCCGTATCGTCAGCAAAACTGAGAATTTTTCCAGTTGTGTTCAAATGAAGTAAACTGTTCATGTAAATAATAAATAGTAATGGACCCAAAACTGTCCCCTGCGGTACTCCAAAAGTAACCATCTGTGATTTACTAGTGATTCCGTCAATATTAACTTTATGTTCACGATCAGATAAATAACTTTTGATCAGGTTGTAAGTATTTCCCCTCAACCCATAGGACCATATTTTTCTTAAAAGATTTTCATGACATACAGTGTCAAAAGCCTTAGATAAGTCAACAAAGATACTTAGTGCCGGTTTTTTTTTATCCAATGCATCATATATGACAGATGTTATGCAATGTATAGCATCTTCTGTTGACTTACCTTCCCTAAAGCCATATTGATATTTTGATATAATTGAATGCTTGTTCATGAAGGTAATTATCCTCGATTTAATTATTTTTTCTATTATTTTTGAAATATTAGAAATTAGTGAAATTGGCCTATAATTTTCTACCAGAAGTTTGTCTCCCTTTTTGAAAAGAGGCTTTACGATTCCCACTTTCAGAGCTTTTGGAAAATAACCTGTTTCAAAGCACTTATTTGTCAAATAGACTATCGGTCCCAATATTTCTGATGATATTTCCTTCAATGTTTCAGTGCGTATTCCATCAAACCCGGGCGATTTTTTCGATTTTAAGCCATTGATTGCTTTTTGAACTTCATATTCATTTGTTGGGTGAAGAAACATGGTGTTTTCCAAAAATATGTGATCTCTATGCTGATTGTTTGATTCAGGTATAACAGCAGCTAATTTTTCACCGAGAGTGCTATAATATTCATTGAAATGATTGGCTATTTCTAACTTATTGGCCACTGTATCTCCATTTGGTAGTTGTATTTTCTCTATAACTGTTTTGGATCGCGACTTGTTACAAACATCATTTACACATTCCCACAGAGCTTTGGGAGAATTTTTATTTTTATTTACGAGGTTTTGAAAATAAGATTTTTTTGCATTTTTCATAACCTGGTTTAGTTTATTCCTGTATGTCCTATATTGTTCTTTGAGAATATTGTCATATGGATTTTGCAACAACATTAAATAAAGATTTTCTTTTTCTCTTATGGATTTCAAAATAGCCGGGGTCACCCATTTCTTTTTAGTAAATGTGTCCTTTTTTTTCAGTTTCACAGACTTTGTATTTTTATTTATGAGATATTGCAATTTTTCTATGAAGGAAACAGTAATGTTGTCTATGTTTGTTTCTTGATAAAATGTATTCCATGTTTCTTGAGTTAAGTCGTTTTTTAGTTTTTTATAGTCGATAAATTTTTTATATTCATTTTCGTAGGTTGTCACTTTTTCATTTTTTGTTTGAAATATGAGAGCAATTGGAAAATTATCAGTAATATTATGATGGAATATGAAAGATTTTATATCATTTTCGTCTGGACGTAAAGAACTATTTACGAAAAAGTGATCTAAGCAACTTTCACTTTGGGGACGAGTATAGGTATTTATATACGAGATGAATCCAAAACAATTTAGAATGTTCTTATATTCTTCCACATAATCCAAATCGGATAACAGATCTATATTCAAATCACCAGTAATGATGTCTATGTTGTTTTTTTTATTTGTTTGTAGGTATTTCAGAAGATCTGAGTTGAATGTTTTTGGGCAGGTATTTGGAGACCTATATATTGCTAAAAGTGATATTTTTTCTTGTTTTTGTTTAACTTCCAATTTCAAAGCTCTTATTTCACCTAAGTTAATTATACTGTGTTCATAATTTAAAGTTTCCCAAACAAATATGAGAACTCCATCATTTCTGCTGATACATCATTCATTATATAATACACCATATTCAGGTAATTTATACATGGTCGGATCTTCAATACGATATGTTTCGGTGAGTATAATCATATCAAAGTCAACCGATAGCTGATTCAGAAATATACACAGTTCATCAAAATTTTTTTGGACACTACGTATATTCATATGAAATATTTTGAATTTATTTTCGACTACAATTTTCTTTTTGAATTGTGTACTATTTTTTATGACATCTGAGACTATAAGTTCATTGTTATATTCTGTCAAAAAGGGATCCATATTTGAATTCAACCAAGGATATGTTATGTTAATTTTTTTTTTTTTTAACTCACTGAAAATGAAAAAGACGGCTGATGCCAAGAGAATTATTGTTTGATCTATCTACATATTGTCATTCACATAATTTCGAATTCTATCACTTTTTTGCATGATTTATTTCATTACTGTCAAATATGGTTTTCAAAGTTATAAATGTTATTATTGTAATTATTATTATTATTTGCATATTGCCATTCACATAATTTCATCACATTTTTGCTTTACTACTTCATTGTTATTATTGTCATTATTATCATCATCATTGATATTATCGTAATTATTATTATTATCACTGTTAATTACAACTTAGTACTTATACAAAACTCATACCACCCACGCACAGGGATTCATCCCTTTGTGGGTTACTGCTTATTTACCATGTCTGTTTCTCGATGTCCAATGTCCTATATATTTTGGTGAATAAATTATTATTTTGGTGAATAAATTATTATTCCACTACAGAATATTTAGATCATTTTCGTAGACACACTTTTGACGCAAGGGATATGCTTGCCGAGCTTCCACACTTAATTTGAATGTATGTTGTTTTTTGATTGTTTTTTCTTTCTCCAAAGAACTGATGACATGCTACAAATGTTTTTTTATGCATATCGTAGTAAATAAAAATTTCTTTCTTTCTTTGTATTGGGCCAATTCGAAAGTGATTCTGATGTCATCGTTTTGTCAGACACATGAAAAACTCAAAATATGAGTTTCTACAGTTAAGGGCAGCAGAATAAAAATGATAGCTATATAATTTTTATCAAAACTAGATATAAATATACTTACAAAACAGTACAAATATCTGTTATCCATTTGTGCAATGGTCCTCGAGAAGGAAACTATTTGCAAGTGCTGATTTACATCCAGCAAAGTTGTCTTATAACTCTGATGATATACGACTACCTACTATTTTATACAGTTATTTCATTTATGGTGCCAAAATGCTCATTCTTTGTATTGTAACTACATAAATAATGTTATGTTGACGACAACTAAAATATTCAATAAATTTATCTTCGAAACGCTTCTATGAAAAAAATATAATAATATAATAATAAATATATTATAAAACTGCCATCAAACAATTTATCTTATGAAATTGAATTATTTAAAAGTGGCTTTTTTCATATTCTGACGATTATCCTGACTCCGTTTTGAAAGTAATATAAAACTATTTTAAAATTGCTTTATGTAACCTTATATAACAGTTATATTAGAGTATTTTGGGGAAAAATTTCGTTTTCATAAGTGAATTGTTGTTTAGTTAAGAGCTATACAGCTGTTTTATAGTATTGCATTTTCACGACAATCCTGAGAATTTCTTATAAAATATATTAAACATGAAAATGCAATTGCTTACAACATTATACAACCTATATATAATATACTACTCTGATATATATCAAACTCATTGATTTTCATAGGGAGATTTAGGGTGGACTCAAAGAAACTGTTACCCTTCCAAAATACCTATTACTTACTAAAGTGTGAGCAAAGATGAATTGCTATCTGTGCCAAGCCAATTTAATCAAAATATCGTCTGCATGAATCTTCGATTTGTTGATTGGAAGTTCTAAATATTTTTTGAATTCGTAATATGCAATGGTTCAACGAAAATTCATATCTGTGAGTTTTAACAAACACCTATTATAGTCTAAGAGCCAGTGGCTGGCTACCTGTATGTATTTGACCAGACCTGGTTTTTGGCACAGTGAGTCCTTTATACCTACCATACATGAAATGGGAACTCACTAAGCCCAGCGAGGTGACCATGGTTAGTGCGCAGGTAAGAAAATACTTAATGAAAATTTGGCCGAATCCAAATGTATTTGACGATGCCTGACCTTTTGATATATTTAAATTAATTATTATTAATATTAAAAAATAACAATGGCAGACCATTATCGCGCTCCTAGCACTGTGGCAGACAACTTTGAAAGAAACAAAAAGTATATAATTTTGAAAGTACTTGACCAGGGCTGCCATTGATGAACTTTGTTTATTGTACTCTTATGAAGTTATATTTATAACGGCAGAAGTGTCTAACGTGAAATAACATCAATAGACGGCAAAATCCAAACAGATCAGTGTGTTCATTCAGTGTACAATTCTTCGATATCTCGAAAGCCATGTGAAATATTTTTGGCATACAGTAGTAGCAAGGTATCACGTTCACCAATCCAGTAATTTTGCGACATGTTCATTAACAGTGTCGTCGAATCTGCAGTTAGAACTTTGCAAGATTCAGACGACGTTCATTGAAATTTTTCATCACATTTTCCTTCACAAATTGATTCCGACATCTTTCACCTCTTTATTGCTGAAAAAAAATCATAATCGGTTGCGGCGTTGTCAAGTTATGAGTAAGTTCTTTATTCTTACTACTATTTCGGGGTAATTTGTACGTCATAGTTCTGTCATTTATTTGTATTGTGGAAATATGGGGTTGCTACGGTATAGTAAAATTTCTACATGAACCATTTATGTATTTTTTACAATTGGAAAATTCACAGGCTCTCCAAGTTTGAATTTAAAACAAATTGACAAATTGGTCTGAAATACTACTTTCACAGAGATTTTTTGCAGACTGTGAATTAATTTTCCGAATACAATTCCATTTTTTGTGTACTGGCCTGTCAAACATCGCAACAATGAAATATACTTCGAATTCATTTAAAATTTTCATGAATTCCCACCCGAAAACCGCGTAGTAGAGGAATACTGTTTGTATTATTATGTAGAGTTTGCCTCCTTCAAGTTAAATAGAGATTTGAATTGCGAGAATAAGGACAATTTTTTCGAATTTTGAGCACTTTTATTGTCCTTATTCATTATCATTTATTATTCCAACATTCTTATCGCTAACCTCAATGGAAATATCGTCTGCATAGAGAATATACGAATTGTTATCAACTAAATTATGTGATGTGTATCATGAAGAATAAAGGGCCCAACACGGATCCCTGTGGGACACCCAGAGATACTACTCTTATGTTAGAACTGTACTTACTTTCTTTGGCACCATCATAGTAGGTCATATTCACGTACTTTGTCTATTAGTCAAAAACGACTCAACCCATGCATAAGTTGGGCCTCGAATTCCGTAAGAATAAAGTTTAGAGAGCAGTAAATGCCCTGCTTAAATCACAAAAGATTCCCACAGGACACTCACCTGCCTCGATGAAGTTCACAACTTTTTCTAAAATGGCAGAGATGACACTGCTAGTTGACCTGCCTGTGTAGAATCCATGCTGACTAGCTGTTGATAACTCTCTTCTCATAAGCAAATCCATTAGTCTTGTAGAAAATGAGAGTTCGTACACCTTCGAAAAACAAGATAGAATGGTAATTGGACGATAATTGTTCAAAGTTCTAGAGTTGGGTTTCTTCTGTGAAGGATAACAGCCTGTGGTAAATGGAAGATTCACGAGATATACTAGTGGTTCAATGATTATTGAAATTACTTTTTATGATATGAACATTGGAATTTCATCGGGCACACTGGAAGACTTGTTTTTCAATTTATGATTATGAGTATATCACTACCGTCAAGTCAACTTTTTTTCTATCTGTAAACTCTGACTGTCTGTATCTCTAACCTGCTCTGGTCGATATTCCTGTATTTTTCCCACAATAGGCTTCTGTTGGATCATTCTAGAAATGCCAAGAGAGGTCGCTGTCATTTAAAACGGTTCGAAACACTCGGAGAATCGTTTAAATGTTTCTTAAATGACACCAGTTATTTTTTTTATGTGACTAGATCATTCTCTGGTGAAAATGTCATAAATTGTAAACAAGCCGTGCTCCATTATTCCAACAAGCGGTTAGGTCCGGCTCCGGGATCGTTACAATACATATAGGTGCGACTTTGAATTTACAGCGGGAATAATGATCAGAGATCAGTTTAAAAAATTGGACGAACTTGAAACAAATTATTCTATGTTTGCAAGTTATCGTGCTGAGCATCAGATCCCAACAATTCATTTTTGTGAATAAGAAACGTTGTGCTAGAATTGATCCAT